>JAECXG010000394.1:631739-1263479 GCA_018152135.1 Drosophila paulistorum | reverse complement strand
TCCCCAGCCTTGTCATCAGGAACCAACCTTCAACCTGGATACAACTGAAGGAGCTCTAATCAGCAACTTTAAAAATTAGACCCCATTATCGGTTTTGGTAGATCGCATCTATAAAGCCCAATACAGAGGATCAATTCGTAAGCTAGTTGACCATTTAAATAAATTATCGTATGATATACTTGATAAGTTAGCTCTTGAAAACGATGAACCAAATACGACAATGTAAACACAATTAATGGATAGACCTATAGCGCAAGTTATTGCGGAACAAATTCCGATGGAATTCCATGTTAGAATGAAAACAGCTGAAACCAGCACAATATTAGGTTTGTGACAGGCAGCAATAGAGAAAGGAATATATGATTTCGAATATAAATCAAAGCCTCATATGTAACTCAAAAAGTCAAGCCTTTTCGCATGCATCAAACTCACCCACTAATTCGTATAACCAACGAAATTACAACAATAACACTAACCAATGTAAAACTAACCAGAGTAATACCAACCAAAGTAACACTAATCAGAGTTACAATAACCACAGTTATAATAATGAATATAATTCGAACAATACTAAAAAATGAAGTAAGTAAGTCGTCTCGCCGACTTAGGTATACCATACACCAGTAAAACAAATATTTCAAATTTGTAATAACAAATAACAAAATAATAACAGCATTTGCCTATTTTAATAAAGTTCTGTTCACATGCTTTTTACAAGCATATCTTAGTGTCTCGCTCACTCATGCATTTGAGCACCCTAGCGCCCCACCCGGCAACGGCCAACTCCGGCCTTATGGAAAAACACAAGGTGAAAAATTACGGGAGATAATCGAGTTTTTCAAATTTCGGGGGCGGAAAGGGGCGTGGCAAAATCTTTATAATTACAAAATGAGCGTATTTACTAAGCAAATATACATACCAAATATGGTCTCTAGCTGCAATAGTTTTTGAGATAAACGTTTTTTTTGAATTGCGGGGGCGGAAAGCGGCGTGGCAAAATCTTTATAATTACAAAATGAGCGCATTTACTAAGCAAATATACATACCAAATATGGTGTCTCTAGCTGCAATAGTTTTTGAGATAAACGTTTTTTTTGAATTGCGGGGGCAAAAATTTGAAACAAACTCGATCACTCTACATACCACACGAGCCTACATTTCAAATTTGGTGGCTCTATCTCTTATAGTCTCCGAGAACTAGGCGTTCATACGGACGGACAGACGGACAGACGGACGGACGGACGGACAGACGGACATGGCTAGATCGACTCGGCTGTTGATACTGATCAAGAATATATATACTTTATGGGGTCGGAAGAGCTTCCTTCTGCCTGTTACATACATTTTGGCGACTTTAATATACCATTTCACCCTATGGGTGTATGGTATAAAAACCATACCCTTAACCTCAAATTCACGAAGAGGAAGTAAACAAACAAATTACAGATATGCTTAATCAAGGCATAATCAGAAGGTCAAATTCATTTTATTGTAGCCCGATATGGGTAGTACCAAAAAAGGATGATGCAACAGGAAAAAAACAGTTTCGAGTAGTTGTTGATTATCGCAATCTGAATGAGGTAACTATATCACATAGATTTCCCATGCCAAATATTTGTGAATTATTAGACAAACTAGGGAGATGCCAGTATTTTACAACTCTAGACTTGGCGAAAGGTTTTCACCAAATTCCGATGGATGAAAACTCCATCAAGAAAACAGCATTCAGAACTAAAACAGGTCTCTTTGAATTTACTAGAATGCCATTTGGTTTAAAAAACGCACCTGCTACTTTCCAGAGGCTAATGAACGAAGTGCTGAAAGACATCTTAGGTGAACATTGTCTAGTTTATCTAGATGATATATTCATCTTTTCAAACTCTCTCGAGGAACATTTAATAAGTCTCCAAAAAGTTTTCGAAACTCGAAACTCAATAAATGCGAATTCCTAAAAAAGGAAACAAAATTTTTAGGTCATATTATTAATGATCAAGGTATTCAAGCAAACCCGGAAAAAATTAGAGTTGTAGAGGAATATCCCATTCCAAAAACCTAAAAAGAAATTAAAGCTTTTCTTGGACTGTGCGGATTTTATCGCAAGTTTATTAAAGATTTTGCCAAGGTGACAAAACCTATGACAACATTCCTAAAAAAGGCAAGTGTCATAAATATAAATGATACCGCATTCAAGGAATCCTTTACCAAGCTAAAAGCACTCATTGTATCAGATCCAATACTTGCTAGACCAGACTTTAAAAGGAAATTTGTGTTAACAACAGATCCTAGTGACTTTGCGATAGGTGCCGTGCTTTCACAGGTCGGCAAACCAGTATGCATTGCAAGTCGTACCCTTAATGAGCATGAAGTTAACTATTCGACCATCGAAAAAGAACTGTTAGCTATCGTATGGGCTACCAAATACTTTCGACCTTATCTCTACGGTCGGCATTTCAAAATAAACAGTGACCATTAACCTTTGCAGTGGCTTCATAATCTGAAAGAACCCAATATGAAGATACAGAGATATAAAATCAAGTTAAACGAATATGATTTTGACATACAACATATATCCGGCAAAGAAAAAATTGTAGCATACGCATTGACTCGCATTAAAATTAAAGATGTCAATGTCTTAGACACAGTCACAATGGCTACGTACCATAGTGCAAGTGAAAACGAAAACCATGGAATTCTTATTTCAGAAAAACCAGTTAACAACTTAACCAAACAACAAACAAAGATCTTGAAACCTCAGAACAATACTTTGGTAAAACCATCAGTACAATAACTTACAGTGTCATGACAACAGAGTTTGCCACAGACATTTAAAAGAACATTTCTGTGGAAAGACGACAGCAATTTTAATGGAAAGTGAAACCAACTTTGCTCTTTTACAGCGAGTTTATATTTCACTTATTGCCCTAAAACAGGCACCACGGTCCTTAAATGTGCAAAAAATTTAATAAACATACAAAATTTTGCAGAATTTAGCAGCATTATTAGTGATATCCATCAAGACCAGATTCATAACGGAATCAACAAAACAATTTTGACATTCAAACAAAAATATTTCTACCCTAAATTTGCGTCAGAAATTCGAAACATTATCAATCAGTGTATCATTTGTAATACAGCTAAACATGAACACCAGCGAACTGATAGATCACTTGAGGCAACACCCTATTGAGAATATTCAGGAGATTGGTATCTGGTTAAAGTTATGAAAACCCGAGATAGGACATGGATAAAATCGAAGCGTGACCTGTTACAAATTTTTGACTCGATAGGACCACCAAAAACGGTCAAACTTGACCAAGACCCGTGGCTTGTCAATAAAAATCTACAGGATTGGCTAAGGACATTTGATATACAAATTGAAATAACAACTAGTAAAACAGGAATTGCAGATATCGAAAGAATACATAAAACACTGAATGAAAAAATGAGAATTTTACAAGCATCTAACAGAACACTAGATTCCAATAAAACAGGAATTGCAGATATCGAAAGAATACATAAAACACTAAATGAAAAAATGAGAATTTTACAAGCATCTAACAGAACACTAGATGCCAATAACTATTGAGTTAGTAGTATACAATTACAACCACAAAACAACTCATGATACTACAGGTAAAACACCCGCAGAGGTTTTCTTGTATAATAAGGAAATAGAAATAGACACTCAAGAAGTAAAGGAGGACAGAATTCGAAAACTTAATAAGAAAAGATTACCAATATTAAAAGTAAATCCTAATATTCACAAAAAAAAGATGAACAAGAAAACAGACTTACCCTATGAAGAACTTGCAGATACTAAAAAACTTGATAATAAGCACTATTAAAATAAAAAAAAAGGAAGAATTTTTCAGAGACACTTTAGTGACTATAAAAAACTAAAGTATACCAAATCTCATCCCCGACAGGAATCTTCGGAATCTTCATTGGATTAGTTGTTCTAACCACTGTACAAGCGAGGAAAATTGAAATCGCACCAATTGACACTAACCAGGGATTCATTTTATTTAAAACAGGAGCAGTTGAGGAGTGCACTGAATTTAATTTACATTCGTTTACTATAAATTGCACCCAAATTGAAATTGCCTTTAATAACTTAAAATCGCAACATTTGAAAATAAAAGATTATAATAGACCATATTTAATGAAAAATTTAGACAACCAAATGAAATTGCATTTTACAGGAAGATCCAAACGTGGACTCTTAAACATAATAGGCAAAACTTACAAATATTTATTTGGAACATTAGACGAAGACGACAAAGAGGAATTAGAATTGAAACTCAATATACTGAGTAGCGAAATAGTACAGACAAAAGAATTAAACCACGTAATTGAAACATTGAATCATATTATAAATAAAACTTATTTAAATGCAGAGGTTTCTCAACTTAACAAAAATATTGAATATCTAACCACATACATATGTTGAAAACATAGATCTTGCATTGCAACTAACACGATTAGGTTTATTTAACCCTAAACTTTTGAGTTACGATGAATTGAAAAATATTGATGCTAAAATATTATTAAACATAAAAACTTCAGCCTGGTTAAGTAAAGAAACAGATGAAATTTGTATAATATCCCATATTCCAAAAGAAATTGAATCTTACCCAAAATTTAAGATTTTCAGATATCCTGACCATAATAAAAGTTGGCTTAAATATGATATAGAAGAGGAATTTTATCAAATTAAGGATGTTATCTATAACACTGACAAGAAAATCATTACAGATCAATGTATCACAGGCATAATAAAAAACTTGCCAACTAATTGCTTATACGTTAAGGCAGAAATTGAACAGTTTGAATATTATGTCCAACCAAATATTATAATTACTTATAATTTAAGCAAACCTAACATAAACCAAGATTGCGAAAAGAATAAGCCAAACATCAAAGGCAACCAAATCATTAAAATCTATAATTGTACCTTGGAATTAAATCAATTATCCATATCAAATTCATTCTCAGATTATACATACCCATTATTTTTGGAAAATAATGTAAGCAAAATTACTGTATTATCAAATATCGAAACCAAAAACGCAATCTGGCTTGGACAAAAAGAAACTAGTAAATTTAAGATAATAACATATTCAATACTTTTTGGAATGATTTTTCTGATAACTATTTATGTTATATTCAAAGTTCAATTTTTTTTTAGAAACATATATGTTCGATATAAAAACAGGAATAGAGTTAAAGAGCACGAGGACGCACTTGAAAACAAAGAACGGAAGAGTGACGTTATAGAAGTAAGTCCCAACACCAAACCTAAGTACAGCCTATACCCGATAAACAACATTACGGATTGTGAGCTTTAATTATGAAAATCAATTATAAGCACTTATAAGAACATAAACATCCGTCAACGACAGTTGTCCATTTATTTATAAACAATGCATCGGATCGCGAACATTGATTTCCAAAAATACTTACTAAGCACTTATAAGAGCAAAGCATCTACATACATGCATAAATATCCATCAGCGACAATTGTCCACTTATAAACAATGCATGCATATATACACATATTTATATACTTTGCTCAAATCATATTTTATATATATAACAATCCTCTTATATACATTAAACTTTTGGAGGTTTCGACATACGAGACCAAACTCTGTATTTTTAGTTCTTAATTCATAAAAATAATTCGAACAATACTAAAAGATATAAACGTAATCAAAACTCGAGGCAGAATCAGTTTGATTCAAACAGACAAATAGATAACACAAGCGGTCAGTCTAAGCAGTCCAACGTCCCGATGGACACCACCGAAAGTTTTTCAAATGAAGATTCGGATTTTTCGACAAACAACCTCGGACGACAAACCCAAACAGTAGTTATTAAAATTACAATTGAGGGAACAATTTATACCTGCCTCATTGACTCAGGCAGTAGTGTAAATTTAATAAAGACCAGTTCTGGTCACAAAATTTTTTCAGATAATGAAGCTCAAATACAAACTATGGTATATGGTATAAAAATTCTCAACAACCATATTATGTTGAAGGTGATGAATCTTTTGATTTCCAGCCTTTCCATATCTACAACTTCTCTGAAAGATATGATCTTTTAATAGGTGGTCCCGTACTTAGAGCAAGTAAAGCAAAAATCGACTACGAGACTCAGACGGTTACTTTAAACGGTATTTCATTTAAAATGCAAAATATTGTGCCTAATACATATGAAGAGATTCTATCGATAGCAAAAGTCGATGAGATCAGTGAATTTGCAGAATTTACTTCTCATCATATTCGAGATTCTCACCTTAATTTAGAGGAAAAGAAAGGTCTAAACACAATAGTTAAAAAATTTGAATTGCTCAAATTTAATGACGACAAAACACTTAAATGTACACATAAAATACACCACACTATAAAAACGACAACAGAAGAACCTATTTATAAAAAACCATACCCTTACCCTCAAATTCACGAAGAGGAAGTAAACAAACAAATTACAGATATGCTTAATCAAGGCATAATCAGAAGGTCAAATTCATCTTATTGTAGCCGCATATGGGTAGTACCAAAAAAGGATGATGCAACAGGGAAAAAACAGTTGCGAGTAGTTATTGATTATCGCAATCTGAATGAGGTAACTATATCAGATAGATTTCCCATACCAAATATTGATGAATTATTAGACAAACTAGGGAGATGTCAGTATTTTACAACTCTAGACTTGGCGAAAGGTTTTCACCAAATTCCGATGGATGAAAAGTCCATCAAGAAAACAGCATTCAGAACTAAAACAGGTCTCTTTGAATTTACTAGAATGCCATTTGGTTTAAAAAACGCACCTGCTACTTTCCAGAGGCTAATGAACGAAGTGCTGAAAGACATCTTAGGTGAACATTGTCTAGTTTATCTAGATGATATAATCATCTTTTCAACCTCTCTCGAGGAACATTTAATAAGTCTCCAAAAAGTTTTCGAAAAATTAAAAGAAGCTAATTTAACAATTCAACTCAATAAATGCGAATTCCTAAAAAAGGAAACAAAATTTTTAGGTCATATTATTAATGACCAAGGTATTCAAGCAAACCGGAAAAAATTAGAGTTGTAGAGGAATATCCCATTCCCAAAACTCAAAAAGAAATTAAAGCTTTTCTTGGACTGTGCGGATTTTATCGCAAGTTTATTAAAGATTTTGCCAAGGTGACAAAACCTATGACAACATTCCTAAAGAAGGGAAGTGTCATAAATATAAATGATACCGCATACAAGGAATCCTTTACCAAGCTAAAAGCACTAATAGTATCAGATCCAATACTTCCTAGACCAGACTTTAAAAAGGAATTTGTGTTAACAACAGATGCTAGTGACTTTGCGATAGGTGCCGTGCTTTCACAGGTCGGCAAACCAATATGCTTTGCAAGTCGAACCCTTAATGAGCATGAAGATAACTATTCGACCATCGAAAAAGAACTGTTAGCTATCGTATGGGCTACCAAAT
Source organism: Drosophila paulistorum (assembly GCA_018152135.1). NCBI lineage: Eukaryota > Metazoa > Arthropoda > Insecta > Diptera > Drosophilidae > Drosophila > Drosophila paulistorum. Next base: position 1,255,988 of record JAECXG010000394.1, on the reverse strand, counting down.
ATTTTCGACCTTATCTCTACGGTCGGCATTTTAAAATAAACAGTGACTATAAACCTTTGCAGTGGCTTCATAATCTGAAAGAACCCAATATGAAGTTACAGAGATATAAAATCAAGTTAAACGAATATGATTTTGACATACAACATATACCGGGCAAAGAAAATAATGTAGCAGACGCATTGTCTCGCATTAAAATGAAAGAAGTCAATGTCTTAGACACAGTCACAATGGCTACGAAAACCATGGAATTCTAATTTCAGAAAAACCACTTAACAATTTTAAAAACCAAGCTATCTTTATTTAATCAAACAAAGATCTTAAAACCTCAGAACAATACTTTGGTAAAACCATCAGTACAATAACTTACAGTGTCATGACAACAGAGTTTGCCACAGACATTATAAAAGAACATTTCTGTGGAAAGACGACAGCAATTTTAATAGAAAGTGAAACCGACTTTGCTCTTTTACAACGAGTTTATATTTCACTTATTGCCCCCAAAACAGGCACCGCGGTGCTTAAATGTGCAAAAAATTTAATAAACATACAAAATTTTGCAGAATTTAGCAGCATTATTAGTGATATCCATCAAGACCAGATTCATAACGGAATCAACAAAACAATTTTGACATTCAAACAAAAATATTTCTACCCTAAATTTGCGTCAGAAATTCGAAATATTATCAATCAGTGTATCATTTGTAATACAGCTAAACATGAACACCAGCGAACTGATAGACCATTTGAGGTAACACCTGAGTGTAAAAATATCAGGGACAAATATGTCATAGATTATTGGGAAAATTCAGGAGATTGGTATCTAACATGTATAGACCTACACTCAAAACTGGCTAAAGTTATGAAAACCCGAGATAGGACATGGATAGAATCGATGCGTGCCCTGTTACAAATTTTTGACTTGATAGGACCACCAAAAACGGTCAAACTTGACTAAGACCCGTGGCTTGTCAATAAAAATCTTCTATACAAATTGAAATAACAACTAGTAAAACAGGTATTGCAGATATCGAAAGAATACATAAAACACTGAATGAAAAAATGAGAATTTTACAAGCATCTAACAGAACACTAGATGCCAATAACTATATTGAGCTAGTAGTATACAATTACAACCACAAAACAACTCATGATACTACAGGTAAAACACCCGCAGAGGTTTTCTTATATAATAAGGAAATAGAAATAGACACTCAAGAAGTAAAGGAGGACAGAATTCGAAAACTTAATAAGAAAAGATTACCAATATTAAAAGTAAATCCTAATATTCACAAAAAAAAGATGAACAAGAAAACAGACTTACCCTATGAAGAACTTGCAGATACTAAAAAACTTGATAATAAGCACTATCAAAATAAAAAAAAGTAAGAATTGTTCAGAGACACTTTAGTGACTATAAAAAACTAAAGTATACCAAATCTCATCCCCGACAGGAATCTTCGGAATCTTCATTGGATTAGTTGTTCTAACCACTGTATAAGCGAGAAAAATTGAAATCGACACTAACCAGGGATCCATTTTATTTAAAACAGGAGCAGTTGAGGAGTACACTGAATATAATTTACATTCGTTTACTATAAATTGCACCCAAATTGAAATTGCCTTTAATATGTAACTTAAAATCGCAGCATCTGAAAATAAAAGACTATAATACACCATATTTAATGAAAAATTTAGAAAACCAAATGAAAGGATCGCATTTTACAGGAAGATCCAAACGTGGACTCTTAAACATAATAGGCAAAACTTACAAATATTTATTTGGAACATTAGACGAAGACGACAAAGAGGAATTAGAATCGAAACTCAATATACTGAGTAGCGAAATAGTACAGACAAAAGAATTAAACCACGTAATTGAAAAATTGAATCATATTATAAATAAAACTTATTTAAATGCAGAGGTTTCTCAACTTAACAAAAATATTGAATATCTAACCACATATGTTGAAAACGTAGAACTTGCATTGCAACTAACACGATTAGGTTTATTTAACCCTAAACTTTTGAGTTACGATGAATTGAAAAATATTGATGTTAAAATATTATTAAACATAAAAACTTCAGCCTTACCCAAAATTTAAGATTTTGAGATATCCTGACCATAATAAAAGTTGGCTTAAATATGATTTAGAAGAGGAATTTTATCAAATTAAGGATGTTATCTATAACACTGACAAGAAAATCATTACAGATCAATGTATCACAGGCATAATAAAAAACTTGCCAACTAATTGCTTATACGTTAAGGCAGAAACTGAACAGTTTGAATATTATGTCCAACCAAATATTATAATTACTTATAATATAAGCAAACCCAAAATAAACCAAGATTTCGAAAAGAATAAGCCAAACATCAAAGGCAACCAAATCATTAAAATCTATAATTGTACCTTGGAATTAAATCAATTATCCATATCAAATTCATTCTCAGATTATACATACCCATTATTTTTGGAAAATAATGTGAGCAAAATTACTGTATTATCAAATATCGAAACCAAAAACGCAATCTGGCAATCTAATTATATATTCAACACTTTTTGGAATGATTTTTCTGATAACAATTTATGTTATATTCAAAGTTCAATTTTTTTTTTTTAAATATATGTTCAATATAAAAACAAGAATAGAGTTAAAGAGCACGAGGACGAACTCGAAAACAAAGAAGGGAAGAGTGACGTTATAGAAGTAAGTCCCAACTAGAGGTGGGAAACTATCGATGGCACTATCGACACTATCGATGGTTGAGCACCATCGAGTCGACTCACTATCGATGGTCATGCAGTACCGATAGTGTATCGATAGTGCCTCGATAGTGCCACCAATAGTTGTGAAATAAATTCCGCGTTTTGAAAAAGTGGCGTCGCTTGGCTGGTGAAAAATTTTCTTGCTTTCAATTACAAAACAAAAACATAATTTTAAAGAAATGGATCGCTTTCTCCAAATGGGTAATAAAAATAAGAGTAGTTGAAGCAATTTCAAAGCAACTATTAATATGTGTGTTTTATAATAAGCAAACGCCGCAATTCGAAAGAAACATGCGATTGCAGCTCATCGGAATCGGAAAAGAGCTCTGCGGCTACAACATCTAGCCATAAATTGAAAAAGAAAACAAAAATATCTGATGTGTGGAATTACTTTAAAAGATAAGATGATAAAAAATTTGCGAAGTGCTTAAATTGTGAAAAGGAGTACAAGACAGGTGGAAATACGTCAAACTTGCGGGATCACCTGAAACGGTTTCATCCTAGTTTAAGGGACGATGAAAGGAACTCCAACAAGAAAGCTATTGGATGCCACGAACCATTCAGCTCAAAATATTGCGAATACTTTGCAAGAAGTTTTAAATTCTTGGGGTTTGTTTGACAAAACTGAGTGTATTGTCACGGACAGTGCCAGCTCCATGATCAAAGCTTGCGAGCTGTTAAAGATTCGTAACATTCCCTGCTTTGCTCACACGTTAAATTTGGTTGTTCAAGACGGTCTAACTTTCGACGATGACAAAAAAACAATGGCAATAATTTCAAAATGTAAAGCAATTGTAAAATTTTTCAAAAAAAGCACTATTGCTAATGAAAAGCTTAAGATGGCGCAAGAAAAGTTTAGGTATTCACTTTTACAAGAAACTCCAACTAGGTGGAATAGTTTCTTTTATATGATTCAACGAATACTGGCGACCCATGATGAAATTGCAGTAGTACTATTGTCTACATCCAATGCACCACTCCCATTTCAAGCGGAGGAAATAGATGTTTTCAAGGACATGGAAAAAATTCTTACAGTATTTGAAGAAGTTAGCAAAAGAATATCTGGTGAAAAAAAATATGCTACGATTTCGCTTATAATTCCCTTGACAGATGTACTTATTCGTAAAACGCATACTATTTCTTTGGATGTGCACACTGAAGTTGGACAAAAAATGGTCACTGTTTTATTAGATTCAATCGTAAAACGTTTATCGCCATATGAAAAAAAACTGCGACGAGAATGGCGACAATTTTAGATCCCCGATTTAAAAAGATTGGGTTTCAACATATGTCAAATGCCGAACAAGCTACACATTGTTTCGAAAACGAGTTGACGGCTTTAATGAACAAAGATAGTTCAAATGACACAAATGTGGAACCCATCTCAACAAATAAGGACCCGCTTTTCGACTACATTGGGAACAAAGCCCGTTCCATGGCTAGAAACACGCGATCGGATGCTATCATTGCGAAGAGGCAGTATTTGGTAAGGCCCTTAAGCCAACAAGATGTTGATCCCTTATTATGGATGAAAGTAATTTATAAAATTTTAAATATCAATATCCAAAAATTAATTTGTTCTCATTAATATTTTTCTTAGGTTAACCAGACGGACTTTCCTGCAATAAAAACGCTGATGTTAAAATACTTTTGCATTCCGGCCACTTCTGTCCAGTCAGAGCGGGTATTCAGCAAGGCAGGGCAAATAGTATCAGACCGCAGAACCCTTCTAAAGGAGGAGAATGTGAACATTTTGTTATTTTTAAACCAAAATCTTTGGCTTACTTCCTCGGAAACCACCGAATAAGCGACGTAAAACATATATATGTACATATAAATAATTAAAAACATTAAACTATGTTTTTGAAAAATTAATTTTAGTTGTTTTATATAGGTCACTATCGAGGCACTATCGATGGCACTATCGAGGCACTATCGATGGTTTGGTAAAAAAATATCGCCGCTATCGATGGTGCCGACTATCGATAGTTTCCCACCTCTAGTCCCAACGCCAAACCTAAGTACAGCCTATACCCGATAAACAACTTTAAGGATTGTGAGCATTAACTATGAAAATCAATTATAAGCACTTATAAGAACAAAACATAAACATCCGTCAACGACAGTTGTCCATTTATAAACCCGATGCATTGTTTGATCGCGAGAATTGATTGATTGATATTCCGATTTACATAATTTTTTTTTTCTTTAATTCTTAAATCATATTAGAGTAATACGCTGAAGTACGATTTTCAAAAACATTTGATTTATTATATATTTATTTTATCTTCTGAGAGAGTATCAAACAATGTACATAACAATCTTCTTATGTACTTTAAACTTTTGGAGGTCTCGACATACGAGACCAAACTCTGTATTTTTAGTTCTTAATTCACCATCTGACTATACGGTCGAACAAATAAAGATTATCTGTTTTAAAAACTCCGTTTACTTCACTTGTATGAATCGACATCAATAAGTAAACGTCATTAGAGTAATGTTGATTTTTTATGTACGAAGTGACATTTTTAGGTCACAGGTGCACAGATAAAGGAATCCTACCAGATGACAAAAAATTTAATATCATCAATAATTATTCAGTCCCTACGGACGCAGACAGCACCAGAAGATTCATTGCATTTCGCAATTATTATAGGCGTTTTATAAAAAACTTCGCCGAATATTCACGACACATAACAAGATTTTGTAAAAAGGGACAACAAATGGACAACAGAGTGTAAAAAAGCATTCCAGTAAAAAAGAAACCAGATTTTAGCAAAGAATTTTGCATAATTACGGATGCAAGCAAACACGCATGTGGAGCAGTCTTAACTCAAGACTATAATGGACTCCAACTCCCATTTGCCTATGCATCACGAGGCTTCACTAAAGGTGAAAGTAATAAGAGTACAACAGAACAAGAATTAGCAGCAATACACTGGGCAATAATACATTTTCGACCATATACTTATATGTATATGGCAAACATTTTACAGTTCGAACTGATCACAGACCTTTGACCTATTTATTTTCTATGGTATGTAAAGACCGGGTTCCACTTGGATAATGTATTGAAAAGTCGAACACGTCAGTGTTGCTTTGTGGTAATATTCCAATTTATTTTTATTCAGAAAATATTGTTTTGCTTAACCTATGTTTACATATATATTCTTATGCTGCGACTTATGCGACAGCTACAAAAGAGAGGGAGAGTGTCTGTTTGGGCTTCAACTGAAGCCAGACTCTCTTTGCTGTACATACATACATATTGTTGGAGCGCATGCATCAAAGTGTTTGGTCAGCGGTCACACGCTGGCCTGGCTCTAGCTCATGTTACGTTTGTGCATACAGTGCTTATGTGAATATGTGTATGTGCATATACAAATGTACATACATATATTTTCATGCTTAGCTGTATATTTATGCGAATATGTTTATGTGCATACATTAATGAATACTTATAAATATCAAAGAAGCTAACTTCGGCAATGCCGAAGTTTATATACCCTTGCAGTCCTTGACCATAATTTTTTTACATTTTGAAATTTCTTTCCTTGCAACTCAATTCATCAACACACAAACAAAACATTGAAATTATTTCTCTTTTTACTACAAATTTTTAAGCAAAGCACAACACACATACACATACATACATACGTGTAGCGCTAAGTCTGTGTGTGCGTATGCATGTGCTCTGTTTGATTTGCTGATGACGTAGAACCGATTTGTATTGACTGTAACTTGTGTTCTATTTATCCGATCAAATTCAAATTTTGGGATCTGAGATTTTATATCAAATTCTATTATATTGGTAAATTTCATGGGGATACTCCAGTTTTTGCAAAAATTTTTGTTCTAGAGCTATATTATCTGGACGTTGACGCGTACAATGCGAAGTACGTTCAAGTGGCCCTTACGACACCAGGACATAGCCTGTTTCGCGCGAGCCCAAGCAGAGCGCTGTCCACCTCCCGCCCGACCGACCGTGGGGCGCAGCCGTATATCGGACGGCACGATCGCGTGGACAAATACAAGTATAACGGACAAACAATTAAACATTAGATTAACTACAGCTAATTACGAGCTAAATGTTCTAAAATTGAGGCTTTCACAAGAGAAAGAGAGGCTTCTGAACTGATTACGCGATACAGAAGATTGTAATCAGAACATAGGACTCGAAAAGGTTCATGCAAAGAATAGTTAGAACTACAATGGTTAAAAGATAGAGGAATAAAATTTCTAGTAGGTCTACGGGGTACAGATAGGTTTAACTGGTTCAATAGCTCAGGAGAGTCTATTTCACCTATTAAAAGTTTATGAATAAAGATAGCACCAAGCATTACTCTACGATTAATTAATGAAGGAAGATTGATTAAAAGAAGCCTACTGGAGTATGATGGCAAATTGACATTGCGATCCCAATTTAGACCACGAAGAGCAAATAGCAGAAATTGCTTTTGAACAGATTCAATTTTACTTTGGTGCGTCTCATATTGAGGTGACCATATGCAAGATCCGTACTCTAAGATAGGACGGATTAATGAAGTATACAGAAGTTTGGTTGTGTACGGATCGTCAAACTCTTTTCACCATCGTTTCACAAACCCAAGAACATTCATAGCTTTACTAACTGTAGCAGAAATATGAGGATTAAAGGTTAATTTATGGTCCATAAGAACACCTAAGTCATTGACAATATCTAACCGCTCTAAGGCAGTGTCGTTTAGATAATAAGTTGCTAAGTGTGGAGTGCATCTATAAAAAGACATAACTTTACATTTAGAGCCGTTAAGGTTTAATAGGTTGGTTTCACACCAACTCTGAAGATCATTAAGATCCGATTGAAGTAGGCAAGAAGACGATATGTCTTTAAAACTGAGGTAAAGCTTAGCATCATCCGCGTACATAAGCACCCGAGAATGTGACACTACCAATGGAAGATCATTTATAAAAAGAGTGAATAGCAATGGACCCAAATGACTACCCTGAGGTACTCCAGAAGTCACTTGGATGGTCTTAGAAAATGAAGACTTAAAGAGGACCTTTTGTGTACGCTTAGAAAGATATTGAAGAATCGAATCTAGCAAAAGGCTGGGGATGCCAAGTGCATTTAACTTATATAAAAGTAGAGTGTGATTAACAGAGTCAAAGGCCTTGCTGAAGTCAGTATAAATGACATCGGTTTGCACGGCAGTCTTGAACCCTTTGATTGAGTGAGATGTAAATTCTAATAGGTTAGTAGTTGTCGATCTACGTTTTTTAAACCCATGTTGGGATGACGAAATGATTGAGCTACAAAAATGCTGCAGTTGAGACGTTATTATTTTCTCAAATGCTTTGGGTATGGCAGACAATTTAGAAATACCCCTATAATTGGAGGCTTCGGACTTTTTCCCCTTTTTATGAAGAGGAATAACATATGATTCCTTCCAGATGGACGGGAAGGCGGAATATGTAACGGACAGTGTAAACAACTTAAGTATTGGCTTACATAGGGCCTCTGCGCAAAACCTTAATACGCAGCCTGGTATTCCATCAGGGCCAGGTGCATATATTGGTTTGACGGAACTAAGAACGCTAAAAATCGAACTTTCTTCAAACACAGGGTCTAAAATGCAATTAGACGATTGCAAGTGATAAGGATAAGGAGGATTTGCTTGATAAATCGACGAATGCACTGATGTCTTACGTTTTCCATTGTCGAATTTATAAAATTGCTTAGGATCGCGAGAAAACCTAAGTTTACGTCTCTGAAGATAATCCTTATAGCATTGTGAATTCAGCACCATAAAATTTTGATCGAGCAACTACGTTTAGGGAAAAATCCGATGCTTTACCGGATTTTTTAAATCTTTTATAGCATCTTAATTTTACGTTCTTCAAGTTACATAACTCACGTGAGAACCAAGGAGGTTTATCAGACCATCCTTGAGTCACACGCAGGAAACAAACATCAAAGAACGACTCAAGAGTTTTATAGAAGACAGAAATGGCAGAGTCCATATCCGTGCAAGTATACAGATATGTCCAATCATTAGTTAATAGGAGTTTTTTAAGTTTAGTAAAGTTTGTTTTGCGAAAACATCGGGTTGGAGGCATCGAATTGTTATATCGAGTCATAACCCCAAAAGGAAGGTCAATGGTTACATCCAGAGTTGGATGAAAGTTGTCTTCAGGGATAAGATCAGTCCTGGAAATATCGCAGTTGGAAGAATCCAACACAAATACCAGATCTAGTGATCTGTTCCGACTATTTCGGACAGAATTTATTTGAGTTAGGGACAACTCAAACAGACCATCTATGAAACAGTGTGACGAGGAGGGCAACAGTAATAAAGAATCATATGAGAGGGTCCAGGCAATCTCAGGTAAATTAAAATCTCCCAGAACAACGAACAAGTCTTTGTCAGAGATATATGAGGAAACAAGTTGAATAGCTTCCAAATGGTGAATGTATACTGCCAAGTCGGACTGTGGTGGAATATACGAACAAGTAATATAGGCAGAAAAAGAATTAAGAGAAATTTTAACACAAACAAATTCAATCTCCTGATTGGAAGACTGTACAATTTCAGACGAGAACGCCGAATCAACAGCGATCAAAACACCACCACCATTACGGATAGTCCGATCATGTCTATATATTAAATATTTTGAGGGGAGAATTGAAGCATCGGCAATATCAGGCTTCAGCCAAGTCTCAGTAAAGGCAAGAATATGAAAGTCAAAAGCTAAACTATCTACATAGAGTCTAAAAAGTTTAGACTTTAGTCCCCGTACGTTCTGATAGGCCAGAGTTAGGGACGAAATTAGTTTTTTGACTCGCCAACAGGTGCAGACGAGCCGGAAGGAACGTTATTCACAGAGGCAGGTAGCAGGCTAATCGGAGGCCGATTCTTCTTTTTTATTGTATACTCTTTTACAATGAGGTGTTCCGGCCAAAAGTCTTTATGACATATTTGCCCAAAAAGATCTGGGGAGACACTTATTTTAAAGGACGAAATGTCCCGAGTATATGAAAAACGGAACTTTTCCACAGCAATGTTTGGTGCTTGAACTTTGCCCTGGATGTAGGCTATGACTTCTTCAGAAGTAGTATTGGGATCAAGCCGCGAAATAAAAATTTGCTTTTTGGGTGGAACTACCACAAGGGAACTAGAAGTGCCAGGCATAGCAGTAGCAGCAACAGCAGATCCAGCAGCAGCTGAAGCAGCCAACACTTTACTAGCTCCTCTTGTAACTACTTTATTGGCAATATTCCTGGAAACGGATGTTTGCCCGGACGGTTCGGAAACTACAACCGATATCGTGTTAGTAGGTGGGATACTGTCTCCAGGGGAAATGGGAAGAGACTCCACACCTTCCAATGCCGGACTCCTAAACGATATCAGCTGCTGTGCATTTGGTGACATAGGGTCATTGTCGGAAGCCGGAACTGAGAGAGAACGATGTGCCGACGGACTGAGAGACGCGCCCTGAAATCTGGCCCTCTTTCGGGTCGGAGATTCAATCAAAAGTTTAGAACTTCTGAATTGAACCTTCATCGCCAAAAGCTCTTCTTGGAGCTTATGAACGCCAGCTGACAGAGTTTTAAAGGCATCCCCAGTTCGTTTCATAAAACTTCGCATCTCGAGCTCCAAGCCACGACACGAATCACAGCCCCATTTAAGGCCGCCACCCTGTGCAATGCTATCCCGCACCTTGACTGTATAACCAGCACATTTAAAGGCATTACATTGTCACACAGCCAACAGTAAAGACTGGTCTTGCTGGGATTATTGCAATTATATTTGCAACAGACAGACATTATTAACTAATTGATTTATCACAATCAAATTGTAAATCAATATATAAACAAAAAGGGAAAAATGTTAAATTAAGAGAGGCGTATACAAACCAAAGCAAAAGCTAACTGCAATATACAAATTAGAAAGAGAAGAAAAAGAGAATATTTATTATTTTTTGTATTACAACACACAACAACAAAAATTTGTCACAAGCGCGAAGTTAACGGCCGCGAGCGCGATCAAAAGAGAAAGCAGAAAAATAGAGAGCACCAACACCACACAAACAAAAACAAACTATAAACTGTAAATTGAGAGTGAGCGGGTGGGAGCAAAGAAATAGAACGAAATCAAAAAGTAAGCAGCGCAACAACAAAATTATATTTGCGTTTGTTAAAGTTTTGATATTAATAAATATAAATGTTAATAAATTTAAAACAAACTTCGCGATGAGTATAGCGAATTATTAAAAATTGATAAAACAATGAATTTAAATTGAATATTATAGATTAACTTCACAAAAGAACGAAAGAATGTAATTAAGCGAGAGCGCAAAAAAAAACACGACCGATTGCTCTTAAGATGCCAGCGTGAAGTTGATTTGCACAGACGGACGGACGGACGGACAGACGGACGGATGGACGGACGGACGGACAGACGGACATGGCTATTTCGACTCAGCTTCTCATGCTGATCAAAAATATATATACTTTATGGGGTCGGAAACGTCTCCTTCTGTGCGTTACAAACATCTGACCAATTTTATAATACCCTCTGCAAGGGTATAATATCTGCAAGGGTATATAATCTTCGGCATTGCCGAAGTTAGCTTCTTTGATATTTATTTTATAAATGGTTTTAATCTGTTTTATGAAATTTCTGGTTCTAATTTTTATCATCTGCTATAATATATCATTTATCATTTCTACACTCACTACCTTATAAGGCCCTATATATTTAGCATCTAGTTTATTTTTAAATCAAAATCGGAAGTATTTTCGTCGTAGTATTTCTTATTCTTTAACTTATGGTTTTCTAACATTATCCTAGCTCTTTTATATGCTATTTCTATTCTAAATTTTATTTCCTTAGAGTAGTCGTCTAAATTGTATATTGGATCTATTCTATCTATTTTGTTAAAATCTATGAACTGATTTGGTAGTCTTCCAAATACTAATTCGTATGGACAATATTCATGCACTGCCGAGGTTGTTGTGTTGTAACAATAAGTGAAATATTGCATCCAAGCATCCCATCCCAATCCCTAAAGTCTGGTGGTGGTATGCTGTAGATGGTAGATTTTTAATCTTCATGTACTTGCATATACATATCTGTTATAATCTGATTTTTATACTCAGTTCCCATGTCCCTAATGAGTGTTTTCATTGGACCGTACTGTAGTATAAAATTTTCGAATATAGTTTTAGCTACATTACTTGCACTCTTAGATGCAACTGGAATGGCTATTAAGTATTTTCTCAGATCGCATATCAATGTGACAATATACTCATTTTCATTATCTCATCTGATTTCGGTAGCCGACCTATTGTGTCCATTATAACTTTATCAAAAACCTTCGCTGGTGTTTCTGTTATTATCATGGGAGTCTTCGTATGTGTCGTCGTTTTTGACACTTGGGATTTACTCTTTGATATGGCGTCCCATATTTTTCCAATAGTAGTGTTTTGATTTTTGCCAGCGTTCTGGTAATGCCAGGTATGTAGACAGTATTGATTCTTTTTCTTTTTCATTTTCTATTATGGTCACCGGCTGGAGTAGCGCTACTCTTAATGTTTTCAATATAGTATTAACCATATTGAAAAAATTTCAAAGACCTTTTCGCTCGATGCCAATTTAGTTGGCTGATTTCAAGTATACCGGCTTGCATTTCAAGCCTTTGGAAGAACTGACCTAAGTCGAGAATTCCATTGGTGTACAAATCGCTAACATCAATTCTTGCCATAACATTCTTTCCATGTTTCAGTGAACATTTAGATTCTGTTATTCGCAAGGTCCCTACTTTCCGTACCTCGCCATTATTGATGACTTCGTATACGTTTTGGCTTGGCAAAAGTTCTTCTTCATTAACTGCGCGGTTTTTCTGTCTACTATGTTGCCTGATAGTTACTTTCAGGAGTTTTGTATTCATATCTTTTAATTCGGATATAGTTACCTCTCAAATACTCTACTGTAAAGTCGTACAATTCCAATTCTAGCCGCATGCGTGTTAGTTTTGAACTCGGTTTGACTATGGAGAATAAATATGTTAATGGTCTATGGTCTGTTCGCACTGTGAAATGTTTTCCATATATATATGATCGAAAATATGTTATTGCCCAGTGTATTGCTGCTAGCTCTTGTTCTGTAGTACTCTTGTTGCTTTCACCTTTAGTGAATGCTCTTGATGCATATGAAACTGGAAGCTGGAGTCCATTGTAGTTTTGTGTTAAAACTGCTCCACATGCTTGTTTGCTTGCATCTGTGATTATGCAAAATTCTTTGCTAAAATCTGGGTACTGCAATAGATTACGTTGAACGAGCTTTTCATTTAAGTATTGGAACGCATTTTCGCATTCTGCAGTCCATTCGAATGGAACATTCTTTTTACATAATCTTGTTATGTGCCGGGAATATTCGGCGAAATTTTTTATGAAACGTCTATAGTAATTGCAAAACGCAACGAAACGTCTAGCACTATCTGCATCATGTGGCACTGGATAATTCTTGATGACGTCAAATTTGTGTCTCTGCATTTGTGACCTAGGAATGTCACCTCATGCATAAAAAATTATCATTTTTCTGAATGCAGTTTTAGATTGTTTTTTCTACAAAGTTTAAAAACATCTACTAAATTTTTAATCATATGTTGTTCAGAACAACCAATAACGATTAAATCAACCATACAGTGGAAAGCTGGGCTCAAGCCCTGAGAATGCTATTGTCATCATTCTCTGAAATGAATTAGGTGAAACGAAATGAGCCATTGCTCGTTGAATAAGACGTTATATCTCTTGATTTTTCTTCTAGTTCTATTTGATGGAAACCTGACATTAAGTCAAGGCAAGAAAATCAATTGCTCTTCCCGATTGATCAAGAATATCATCAATTCTGGGGAGCGGAAACTTATCTGACAGCAATTTTTACTTTATTTTATGATAGTCAATTACTAATCGCTAGTTTTTTTCTTTAAATCCCGAAAGTATTTTCTTTGGGACTAGTAAGAGTGGGCTATTATAAGGCGAAACAGACGGTTCAACAATACCCCGTTCAATTAAGTTTCCAACTTATCGCTGGATCTCGTCTGTTTGGCTAAGCGGACTCCGGTAATTTTTCACATATACCCTTTCATCATATTTAAGTCTTATTTTTGTTTATAAAAATTATTTGTTGTGATCGGTTCTTTTATTATTGAAATGTCTGCAGCGGTATCAATTAAGAATGTTATTTTCTTATTTGTTTTAACATTCTTAAATGATACGAAATTATTAAGACTTAGGTTAATAGAATAGTCTTTATTTTTTTATTTTGAGCATCTGGGTACTGCAATAGATTACGTTGAACGAGCTTTTCATTTAAGTATTGGAACGCATTTTCGCATTCTGCAGTCCATTCGAATGGAACATTCTTTTTACATAATCTTGTTATGTGCCGGGAATATTCGGCGAAATTTTTTATGAAACGTCTATAGTAATTGCAAAACGCAACGAAACGTCTAGCACTATCTGCATCATGTGGCACTGGATAATTCTTGATGACGTCAAATTTGTGTCTCTGCATTTGTGACCTAGGAATGTCACCTCATGCATAAAAAATTATCATTTTTCTGAATGCAGTTTTAGATTGTTTTTTCTACAAAGTTTAAAAACATCTACTAAATTTTTAATCATATGTTGTTCAGAACAACCAATAACGATTAAATCAACCATACAGTGGAAAGCTGGGCTCAAGCCCTGAGAATGCTATTGTCATCATTCTCTGAAATGAATTAGGTGAAACGAAATGAGCCATTGCTCGTTGAATAAGACGTTATATCTCTTGATTTTTCTTCTAGTTCTATTTGATGGAAACCTGACATTAAGTCAAGGCAAGAAAATCAATTGCTCTTCCCGATTGATCAAGAATATCATCAATTCTGGGGAGCGGAAACTTATCTGACAGCAATTTTTACTTTATTTTATGATAGTCAATTACTAATCGCTAGTTTTTTTCTTTAAATCCCGAAAGTATTTTCTTTGGGACTAGTAAGAGTGGGCTATTATAAGGCGAAACAGACGGTTCAACAATACCCCGTTCAATTAAGTTTCCAACTTATCGCTGGATCTCGTCTGTTTGGCTAAGCGGACTCCGGTAATTTTTCACATATACCCTTTCATCATACTTAAGTCTTATTTTTGTTTATAAAAATTATTTGTTGTGATCGGTTCGATGTCAAGTCCGAACACATCACTATACTCAGTGCAGAATTTTCTTTTATTATTGAAATGTCTGCACCGGTATCAATTAAGAATTTTCTTATTTGTTTTAACATTCTTAAATGATACGAAATTATTAAGACTTAGGTTAATAGAATAGTCTTTATTTTTTTATTTTGAGCATTTGGAGGATCTTGTCCGTTTCCCTGGTCGCTTTGTGTAATTGGGACATTTGTGTTGTTGTAACCATTCTGTTGGTTATTTGTGTTTTGTCTTTTATTATTGTGTCGAAATCAACGTCCAATTCTACTTGTTAATGTTCCAATTCGAGAATTTGTTATAGCGGCGTTTACAGCGGTCATTTTGCTGGACATAAAAAATAGTATTATTTTGGAAATTTTCTGTGGAGCCCGACTCTACTGAAAGAGTGGTAAATCTAGTGATGGCTTCTTTAGCTGAATCAAAGTTTCCTGATTCCAATAATATCTGGCCTCTTTGACTTTTGGTACGACTTACCATAGCATTTACTGCCACTTTGGTAGTGTATACTATTGCTTGTTCAGTTGGAAGACCATCCGAAATATATGCGCCTTTAAGGGCGTCGGTCAATTCAGTAATCTCTTTTGTGTACAAAACACAGTTATTGGGGTTTCTCTGAAGATTTTTAATTTTTGCTGTTAAAAGATCCACTGATTCACCCTTGAAGATTGGTGATAGTTTTCGTATTACTTCATCAATCGTTGTTTCAGAGCTTAAGGTATTACCCGCTTGACCTTTTAATTTTGATTTTATGATTTCGATGGCTACTGCTTCATGCGTTTCTTTTATGGTGTCAAGTACGCGAAGCGCTCCAAGGAAACCCGGTAAATTTTTAATATGACCATCGAAGTATGGTAGCAGCCTGGTGGCTGTGTTTATGAATTATACCACTGTTTGTGTCATTTTGTTGTTTTCGTTTGGAATTGCCGGTTTGTTAAGACTTATGTTTGATTAATCAGAGCTCACTGATGGTTATTTTTGACCTATTTCTTCATCAGCTATTAATTGCGTTTTTTCTTCCAGTTCTATTGAAGTTTCCAAATAAGATGTTTGTTTAAATTCAATATTGTGTCTGTTTAGCACAGTTATTGCTTTTTGTTTGCTATAACTGTAGAACGCATTTGCGGCTGTTTTATGCCATGTCTTTAATTTGCTATAGTGTTCAGTTAATACTGCTCTAATAGCTTGGAGATTTTTAGTTATTATTTTCGTGTATTTGGTTACTGTGTCTTGGGATGTTTCTCTATTCTGCGAGAGGCACTTACAAGATTTAGTTAATTCTTGTGCTTGTATTCTAGCTTTTCCTATTATATCATCCCAAGTATCCATAGTTTGTTAAAAAAATCCTCTTTTTTGTTTTAATTACCAGAGAAATTGTCTCTATGGGTTGGTCGAATAGTTCTATTTCTAAAAGCCAAATTTATGGCTACTACGATTAATTTCTATTTCTATTTTGGATTCATGAGAACCCATTTTACTTAAAAAAAACATTTTTATTGTTTTGCTTTTGGGCCATTTAAACCTGATTTTAATTTAACAAAATTTTTGAAAATGTTTATTGTTTTATTATTCTATATCTATTATTTCTACATCTGAGTCTGTTAAATCTATTGGTTCTGTACTCGATTCTGATATGTTTATCAGCGCGATTGAGTCCTTGAAAAGTTCGTGGACCCATCCGGGCAAGTCTTAAAGGAATCTTAGCTAACAATCTACTATAAGTTACTTTTATGGATTTTTCCATAAGATCTATAATATTTTTTTTAAATTTGTAGTTGTGGGTTATCCAATACCTTATTTCCTTGTATTTGTGATTTGTTTCACCCGATTGTATCAGGAAATCAAGGAAAGGTAAATATTTTTGTAGCCTTTTTATACCATACACCCATAGGGTGAAATGGTATATTAAAGTCGCCAAAATGTATGTAACAGGCAGAAGGAAGCTTTTCCGACCCCATAAAGTATATATATTCTTGATCAGTATCAACAGCCGAGTCGATATAGCCATGTCCGTCTGTCCGTCCGTCTGTCCGTCCGTCCGTCCGTCCGTCCGTCCGTCCGTCTGTCCGTCCGTATGAACGCCTAGATCTCAGAGACTATAAGAGATAGAGCCACCAAATTTGGTATGTAGGCTCATGTAGTATGTAGAGTGATCGAGTTTATTTCAAAATTTTGCCACGCCCCTTTCCGCCCCCGCAATTAAAAAAAAAACGTTTATCTCAAAAACTATTGCAGCTAGAGACACCATATTTGGTATGTATGTTTGCTTAGTAAATGCGCACATTTTGTATGTATAAAGATTTTGCCACGCCCCTTTCCGCCCCGGCAATTTGAAAAACTCGATTATCTCCCGTAATTTTTTACCTTGTGCAATCAAATTTGGCACACTTGAATTTGATACTAATACCCAGCAAAATACCAAATTTGATCAAAATCGGACAAAAAATAGCCAAGTTATGCATATAAACGTTTTTCCATAAGGCCGGAGTTGGCCGTTGGCGGGTGGTGGCGCTAGGGTGCTCAGATGCATGAGTGAGCGAGATACTAAGATATGCTACTAAAGCATGTGAACAGAACTTTTTTAAAATCGGCAAATGCATTTGTTATTACAAATTTGAAATATTTGTTTTACTGGTGTATGGTATACCTAAGTCGGCGAGACGACTTACTTACTTCATTGTTATTATTTTTTTTACCATATTCTACACTAAATTGCTAGGCCTATTAATATGGATGTATTTTTTTTTTTTTGAAGATTCTATAGGCTTACTGTCTCGGTTCCTCCATTATATTTAATTATCTAGGTCATTAGCTTGGCTTAGGGCTCTTTTGGGTACACATTTATTGTGCAATAGGTAAGCTTTATATAATACATATTCGCACATTATTACAATTATGTTTTTTTTTAACGTTTAATATATATTTGTTGAATCTACTCTTAAACTAGAGCCTAACAACAAGTTTGAGATATTTTTCTTAATCTAGTACTTAAGATATATATATACCAGGGGATATTGCAGGCGGCCCTAAGTTAAGACGAGTTCTACTATTATTTCGCGTAAGGGAATTGGCAAGAACATTAGGGTGTATATCCAGTTATTGACTACCTATTTCAGATTTTCCGCTAGGTATATTTAGATCATTTTGAATGTTGTCGTTCCGTATGTACCACGGTGCCCCAGTGATTGATCTTAAAATCTTCGACTGTGCCCTTTGTATAATGTCGAGACTGCTGGTACTTGTATTTCCCCATAGTACGGCACCGTAAGTCCAGATGGGTTTCAGTACGAAGTTGTATAGGAGGACTTTATACTCCAGACGTAGAGGGGACCGAGCATTGATGATCCAATGTAAGCTACTCGCTTTCAGTTTAAGCTGTGACTTTTTTGCCTCGATGTGCTTGTGCCAAACTAGTCTTCTGTCTAGGTGGATGCCAAGGTAAGTGACATCCACGGCTTGAGGAATTGGTACGTTGTTTAGCATTAGAGCTGGACAGTTTCTTCTGTTAAGCGTAAATGTAACATGTTTGCATTTCTGCTCGTTGACCTGGATACGCCAGGTTGCTAGCCATTCCTCTACCACCTTGAGGTGTTCCTCTAATTTTTCAGAGGCTTGTATTGGGCATTTGGATCTGCTGAGGATTGCCGTGTCATCGGCAGAAGTGGACTTTGTAAGTCCTAAACTCGTTGCAGTGTACAGCAGGTAGAGCAATGGGACGACAGCCGAGACGGAGCCATTACATCTTACAGCGAATTTCCTATAGTAAAGGTAAGATTCCATGAATTTGTGGGTGTACTGTGGGAATTTCTGCCGGATTTTGAACATTAGACCCTCCAGCCAAAGACAGCCGTACAGTATTCTTTTAGTTCGAATGCTGTTCGTATTTCGTATGTTATACAATTGATGTGATGCCAGAAATGAGTTTAGTCGGATCTGCAGGACCTTTTCAAAAAGCTTCGAAAGACATGGCAGCAAACTAATTGGCCCATAGGATGATGGTTGGGTTTTGTCATTTCCCACTTTAGGAATCATGATGATAGTGGATCTTTTCTATGGTCTTGCGAAGTAGCCAATTCTTATTATAGCGTTGAACATTTTGCAGATGTATTGTATGGCGATGGTAGGGAATTCTAGGATCATTTTCGGTGTGATTAGATCATGGTCAGGATAAAGATCCTGACTCGGCCTTATATGGTTTTTAATAATTGCAGTGATCATATCCGATTATAGTTCCAAGTACTCACTATCCGTTAATGTGCTCGAAGGGGGAAGTACAAATGATTTTGATGTTGGATTTGGCTGGAAAACCATTTTAAGATGTGTGGCAAATACGGATGCCATCCACCGGTTGGACCCCTTATTGGTGAAACTGTCTCTGTAGGAGCGCTTAAAGTTGGGTGGGCTTTCCATAGAAGATGTTCAGTGCTGGATGGACTAAGCTTTTCTATGTATTTCCTTTGAGCCCAGTTTTCATCTTGTCTTAACTCCTTGGAGAGGTTGCGGCTGGCATGCCTTACGCGAAGTGTGAATAGCACTGGAGAGTGATCGGAGGTTAAATCTAGCAGTGTTTCCGCAGTGATCCGTTTACGCGGAATCCTCTTGGTTACTGCGAAATCAATCAAGTCAGGCACTTTCTGTGGATCTGTGGGCCAATAAGTGGCCCTAGTAGGAGTAGTTGCAGTTCATTTTTGTGCTTGAAGATGCCGTTAGCATTCCAAAGACCTAGACGTAGGGAAGCCATTATTTATTCTCGATAAGCTTCTGGATAAGCAGGTTTTGATTCCGCATCAGTTCTTGCATACAGTTTTGCATGAACGTCATAAAAGCGGTCATGTTTTGATTAAGTGAGAACAATAGGGCCTCTAAACCACTTGGAGTTTGCTGTCCAAGTTCTGGTGCTCTAGGTTGCGGATTCTGTAGATGGTGGAGTGACGGGGTCTCTTTCGCGGGCTCCGTCTGTCCAGTTCGGAGTACACTAGCGAAGGATACACTAGGACTGGTTGTAGCAGGCATGTTAGATGATCTAACAGCCTTGGCGAAGAAAACCTCCGGTGAAGTTTTGGAGGCGTTGAAGGTGATTTTTAGTCCAGCTGGGGGTTCGCGCCCGTTTAGGAGCGATTTAAGATCCTTGAAGACAGGACATCCCCTGTAGTTGGCTGTGTGGTTCCCTCCACAGTTACTGCATAGTCTTAGTGCGACGTTGTTTCTGACCTTGGTGCAAATGCCATCTTTATGATGTTCGCCGTAGCCAACACACACTGACCTAAGATTGCAATTGTGGTTAGTATATCTTATGGGGCTCCTCTACGGTGATTCTTCTGTGCAATAGGAGATTAACGAAAATATTGTTATTAATAATTGTCAAAAACCAATTGTAAAATCGAGCTCAAACCTGATGCAAAGCGGTCGAAGCCGAATGAGCTTAAGGTTGTAGATTTGGTGCACTTCATTTGGCTTCGACCGCTCCAACCAGATGCAAAGCGGTCGAAGCCAAATGAGCTTAAGGTTGTAGATTGGGTGCACTTCATTTGGCTTCGACCGCTTTGCATCTGGTTGGAGCTCGATTTTACAATTCGTTTTTGACAAATAATTAAAAACAATATTTTCGTATATCTTATGTCAGCATTTGATTATTCTATTTTATTTATTGAAAATTTATTATTATTGAAAAATTATTATTTTGGGCACATCGTCGGCCACTTGACATCCTGTCGTTGTGATCTTTTGGGTTAGTTTAGAATTACAAGTGTTTTTACCCACACCGCGTGTAGCAGATTGTATTTCTAGTCATATGCTAAGTTAGTTGTTGGGAACAAAGGTACAGTTGTATTTTCTTTAGTGAATCTGATTTGGTGAAGCCAGTTCAGATGAACACGATGTTTATTCTAAAACATTCTGCAAAGGGCCACCAAATGCGGCGTTTTGGACTTTATTTTTATAGTTAGTTGTCTTATACAAATTATTATTAAACTATCATTAGTATGATAATTATTGTTAAAGAAGCATGACCAGTTACATGATGGACGTTGAACCTAGTCAATCTGATGTTCCTTTACCATTGTCACTGACTTCCTAATCTTACCAATTCTCCCGTATGTATTACTGAGTTGGCTTCTACTGGTTTTTATAATATTTGATTTCTGTTTCGGGATATCTACCCATTTCTGATGTGCTGACTTCTAGCCTTTTTATAAGCTGGATAATTTAAAAAAGAACTATCTTTCCTTTTTGAATTACAATTCAAAAATGATCTTTGCTCCACCAATTTTAAATATCGCTGACTGCTTAAACTTGAGTGGTTATTCTGGCTATCATTAAAAGTTGCCTTTTTATAAATATTTTGCCATATCTGCCTTTTTGGTACTATAGTTTCTGACAATTTGTTACCAGAATCTATTTTGATATTATGTGTTAGATAATCATTATCTAATTGACCCATTGCCTTTGGAATATTCTCATTTTGTATTGGCTCTGGGATATATACTTTTTGTTCCTCAATTTTCACTTTACCTCCAATGTGAGGTCCTGCCGGGGGCCATAAATTTATTTTTTGAGTTTTGCTGATTTGATTTGGTGCATCCCGAGACGATCCAACCAAATTGATTATTTTGGCCTAGCAGGCCATCAATCTTTGTAATTCCCCATTTTAAGATTTGGGTATATGCGTTTGCCCCCATTATTATATCAACCCTAACAGGTTTATTGAAGGTAGGATCAGCTAGCACGTAAGTTTGCCATTTTGACATATCCACGTTTGCAATTTTTAATGGAAGAGCTTTCATTAACTTTGGCAACACTTTTCTCTTAACCTTTAGATGTCCTTTCCAAGGATGTCGATATAGCCATTTCCGTCTGTCCGTCCGTCCGTCCGTCCGTCTGTGCAAATCAACTTCACGCTGGCATCTTAAGAGCTATCGGAATGAAATTTCATATTTGAGCTACTTTTAGCCGGGAGATAATAAAGTATGAAAATTGTCAGGATCGGACTACTATATCATATAGCTCTAGAACAAAAATTTTTGCAAAAATTGGAGTATCCCCATGAAATTTACCAATATAATAGAATTTGATATAAAATCTCGGATCCCAAAATTTGAATCTGATCGGATAAATAGAACACAAGTTACAGTCAATACAAATCGGTTCTACGTCATCAGCAAATCAAACAGAGCACATGCATACACACACACAGACGCAGCGCCACACGAACTGTATGTGTATGCGTGCGATGCTTTGGATAGTAGAAGAAGAAAAATTGTAGTAAAAAGAGTAATAATTTGAATGTTTTGTTTGTGTATTGATGAATTGAGTTGCAGGGAAAGAAATTTCAAAATGTAAAAATATTATTGCCAAGAACTGCAAGGGTATATAAACTTCGGCATTGCCGAAGTTAGTTTCTTTGATATTTTTAATATACATTTCGCCTGTTCTATTGTCTATCATACGTAAATCTTTGCTCACCATGTCCAAATATTGCTGGAGCTTACGGACCTTTCCTTGAAATTTTTCCTGGCTAACATTAGCGTTTTCATTCCCGCGCGACTCTCCTTTGCTATCCTCAAACATTTCTGACCTATCTGCTTCTGTTTCAACTAACACCGACTTACTAGTGCCTGGTTTTTCTGACTCTCCTGTAGCTATTATTTTGGCAACTATCTTTAAAACCTCTTCATGTCCTTTATCTCTGTAGTACTGATGATCGAAAACCCCCGCTGGAGCAATTTCTCATGGTTAGGCATCCATCGGCTACTAATCACTTTTACTTCCACAATCACCTTGCTAGTAATGTTTTTTGGATCTAGTGCTTCCAACTGCCTTAACCTTGTATGCAACTCTAGCTGCTTCTCTAACAATTTTGCAGTCTTATTAGTGAACATTTTATCTTGTGCGAATATTGGGATATCGATATAAATATATAATTAAAAAATAGATAGATGTACTTATAACTATCTTAATTTATATCTTATCTGATGATCCTGTTGACACCGTTCGCCACTAATGCCCGCCAATTAGAGTTTGCCAAGTAGGTTTTGCCGATATTCTGCTACTGCTTGTCTGCCAATGGGTAGGGTTTGCCGATAGTTTGCTGGTAGTTCGCCGTTTTTTTACATTTGCCTCGCCTCCAGTCGCCTCTTCTTTGCAAATATCTTGTTGCTCTGCTTGTTTTTCCAAACTGACTTTAAAATCGGACGCACGCACTTTTTATTTAATAAGCAAAATTTTGCCTTTTATATTATACTCTATTCCTTAGCACTGGTGGGGGAAAACAAGAGTTAATTCATTTTGGTACCTATAGCTGATTCTAGCATTTACACTTGCATAAGAGTTCAGACTTTAAGGAGCTGATTCACACTCTGAGTCTCTTACCACTGGTGGGGGAAAACTGCAGAGTTCCTTTTTTCGAAGATAAATAGGGATTCCCGGAGAGAAGGAAAATAACCCAGTCTTCATTCGTTGAATGCAAAATATGAACTGATTTTATTTACAAAAGTACGGAGCTTATATAGGATTATAATAGGCTCTAGGAGGTAACAATTGTTTTAGAAGATCTTATTTTAGACTCACATCCACGTATTCGGGGGTTGAAAAATTATTATTTTGGGCACATCGTCGGCCACTTGACATCCTGTCGTTGTGATCTTTTGGGTTAGTTTAGAAGTACAAGTGTTTTTTCCACACCGCGTGTGGTAGATTGTATTTCTAGTCTTATGCTAGGTTAGTTGTTTGGTACAAAGGTACAGTTGTATTGTATTTTCTTTAGTGCATCTGATTTGGTGAAGCCAGTTCAGATGAACACGAATTTTTTTCATAAACACAATTTTAATTTAATAATATGAATATAGCGAATACGAAAAAAAATAGGGAACAAAAGCGCGTAAAGATAGCTTTGCCTGAATATGAGTATTATTTGAAATATAAAAAGAAAATTTTTATGCATTCATGCATATTTAGGAATAAAATTTTTTTTTTTTAATTTTTTTTTTTTTTTTTGAGAACAAAAGAAGAGGTAAAAAAGTGCGTCTAACGTTTAGACACAATAGAAGTGAAACTTTCCGTAAAACAAACTGAGAGAGAATGAGACGAAAGCAGCATTAGGAGCGGGATAATTATAGGTTCATTATAATATTGCTATAGAGGTCATATTTTATTTTCTTCATTTTATTATTATTCATCCTCAATGTTTTCAATTTCAACAAATGATACGAGTGGCTTATGATAGCTAAAATATGATACAAATGCTTTGGTTTCGATGTTGTAAATATATCTTTGAAATACCGCGTCAATTGTGGTTTTTGATCTTGTTGTTGATTCAGTGCGATTGTTACACATTTTTAAACTGAATGTTGTTTTGAGAAAGTCGATTAAAGGAACCGCTGTGTCCAATGCAAAATTTACGTTAAAATCGCCACTTAAAATCATTGGAACTTTATCGTAATCTTTTCTAAGTATCCGCGATACTTCTGGTGTATACTTTATTAAATTTTCATGAATGAATTCCGTGATGCTATTTTTTTTCTGTCGATATTCACGACACTTTTCTGCATTATTTTTCGGCATAATTGCGGTAAATATTTAAAAATGAAAATATTTACGAATATAAAAATACGGACGCAATACAGCACACGCGGTTGCTATTATGAGCGTCGTAACGCGTGTATTACACAGACGTACTAACATACGCACAAACATTCGTAGGACGCTTGGCCTAAGCAAGTACAGTGCCGCTCAACTGAATAGGTTTGACTTAATTTTTATACCACACACCCATAGGGTGAAATGGTATATTAAAGTCGCCAAAATGTATGTAACAGGCAGAAGGAAGCTTTTCCGACCCCATAAAGTATATATATTCTTGATCAGTATCAACAGCCGAGTCGATCTAGCCATGTCCGTCTGTCCGTCCGTCCGTCCGTCTGTCCGTCCGTCTGTCCGTCCGTCCGTCTGTCCGTCCGTCTGTCCGTCCGTATGAACGCCTAGATCTCGGAGACTATAAGAGATAGAGCCACCAAATTTGGAATGTAGGCTCGTGTAGTATGTAGAGTGATCGAGTTTGTTTCAAATTTTTGCCACGCCCCTTTCCGCCCCCGCAATTCAAAAAAAACGTTTATCTCAAAAACTATTGCAGCTAGAGACCCCATATTTGGTATGTATATTTGCTTAGTAATTGCGCACATTTTGTAGGTATAAAGATTTTGCCACGCCCCTTTCCGCCCCCGAAATTTGAAAAACTCGATTATCTGCCGTAATTTTTTACCTTGTGGAATCAAATTTGGCCCACTTGAAATTGATACTAATACCCAGCAAAATACTAAATTTGATCAAAATCGAAATAAAAATAGCCAAGTTATGCATATAAAAGTTTTTCCATATGGCCGGAGTTCGACGTTGGCGGGTGGTGGCGCTAAGGTGCTCATATGCATGAGTGAGCGAGATACTAAGATATGCTTGTAAAAAGCATGTTAATAGAACTTTTTTAAAATAGGCAAATGCATTTGTTATTACAAATTTGAAATATTTGTCTTACTGGTGTATGGTATACCTAAGTCGGCAAGACGACTTACTTACTTCATTAAACTTAGAACTTAATATCTTTATAACGAGGACTCGGATTTGAACCAAATAATTTTAACAATTAATTATTTATAAAATACAAACATTTTTTTTCTTTTGGGTTCGGTTTTTATATTTTTTTTATTATATTTTCAAAAACATAACTGAAAATCTACATTTTTTTTGGCTAAAGTGAATAGGTTTGACCAACAAAACTATAAAAAAAAAATTATTCACAGCAATATTTCATGGCACTTGCTAACTTAAATAATAAAAGAAACTATTTCTGCATTATTTAATATTTGGTATGACCACCCTTATTCTTAATTATTTCAAACATTCGAGTTGATAAGGAATCGTAATATTTTTCAATTTCACTCAGTGAACTAGTTGACTAGGCTTTTTTAATCGCTTCAACCAGGGTCGCCGAAATTGTCTTCCCCCTTCATACACTCTCCTGGATAAAAGTCACCAAATGTTTTCTATTGTAGTATATTCATACAAATAATCACTCAACACAATGAGCTCAACTTGTAACACTTTGTTGCAAGTATAAACAATTAAACATATACGCATTAAAATATAATTGTGCACTTGAATATGTTCATATGTATACATTGAAGTATTCACATAAACATATTCAAGTAAATATACAATTAAGCATGAACATATATGTATGTACATTTGTATATGCACATACATATTCACATAAGCACTGTATGCACAAGCGTAACATGAGCTAGAGCCAGGCCAGCGTGTGACCGCTGACCAAGCACTTTGATGCATGCGCTCCAACAGTATGTATGTATGTACTGACACTCTCCCTCTCTTTTGTAGCTGTCACATAAGTCGCAGCATAAGAATATATATGTAAAATTAGCCTAAGCAAAAGAATAATTTGGAATAAAGAATCAATTCTAAAACTCCAGTCAACCGACACAGACGTGTCTTTTATTATTATATATATATATTCTACAACCCAATGGAACCCGGTCAAAGGAGTTTTTACATGGCGACCGTGACAGGACTCAATCGCGCTGATAGACATATCAGAATCGAGTACAGACTCAATAGATATAACAGACTCAGATGTAGAAATAATAGATACAGAATAATAAAAAAAAAAAAAAATAAACATAAACATTTTCGAAAATTTTGTTATTTTTAACAAACTATGGTTACTTGGGATGATATAATAGGAAAAGCTAGAATACACGCACAAGAATTACTAAATCTTGTAAGTGCCTCTCGCAAAACAGAGAAACATCCCAAGACACAGTAACCAAACACACGAAAATAATAACAGAGAAGCTCCAAGCTATTAGGGCAGTATTAACTGAGCACTTTAGCAAACTAAAGGAAGGGCAAAAAACAGCCGCAAATGCGATCTACAGTTATAGCATACAAAAAGCAATAACTGTGCTAAACAGACACAATATTGAATTTAAACAAACATCTTATTTGGAAACTTCAATAGTGCTGGAAGAAGAAACGCAACTAATGGCTGATGATAAAATAGGTCAAGAAAAACCACCAGTGAACTCTGATCAGTCAATTATAAGTCATAATTGCAATTCCAAAAGGAAGCAACAAAATGACTCAAACAGTGGTAGAATTCATAAACACAGCCACAAGGCTGCTACCATTCTTCGATGGTGACATTAAAAACCTACAAGGTTTCATTGGGGCGCTTCGCGTAATTGATACCATAAAAGAAACGCATGAAGCAGTAGCCATCGAAATAATAAAATGAAAATTGAAAGGTCAAGCGGGTAATACGCTAAGCTCTGAAACAACGATTGACGAAGTAATACGAAAACTGTCAACAATCTTTAAGGGTGAATCAGTGGATCTTTTAACAGCAAAGATTAAAAATCTGCAGAGAAACCCTAATAACTGTGTTTCATACACAAAAGAGATTACTGAGTTGACCGACGCCCTAAAAGGCGCGTATATTTCGGATGGCCTTCCAAATGAACAGTCAATAAAATACACTACCAAAGTGGCAGTAAATGCTATGGTAAGTCATACCAAAAGTCAAAGAGTCCAGCTACTAATGGAATCGGGAAACTTTGATTCAGCTAAAGAAGCCATCACCAGATTTGCCACTCTTTCAGTAGAGTCGGGCTCCACAGGAAGTTCCCAAAATAATACCATTTTTTATGCCCAGCATAATGACCGCGGTAGACGCCGCTACAACAATAATGGTAACTGGAGAAACAACTCGAATTGGAACAACAACAATTCGAGCTGGAGCAATAACGATGCCCACAGAGCCCAATGAGGCCGAAATAATTCACGCTACCGAAGAGGCGGCCCTCGAGGTGGACAACAAAATAATAATAGCCAAAACACAAATAACCAACAGAATGGTTATAACAATACAAATGTCCGAATTACCCAAAGCGACCAGGGAAACGGACAAGCTCATCCAAATGCTCAGAATTAAAAAATAAAGTATACTCTATTAACCTAAGTCTTAATAGTTTCGTATCGTTTAAGAATGTTGAAACCAATAAGAAAATAACATTCTTAATTGACACCGGTGCAGATATTTCAATAATAAAAGAAAATTCTGATGTATTTCATGACATCAAAGTAAACAAAACTGTAGAC
The DNA here is from genome assembly GCA_018152135.1 of Drosophila paulistorum. Taxonomy (NCBI): domain Eukaryota; kingdom Metazoa; phylum Arthropoda; class Insecta; order Diptera; family Drosophilidae; genus Drosophila; species Drosophila paulistorum. The sequence goes on along the minus strand of JAECXG010000394.1, from coordinate 1,227,818 downwards.
ATTCGAGGCATAGGAGAAGGTGTAATAAATTCCAAAGGCCTAGTCTCAATAGAATTGCAGACAAATCATCTGCTTCATTCAGATTTCGCAATCCCATGCGATCGAATAATAGGATTAGATTTCATAAAAACTTTTAGTTGCAAAATAGATTACAGCAATTCAGAAGATTGGTTTATACTTAGACCACAAACATTAAAGTACCCAATTTATGTTCCAATAACATTCAATTCTGGTAATAACTCAGCACTTCTACCAGCAAGATCCCAAGTGGTACGCAAAATAGAACTATCTTCAGCAGAAGGTAACATTTGCAAACACTATTGCAACAGCCCAAAGTACTTTTGTCCGATTCTTAAATACCACAGATAACTGCCAAATAGTAGGCTTTAACAATTTAAAATTTGAATCACTTTTGAACTACGATATAGTTCAAAATACCAAAGATTTAAGAAAAGAATCTGTAATTCATAAATTGAAGAAATATTTCCCAACACTATTCAAAGACAAACTCGAAAAATTATGCACTGAGTATAGTGATGTGTTCGGACTTGACACCGAACCGATCACAACAAATAATTTTTATAAACAAAAATTAAGACTTAAGGATGATGAGGTATATGTGAAAAATTACCGGAGTCCGCATAGCCAAATAGACGAGATCCAGCGACAAGTTAGAAGGTTAATTGAACAGGGTATTGTTGAACCGTCTGTTTCGCCTTATAATAGCCCACTCTTACTAGTCCCAAAGAAAACACTTTCGGGATCTAAAGAAAAAAACTGGCGATTAGTAATTGACTATCGTCAAATAAACAAAAAATTGCTGTCAGATAAGTTTCCGCTCCCCAGAATTGATGATATTCTTGATCAATTGGGAAGAGCAAAATATTTTTCTTGCCTTGATTTAATGTCAGGTTTTCATCAAATAGAACTAGAAGAAAAATCAAGAGATATAACGTCTTTTTCAACGAGCAATGGCTCATATCGTTTCACGCGATTACTGGTTGTTCTGAACAACATATGATTGAAAATTTAGTAGATGTTTTTAAACTTTGCAGAAAAAACAATCTAAAACTGCATCCAGAAAAATGCTCATTTTTTATGCATGAGGTGACATTCCTGGGTCAAAAATGCACAGACAAAGGAATCTTGCCAGACGACACAAAATTTGACGTCATCAAGAATTATCCAGTCCCACATGATGCAGATAGTGCTAGACGTTTCGTTGCATTTTGCAATTATTATAGACGTTTCATAAAAAATTTCGCCGAATACTCCCGGCACATAACAAGATTATGTAAAAAGAATGTTCCATTCGAATGGACAGCAGAATGCGAAAATGCATTCCAATACTTAAAAGAAAAGCTCGTTCAACATAATCTATTGCAGTACCCATATTTCAGCAAAGAATTTTGCATAATCACAGATGCAAGCAAACAAGCATATGGAGCAGTTTTAACACAAAACTATAATGGACTCCAGCTTCCAGTTTCATATGCATCAAGAGCGTTCACTAAAGGTGAAAGCAACAAGAGTACTACAGAACAAGAGCTAGCAGCAATACATTGGGCAATAACACATTTTCGACCATATATATATGGAAAACACTTCACAGTGCGAACAGACCATAGACCATTAACATATTTATTCTCCATGGTCAACCCGAGTTCAAAACTAACACGCATGCGGCTAGAATTGGAAGAGTACGACTTTACAGTAGAGTATTTGCGAGGTAAAGACAATTTTGTGGCAGACGCCTTATCGCGGATAACTATATCCGAATTAAAAGATATGAGTATAAAAGTCCTGAAAGTCACTACCAGGCAACAAAGTAGACAGAAAAACTGCGCAGTTAATAAAGAAGAACTTTTGCCAAGGCAAAAACTTCAAAATGCTTCTAGGCCCAACGTATACGAAGTCTTCAATAATGACGAGGTACGAAAAGTAGTGACCTTGCGAATAACAGAATCTAAATGTTCACTGAAACATGGAAAGAAAGTTATGGCAAGAATTGAAGTTAGCGATTTGTATACCAATGGAATTCTCGACTTAGGTCAGTTCTTCCAAGGGCTTGAAATGCAAGCCGGTATACTTGAAATCAGCCAACTAAAACTGGCACCGAGCGAAAAGATCTTTGAAATTATTTCAATAGATTCTTCTTAAAATATGGGCAATACTATATTGAAGACATTAAGAGTAGCGCTACTCCAGCCGGTGACCCTAATAGAAAATGAAAAAGAAAAAGAAGCAATACTGTCTACATATCATGATGATCCAATTCAAGGAGGTCATACTGGCATTACCAGAACGCTGGCAAAAATCAAAAGACACTACTATTGGAAAAATATTGGACGCCATATCAAAGAGTACATAAGGAGATGTCATAAATGCCAGGTGTCACATACGAAGACTCCCATGATAATAACAGAAACACCAGCGAAGGCTTTTGATATGGTTATAGTGGACACAATAGGTCCACTACCAAAATCAGATAATGAAAATGAGTATATTGTCTCATTGATATGCGATCTGACAAAATACCTAATAGCCATTTCAGTTGCATCTAAGAGTGCCAGTAATGTAGCTAAAGATATATTCGAAAATTGTATACTACAGTACGGTCCAATGAAAACACCCATTAGGGACATGGGAACTGAGTATAAAAACCAAATTATAACAGATATATGCAAGTACATGAAGATTAAAAATCTGACATCTACAGCATACCACCACCAGACCTTAGGGACAATAGAACGAAGTCATAGAACATTCAATGAATATATTCGTTCATACATATCAGCAGATAAGTCCGATTGGGATGCTTGGATACAATATTTCACTTATTGTTACAACACAACAACCTCGGCAGTGCATGAATATTGTCCATACGAACTAGTATTTGGAAGACTACCAAATCAGTTCATAGATTTTAACAAAATAGATAGAATAGATCCAATATACAATTTAGACGACTACTCTAAGGAAATAAAGTTTAGAATAGAAATAGCATATAAAAGAGCTAGGATAATGTTAGAAAACCATAAGCTAAGTAATAAGAAATACTACGACAAACATATTTCCGACTTCAATTTAAACTTAGGAGATAAAGTTTTATTAAGTAAAGAAATAGGTCATAAACTAAATGCTAAATATATAGGGCCTAATAAGGTAGTGAGTATAGAAGAAAATGACAATATATTAATAGCAGATAATAAGAATAAAAACCAAAAGGTTCATAAAAACAGACTAAAACCATTTTCGGAATGATCAACCGTAAAAATGCTAACATACATTTTATAATTATCATGATACTTAAGTAATTTTTACAAAAAAAAAAAACAAAAATCTTTATGGATTCATCTATTATTGAAAACAAATTCACGCAATTTCGAAAAAAACAAGAGAAAGAAAATTTGCCTAAAGAGACACAAACAAAAAAAAAAAAAAAAACTTCAAGTGTGCCAAATTTGATTCCACAAGGTGAAAAATTACGGGAGATAATCGAGTTTTTCAAATTTCGGGGGCGGAAAGGGGCGTGGCAAAATCTTTATAATTACAAAATGAGCGCATTTACTAAGCAAATATACATACCAAATATGGTGTCTCTAGCTGCAATAGTTTTTGAGATAAACGTTTTTTTTGAATTGCGGGGGCTGAAAGGGGCGTGGCAAAAATTTGAAACAAACTCGATCACTCTACATACCACACGAGCCTACATTTCAAATTTGGTGGCTCTATCTCTTATAGTCTCCGAGAACTAGGCGTTCATACGGACGGACAGACGGACAGACGGACGGACGGACGGACAGACGGACAGACGGACGGACGGACGGACAGACGGACATGGCTAGATCGACTCGGCTGTTGATACTGATCAAGAATATATATACTTTATGGGGTCGGAAAAGCTTCCTTCTGCCTGTTACATACATTTTGGCGACTTTAATATACCATTTCACCCTATGGGTGTATGGTATAAAAAGAGAGAAGGAAAAAATGCCATAGGAACAAAGAGAGAAGAAAAAATAGAAGAAATATTTTTCAAACCTATTCAGTTGAGCGGCACTGTATTAGGTAGTGTAGTATAGCTATACATAATGCCTTCTCGCTCACCGTAGCTCCGTAATACGCAGGCGCGCACACATACGTACTAGCATACATACAAACATACATACGTATGACGCTTGAGCTAACACTAAAGCAAGTATTAGGCAGTGTAGTATACATACTACAATACTCACTCTACTAGCGTGGCTCAGCAGTACGCAGCCGCACACATATACGCCAAGAGTGGGGAGGCTACGAAGCACCGCACAAAGAGGAGACGGAGAAAAAATAATAATAAAAATAAAAATAATAAATAAACCAAATAATTCGTATATATACGTATGTATGAATATAAATATGTTTGAAAAAAAAAAAATATATATATATATATATATGTATGCAAAAGCGTACCTTCATATGTGTGTATATTTTGTATAATAATTCACTGCAGTACCAAATGTCTCCGGTCGACAATGTCGCCGCATCGGTCGACTATACCGACGTCGGCAGAATTAAATTCTGCCGGCGTCGACAAGCAAAGACCAGCCGACGGTGTCCGAACTATCCAATATCGTCGCCGAAACACTTCGGCCACCGAAAAGAATTGAGCAAACACAAATAAGGAACGCTATATAACTCTGTTCTATCTCATTCTCTATAAGATCTATATGTATGTCTCTTTTGAGTGTCGCTTTTTTCGTTTCATCGAGTCTCAAATCACTCCAAACGATTCTAAAGAAGTTTTCACTTCAAAAAAGTATCGCAACTGTGTCTTGCACAGCAAGTCAGAGACGTGGAATAATTATAGAGCATTTGGTTGGCTCACAATTTAAGTATTCATGTCATTTGTTGTTTAGAAATTACTTTAAAAAAAAAATTCTCCAACCACATTGTTAGTAATAGTTAGTAGTTCGCAAGTTGCCCTTTCGTGCTTCAACTTGCTATTAAGCTTATAATTAAAATTAAGGCTTGCGCATTTCTGCGGCCCCCTTGCGTTTCTTCGCTTTGGCGAAGTTCAGCTTTTAGGATGTCAATACGCTCTATGCAGCGTTGTCGGTCTTCCTCCGTTTTCAGAGTAGCCAGTAAGTCTACTTCCAGCCTCTTCTGCTGGAGTAGCTTACGTACTTGGCCTCCTCTTTTGGTCTTCTTTGGCTTTGTAGCCGTCTTCTTCTTGAAGGGTTTGCTAACTTAAGCATATCTCTGCTTAATATCGGCACACAACATTCCTTCAGAAGTGCCGGAACAGGATCGATAGTGGATCTTTCCTTTGCAAGCGACTGTATTGTTGCTTCGGCTGATTGGAGTGTAGACGTGGCATACTCTGCCAGCGACCATGAAATTGTGGCATTCTCCACAGGCAAAAAACAGGCACCCGCCAATGCGAATATTACCGCTTCCGAAATCTGGATACACTTAACCCGTTTTTGTTCGCCGAAAGCCTGGAAGGACTCACGGTGTGCCCCAACTCAAATGCAGAAGAGGCTGCGAACCTGATCATGTCGAGACTCGACGAAGCGTGTGTTGCCAGCATGGCTCAGCGTGGGTCATTCGTGCGCCACCACACCCCAGTCTGCTGGTGGAACGAGTTAATCGCTTCTGCCAGAAAGGATTGTCTTTGAGCGACACGGCTATATCAGCGGGCGAGACATTCGCCCAGCTTCGAGGCACTCGGTCTGGAGAACAGAAGGCGATCCAGGATAGCAAGCGAGAATGTTTCCTGTGATTCGGAAGAACATGACCCTTGGGGCAAAGCCTACCAGACGGTGGTCAAACGAGTGCACGGAAACACACCTAAATGTGGGGACACACCTAAATGTGGAAGACTGCTCAAAGGCGTCAAAGGCCAAAGAAAGCCCCGGTCCCAACCCTATCCCCAACACCGCACTTAAACTTGCAGTAACGCTACACTCTATTGGACACATCTGGTAAGGTGCTGGAGTCTATGCTTTGCTCGAGACTTGAGTCGGCGATATTAGCATGCGGAGCACCAATTCTGAATCAGAAAAGCCAGATCCACAATCGACGCACTAAACCGTGTGGTTCTCCTGGAATACTGTATCGTGGTGACGCTCGACGTGAAGAATACGTTTAACTCAGCAAGGTGGGATCGTATACTGGACGCGCTGGCAACATTCAACATACCAAGCTATTTAATAAACTGCGTACGGAGCTACTTTCGTAACAGGAGAATACGATACACAACAGATGATGGCCTGGAAGAAAGAGGGGTATCGGCCGGTGTTCCACAAGGATCCGTCTTGGGCCCTTTGTTGTGGAACACCATGTACGATGGAGTCCTGCGTCTTGAGTTCGAGCCGCACACACACATTGTCGGGTTTGCTGACGATGCACAGTGAGGCCTTCTGGCGTTTAGCATTGCAAAAATCATAGCGTCTACACCAATAAAGCGATTTCAAAAATTTAAAAAGCATATAAAGTGTCAAAAGTGCTGGGTGTTCGTGGGGCTGTTATATGCAAGGTGAAAGTCAGAAAATATTTCCAAGCATGTTTTTCCTTTAAAAATGGATCGAAACCCGGTTTTTTTTCAATCACAAATGGAATTTTTCATTTCTTTAGACAACTATGTAACATTTTTTAATGTTTTAATTTGATTTTTTAACATAATTACGAAAAGAAAAAAAAAATTTTTTTAAATTTTTTTTTAGGTTATTTTTGAAAATTTGCTATTGATGGCTGATTTTCTTCAAAATAATTTTCAGTATTTACATCAATATCTAATAAACTCAACATTTCGGGACTATAATTAATTAAAAACACGAGAAGTTTTTAGTGTATTGGTATAGCTGAACATTTTGTAGTCCTTGTTTTTAGATTCCTGTGCTTCTTCTTAGCTCTCCAATTGGTAAACACTGATATTCTATTAAATCCTTTCCGTGAGCGAAAATCCTATGTACCGTTGGGGTAAGTTTTTTTGCGGATACAATTCAGTCAAAAGTTGAGCAGTCTTTGAAGTATCAGCAAATTTTTCACCATTTACCATTTCCTTGCAATTTATAGCATTCAAGATAACAGCCAACCTTTTAATGATCTCTTGACTAACACCTGTTATAAAAGATGTCACTTCATCATTTTCAAAAAATCACCTTAAAGTTTTCGTGTTTCCGTATCCGGTCTTTGGGCAGTCAACTTTCAGTCCCAGCTTACGAGGGAATTCAGATTGTATATTCTCCTTCCTGCTCTGAATATCCTCACGAGATGTTTTATCCGTTTTTGTTTCTCCTGGCCGAGGAAGTGTGTAAGCTAGCTTCAGAATTGTAAACACCTATTTATTGGGTAAAAATGATAAAGATTAGTTTGTAGTCTTCGGATTTAGTTTTCCATTTTCTGCGCGGATGCAACTTGCTCGTTGCATCGCCGGAAGATAAGAGAGAGTTCAATCTCCACATATCGAGGACTTCTCACTAACTCGATACTTATGACTAACAATCGATACTTATGACTAACAATCGATACTTAGAAATACTGACCGCGACATATGTGTAGATAGCTAAAATTAATCGAACAGCACATAAATAAATGACATCTTACAGCTCGGCCGTCCTGACGAGGGATCGACCTCGATCCCAGTGGCTAACCAGGGGGTAAACAAGAACATCAGTGGCTAAGACGGTGGTTGGGGGGGGGGGAACTTCAGATTGACGTATAAAACTCTTCGGGCAGTTATAACTGGTACAGGTTAAATTTCACCTCATCAGCAGCGGCAGTGGTGGCGGCGGCAGTTGCAGCAACTCATGCCGTCCTCCCAGCGTCGTCAGTTGCTCGTCCGGACTGGATGAGGCAGAAACAGCAGGCGTGATGACTGTAGAGGGAGACGGCATGGAGGGCACTACGTCAGGCATGTCTTCCCATTGGTCAGCGGCCAAGGGAACGTCAGAGTCAGTAGGATGCGGCCGGCAGTATGCATGGCGGCATGCAGGGCATCAAGCAGGGCAGCAGGCGTCATCGTCAGATGAAGAGCAGGAGTAGTAACGGAGGTGCCAGTGGCTCGAATTGTCACGCTCATACGGCGGGACGGGCAGCGGTAGGCTCGGCAGCGGCAGCCGAGACAGCAGCGGGAACTGCAGAGGCCGGTGTGGAAGCGGCGGACACCGCAGCGATGGGCACAGCAGGGGCGGGTGCGGCGGCAGCGGTTACAGCAGGGGCGAATATAGCAGCAGCGGGACCGGCAGGGGCGAGTATGGCGGCAGTTGGCCCAGCAGGGGTGAGTATGTCAGCAGTTGGCTCAGCAGGGGCGAGTATGGCAGCAGCGGGCCCAGCAGGGGCGAGTATGGCGGCAGTTGGATCAGCAGGGGCGGGTGCGGCGGCAGCGGTTACAGCAGAGGCGAATATAGCAGCGGCGGGACCGGCAGGGGCGAATATGACGGCAGTTGGCCCAGCAGGGGCGGATGCGGCAGCAGCGGGCCCAGTAGGGGCGAGTGTGGCAGCGGTTGGCCCAGCAGGAGCGGATGCGGCAGCGGCGGGCCCGGCAGGGGCGAATGTGGCAGCAGTTAGCCCAGCAGGGGCTAGTATATCAGCAGTTGGCCCGGCAGGGGCGAGTATGGCAGCAGCGGGCCCAGCAGGGGCGGATGCGGCAGCGGCGGGCCCAGCAGGGGCGGATGCGGCAGCGGCGGGCCCGGTAGGGGCGAATGTGGCAGCAGTTATCGCAGCAGGGGCTAGTATAGCAGTAGTTAGCCCGGCAGGGGCGAGTATATCGGCAGTTGGCCCAGCAGCGGCGGGCCTGGCAGAGGCGAGTGTGTCAGCAGTTGGCCCGGCAGGGGCGAGTATGTCAGCAGTTGGCCCAGCAGGGGCGAGTATGGCGGCAGTTGGCCCAGCCGGGGCGAGTATAGCAGCGGCGGGCCCGGCAGGTGCGAGTATATCAGCAGTTGGCCCGGCAGGGGCGAGTATATCGGCAATTGGCCCAGCCGGGACAGGTATAGCGGCGGCGGGCCCGGCAGGGGCGAGTATGTCAGCTGTTAGCCCGGCAGGGGCGAGTATATCGGCAGTTGGCCCAGCAGTGGCGGGCCCGGCAGAGGCGAGTGTGCAGCAGTTGGCCCGGCAGGGGCGAGTATGTCAGCAGTTGGCCCGGCAGGGGCGAGTATATCGGCAGTTGGCCCGGCAGGGCGAGTATATCGGCAGTTGGCCCAGCAGCGGCGGGCCCGGCAGAGGCGAGTGTGTCAGCCACCTTAGACGCGGAGCGTGTGGCCTGCCTTGTACCTAAATATGTATCCAGTCGGGTAGTAATCCCACTTCTGAGTTGTAAAAAGATTAGTTTGTAGTCTTCGGATTTAATTTTCCATTTTCTGCGCGGATGCAACTTGCTCGTTGTATCGCCGGAAGAGAAGAGAGAGTTCAATCTCCACATATCGATGACTTCTCACTGACTCGATACTTATGACTAACAATCGATACTTATGACTAACAATCGATACTTATTACTAACAATTGATACTTAGAAATACTGAACGCGACATATGTGTAGATAGCTAAAATTAATCGAACAGAACATAAATAAATGACATCTTACAGAATAAAATTTATCATTGTAGAAAGGCATATATGTAAACACGTAGTATTCGCAAAACAGCATTACGCAATGTTGTCAATTAAATACAAAGAAGCTACAGGCCAATACGCATGCGCTCTTCTTCTTCCTTATACCTGCAGCGCATTTTTTAGGCGAGGTTGTCTTAGTTTTATGGCTCATGCATCGGTGTCGCAGGTCTCCGCATATTGGGACTATGTGCATCTGATAGGTAAATATTTCACCTACCTAGTGTATGTAGTCCGATATTGACACCCGTTGAGTCTTGCTAGTTTTATTCCATCAAATTTCAAAAAATGCCAATATTTAGTACATTTTTAAAATTTTTTAATTCTTAAAATTTATGAAACATGCTATTTATAAAAAACATAATTTTCAGATAAAACCAAAAAATCCAAGATCGATTGTTGAAATCGCCCAATATTCAGTTTTAAAGTTGCGATTTTTTTTTTAAAATTATCATTTTTTCCTATTCACTAAAAATGTCTCAACTTTGGGCGCCTCTAGCACCCATGAATCTCAAACGGTTTCAAAAATTTTTCGGATTCATAATCTCTGAAGTATTTCATATCGATTGCATAAATCATTTTTGCAAAACGCGATCATCAAAAAACGTATTTTTGCAAAGCTATCCGAGCAGAGGCCCAACTGTGCGATGTCGCACTGGTGGTTACGGCCAAGGATCTTCACTCCGCCGAAGAGGATTGTAGCGTGGCGATAGCCAAAGTTTGGCACTGGCTATCGGCCGCAGGGCTAAATTGGCTGCGCAAAAGACCGAAGCGGTGCTCATTAGCTGCCGGAAGCGCGTCGAAACCGCATGCATCAGAGTAGGTGACTCCTTCGTGGTATCCAAGCGTGCCATTAAATACCTAGGTGTCATGCTTGACACTAGATTGTCCTTCAAGGAGCACATAGAATATTGTAGTAACAAGGCAGCTACGTCGGCCCAGTTCCTAGCCCGTATATTGCTGAATACGCGTGGCCCGAAGCAAGTTCCTTCGTTGATTAAAGGTGTGGAGGTTAGGAGCTACAGCGCTACAGTGTAGCGGACTCAGTTGCGTCGGGCAGCACTCCATGCGCAGATGCCAAGAGAGGTGGGACTCCTCACCCAAGGGAAGGTGGACTCACGCACTAATACCGGACATCACACAATGGGTGTCAAGGAAGCATGGTGAGGTTGAGTACTACGTCACTCAGCTCATGAACGGCCACGGGTGCTTCAGGAGTTATCTGAAGAGGATCCACCACGATGTCTCCGACGAGTGCACATGGTGCGTCACTGGCATCATAGAAGATGCGAGTCATGTGCTGCAACACTGCCCATGATTCGACGAGGAAAGACACCGGTTGGAGAGGGTTATGGGTAGTGATGACAAAAAAAATTAATTAATCGATTATTGTATCACATGATTTTTTTCCCCTTGCGATTTCAAATCGCGATTAATCGCAAAAAATGAAAATAATCGATTAATTTAACGATTATTTGTATAGTATGGTTTTTTTATGATTTTTTAAATTACTTATATATTTTATAGAAAAATAGTCAAGAAAACAGTCAAATTTTCCATTTATATACATATATACAGTAGAATCCGGTTATAACGACGCTCAAGGGACCGACGATTTTTGTCGTTATATCCGGATGACGTACTAAACGAGGTTTGTATATAAGTTTGTATTGGGACCTACCAATCACTCATTGAACTTTAGTCGCTATAACCGGACGGACGTTATAAGCTGATTCTACTGTATACATACATATATATATGTCAGTCAATTTTGTAGCAGGAGAGATGGTCACACTTGCTCTCTTGCTACTCTTCGATCCCGGTATTTTAATTGACTCTCTGAGAGAGAGGAAAGTTTAGCGGGTCTGACGTGTGAGTCAGTCGTTGCTGAGCGTTGAGGAGTGTAAGACAAATATCGAGGAAACATTAATTATATCTAATAAATAATAACCATAATAAATAATAAAAACAATTAAGAAATAAATAAACTATTATTAATCTAAAGAAACTAAAACCCGAATCTCCTAAATATTCTGGCATTGGTTAATTTATCTACCGCCCACAATATCAGAAGTGGTGAACTTTAACGCAATGGACATCAACATTGAGGCTCACAATTTGCCAACTTTAAAGAAGTGGTTGGAGCTATTGGACTTGCCTACAACAGGGTCAAAGGCCGAGCTTGTGGCGCGCTTAAACGATGTTCCAGTGGATCGACGAGGAGCTTGTTCCATATCTATTGGAACTGAGACTGTCGAGGAAAGTACAGAAGACGAAAGTAACCGTCAACTGTCAGAGACCACAAATGAGAAAGAGGGAGACAACATGTCTTGCTAAAAAAATTGTGCGATTTACTGCGTCCACAATTGTTCGACATAGTGGCGCCTCAACGCCAGACAGAAAACGAAACGCACCATTCAGTGCCGGCGAGCAACGACAGCGGCAGCGAAAACGAGATGGCAGCAGAACCGATTGGCGCGCAAAACCAGCGTCATGAACCAGTGTTGGTAAATCAACGCTCGGAGGAGGTGTTGGAAAGCGGTTTTTCGTCGGCTGCAAAATTCCAATTAGCAAAAGAAGCGTTGTTGGAATTTAGTGGGAACTCGTGTGGAAAGAAATGGGTCACGCAGCTGACAAACATAAGCGGTGTATATGGAATCAAAGGTGTACAAATGCACATGCTTCTAGTCTCCAAGCTTAAAGGACGGGCTCATGAGTGGTTACATGCCAATAGTACGCGCATTTTGGAACCCGTGGGCAACATCTGTGAGCAGCTCGTCGAGTCGTTCGGGAAAACTGTGTCTCAAGCAGATGCCAGGCGCTTATTCGAGTCTCGAATTTGGAGCGCCAATGAGAGTTTCGTCAGTTACATCGATGAGAAGGCCAGGCTGTCAGATGCTATCTGCATCAGCGAAGAGGAGCGAGTAGACAAAGCCATTGAAGGGATTCCTGTGGAGGGACTCCGCATTCAAGCGCAGATTCAAGGATTCAAATGCATTGCAGAATTACGCCGTGCATTTTCAGGCATTCAGCTACCGGTACAGCGAGCAGCAAGAGAAACTACAAAGGTGGCCGCTACGGGCAGACGTTCCAAAGAAGGTTTCCGTTGCTACAACTGCAACTCGAAGGGCCACATGAGCAAGGACTGTAAGAAACCCGACAGAGTGCCAGGGTCCTGTTTCGGATGCGGTGCCTTGGATCATTGGGTGGCTAAGTGTCCACTTAATAAGGAGAAGCTGGCTAAAGGATGCGACGACGTAAGATTTGTTAAGATATATTTTAAAACACCAACTAATCCTTACTTGATTACAGCATGCTTCATAGACTCAGGCAGTGATGTTTCACTTATTAAAATCTCATGTTTACCAGAAAAGATACATTTAATTTCACTTAATCATAAGTATTATGGATTAAATAAGAGTCCACTTTTGTCATATGGAAAAGTCAAATGTTTTGTTTTCAAAAATTCAATAAAAGTATTCTTTCATTTAATAGTAGTCGATAATGAGTCTATGAGCCATGAAGTAATTTTGGGAAGAGATTTTATGAAAGCTTGTAATATTAAGTTAGACTTAAATGCCTTGAAAATGGTTACGATTGAAAGGAAAGAAGGCGAAAATGAACTTGGAGAGCGGTCGGAGTTTGAGTCCTTGTCATTGCAAACATGCCATACAGATTTGCAAATAGCTAGAAATGTAAATGTTGTGAGAACAGTTGATGAAATAGTTAAAACAAAAAATTGTAAGAATAGAATAGTCACGAAAGAATGTAACCCCAAATGGGAAGACGAGGAAATTGTTAGTGAAATAGTTAAGAGGGATGATAGCGAGATTGTTAGCGAAATGGTGAATGAAATTGATAGCAAGATTGTTAGTGAAACAGAGAATGGAGATAGAAGCAAAATGGTTACGAAAAGTAGGAATGAAGCTGTTATTGAGTTGGTCAGTGAAAAATTTAGATCTGATAGAAAATGTGAAGAGAGAAAAGAAACTGCTGATGTCCAGTCTCTAAGCGAAGTAGAATTTGAATTATTAAATATCGAGTGTTTCAACACTGGAGTTGATTGCAAAATAGGTGAAAGATTAGATTTTAAAATCCGGGAAAGGTTTGAGCAATTGTTTGAGAGATCATATTTGGTAGCACAAAGGCCTGAAGTGCCTGATGTAAAATGTGAAATGAAGCTCAACGTGGAAGGGTCGAAGGCATTCAGTTGTGCGCCTAGAAGATTGTCATATTCTGAGAAAGGGAAATTGCAGGCGATGTTAGACGGGTACTTGGAGAAGAAGATCATTCGCCCTAGTGAGTCGGAGTATGCATCACCCATTGTGTTAGTGCCTAAAAAAGCTGGCGAGCTAAGGTTGTGCATTGACTTTAGAAGATTGAACAAAGTTTTGGTTAAAGATAACTACCCTATACCTCTGATAGACGATTTATTAGACAAGCTTGGCGACAAACGATTTTTTTCTAAATTGGATCTAAAAGATGGCTATTTTCACGTGTTCATGGAGGAAAACTCAGTTAAATATACATTTTTCGTCACTCCGTTAGGCCAGTTTGAGTTCCTCAGGATGCCAATGGGTCTGAAAAACTCCTCATCAGTGTTTCAAAGATTTGTTAACAAAATTTTTACAGATATGATTAGAGATAATAAAGTAATAGTGTATCAAGACGATATCATGGTGGCCAGTAGAACTGCCGAAGAGCACCTGGATACACTGAAAGAAGTTTTTAGAAGGATAATCAGAAACAAGCTGGAATTGCGTATAGATAAGTGTGAGTTTTTTCAGTCCAGCATTAGATACTTGGGATTTATCATATCAGAGGAGGGAATTAGAGCCGATGACAAGGGCCTAGAGGCGGTTAAGAACTTTCCCGTACCAACAAATGTTCACACAGTAAGAAGTTTCTTGGGATTGGCTTCTTATTTTCGTCGTTTTATTAGAAATTTTTCGTTAATTGCAAAACCACTCTATGACCTATTGAAGAAAGATAGGATGTTTAAATTTGGAAAGGAAGAGCTAGATTGTTTTTCGTTGCTCAAAGATAAATTAGTAGAATCGCCGGTGTTGGCAATATATAACCACAAGGACGAAGTAGAGCTGCATTGTGATGCGAGCGCGTTAGGCTTTGGGGCAATGTTAATGCAAAGGAAAGAAGACAAAAAACTGCACCCTGTTTTTTATTACTCAAAACGGACATCTGATGTAGAATCAAAGTACCACAGTTTCGAATTAGAGACATTGGCAATAGTATATGCAGTCCGCAGGTTCAGAGTGTATTTACAGGGAAGATATTTTAAAGTACTTACAGATTGTAATTCACTGACTCTCACTCTCAATCGAATTGAATTAAACCCAAGAATTGCGAGATGGGCTCTTGAGCTACAGAATTATGATTATGAAGTAGTGCACAGGGCAGGTAAACAGATGCAACATGTAGATGCGCTTAGTAGATGTACGAACATACTTGTTGTAGATACAAATAGTTTTGAAGACAATCTTGTTATATGCCAGAACAGGGACGAGAAGTTGCAGACAATAAAAAGAAAGTTGGAATTTTCTGAGGATAAATTATTTGAAATGAGAAACGGAATAATTTACAGGAAAACCAATGACGGGAGGTTGTTGTTTTGTGTACAGAGTGAAATGGAAGAGTCAATCCTTTTCAAGTATCATAACGAACTAGGTCATATCGGCAGAGATAAAGTAATGGATGCCATTTCGAAAGCGTATTGGTTTCCTAACATTAAGGAGAAAGTTGTGAAACACATTAGCAATTGCTTAAAGTGTGTTGCGTATTCTCCAAAGTCTGGAAAGGAGGAAGGAATGTTGCACAGTATTCCTAAAGGGAATCGGCCCTTTGAGCTAATTCACATTGATCATTGTGGTCCTATAGCATCAGGCAGAAGCAAAAAGCACTTGTTTGTTATTATTGATGGTTTTACGAAATTCGTCAGACTATATCCAACAAAGACGACGAATACTAAAGAAGCGGTGCTAGCTCTTAAAGACTATTTTAGGGCCTACAGTCGACCCTTTGCCATAGTATCGGATAGAGGAAGCAGTTTCACCTCAGCAGAGTTCGAGATGTTTGTAACTCAGAATAACGTTAAGCACATTAAGATTGCCACAGGTTCCCCTCAAGCTAATGGCCAAATTGAGAGGGTAAATCGTACACTGGGACCTATGCTTGCTAAATTATCGGAACCAGAGAAGGGTATATATTGGGATTTGATAGTTGAGAATGTTGAACATTGTTTAAATAACACACTTCATAGGAGCATTAAGCAGTTGCCGAGCAAAATGCTCTTTGGAGTAGAGCAAAAAGGCAAAGTCGCAGATGAGTTAAGAGAAGGACTAGAGCAGTTAGGAATAGTGAATGATCAAAAAAATTTGGATACAATCAGAAAGGATGGGGAAATACATCAGAAGCAAAGCCAGAAGTACAATGAACAGCAGTATAATAGCAAAAGGGTAGCACCCACAGGATACAAGGCAGGGGATTATATTATGGTGAAGAATTTCGATTCAACTATAGGAGCGTCGAAAAAGCTCATTCCAAAACACAAAGGGCCTTATGTGATAGACAAGGTTCTCAAAAATGACCGATTTTTAATTAAGGATGTGGAAGGTTTTCAGCTCAGTCGTAACCCTTATCAAGGTGTTTGGAGTAGCCACAATATAAAACATTGGATAGGTAAAAGAAAAAGTGACTAAAAGTTATAAATTAAACAAATGAAAATAATGAAAACTGTAATAAACTTTTATGTAATGTACCTTAACTAATTTGTAGTTATAAGATTTCAACTTATTGTAACGTTAATTATGTAAGGATCAGGAGATCTTACGGTCAGGACGGCCGAGTTGTAGCAGGAGAGATGGTCACACTTGCTCTCTTGCTACTCTTCGATCCCGGTATTTTAATTGACTCTCTGAGAGAGAGGAAAGTTTAGCGGGTCTGACGTGTGAGTCAGTCGTTGCTGAGCGTTGAGGAGTGTAAGACAAATATCGAGGAAACATTAATTATATCTAATAAATAATAACCATAATAAATAATAAAAACAATTAAGAAATAAATAAACTATTATTAATCTAAAGAAACTAAAACCCGAATCTCCTAAATATTCTGGCATTGGTTAATTTATCTACCGCCCACAATTTTTCCATATATTGAAATCATTCACGCAACGTAATAATTTTTATTTATTCAAAACGAAGTTTAGGAACAGAAGTTTAGACAGATTTTCCGTAGTTAATCTGTTTCTTATTTCCCGCTTTTGAGAACAGGCTTTCAGCTGCTACTGATGTGCATAGCAGAAAACAGTAGCGTTGTGCAACTTTATACAATTTTGCGTAAAACGAGTGCATTTCCTCCCATAAAATAATATTGTTAGAATATTTCCACACTTTACTGTGCGTCGGTGCCATTGTTTTTCAATTAAAATATTGTGCTGTAAAGTTCACGTCGCGCTGCAATTCACTCACCCAAGCGATTATTTGATCGAATAATCGATTATTGATCCAGACGGACGGACGGAAGGACGGACGGACGGACTTGGCTATTTGAACTCGTCTCGTCGTGCTTATCAAGAATATATATACTTTATATGGTCGGAGATGCTTCCTTCTATGCGTTCCACACTTCTGACCAAAATTAATATACCCTTTTTGCAAGGGTATAAAAACATACACACACACACAGAAACTGCACTTATGCCGAAATCCTGAGTCTAGTTACCAAAAAGCCAGACGGCAAGCTCGACGACGATAAAAATAACGTCAACAGCAATTTAAACACTGCACACACATACAAACTCACATGGGTAATGCATTCAAGCGCAAATTAAGCTTGACAAGCAAAAATTTAACTGTATATATGTATGTATATGTACATGTACCATATAAAGTATATACAGTCGACTCTCGTTAATTCAAACTGTAATTCGAAGTTATCACGAGTCCCCTACAAAATCTCTTGATATTCGAACCATTTAATATTTGAAACTCTCGATAATTCGAAATATTTTAAAAGTCCCTTGAATTTCGATTTATCGAGAGTCGACTGTATATTCTTGATCAGCACGACGAGACGAGTTCAAATAGCGATGTCCGTCCGTCCGTCTGTCCTTCCGTCTGGATCGATGCGAACTCCTCCTAGTCACGAACAGTGACTTTTCCTAATAACTTCGTTATTTTGTAAGCTATTGAAATTTAATATTGGTGATTTTATTATGCCTGAAAACAAGTTTCCCAAAATTGAAAAAGATCGTGTGACTATATCATATAGCTCCCATAGGAACGATCGGTGTAAAACAGTCACTGGACTTTGATCAATATCATCGTTATTTCCTATGAAGGCCGTTCTTTCGCAGACATTAGACTTTTTGGATAAAACGTTTTTACACTTTGATGGCTATGGGTAGGGAAAGAATTACCAAAACAGTTGCAAGGGTATACAAACTTCAACGCGGTCAAAGTTAACCACGGCCCTCTGGTTTTTTAATTCGTTTATTTAGAATGTGAAATATAGTGTAGCAATTTATAGCAATTTTTTAACAATAAATAGGACAGGCTAAATAAGTAACAAGAAAGACAGAAATAGAGGGGACAGAAATAGAATGCATAGTTGCACAATGCTGACCATGATCGTTTTGTTGCCATCATGCATATTGTCAAATTTGAGACTGTGGGCATCTCTCAAAATTCCAATGCAAGATTCCGTCGCTCTTTCTGGAACCTCGAGCACTCGAAAATGAGATGTTCCGGAGATTCCGCCACATCTTCTCGCCACCAGTGCATTCATAACTGTTTTCATGTCCAAAGCGGTGCAGGTATGTCCTGTAGCAGCCATGACCACTGATTAAGCTCATAGTTGACTTTACCGTGACGCCTATTTATCAAAGCATTGATATCGGGTATCAGCTTTTGGGTCCACCGAGGAGTCCATTCTTGTCCCTGCCGTTGCTGGAAGATCATTTGCGCCTCTTTTGCCAGTATGTCAAGCGGTGTCATCCCAGCAATGACTAATGCAGCTTCGTCCGAAATGGTTCGGAAGCCACTGCAAACATGCAGAGCGCCAAGACGGTATGTGGAGTCAAGTCCTTTTCTGTATGTTTTCCGCTGCATCACCTCTGCCCATTCCGGTGCTCCGTAAAGTATGGTAAAGCAATGACTAGTGCAGCGTCGTCCGATGAGGTCCGGAATCCACGGCAAACACGCAGAGCGCCAAGACGGTATGTGGAGTCAAGTCCTCTTCTGTATGTTTTCCGCTGCATCGCTTCTGCCCATTCCGGTGCTCCGTAAAGTATGGTCGATTTGACGACACTCATAAGCAACATTCTCTGTGCTTGCCGTGGGCCCCTTGCATTCATGCATTATGCGGTTCAACGTTCTACATGTTTCTGCTGCCTTTGTGCTGACAAGTTGCAGATGTTTGTATACCCTTGCAACTGTTTTGGTAATTCTTTCCTTACCCACAGCCATCAAAGTGTAAAAACGTTTTATCCAAAAAGTCTAATGTCTGAGAAAGAACGGCCTTCAATCTTAGCATAGGATATAATAAACTTTTTTGATGAAAGTCACTGTTTTCCACCGATCGTTTCTATGGGAGCTATATGATATAGTTACCTGATCTTTACCAAATTCGGCACAGTCATTAACAGGTATATTTAACTATCAAATGTTTCATTTGAAAGCAATCGCATTAAAAGTAACGAAGTTATTGACAAAAGTCACTGTTTGCGAACGATCGTTCCTATGGGAGGTATACGATATAGTCAACCGTTCTTGATCAAATTTGACACAGTTGTTTATAGGTGCAATAAACTCAACAATATTAAATTTTGACGATAGCTCAGAATATAGCGAAGTTATTCAGAAAAGTCAATGTTCGTGACTTTGACGTTTTTTTATGGGAGCTATATGATATAGTGGTCCCATCCGGCTGAGATATACAACCCCTGCAGTATATACAAGCCTACGTGAAAAATTGCAGCTCTGTAGCTCTCACGGTCTAGGAGGAGTTCGCATCTATCCAGACGTGCTTATCAGAATATATATACTTTATATGTTCGGAGATGCTTCCTTCTTTGCAAGGGTATAAAAACACACACAGAAACTGCACTTATGCCGAAATCCTGAGTGTAGTTACCAGAAGGCCAGACGGCAAGCTTGTGACGAGTCATATTTTCATTGCAGTTTAAACTACGCCCATGTGGGGCCCCTCTTTATTGTTACTTCTATTCAATACTTACGATCTACGCCACCCTCTCTTTCTAGCTACCATCTTGATGCGGCTGCAACGTCGATGCGTTGCGGAGAGAACAACTTCCCGACAGAGGACGCTGCGCTGCATGCCGACGCCAAAGAGCCCATGAGAAAATTGAAATTGAGAGAGAGAGACGGGGATCGTGACGCGTGCCAAAGCACAAGACGCATCGAATGTTTTCACCGTTAGGACATAAGTAGGCAGAGCAAGGGTGTGTTTCGACAGGAGTGAGAATTAGGAGAAAATCACTTGGCCAGTAACCACGAGAGTGATTAGTTGTCCAGTGAAACAAACAAGAGAAGTCTCAGTGAAAAATCAACAAGTGTAACCAAGTGTAGCAGAAGACAAAAGACAGAGTACCCTAAAAAGATCCTTTAGGATTAGCAGGTGAGCCCATGACCAAAGTTCCCCTTTATTTTTGCTTGAGTGCGGTAGGGGCCTAGATTTCAAAAATATGTTTAGGATTAATTAATTATTAATAAACGTTATAATCTGATCATTTAACCCACCCGGCATTATTTCTTTATTCGGCACTGAATCTATGTATACCCTTTCCCTTCCCTTCTCCTTGGCCACTTAACCATTTGAGTGGAGCCGAAGGACCAGCGGACTTCGGCAGGATGAGTTATTCTCCTGCAGACGAAGTCAGTCGCTGGTCTCTAGGCTCAGTCACTCAAAGTGAGGAGGCAACGGATCTTGGCCAAGTGGGCTACGCTTGGCAGACGAGATCAGTCGTTGCTACTCCTCTTGGACCCCCCTCCTATTCCTTTCCCTTCCCTTTTCCCCCCTTTATGTGGTCTCAGTCACCTATCCTAATACTCATCAAGGTCTCCAGATCATATAAATGTTCTGTAGACGGGACTCTGGGACTGAGAATTGTACCCCAGACAGAGCTTCCTTACTGATGGCGCCCGAGCAGGGACATTGATAAGTATTATGGGGGAAATATTAATATATATATACATTTGTACATTTATTAATATATATATATGTATGTGGTATTTATTTATATTCCGGTTTCGTTATTGGCATTGATGTTAGTGTTACAATTAAATATTATGGCTTTTACAAAGTAAACAGACTGTATGTCTGTCCCGAAACGTGTGCTCGCTGTCGTTGCAAACTTAGAAGTCAGTGTGACCGTCTTTTATTATTATATTCTGATGGCTTAGCACTACGAACTGGCTTTAGAAACGATGACCGCTTCTGGTTCTTTTATTGTCTGTCGGTGCCCGATCACCGGTTCCTACATTCGGCCCTCCTGACGTTTCATTCGACTCGAATGAAGTTTCCCAAGGTTTCATGAACTCGGCCACAGTGGATGTTTTAGTGGGCCCTTCCGTATCTCCTATTTTTTCAACCTCATATCTTCCATGTTTCTGGACTGATACTACCTTGTATGGCCCAAAGTGTTTTCCTTCAAGCTTAAGACCTACCCCGTATTGCGTCCGCTTTATCGCCACTAAATCGTTAGGTCTATATATCCTTTCGATCTTTCGTTTTGCATCATAGGACTTTCGATTTTCGTCCTGTAGGACTTTAAGATTTTCAATCGCCCTATCTCGGATCTCTCTACGTTCCTCATCCAACTCGTTTACTACGCATTCCATAATACGCTCTCTTAGCTCTGCATCTTCGGGAACTCTCATATCTAAACCTGTTAGTATCTTAAACGAACTCACTTTGGTGCTTCTTGGCTCAGTGTTGTTTATCAGTTGTTGTACCTTGCCTACATGCTTATACCAGGTTGCTGGACTTTCCCAACTCAATTTCGTTAACATGGGTACAATGATCTTGTGCATTCTTTCGACCTGCCCGTTTCCCCGCGGAACACCAGTTGTAATTAATAAATGTTGTATGTTATTGTCCTTACAATACTGTTCAAACAAATGTGACGTAAACGCCGTTCCCCTATCGGTCACTACTCTCACTGGGTTGTCGAATATATTTGCTTGTTTTTCCAAATGATTTACGACTTCGTCTGCCCCGGTACTTCGGGTAGGATATAACCATACGAACTTACTAAAACCATCAACAACTACTAACAAATGATTGTACCTCTTCTTAGTGAGGTCCATCGGACCCACATGGTCAATATGATATGTAACTAGAGGTTGATCTCCCTTATCAATGGCTGTCAGATACCCTTCTTTTCTACCGATTTTCGCATTTGTTATAATACACTGTACGCAACTCTCAACTAATCGTATAACTTTTCCTTTCAATTTTCGAATGAAGTATGATTTTTCGACCAATAACTGTGTTTTCTTTGCTGAGAAATGTCCTTGTTTATGGGCAAGTAAGATAATTTCATTCTCCATCTGCTCGGGTACTACGATCAACTGCTTATTGGCATCTTTGAACAAGACCTCATTCAAAATATAGAAATCCTCATACACGCCCTTTTCAACTAGACTCCTTACAGCATTTGTCCAATCATCAACCAATTGAGCTTCTTTCAGGCGATGAATAATTATATCCGATATTGAATAGCAGGCGACTCGACTCAAAACATCTACATGCCTCATCCTTGATCCCGACCGATGCTCTAGGCTGTAACTAAAATCTTGCAAGAACATGGCCCACCGGGCTACTCTCAAGGGAACTTCCTGTTTTTTCATGGTCATAGTAAATGCATTATAGTCTGTAACTATAGTGAACTGCAAGCCAAGAATGTAAACTCACCACTTATTTAAAGCCTCAATTATGGCTAGAACTTCTAACTCGTATGAATGATAATTCTGCTCACATGCCTTCGTTTTTCGACTCATGTACTGAATTGGATGGAACAAATTATCCTCAGTATCTTTCTGCATTAGAATTGCCCCATAACCATATTTTGAAGCGTCTGCATGGACCTCTGTTTGCGCTTTCGGATTATATAACTTTAATACCGACTCACTCGTTAATGCTGCCTTCAATCGTTCAAATGATATCTCCTCGATCTCGCTGAACACAAATTTACTATCCTTCCTTAGCAAATCGGAAAGTGGCTTCGCAATTAAAGCATATCCCTCATGGAATTTTCGGAAATACGATGTTAAACCGAGAAACCTTTGCACTACTTTCTTATCCTGCGGTATTGGGAAATTGTGTACCGACGAAATTTTCTCTTCACTCGGTTTTATTATCCCTTCACTAATCACGTATCCTAGAAAATTGACTTGATTTTGAAGAATCTGACACTTTTTCCAGTTTAGCTGTAATCCATTCTTCTCGGCTACCCCCAAAACTAATTTAATTCTTGACATTCCCTCTTCAATGTCCTTGCTTGGAATGATTATGTCATCCATATATACGATCGCTATACCTTTCTGAATCAACTCCTGCATTGCTGCAATCTTGAATCTCGTAAAGACCGCTGGAGAGTTTGAGATACCATACCTCCTTGCAATTGATCAATTACACTGTCCATCAAAACTATCGGAAAATTATCGCGAATTATCTTTTCATTCAATTTTCTATAATCGCAGTTCAACCTTTTAGCTCCGTTTGACTTTGCTACCAATACTATAGGGGATGCATATATCGATGTACTATCTCGAATAATTCCTTCCTCAAGCCATTCTTGTATCTGATTGTCTACAATCTGCTGATCGCAGTAGGCCAACCGTCTTGGGTGTTGGTATACGGGAATATCATCTTTCAAAATAATTCTCATTTCAGTCTTCGCATCAAGATTGCGTTTTGGCTTGTATCGCTGAACTATCATTTCGACCTCTTTAGCCTGTTCTTGATTTAAATGAGACAACTCTAAACCGATTTCGTCCTTCGTCGTCCTTCAAAAACTGTGCAGACATCTTCAAATTGCTTCATCCAATCCTCAACAGATTTATCCTTTTCTTCTACCACCTTTTGCTCATTGCTAATTAAAAACTGAGTGCCATTTTTTGTTACCTTCATGTCAACACTATCAAGAATCGTTCTTCCCAAAATAGCATCAAACCCCATGTCCTCATCGGGAACTACATGAAACTCAACTACTATTTTAATTTTGTCGATGATCACCATTAAAGAGAAACTACCAAACCTGTTAGTTTTTTAACTCCTAGGTTCCAAAAAACACTTTGACGAATCAAGCACATATCTGCTCCTGTATCTATGAGCCCTTTAAATTCAATATTCTCGTATCTAACCTTTAGTTCTAACCCAGACGGGGTGAACGTACTCGAGCTAACTTCAACTTTGTCATGTTGAATAACATTTGCTTGCTTCTCTCGTTTAATCTGTGTTTCGATGCTACACTGAGCTGCACGATGACCTGGCTGACCGCATTTGAAACACTTTCGATCGAACTTAGGACAATCTTTTCTTAAATGAGTCTCCTCTCCGCAACCAAAACATTTTCTCCCGACCCTGTACTGCCTGTGCTTCACTTGAACCATATGCCTTACTTTCAAATCTGTTTGCTGCCTTATATGAATAAACTTCGATTTGAAACTTTAACTCAGAAATATTGCGAGCTTGGAATAACATCATTTTGTTAGTTTTTGTATCCGGAATACCTTTAACGAAGTACTCTATCAGATTCTCCTCATCTATATCTACCGGCTTCGCAATTTCCATCAATGCATATAAATATTCATTTATAGTTTCGCCTTTCTTCTGTTGGCGCTGATTCAACTTCTTATGGGCTGCAGCTGAAGATATTCTTAAACTAAACTCAGCACGAAGAGCTGTTTTCAAGGAGCTGCAGTTTTTAATATTTCTCTGCCTCCTTATGAAAGATAAGGAATAACTGTAATTCATTCCACTGTACCGTGGCTGCACATTCTTCTAGTTCTTCAATCCATTGAGCAATATAGGAATATCTGAACCAGAATACTGTGACACGCTGTCTTCAACATCTTTCAAAGTAAACCATGATCTCTCTGGTCTAACTACGTTTCCTGCTGCAATCTCTAGTCCCCCATTCGCTGTTATAACTGACTGATCGTCCGATTCCTCATCTTCCTCCTGCAAACCATAATGGGTGAGCAACCTATTCTGCAAATCCCGTTTCCTCCCTGTGGTAGGGAGCCCTAGTTGGGATAATTTCGATCGCAAAGCCACCACGCTTAGAGCCAGAATATCTGCAAGCTCCATCTCAATCGCCAAACTTAAAATTACGTACAATTCTTCTAATACTATGTTAGTATTATTTTCTAGCTTTGAAAATTGTTATGTCTTCGCTAGTTCTGAATAACATACGCTTTTCCCGTCTTTCGTTGGTCCCACGTCGCTCTGCTTTGTCGTCGTCTTCGATAGATCGATGTTATTCGTCTTATCGCCAAATTCCATCCGAAATCCTCTCTTAGCAACAATACTGCAATTTCTCGCCAACCTTCGACCAACCACTATTAATTGTTTCACTTTTCAGCTGCCATCCCGGACCGAGCCCCCAATTCGTGGTATTTATTTATATTCCGGTTTCGTTATTGGCATTGATGTTAGTGTTACAATTAAATATGTATTATGGCTTTTATAAAATAAACGGACTGTAGGTCTGTCCCGAAACGTGTGCTCGCTGTCGTTGCAAACTTAGAAGTCAGTGTGATCGTCTTTTATTATTATATTCTGATGGCTTTGCACTACGAACTGGCTTTAGAAACGATGACCGCTTCTGGTTCTTTTATTATCTGTCGGTACCTGATCACCGGTTACTACATGTATATATGAGTCCACACAAGAGTGAAAATTTTATATGTATGCATATTCATTAATATATATATCGGAGTCAACTCAGGGTTAAACATTTTTATATATATATGTATATTGATGAGTATTAGGATTGGGGTATTTAAAGGTCGCATATACGTTGCCGATGTGCCACGCGCTTTTAGTTTTCTGTGCAAGCGATAGTTAAATGCGAGAAAGAGACAGGGACACACGCATTGGCTCTCACATGTGTAATGCCGCACCTGATGGTGTGAGTGTGTATGAGCGCCGCTGACTCCCGTGCATGTGTGTGCTCACGATACGAATTGCAGAGATTAGCCTGAAAGTGTCAGTGTGTGATGCTTACGTCACACATTTCCTCCAAGGCAGAAAAATTTCTGGTTCACTCGTGACGTATGTACATATGCGTGAAGAGGCGACTCATAGACATTGGGCACATATCACCTATGTTTATCACACACATGAGCAAAAGAAAACTATTCGTTTTGTGCAGACTCGTGTAATTTTTTTTTATGTTGAGTACAGTGAAATGAGAGCAACAAATTAAACAAAAATATATATATAACACGCACACAGTCATGCCATGCTAGGTGAGAAAACCGGCAGAGTCTCCGGCAGGACTTCGACAGAATTATCAGCAGAGTCACCAACAGAGTTTTTGACAGGATTAATAATCTCATCAACAGCATATTTCAGAGAGAATTATTAATGAAGTCAGCTACTGAATTACCGACAGAGCTAACAATAGAGTCACCATCGGAGCCGTCGGCAGAGCCACGCCTGGAAAGCAGTTTTAAAAAAAAATATCGGCAGAGTCTCCGGCAGGGTTTCTACAGAATGATCAGCAGAGTCATCAACAGAGTTTTCGACAGGATTAATAATCTCATCAACAGCATATCTCAGAGAGAATTATTAATGGAGTCAGCTACTGAGTTATCGACAGAGCTAGCCATAGAGTCATCAACGGAGCCATCGACAGAGTCGCATATCGACATTAGTTTTATTAAAAGCTTTTTTTTACAACGGAGGAGAAAAAGAGCTAAAGTTACCAGAAGCAGATAGAACGAGTTTAGGTGCCTCTCAGAGAGCCATTAGTGAGGTTGTAACCTACAGCATTATGAGTTGAACGGGACCTGGGCATGGGTAACCTAAAAATCCACTACTCTCACCCAAAGAAGCAGAAGCAGAAGCAGAAGTAGCAGTAGCAGCAGCAGCAGAGTGAAAGAGACAGAAGAGTAAAGCACAAGCGGCCATTTAAAATCCAAGCATATGCACTGGCAAAGGGCAGTCAGTGTTTGGAACTCAACAAAAAAACATCGAGGGAAAAATTTGCTTCAATCCGGAAAGATAACAACTGGACAAGGATCATTAACAGGACTACTCACCAATACAAGGATTAACAACGGAAGGATCAACAAGGACATAGGACAAGGACATTCATCGCCAAGGAGAACTAAGCTTTAAGGATACAACGGAGATTAATGCTAAGGACATCAGGAAATTCGGCAGCAAGGACCACTATTTTCTCAAGGATATTCTAAACAGTAATCGGAGTAAACGTTTATTTTCTTTGGACAACATCGAGGGAGGAGCTACCCCGTCTCGAATAACTATATCCTACATTCAAGGATTTAGTTATTTCAAATAAACAAACTGGATCGAAGTCTACCCACAGGCAAGATCTTTCTTATATATATTTGAACCATTCCAAAGATTTTGTTCAAAATATTTAAACCAAAAACCACCTCGAAAGTTTCCCCGGCGGCGATAATTCTCCTTTACCCGTCACCGTTACTTACGCTTCTTTGAACAAACATATATACATTTTTATATTTTCTGACCCCTCCCTTGCAGAATTTATTAAAAATTAAATAAAACATATATATATACGCATTGGTCAAATTGCACATCCATACCATAGCCTATCGGTGACCGCAGCCGTATCGCGTAGCCTACTGGGCGAACCCCGATATCCTTTAGCTGCTTATCACTTCTACTACGACTCCGAGTCTTTACTAACATACTAGCAATGGGCGTTCATTGGATAAATCATCGTCGCAAAGCCGAGTTGGAAGTCCTTTGTGACGAATTCGGATTAGACACCGGTGGAATAGTGGAAGACCTAAGAAAGCGGTTCCGTGAGTTCGCCTCAAGGGAGGATCATCATCCTGAGGTATTGAGTCGACTCTCAGAAATCGAAGCCCAATTTAGTGCCGGGGACAAGAAATTAGATGTAAAACCACCTTCTAGATCACCGTCGCCTACTCCCGAAGGAATTGTTTCTCAACTACCGGTGCCACAAGACACTAACTATCGTTCTGAATCGCATTCTGGTTCTCGTTCCGGTTCTCCGACACCTTTCGGCATGCCTGGCTCAAAGATTAACATCGAGCCCAGTGAGCGGAATCGAGTCCATGAATCTATGGTAGGCCGTACTACTGGGAGCTATGCCTCGATCGTGAAACGTATAACTGAATGGGGAATTGCCTTTAGCGGATCTACCGACCATATCTACTTCATAGAGCAAATAGAGGCTCGAGCCGCGACTTACCGTTTGAGTTTGGAGACACTGCCTCCGATAATAGCAATCCTATTGACCGGACGGGCCGAAAGCTGGTGGCAAACCTTCAAGTCCGAATTCTTAGAGTTCTTTCTACCCCCACGCTATTTTGAGAAACTAGAGGATAGCATTCGCGCTCGAAAGCAACGCTATCAGGAACCATACAAGGAGTATCTAGTAGACCTTCGATTGATGATGAACTCGACAGGATCTACGAAAATCTTTTACCAGACTACAAGCTGTATACCCGACGAAATGATTTCCAAACTTTACCCTGCTTAACCAAGTTGGTGGTAAATTATGAGACAATTCGATTGGAGCAAGGCAGCGAGGACTCATCGCATTCTTGGAAAAGGAGCAACGCCGTTCAAAATAAGCCCTTGGATCATATGCCTTCCAGCCTAAACGGGACTGCTATATGTCAACTCTCCGAAGCACTCATGGATACCAGTACAGCTTGCCGCAAATGTGCGGGAGCTGGTCACTTTGCACGAGAATGCACGAAGCCCCGTGTGTTGTTCTGTTGGCAATGTGGACGAAAGGGGGTACGTACCATCGAATGTTGCCGTCGTTCGGGAAACGGGCCAAACCTTCGTCTCAATCTGGGCCAGACGGAAAGACCAGATCAGGACCTCAGCCCAGTAACCCCCTCCTCCTGAAAAAAGACCGCATCCAACTCCATTTCTTCGTCAATAGAAATCCAATTGTAGCTACCTTGGATTCAGGCGCGAACAAGAGTTTCATAAACGAGGAAGTCGCTCTTCAGCACTTCGCTCTGATGCTCATATAAATCAATTGGATCCTGCAGAAACGTCCGCCAAGCCCAAGGATACCTCTGACTCTCAGCATAGCAACAAACCAGTAAGTCAAGCAGGCTCAGTTCTGCCGCCTCCAACACCTGACGCTGTCCGTAAGAACCCGAAACCGGAACTTCAAGCGGTTCTTGACGCGGAAATCACTAAGTTCGCCGGGCTCAACGGCGTTACCCAAATAGCACAACATGTCATTGTATTGAAGCACGATCGACCCATGAAGCAGAGGTATTATCCCCGTAATCCGGCCCAACAACAAATTATCAATGGAACCGTAGACGCACTGCTGAAGGAGGACCGTATTGAACCATCCAAAAGCCCTCACAGCGCACCAATCGTGTTGGTAGGTAAGAAAACTGGTGATACTCGCATATGTATAGACTTTCGACAACTGAACGCTCAGTCAGTACGTGACGCATACCCCTTGCCTCATATACACAATACCCTAGAGAAATTGAGGAACGCAAAGTACATTTCTACTCTAGATTTAAAGAGCGGATATTGGCAAATACCCTTAGAGGTCAAAAGTAGAGAGTGTACAGCCTTCACAGTGCCCGCACGCGAGTTATTCCATTGGAAAGTCATGCCCTTCGGCCTACATTCCGCATCCGCCACGTTCCAGAGGGCTTTGGATAGTGTGATTGGACCCGAAATGGAACCACATGCCTTCGCGTACCTAGACGATACTATCGTAATCGGAAAGACGCTCGAGGAACATCTCTCACACCTGCTTGAAGTCTTTCGACGTCTACGAGAAGCCAATTTAAGGATCAACCGTGACAAATGTCGTTTCTTCAAGAAACGGATCCAATTTCTAGGTCATGTTGTCAGCGAGGATGGTATCCATACCGACCCTGAAAAGGTAGCAGCTATCCGTAACCTTCAGCCACCAACCAATGGAGTTACGTCGATGTCTCGGTATCGCCTCTTGGTATCGTCGGTTCGTACCCAACTTCTCCGACACGGTATAACCTCTTACGAAGTTGTTAAAAAAGGGTTTAAGTTGGTTTTGGAACCTGGAACAACAACAGGCGTTCGACGCACTCAAGACCCGTCTCACCACTGCCCCCGTCCTAGCTTGTCCGGATTTCGCTGTAAAGTTTTGCTTACAGACTGATGCCATCGATGTAGGCCTCGGAGCAATGCTCACTCAGAGTATCGACGGTGCAGAAAGAGTCATTGCTTACGCTAGTCGACGTCTCTTGAAGGCGGAAGAAAACTACTCGTCTACTGAGAAAGAATGCCTAGCAATAGTCTGGGCCATCAGGAAATATGCTATTTGGAAGGCTAATGCTTCGACGTGCTCACGGACCATTTGGCTCTGTGGCCAGATGGACGCTGGAGTTGCAACAACACGAGTTCGAGGTACATTATAGACGAGGTAAGCTGAACGCGATTGCCGATGCCTTATCGCGTCAACCTTTGGATGTACTCCACTGGGCACAACTAGTAGTAATGTCGCGCGTTACGTTAGATGCTGCCTCGTCTGCTTGCAGTTTAAACCGGCGCAAATGAAACCAGCGGGCAAAATGCTCACCCGTCAAGTCGCGGAGTCGTTCGATACCGTGTGTACTGACTTTATCGGGCCTTTGCCTCGTTCTAAGCAAGGATATACGATGTTACTAGTTTTCTTGGATTTAAATAGTAAATGGGTCGAGATGGTACCACTTCGTAAGGCCACTTCGGCCGCTTTGGAGAAGGCATTTCGTGAAAGGATCTGGGCAATCCTCGCACACTCGTGAGCGATAACGGTACCCAGTTCACTAGCAAGCTTTTCAAAAACTTCTGCAAAACGTCCGGAATTATACTCCAGCATACTGCCCCCTATTTTCCCACAGCAGAATCCTACCGGGCGCGCAAATCGAACCATCAAGACCATGATTGCACAATACCTGGAGAATGGGCAAAACACTTGGGATCAATGGCTTCCAGAAATAGCACTAGCGATCAGCTCAAGCGTCAATGACACCACCGGATTCAGTCCAGCCTACATCATATTAGGTCAGGAACACCGTATGCCCGGCGCTCTTTATGACCAAGTAACGGATGTCGCCGGTAACGAACCCCCTAGCGAGCCAGAATCAAAAGAAATACTACGACCTGAGATGACGCGACTGGCGTCCAAACATCGGGAGCATGGTCATGCCCAACGTCCCCCTCCCTTCTAAAGAGGGGCTCTTCGCACCGATGCTAGCGGTATGTTCACAGCAAGGGGAAGACTTCGGCGATCGCGCTCTTTGGGTCAGCTCCAGTGCCTGTATGCCCACCGCACATGGCCCTCGCACAATATCGGCGAGATATGGCTAGGCCCCCGCTCCTCCAAACGGAGCCCCTCGTCTGACCGGCAGAACGCGTTTTCCGCGAGGAGATGTTCGTCCTGCCTTACTCAGGGCCGGACCCTGGTGAAGTATTCGCCGTCCCGATGGAGGACTACAGAGTCCCCGCCGCCGATGACCAGGGATCCAAGTCCAAGTCTCCGTCTCACCGTGTATCGGACACCCCTCCGCGGCCCGTACATGAGTCCGCCAAAGCCAGTGCAGACCCAGTTCCGCTCACACCGGACACCCCTCCGCGGCCCGTTTGATTTATATGAGCATCAGGCTGCCTGTAGACATATACCACTAGTGATGGCTGAATTGTAGAATTGTCGGGGCAGCTCCAGTGCCTGTATGCCCACCGGACATGGCCCTCGCACAATATCGGCAAGATATCGCTACGCCCCCGCTCCCCCAAACGGAGCCCCTCGTCTGGCCGGCAGAACGCGTTTTCCGCGAGGAGATGTTCGTCCTGCCTTACCCAGGGCCGGACCCTGGTGAAGTATTAGCCGTCCCGATGGAGGACTACAGATCGATCTTCAATACAATGACATGTTGTGCTATTTGGGTAACGCCGTTGAGCCCGTCGAACTTAGTGATTTCCGCGTCAAGAACCGCTTGAAGTTCCGGCTCTAGTGTCTCCTGTTCCATACTGGATGATTGTTCTGGCTTTAAGTCCTCGTCGCGGGTCTCAGCTTCTACTGAGGCTTATCGGGCGTCCACCTCGGTTACCGGTTCCTTTTTGCTGTCGGGTTGGCGGAATGGGTTTTTACGGACAGCGTCAGGTGTTGGAGGCGGCAAAACTGAGCCTGCTTGACATACTGGTTTGTTGCTATGCTGAGAGTCAGAGGTATCCTTGGGCGTAGCGGACGTTTCTGCAGGATCCAGTTGATTTATATGAGCATCAGGCTGCCTGTGGTCATATACGACTAGTGATGGCTGAATTGTAGAATTGACGGGGCTGTGGGGCTTATCGAAAGGAGGCAACTGTAACAGATAACCTCCACAACGTATAGAAGTTCCTATGTTCCGAAGGAAATCCACTCCCAGAATAAGAGGATCCATCATCGATGGCATCCATGATTGCACAATACCTGGAGAATGGGCAAAACACTTGGGATCAATGGGTATTATCCCCGTAATCCGGCCCAACAACAAATTATCAATGCAACCGTAGACGCATTGCTGAAGGAGGACCGTATTGAACCATCCAAAAGGCCTCACAGCGCACCAATCGTGTTGGTAGGTAAGAAAACTGGTGATACTCGCATATGTATAGACTTTCGACAACTGAACGCTCAGTCAGTACGTGACGCATACCCCTTGCCTCATATACACCATAGCCCAGAGAAATTGAGGAACGCAAAGTACATTTCTACTCTAGATTTAAAGAGCGGATATTGGCAAATACCCTTAGAGGTCAAAAGTAGAGAGTGTACAGCCTTCACAGTGCCCGCACGCGAGTTATTCCATTGGAAAGTCATGCCCTTCGGCCTACATTCCGCATCCGCCACGTTCCAGAGGGCTTTGGATAGTGTGATTGGACCCGAAATGGAACCACATGCCTTCGCGTACCTAGACGATACTATCGTAATCGGAAAGACGCTCGAGGAACATCTCTCACACCTGCTTGAAGTCTTTCGACGTCTACGAGAAGCCAATTTAAGGATCAACCGAGACAAATGACGTTTCTTCAAGAAACGGATCCAATTTCTAGGTCATGTTGTCAGCGAGGATGGTATTCAAACCGACCCTGAAAAGGTAGCAGCTATCCGTAACCTTCAGCCACCAACCAATGGAGTTACGTCGATGTCTCGGTATCGCCTCTTTGTATCGTCGGTTCGTATCCAACTTCTCCGACACGGTATAACCTCTCACGAAGTTGTTAAAAAAGGGTTTAAGTTGGTTTTGGAACCTGGAACAACAACAGGCGTTCGACGCACTCAAGACCCGTCTCACCACTGCCCCCGTCCTAGCTTGTCCGGATTTCGCTGTAAAGTTTTGCTTACAGACTGATGCCATCGATGTCGGCCTCGGAGAAATGCTCACTCAGAGTATCGACGGTGCAGAAAGAGTCATTGCTTACGCTAGTCGACGTTTCTTGAAGGCGGAAGAAAACTACTCGTCTACTGAGAAAGAATGCCTAGCAATAGTCTGGGCCATCAGGAAATATGCTATTTGGAAGGCTATTGCTTCGACGTGCTCACGGACCATTTGGCTCTTAAATGGCTAAACTCAATAAAAAATCCCACGGGGCGTGTGGCCAGATGGACGCTGCAGTTGCAACAATACGAGTTCGAGGTACATTATAGACGAGGTAAGCTGAACGTGATTGCCGATGCCTTATCGCGTCAACCTTTGGATGCACTCCACTGGGCACAACTAGTAGAACCGGAGTGCAAATGGTGGCTAAAGATGCGGGAGCACGTCACGGAACACCCTGCGGATTTCTCAGACTATATATTCGAAAACGGCCAGATTTATGGCAGACGAGACCCCAACCCCGATGACCACGATTCTACACCTTGGAAACTATGCGTTCCACTAGAATTTCGAGACCAGGTACTAAAGGAATGTCACAATGTGGTGACGGCTGGCCACTTGTGAATCAGGAAAACCACTTTGCGAGTGACCCAAAGATACTTTTGGCCTGGCCTCTTCCGAGATGTCGCGCGTTACATTAGATGCTGCCTCGTCTGCTCGCAATTTAAACCGGCGCAAATGAAACCAGCGGGCAAAATGCTCACCCGTCAAGTCGCGGAGTCGTTCGATACCGTGTGTACTGACTTTATCGGGCCTTTGCCTCGTATTAAGCAAGGTAATACAATGTTTCTAGTTTTCTTGGATTTATATAGTGAATGGGTCGAGATGGTACCACTTCGTAAGGCCACTTCAGCCGCTTTGGAGAAGGCATTTCGTGAAAGGATCTGGGCAATCCTCGCACACTCGTGAGCGATAACGGTACCCAGTTCACAAGCAAGCTTTTCAAAAACTTCTGCAAAACGTCCGGAATTATACTCCAGTATACCGCCCTCTATTTTCCACAGCAGAATCCTGCCGAGCGCGCAAATCGAAACATCAAGACCATGATTGCACAATACCTGGAGAATAGGCAAAACACTTGGGATCAGTGGCTTCCAGAAATAGCACTAGCGATCAGCTCAAGCGTCAACGACACCATTGGATTCAGTCCAGCCTACATCATATTAGGTCGGGAACACCGTATTCCCGGCGCTCTTTATGACCAAGTAACGGATGTCGCCGGTAACGAACACCCTAGCGGCCCAGAATCAAAAGAAATACTACGACCTGAGACGACGCGACTGGCGTCCAAACACCGGGAGCATAGTCATGCTCAAGCAACATGTGCTGTCTAATGCCAACGAAAGGTTCAATGCCAAACTGGCGCCTAAGTATAAAGGCCCGTATAAAATAATCAAGTTTCTTTCCAGCAACGTCGTTAGACTACAAGAAGCCCAGGGGCGTGAACGACCTACCGCCGATCTGGCTGACTTAAAGGCCTTCAATAGTGACGACAGCGTACATTCAGAGTTCAGGGTAGTTTCAACGCGCTTTATATTTCACAGCGGTATGTCACAGCAAGGGGAAGACCACGGCGATTGCGAGGCCGACATAGCCCGGATCGTCGAAAAAATGATTGCGGTGTGGGAAAGGGAACACGGCCCGGTCACGTCCGGGCCCACCACAGGCGGTAGCCCACCGGAAGATCCAGTCTTGCTCTGCCGCGTGGAGTTAGCCCCGACCGACATCCCGACCGAGAGACCGTTAGGGAGCAAGGATCAGGGCCGGACCCTGGTGAAGTATTCGCCGTCCCGATGGAGGACTACAGAGTCCCCGCCGCCGATGACCAGGGATCCAAGTCCAAGTCTCCGTCTCACCGTGTATCGGACACCCCTCCGCGGCCCGTACATGAGTCCTCCAAAGCCCGTGCAGACCCAGTTCCGCTCACACCGGACACCCCTCCGCGGCCCGTTTGTGAGTGTCTGGAGAGACGTTAATCTCTAGCATTCGTAGAAGTAGCCATGCCGGACACCCCTCCGCGGCCCGTATATGAGCCGATAAGTGCCCCAGCGAACACTGGCGTTCGCTTGACAACCGTCATGGTCCGTGAGTGTCCACCTGACAACGAGGAGATGCCTCTATATCTCTCTGGGCCCCGCCCTCGACCAGCGCTCGCCCCAGCAAACGGCACCGCTGATACATCAACTCACGCCAGCCTTGGGCTAACGCCTCGGGGCCCTTTGCGCCGATCTACGGCAACCTATGTGTCGGAGGCCACCCCCGCAGCTTCTAACTGGGTCCTCACACCACCAGAATGGATAGTCGACACCCCGGATAGAAGAGTACCCGCTGAGATCCGAGATCGGGTGGAGGTAATCCGTCACGATGGACCCCACCGAAACCACCGCTTCCTCATGTGGGCGGAAGATCATCTGTTCCGAATCGAGATCAAGTTACATGGGCGAGTCACGATCCGTTTCGTCCGTTCGAAATAAGGACACCGTGTGACGAGTCACATTTTCATTACAGTTTACACTACGCCCATGTGGGGCCCCTCTTTATTGTTACTTCTATTTTTCATACGCCCATGGAGAGCACATTAAATACTTCAATGAAAACTAACTGAAGTTCTTTTTTTCTAATAGTCAATACTTACGATCGACGCCTCCCTCTCTTTCTAGCTACCGTCTTGATGCGGCTGCAGCGTCGACGCGTTGCGGAGAGAACAACTTCCCGACAGCGAACGCTGCGCTGCATGCCGACGCAAAGAGCCCATAAGAAAATTGAAAGTGAGAGAGAGAGACGGTGATCGTGACGCGTGCCAAAGCACAAGACGCATCGAATGTTTTCACCGTTAGGACATAAGTAGGCAGAGCAAGGGTGGGTTTCGACAGCGAGTTAGAATTAGGAGAAAATCACTTCGCCAGTAACCACGAGAGTGATTAGTTGTCCAGTGAAACAAACAAGAGAAGTCTCAGTGAAAAATCAACAAGTGTAACCAAGTGTAGCAGAAGACAAAAGACAGAGTACCCTAAAGAGATCCTTTAGGATTAGCAGGTGAGCCCATGACCAAAGTTCCCCTTTATTTTTGCTTGAGTGCGGTAGGGGCCTAGATTTCAAAAATATGTTTAGGATTAATTAATTATTAATAAACGTTATAATCTGATCATTTAACCCACCAGTCTTCTCTGAATCTATGTATACCCTTGCCCTTCCCTTCTCCTTGGCCACTTAACCCTTTGAGTGGAGCCGAAGGACCAGCGGACTTCGGGAGGATGAGTTATTCTCCTGCAGACGAAGTCAGTCGCTGGGGTCTAGGCTCAGTCACTCAAGGTGAGGAGGCAACGGATCTTGGCCAAGTGGGCTAAGCTTGGCAGACGAGATCAGTTGTTGCTACTCCTCTTGGACTCCCCTCCTATTCCTTTCCCTTCCCTTTTCCCCCCTTCATGTGGTCTCAGTTTCCAATCCTAATACTCATCAAGCTCTCCAGATCAAATAAATGTTCTGTACACTGGACTCTGGGAGTGAGAATTGTACCCCAGCCAGAGCTTCCTTACAAGCTCGACGACGATAAAAATAACAAGTCGACTAAGTCACACAAACTCACATTGGTAATGCATTCAAGCGCATATTAAACTTGACAAGCAAAAATTTAACTGTATATATGTATGTATATGTACATGTTTTTTTTTTTAATTCGTTTATTTAGAATGCAATTTATAGCAATTTTTTAACAATAAATAGGACAGGTATTAACATAGGCTAAATAAGTAACAAGAAAGACAGAAATATAGGGGAGAAAAAAAAATTTGTTTGCTACCATGTAAATCCTGCAGAACTGCCTTGCGATATTGTGTAATGGCCGGCATCAGTTATGCCCCTGGCGTTCTCTCTCAAGGAGCCTCAGCTGCTCATAGTCTGGAATGCATAGTTGCTGACCATGATAGTTTTGTTGCCATCATGTATGTGGAGTCAAGTCCTCTTCTGTACGTTTTCCGCTGCATCGCTTCTGCCCATTCCGGTGCTCCGTAAAGTATGGTCGATTTGACTTTGTGCACTTTGTACTGACAATTTATAGGTGCTCCTTAAATGAGTGTCTTGTGTAAAGTAAGACACCAAGGTATCTTATGGATCTACTAGATTCTATAGTACACGTTTCCAGTTTGATTTTGGCCACTTCCACCGTCTTGCGGCTGCTTCCAAGGACAGCCTGTTTTATGGGTCAGTCCTGCATCATAAAGCCACTGTTTTGCTGCGCCCATGGACACCACCGTTTTCTCCTCTGTGGCATTCTGGGGCAGATGTGTGCGCAGTATGCCATCATACATGGCGTTCTATCATACAAGCAGCATAGAGGGCCAAGTACTGAGCCCTGCGGTACGCCTCCTCTGATTACATGAGAGCGTATGCCATTTCGTGTATCGTAATTTAATACGCGTTTCCGGAAGTAATCCTCTATTGTGAGGATCTCTGGTACTTGGAATCTGCTGAGTGCATCAATAATCTTTGTCCAGTGCACTCTTCAAGGCATTTGGAAAATACATCCGCAAATTTTTCAGCCTTCAAGCGGGTAGCTAGCTTAATAGCTTTGTTAGGAATTGCATCGGGGCCAGGGGTTTGTTGTCTTACAGGTGCCTTGCTGCCAATAGCACCGCCCTTGTGCTTACCGGGCTGTATTGGCTTAGTATGGTACTCGTTAACGTGTTTTAACGATATTCTCCATATGTTGTACTATCGGCGCTGCTGCCTTTATCGCTTTAAGCTTCTTCATGGCTTGCTTGTATACCATACCCCAAATGTTATTTTCAGCCTCGTTGCACAATCCAAAAAAAAACACTTACGCTTGCTGTCCTTAATTAGCCTGTTGAGTAATCTGCGCCGATCGGCATACTCTTGCTGCAGGCTGATGAAATTTCCTTGTCCTCGGGCTCTCTGGTAACATCGCCTCGCCCGCAGACATCTATTCCTGGCCTCAGCATTTCCAGCATTCCACCAGTACAGTGCGCTTTTGTGTCTGCTATGGCTCCTGCGTACGGCCATGCTGCCGTCGCATGCTGCAGTG
Organism: Drosophila paulistorum; assembly: GCA_018152135.1. Taxonomy (NCBI): domain Eukaryota; kingdom Metazoa; phylum Arthropoda; class Insecta; order Diptera; family Drosophilidae; genus Drosophila; species Drosophila paulistorum. The sequence continues at coordinate 1,189,529 of JAECXG010000394.1, read as the reverse complement.
ATAGCGGCCATTAGTTTTTTAGATAGATCATTAGCTTCTCCTACCATGGTTGGAAAGCATTATGTCGAAGCAAATGTTTGCGGATTTAGTGCATCCACCCTGTACAATGTACATGTTTGGTTTATCCGCTCTATTAAATGTGAACTCGCTGCCTGTGTTCAACACCACCAGATCTGAGGTGGTGAATGCTTCGAGTACCGTGCGGCCTTGCGCGTTTGTTGAGCTACTGCCCCATTCCTCAGACCAAGCGTTAAAATCACCGGCAACAACTACATTGGTCTTTCCACGATCATCTGCAGAAAGTTGATCGAACACAGCCTCAAATTCACGTATGTTTAGGCTTGGTGCCAAATAGCAACTGTAGAGCCATACTTCATCTATTTTTGCCCGCACAAATCAGTTGTTTCGTTGCACAGACTGGATGAGCAGTGGGTTTTTGCCACAGGTCCAAACAGCCGCTTTGCCAGTAGTATCCGCTGCCCACAAGCTGCTAGGCCCTACCCTGTATGGCTCACTAAGGATAGCCACATATACATCCAATTCCCTCACCGTTTGCGCGAGCTAGTTTTGTGCAGCTGCAAAATGATTAAGATTCAACTGTATGAATTTGACCATTATAAAAATGTTGGTTGCTCTCCTGTTTTGCCCAGAGGGCACTCTTGGCTACCAGCATTATGATTTCTGGGATCGATGATTACCATTGAATACTAAAAAACTAGTAATAGTAAATTAAGCTTAAATATTTGCCTATGTTTAGAGAATGCTCCTATGCTGGCAGGTGTCTTTAAATCTCTGCAAATTTCTAGATAATTATCAAAGATTTCAATTAATAAACAGTGTTTTTTAAAAAAAAAGATGTTACGACCTATTCTATTTTATGGAAAAAATTATTGCCATTGGTAATTTCGTTTTTATATGTAAACAAACACCAACCGAACCATCAGCAAATCTCAACCTTATTTTTGCTAAACTTTGTCTATATTACATCAAAAATAATGTTTTTTTTTCGTTTATCGCTGCCTGCGGTTATTAACTACAGTTGCAGTACAATAATTGATTAGGGAATTCCGATTCGAAAGAAATTAACCCAGTCTTCATTCGTTGAATTCAAAATGTGAACTGATTTTATTTGAAAACTCTTAAACTCTAAGAAGCGACAATTGTTCTTAAAAAATACTTATTCTAATGGCCCACGTCTTCGGGGTTTGGAATTTCTTTATATTTCATGCTCAGCGCTTGGCGACTTGATAATGCGTCGTTTTGGTCTTAAGTGTTAAGTGTCGACAGAGTGCGGATGCATGTTTGTTTGTTTTTGAGCAATACTTGCCATATGAATCTTTATGACATATTTTTGTTTATGTTTCGTTTGTGCATATTTCTTTGGTCAATCTGATTTGGTGAAGCCATTTCAGCTGACCACGATGTTTAATCTTAAACATTCTGCGAGGCGCCGCCAAGTGCGACTGTTTGGAATGTGTGTTTAACTTTAGGTTGTCTTATACAAACCAACTATTGCTACTATCTAGCTCTACCCAGTAAGATCTTGGCTCAATAATCGTTGTATATAAACAGGTAGACTTCCTATTCTGTTTAAAAGGTGTCAGCTCACAGGCATTATCTTTGGCGTTACTCCATGGCCAATTTCCTTCACATATTCTCCTGTTCGACTGCCAGGTCCGACATTTCTGCATTGCTGAATCTGACATTAAGCGATACGAGTCTATTTCAAAATTATGTATTAAATACTGATTCTTTATATAAACTGTTACCAATTGATTACTGACCAATCGAACGGAAATCGGAATAACTCTGTAGAGGAAGGATGGGTGCCTACTGAAAAGTTTTAGCACTCATAATTAATTTTCTGTCAAAAAAGATCCCTTAGGCCGTCAACAGAGCATATATGTCTTTTAACTCCGTTCCGCTCCTTTTACGTGGCAGAACTTAAAATATTAGTATTTAATCTACCATGGTTAATGTCCATCAATAAACTTATAATTCCTGTCTGAATTTTTTCACATTCATCAACCACGGAGCTTAATTCATTTACAATAATGAAAAACCGAATGGATTCTCTATACACGTAATAACTTTCTTTGAACAATTCTGTCATATTTTCAATCCGTTTGTTCATGTTGCCAAAGTTTTCATTTATCTCATTTATGGTAGCCTTAAGAATGTTTGCCGTGGAGTCTACCACCGATGTCTGCTTTTCTTGTAGATGCTTTAAATTCTGCTGATTTGTGAGCAAGTTTCTCATGTTTTCTTCTATTTGTATCCTATCGTCCGCATCCATGACACCGAATAATATATGGTACAGTGACCCCATGAATTCAAACGGACATGTCGTAGTATACTACCAGATCCCATGAGGAAGCTGCTACTTCCACTTCACCCATAGGATCTAAGTACAATGCGGCTGTTGCGTTTAGTTCCTCTATCGTTATTTTGGGTCTATTATCTTTAATGCTTTAATACTTTCGAATGCACCGAAAGTTGACAAAGCATCATAAAAATTGCTAACATCAATATGTTTCCTATTTTGGACAGATGACCGAACCTGGTACCTTTCCGATATCGATTCTCCTCAACGTCTTCTGATAATTTGACCACCACAAGTGGACAGATTTTATTCATAGGTCTGGTAATTGACCCTTCCTGCAACTTGACTTTTACCACTCTTACTTTATCGTCCCTGCCTTTGTGAATTTCTTCAATCTTGCCCAAAGGCCACCTGGCTGGGTGACAATTTTCATCTTTGATCAGTACGACCTGACCATTCTCTAAATTTTCTGTGGTTCGTCGCCACTTATTCCTTTGATGGAGAGTATATAGATTCCCTTCTTTCCATTTCAACCAAAAAACTTTTTTCATTTTTTGAATTAGTTTCCATCTGTCTAAATTTCAAATTTTTTCCTCTGATATGGACTCGGCTGCTTCCAATGTTGGTCTTCCAATCAAGAAATGTCCAGGAGTTAATACTTTGTTGTTGTCCATATCTTCACCCGTCGTATACAACGGCCGTGAATTTAGAACTGCTTCTATCTGGCACAATAACGTTGCTAGTTCTTCGTATGTGAGGTTACTATCTCCTATTACTCTTTTTAAATGATACTTGACCGATTTCACACCCGCTTCCCAAATACCTCCGAAATGAGGTCCTGCCGGGGGGCTAAAATGCCAGCTGATCTGTTCTCGCTCTAGAACAGGGGCAACCTTAACGTTATCTTCAACTGCTTTTTTGAATTCTTCATCAAGCCTCCTAGCCGCTCCCACAAAATTTGTACCATTATCAGAATATATAGCTTCAATTGTCAAGTCACTAACAACTTCTAAATGAATTGCTTTAGTTGACAATAATAATGAGAACAAAATATACAATTTATGCCCCTAATTCAAATGATATCAATTTTAGTGAGCTATACATAGTTTCAGCATCATTATTGTGCAAGCTCATTGAATTAGAATGCAGATAATTCGAATGGCCGAAATCAATAATAATATCATAAGGGACTTTAATGAAAATAGAATACCAAAACTATGTTAAATATTAATAACTAAATTATGTTAGTTGTTGCGGGATTCGGTTGATGTTAGATGTGTCAAATCACTTAACCGTCAGGCACAAAGACAAAAATCCAGGGGCCAAAGCGATTTCCAACAATGACAGAGCCATAAACCCAGTGTATTTAATAATTTTTTGTTTTCCTTTTCTTAAATTTGTTTTGGGATATATTAGAGTATAGGACTAATTATAATTAAGAATCAGATAGTGATTTCAAATACACATTAAGGGAACGATATGAGTTAGGAGAAAATACCAATTAAAATTTAATCACGAAATATTCCTACATAAATATTAAAACTAACCAGAAATTTGTCAAAATGGTTCTCAATAGAAGTGAAGAACACTTAGCTCATGAGATCTTGGACGCGTTATGCTCCATTTGTCAGAAAGCAGTATGGGCCACGTAAGAGGTGGAGGTGAAAGCTTCGTGCCATCTATTTTATAAAAATTGTATATCCGAATTTATTGTTCAGTTTAATGTATGTCAAGTTTGTAATGCGTTGATACGTAGAGCATATTTAGAAGTGCAAAACGTGCCGTTTGCAGAGATAGAATACGAACGTCCTGTAAACATAGGGGCAATCACAACAAGAGCGGTACCGAAAGGCCCAAATACACGCTCTCGTAGAAATTTTAGTGGGGGTGAACAAGCTAATCAAGCAACTGCAAATATAGAAATATCTGCACCCCACAACGAGGAAATGGATCCAATATTCATCGTAGAAGCTTAGACGCTTGTAGAAGACCAGCGCGAGCCTCGTTAGAAATTGATTATGACAGAATTAGCAATCAAATGGAGTCCATAATAGACCGAAGAATGGGACAACTGGGAATTTCAGAGCACCATATAAATGTGTCAGCGCAAATCCAAAGTATTCCTAGGAGTTCATCGACAGTCATACCAAGGAGAACAAGTCATAACCCAGATAAAATAATGAAGTAAGTAAGTCGTCTCGCCGACTTAGGTATACCATACACCAACAAAACAAATATTTCATATTTGTAATAACAAATGCATTTTTCCTATTTGAAAAAAATTCTGTTCACATGCTTTTTACAAGCATATCTTATTATCTGACTGACTCATGCATCTGAGCACCCTAGCGCCCCCACCCGCCAACGACCAACTCCGGCCTTATGGAAAAACGTTTATATGCATAACTTGGCTATTTTTTGTCCGATTTTGATCAAATTTGGTATTTTGCTGGGTATTAGTATCAAATTCAAGTGTGCCAAATTAGATTCCACAAGGTAAAAAATTACGGGAGATAATCGAGTTTTTCAAATTTTGGGGGCGGAAAGGGGCGTGGCAAAATCTTTATACATACAAAATGTGCGCATTTACTAAGCAAATATACATACCAAAGACGGTGTCTCGCTAGCTACAATAGTTTTTGAGATAAACGTTTTTTTTGAATTGCGGGGGCGGAAAGGGGCGTGGCAAAATCTTTATAATTACAAAATGAGCGCATTTACTAAGCAAATATACATACCAAATATGGTGTCTCTAGCTGCAATAGTTTTTAAGATAAACGTTTTTTTTGAATTGCGGGGGCGGAAAGGGTCGTGGCAAAATTTTGAAATAAACTCGATCACTCTACATACTACATGAGCCTACATACCAAATTTGGTGGCTCTATCTCTTATAGTCTCTGAGATCTATGCGTTCATACGGACGGACAGACGGACGGACGGACAGACGGACGGACAGACGGACATGGCTATATCGACTCGGCTGTTGATACTGATCAAGAATATATATACTTTATGGGGTCGGAAAAGCTTCCTTCTGCCTGTTACATACATTTTGGCGACTTTAATATACCATTTCACCCTATGGGTGTATGGTATAATTATAACCTCATAACTTATAAGTTATAACCTTTGAAAACTTTTACAATGAGATTATTACTCAGATGTCGTCGATGTACGTCGAAAAGCATAGACGAAGAACAACTCATTCAGTTGCTCCCACGTAATTTATTGCCGGACATTCGTCATGAATTGTTGTATATACCTTTTCTCTCTATGCCCCATCTTCGAAAGCTAGTGCAAATGCGCGAAAATATATTAGGGGATGTAGTCTCAAGGAGACCAAATAAAACTTCAGCTAATTTTCAGAATACTAAACGCAACATCGCGGAAGTAGAAGAGCCAGAAATATTTGAACTATCCGAAAAGGTCGAAATCAATGTGTATTGTACACATTGATTTCGACCTTTTCGGATAGTTGAGGCAGTGCAAGCCCCACTAAAATTATTTCAGTGTTCGAATTGTGATGCAGAGGGACATGGCTGGGACAACTGCCTAGAACCTCGCACTATATTTTGTTAGGGGTGTGGCTCGAAAAACCTATATTAGCCCAACGAAAAATCTCTAATTGAAATGTTACCTGATTTACCGGCTAGTTCAGAGCCGGAGCAAGCAAACAAAATACCAGACTTACCTTTTAACTGTTACGATAAGACGCCAGTTATATCGTCAGTGAAACCCTATCAAGAACGGTTGAGAAATTATCTCAAAGTGCGTAGTCGAATTTTTGCAAGCAACCCAATCCAACGCGACTATGCGATTGCGAACTTTTTGGAAAGTAGTTAGACAAACTAAATGTTTACTTATTTCGTCAATGCTTTATGAAAAATCGGTTGGGAGATTGTATGCGGAAGTATCATTTTTAAATTTTCGTGAACTATGTCTATTAGATTGTTGTGTGGGTTGGGTGGGTTCAACTTTGGCTTCAGAAGATTATGCAAAGTTTTCAAAATTTCGTCATATCTCTTCCCAAGTTAAAACAGCGGATGACAAGATCAACCAGTCATCGGTTTCATTACGCAAGATATTACCTATAAAGACAAAACCAGACCGCAAAAGTTATTCATCATACCATCCATTCAGAAAAGGATGATATTGGGAATAGATTTTTGGAAAGGTTTTATATCAGCTTTAGATTACGAAAGCGAATTCAGAAATCCAGATAGTAAGGAGGAACAATCATACCCATTATCTGACTGTCAAAGGAGACAACTTTAATCCATTATTTCCGTCATTTGAAAGAAAAGGGCGAACTACGTTGATTAAGCATCATATAGATGTTGGATCGGCAAAACCGATAAAGCAAAGGTTTTACCCCGTATCGCCAGCAGTGAAATCGATGATCGAATGATAAAGTTAGGGGTTAAAGAATTGTCAAATAGTCCGTGGAGTTCTCCGATGAGATTAGTACTTAAACCTGAGAAAGTGAGATTATGTCTAGATGCTAGAAAGATAAATGCGTGCACGACAAAAGATGCATATCCGTTGCCAAGTATTATTGGGATATTTCCACGGCTTCCTCGTGCCGAAATCATTCTTAAGGATGCGAAATGGCAATCAGAAGAATCTCGTGGAATCACAGCATTTACTATTCCAGGAAGGCCGTTGTATGCTTGCAAACTATGCGCAGGTTAATGGACGAGTTATTCCAGCGGATTTCAAGTATTGTTGTTTTGGATATCTTGATGATTTATGTGTAGTACCAGCAGATTTTGATTCACATATATCGGTATTGATGAGGTTAGCGGATCAATTTCGTAAAGCGAATCGTATGATAAATCTCAAGAAGAGTTAGTTTTGTGTGACCGAAGTTAAATATTTAGGGTACATAATTGGCAGAGGCGGAATTTCAACCGATCTGAGCAAGATTGTATCGATTTTGCAATGGCCTACACCAAAGACCCTAATGCAAACGCGTGGATTTTTAGGATTAGCAGGATGGTATCGAATATTCATCGCAAACTTTTCAGAAATTGCAGCGACGATACAGCTTTACTAGGAAAGGAAACGAAGTTTGAATGGACAGATAGTGCACAGAAAGCTTTTGATGATCTCAAGATACGACTGACGACTGCTCCAGTTTTACCAAACCCTGATTTTAGTAAAAAGTTTTTTCTTCAATGTGATGCAAGCGATGTTGGTGTCGGTGCAGTTTTAGTACAATTGGATTTGGAAGGTGAAGAAAAACCCATAGCCTATATGTCCAAAAAGATAAACGCGGCACAAAGAAATTATAGTATCACGGAACGTGAATGCTTAGCCGTAGTTTAGGGTGTAGAACGCTATCGTTGTTATTTAGAACTTAAAGATTTTAAGATTGTTACAGATCATGTCAGTCTATCTTGGTTTATGAAGCAGTCCAATCTCAAAGAGCGTCTTGCGAGATGGGCTGTGCAATCGCAAGTATATAAATTTAAGATAAGTCATTCAAAGGGACAAGAAAATATAGTACCAGATGCATTGTCGCGTATGTACTCTGAAGAGATCGCGCAATTAGAGTCATGTGGTCCAGAAATTGATTTATCTTTAGACTGTTTTAAGAGTATCAAAAACTAAAGGAGAAAGTAATACAAAATGTGCAGTCCTTTGGATAACGTGGTGTATATTAAGACTGAACATAATGATGGTACCGAAGAGTGGAAAAAGAAAATGTGGAAATTGTGGGTGCCGCAAAGAATGGCCGCAGAAGTTATATCACGTGCTCATGATTCCACTATTACAGCTCATGGAGGCATGGAAAAACCGTGGAACTAATAAAAAGAAATTCATATTGGCCAGGGATGGTTTTCGAGATTCGAGAATATGTGCGTAATTGTGAGGTATGTAAGTGTACTAAACCTCCAAATAGGACATTAAAACCACCCATGGCCATGCATGGGTAAACATGTCTGAAAGACCGTTTCAACGTATATCGACCATATCCAAGGAGTAGAAAAAGAAACATAGGTATACTTATTGTATTAGATAATTGACCGAATTTCATTTGCTTTGTCCTGTGAAAAACTTCACGACAAACCCGAGTTTCTTCAAAGTCAGATTTTTTTATCCTATGGAGTGCCAGAAATTTTAGTAAATGATAATGGAGTGCAGTTTAAATCAAACGAATTTAATTCATTTTTAACTACGTTTGGCGTCAGCATAAATATACAGCTGCATATTCCCCTCAATCAAATGCTTCAGAGAGAGTGAATCGCTCGATCGTGTCCGCTATTCGTTCGTATTTAAAATCTGACCATATCCAAGAATTATTTGTGCCTTAAGAAATAGTTATCATCATATTAAAGATATCTTCAGAAAAGCTGCTGCTCTCTGACGTGACGTTGGTGTTTTTGCATAGCTCCTGAGTTTTTATTAAATTTATTGTTTTCTCTCAATTTTTAATTGTGCTTAGTTTGTTTTCGCTTTCGCTGGTGTTGTTTGCTGACACCCTTGTGTTTTATTTTCGTAATTCGATAAATTAAACAGTTTTTTCTTTTTCGTGATTAATGTTTGGTGCATTTATTTTTTTTTTTTTGTTGTTCTCTCTCGTCATTTCTTCGGCAGTTGCTCCCCTCATCGCCACCATCATACCAATAGTGCTAGTGGTTTTGTTGTTCTCTCTGCTTTGTGCTTATGCTCAGCTACTCTCCCGCGTAATCACTTTTGTAAGGCCGCCTCTCAAAGCTCGGCTTATAACTGTTCTGCACTCTCTCTTGTGCTGTGTACTCTAGCTGTCCCTTTGTTTTATTTGTAATTATTGATTTTTTATCGATAATTATCTTTGTGCTGTTTATTTCAATTTTTCTATATATTCTTATATATATTTACTTATTTATTTTTTCTTTGAAATGTGTTTCTTTTGGCTTTTCCTCGGCTTGTTGTCTACCTATATTCACTTAAAATGTGCTGGCCTCAACGGCCGCGACTACGACAAATTTTCTGGGTTGTCTATGTCTAAGCCTGAGCTTGGCTTAATGCGCTGGACTTGCCCATCTTGTGCCAGCCAGCAGCTTGATTTTAGCCGAATGTACAAATTAAACAAAATGGTTAATCAGCTGTCTAACGAGTGTGACTCTAGCACACATTTATTGTCGTTATTCAAGTTTCTTCCACCTTCTGAGAAGTTGCCCAAGAAATGTACCCTTGAGTTGCCTCATAAGCAGTCGCCAGCAGTCTCTATTACATCTTCTCCCATTTTACTTTCGCCTACACCATCTTCTTGTCCCTCTTTATGCTCTTCTTTTCAGATTGAAGTACCCAGTACAAGCCCTGGTGTACCTCAATCTATCCCTCATGGGAACTCTGAACAATTACAGGATCATGCTGGCTGTCAATCACTTCCGTATCCTAATGTTCCTCCGCCTCCACTTACTGAAGTGCCTCATCGCAAACAATTATTTATCTTTAGGCTTGCTCTAGATACTTCTGAGTCGTCTGTGGCAGCTTACTTTGGTAATATATGCAATGCAAAGGTTTTAATTCAAAAGTTTAAGTTTCCTACTTGAATGTCCGCTATACCAGTTGAATTATTTTCTTAACTCTTCTAAAAGAATCCTCGATCTCGTTTTTGTCTCGGATCCCACCGTTAGTACTGTATCACAAACATAGCCCCTAGGGAAGAGAGATATTTTAAAAGATTTAAAAAAACTGGTTCGCGACTTGACTATGCAAATTATTGTGTAGCCAAATCTCAATTTTGTCTTTTAAATACTCAATGCTACAATAATTATATCGTTCGCTGTAAGGTTGAATTTTATAAGAACCCCAAAAGGTTTTACAACTTTGTTAATTCCAAAAGACGCTCTAATTTACTACCTTCCCCCTTCAGACTTAATGACCAGACTGCTAATAATGATTCAGATATTGCAGATCTGTTTGCTAAATTCTTTCAGTCGACTTATTCTACTACTGCTTCGGATCGCACACCCTATCGCTTCTCAATCCCACATTTAAATTGTATGTTTTTTCCTAGTATTACTGAAGACTGTATTATCTCTAGCTAGTCATCTATGACGTCTTCCTTCGTACCCGGGCCTGATAACACCTAGTAACATCCTTAAAATGTGTTCGATTTCCCTATCAAGGCCTTTATCTCGGTTATTCTTTATATCGAGTGAGATTGTAGCTTTCCTGATATTTGGAAGGAGTCTTTTATTATTCCGCTTTTTAAAAAGGGTAGCAAATCGGATATTTCAAACTACCGTGGCATTGCCAAACTTTTGACAATACCTAAGCTGTTTGAGAAAATTATTACGTCTTCCCTTCAACACCTATCTAGATCCGCTATTTCTCCTTGAAGGCATGGCTTCATGAAAGGTCGTTCGTCGCTTAACAACCTTTTAGAATTGACTCCCCTTGTACACCATGGCTGATGTTATTTATACTGGCTTTAGTAAGGCTTTCGATACTGTTGATCATTCTATGCTTCTCACGAAAATTACCATAATGGGTTTTTCACCGAAACTATTGGCTTGGTTAAAGTCGTACCTTATTGGCAGAACCCATATGGTATGTCAGGTGTCCCCCAAGGCAGTCATCTGGACCCATTTTTATTTACCTTGTTTATAAATGATTTGCCTCTGGCCTTGGCTCATTCACGAGTGCTCATGTTTGCGGACGACGTCAAGATTTGTTATTCATATAATGATCCTTCTTTCCAACAGTACTTGCAATCAGATCTCGATGCGTTCTGTGATTGGTGCCACGTTAATAAATTACGTTTCAGTCGTTTGTCTCAGTTCCTAGCTCATTACTTTATTAAGTCTGTTCTGTTAGATTGTGTACCATCATTCAAAAACTTAGTCGTTATGTTTGACCCAAAACTTTCGTTTAATGTTCATATATCTTCAATTGTCAATAGAGCATGCAGTCTTCTTGGCTTCATTAAACGTTGGACCAAAGAATTTGATGATCCCTATGAAAGAAAGATTTTATACACGTCGTTAGATCGCCCTACTCTAGAATATTGCTCGCCAGTATGGAACCCTCAATATGATGTTCACCAGCGTAGTATTGAATCGGTACAGAAGCAATTCCTTAAGTTCTTAATCGCGACCTGAGTCTTTGCCTACATTCTTATTCTGACTGACTTCTTCTTATTAATCTTCGTTCACCTTACAACCGTAGGCTCGTATTTGGCATTCTCTTTTTCCATAAACTAGTCGAACCAGAAACTTTTTTCCTATTCACCTTAGTAGATGTCTGACTAACTACTCTCTTTACGATCCTTTTCGTGTTCTTTGCCAATCTTTTAACAACCTTTCTCACCTTATTTCTCCTCATCTTTCTGTCACTTCTCTTCGCGCTATACTTTTTAATTATCAACAGCGAAACCACTGAAAATTTTCTGGACTTGGATTGGCTGCAACTCATCCCTGACCACATTGGCTGGGACCACCGGGTCGGGGATGTTTAGTTGTGCATAAAGCTAAGCTACCTTCTTCATTTAATTATTATCTGTATTTTAGCTTAAGCTTTTTTGTGGACTGCTGTGTTAGTCGTCGTAAATAAATAAATAAATAAATAAATTAATTAATTAATAAATTAATAAATAAATAAATAAAAAAATAAATAAATAAATCATGCGGTATATGGAATTGGTAAGATAACGCATGCAAGTCAATATAAACTGTTAAGGAATTTAAAAATGTTACATGCATCAGTAATACAGCTTGATCGAGATACGGGAGAACTTGAAAAGTGCCTTGGAACAGCACTATAATTTGAGAACAATGCCTGTCTGTTTTAAAGTTGGCCAGGAAGTTTTCAGAAGGAATTTTGTTCAAAGCAATTTTAGTAAAGGAATTAATCCTAAACCCGGCGTTTCTTAAAGCTCGTGTTCGTGAAAAACAATGGAATTCATACTACATATATTCTAGAAAATTTACAAGGGAAATTAGTTGGAACTTTCCCTGCGGAGGATATTCGTCAGTAAAATATTGTAATATCACAGACTTTCACGCATTCGTGACGCTGAATCAACTACGAATTAAACAGTGGTGTAGTGTAATACTATGAACTAAGCTGCAACGCCACACAGCTGATTGCTTTGTTTTATAAATGGAGTTTGGATAAAACAATAAGAAAAATAAAGCCAAAGGGGACTTATTGGACAGCGTGGTTGTTGGAAACTTATTCTTCCTTTCCTACATGTGAGTTCCAACTGATCGGACGTATTTGTCCAAAGTTTTAAATAACCCAATTGGTGAGATTAATGCAAGTTAATTTCATTTCAATAATTCTCGAATTATCGGAAATAGTTTCCATCAAGTATTGAAAATTTTTCTAAGCTTGCTTGACAGTTCCTTTGAGACACTTGACTTCGGCAGGCTTGCCCCAGCAGTCTCAAATATTTTTGAGTGGACTGTAGGCGTCAGTGTCAACTTCTTGAACGATGATCGATTGTGGAAATCCGAGAGTTAAAATTATTTAACTTTTGCCTCGGATGGTATAAAGGGTAAATATATTTTGTGTCTTATATAGAATTATTATAGATACGGCGTTAGCGGAGCAAAGTGAATATTTCGAATGTTGAGACATATGTATATAATTGTCCACATCGCGCTTTTCGCGTATCCTATTAAAAACATAGAAGGATGTACGAAACCTAACCTCTTCCCCCAATCTTAACCTAACAAAAATCATGGAAGATAAAAAGTAAAAGGAAATGGAATTCAATGGCATTGTATATTTTTGTTAGTTAAAAATTTTAATTTTTTCAGAATCTGAGTATGCATATATATTTACAATGTAACTATATGCTTTCACTCTATTGGAAGATGTAACCCTTCATATTTTGAACAGCGACAACAACACTGCGTGGTAAAAATTAAGTGTATCAAAAATCAAATTTTCCTTCTATATTGTTATAAATTTATTTGATGACATAAATTCTCGGGTGAGCCTTAATTTATGCATTTAATACATTGTCAATGGACATATATATGTAAAAATATTCAGCGAGAATGGAATTTGCGAGGATATTAGCGTAATCAAGCCACATAATGGTATACTTTTTATTTTGTATCAAAATTAATTTTTTTTTCTGAACCAATGGTAATAGTTAACGTAAACTTAGGAAATTATGAATATTAAATGATAGAGTAATCATTAGTAATAAGAACCAATATGCAACCGTTTTTGTAGATTAAATTGATCGAATCGAAATATGAATTATTAATTTCTTTAGTTCCCAGATGTAGAAACTCTTTTGTATTCTTGTCTAATGAAAACCCAGGCAAGGGATTCGGTTAAATATGAATAACCGACATACATAAAATACGATGTGAATGTACTAGCTATGACTTTCAAAAGAACCCCCCCACAGGCTGTTTTTGCTAGTCGTTTACGAATCCCATTGAGCAGTCCTATGCACACAAAACATTTTCTCTAAAGTCAATCACACGCGTTCTCAATATTGTAACGTAGACGGCCTGGGTGGCAACTCGGGTAGTAGGCAAACTGTCCCCATTAAGTAGCGGTCCCATTTTCTACGGCTGGGCACACAAAAAACGGCGCCCCAGGGAGAACAAGCTCTTTTTGGAGCGAGCGCGGCCAACTTAACGAGAAAAAAGAAGAGATAGAAGACGGCTGAAAAGTTTTCGGTGCCAACAAGAGAGAAAAAAAATAAAGGAATAAAATAACCGAAAGAAAAGAAGCATCTCTGTTTTCTTTGCGATTCTGCCGAACTATCTGAGGCCTGACGGTAAACCAACCGCTCGGCCACGGGTGGCGTTATTTTGTTCCACAAAGGCGACCTATGCTGACCTATGTCGACAGTTACAGGGTGCGAAGCAGGAGTGTTAGGCTGCTACTTTATTTTATCGATATATATTTGTAGTTGTCTTTAACACTACATATATAAGGCTGAATATCCCCATTTTGTTGGGATATTTTGTCATTAGGTGTCCGTGGCCCAACGTGGAACCACAGCGACAGGTCCTAAAATGGTGAGGCTGAAAATGGTGGTCTTACTCTATAGGCCAAGAATTGGTCCCATGGACGAGAGGTTTATGTTAAATTTTTTTCTTTACACTTTGAGTAAAGGGGGTCGAATGCCACAGCGACCTTTAGTACTAGGATTGGCTAAGTAAACTTCGTCTTTTCGCATATCTTCTTTTACTCTAATACTGGTATTGGCGACTTAAGTCTAGCTTGGAGTGCGCTAAACCAATAGCTTGGAGGATCTTTTGTTTTTTCGGTTACTGCGAAGAACCTCACCACGTGTAAAATGCCTAAGAAATCGACGCAGGCTCGGAACAGCAGAATGGAAGAGGACAGCGGCAGTTCTATTATTGCTATAGCACAATCAGTGAAGGCGGTGACTAAAAAGATCGACCGAATGTGCGAAGCCTTAGAACGGTCCTTTATAAGCGCACAGCCCACAGGCACAGACCAAGGCAGGACGCGCTGCCACGGGCCGCTTCTACCATCTATGGATCGGCGTGGACGCGATCGCCCCCGGTCCCGCCATTTAACCCATGTTTGTTGCCGTTGTTCGATGGAACTGAATCTTGGGGCGAATTTGAACGACTGGTAGACAAGGTGGCGAATTACTATCAGCTCGCAGAGGATGAGAAATGTTTGGCAGTGGTGCTGAATCTGCGCGGTCGCGCCTGCTGCAACAATTTATTGACGGCAACGCGAAACTCCGCTACAGGGATTAGTAATTTCTAGTCGACCGATTCAGCTACAAGAGGCATTGGACGTAGCGATGCGAGTGCAAGCCCAGATTGGACGCACACACGGTAAGCCGGTTCTGCACAGTCATGTGGTCGAGAGACATCCATACACCCAGAATGTCGCGGGGCGAACATTGGCAATAGTAGACAACGCCCCAACCCAACGATACAGCTACTCTAGCTCCAACACCAGTGAATGCACCGGCAGCCCTCAGGCTCAAATCAGTGAAGAACGCATCAGTCGCCCACTGACGCCGAGTCCACAGGCATCACGAATTGAGACGCTAGATGAGGGTGAAAGCGCGGAACCGCATTCGCCAGTGGAAAATAATCTGGCCCCTATCGACTGTCCAGAGACCCGAAATTCGGCCACCAGTACCAGGAACGATTGCCATTCTAACGTTTCCACCGTTAATGGAGTTGAGCGGTCTGCCATATTTGAGCATTCCGTTCCTACCACATTGGAGCCATCCACGGACCAGAGCAGCAGGCATCCAACCTCGCCGTTGCAAGAGTCACCATGGACATAGTCCTCGGTTGGAAGCGAGAACACTGGCTTGAACGAAGAACCGTATTGGCGCGATTGTTTCGTGAACCTCCGGCCGCCGTCCAAACAAATATATGAGCCCAATGCTCTCCCGAAGTAAACAGGAAAGAGGCTGCTATTTTAAATGGCCGACGTGGGACGGGGAACCCCATCCAAGCTACGTATTCACCCGTACCAAATGCTAAGGACAGCTTAAATTGTATTGTTTTCTTTCAGCAGAGGCCATTGCCAATTGTGGTGGATACCGGCGCGGCAGTCTCGGTATTGAATTGGCGAGATGTACAGCAGCCAATACGAACCTCACCATGTCAGGTCACCATGTATGGCATGGCGTCGTCAACGCTCATCTCCACTGAAGAAACGATGGTAGAGTTGCAAGTGCTGCGCAAGCCCCTGATTCATCGATTTGTCCTGGTGAATGATTCTACGCCTACACTGCTGGGTACTGATTTTTGGCTAGAACACAAGGTCGTGATCAACTTTGATAAGATGCACCTAAGATTCCACTGGGGTACCATGCCCTTGCTCCGCGCCTCCGAAGCGCCACGAAATCCAATATACTTGATGACTCCATGGTGGAACGAGCAACAGGCCAACTAGGCCCTCAGTAAGGTGCGCGATTGGATGAACAAGTCCGAACGACCGCCTAAAACTACATTGTGGGGCGAGAGCCCGGAAATAGAGCCTTGTGGCATCTCTACGACCGATTAGCCGTTGATGAAATAGGAGTGATTACCATAAAAAACTCGGAGAATATACCGGTAGCCCTTATGCCCCGCTCATTGGTAGATGCTGCCATTCGAGGCGTGAACGACTCTCCATCGGGAGGCCACTTCAGTGCTAAAAAGACTTTAGCCAAAGCGAAGAAACGATTTTACTGGATCGGCCAAAGTGCCGATATAACCCCCTGGTGCGCACGCTGCACCATCTGCAACGCACGCAAAGGACCACCTCGAAGAACCGTCGGTCGCCTGCGACCAAGCCTGATGGGAGCCCTTTTCGATCGTCTAGCGATTGACATTCTAGGCCCTCTACCAACTACGCCTCGTGGGAACCGATACGTCGCGGTCGCAACTTGATGACTGTCGAAAAGACACGTACCACGCCGCTGCATCTACAGTCAGACGGCATGGTGGAACGTATCAATCGCACGTTGTTAGATTACTTGGCAAAGTTTGTATCTTCCAGCCTGCATGATTGGGATGAGCTGCTGCCCATGGCGTTATTGGCCTACAGATCTGCGGTTCATGAAAGTTCCGGTTATTCGCCCGCAATGCTAACGTTTGGAAGAGAACTTAGGCTGCCCAACGATTTGCTATTTGGAACACCAGCTCCTGTCACTACGGAAGTCCTGAAATTCTTGGCTAAGCTGCAAAATCAACTTCGGGTGGTAAATGCGAACGCTCGCCGCCAATTGCTAACGGCTGCCCAGACTAACAAAACCCGCTACGACCTACGATCGCACCCTCAGGAATTCTGTGCCGGCGACGAAGTATGGCTCTATTCACATAGCCGAAGAGTAGGCCGTTGCCCAAAGCTACAATCCGATTGGATTGGGCCCGCTACAATAGTACGTCGCATTTCGGATCTTATCTACGAACTTTGACCCCCTGGAAAAAGAGTTACCAGAGCCGTGCATGTGAAACGTTTGGCTGTTTACCGTCCCGATCCTCGCAACGACTTGGTACTCGGGCAGGAGCCTCAAGTCTAAGGAGAAGGTAATGTAACGTAGACGGCCTGGGTGGCAACTCGGGTAGTAGGCAAACTGTCCCCATTAAGTAGCGGTCCCATTTTCTACGGCTGGGCACACAAAAAACGGCGCCCCAGGGAGAACAAGCTCTTTTTGGAGCGAGCGCGGCCAACTTAACGAGAAAAAAGAAGAGATAGAAGACGGCTGAAAAGTTTTCGGTGCCACCAAGAGAGAAAAAAAATAAAGGAATAAAATAACCGAAAGAAACGAAGCATCTCTGTTTTCTTTGCGATTCTGCCAAACTATCTGAGGCCTGACGGTAAACCAACCGCTCGGCCACGGGTGGCGTTATTTTGTTCCACAAAGGCAAAACACGTTACAATATAATTCAAGCGGTTCGGGTAACTCTAGTTGCAAATCGAGGTGAAGTCCTGGTGGAACAGCGTGAGTAGTTTAATTCGTTCTGCCTTCATCATATTGCCGCAGCGGCAGGTCCTAAAATGGTGAGGCTGAAAATGGTGGTCCTACTCTATAGGCCAAGAATTGGTCCCATGGACGAGAGGTTTATGTTAAATTTTTTTCTTTACACTTTGAGTAAAAGGGGTCGAATAACATCGGCCCAGATTGAACCTTCGTCAGAAAAAGTTCGAATATGTCATTGCTTTTCTTGAATTCTTTTCTCTTATTTTTGCTCTCTACTTTACTGAGGGAAATTTAGCTTGGAATTCGTGTTGTAGCCAGCGACCTTTAGTACTAGGATTGGCTAAGTAAACTTCGTCTTTTCGCTTATCTTCTTTTACTCTAATACTGGTATTGGCGACTTAAGTCTAGCTTGGAATTCGTTACGTAACGTAACCACTAGTGCGCTAAACCAATAGCTTGGAGGATCGTTTGTTTTATTTTCTATTTTTTTTCTTCTCTTTTCCGGTTATGTATTCGCTATAAGATTCGTTCAACGAGTTGGATTTTTGGAATTCTTAATAATTGCAAAGCAGCTATTAAGACCAATCAGTTCAGGGGTGAATTAATGTTATATTGTAGCAGGCTTGCTCTCTCTCTGTCTGACCATTTTGACATATTTCTCAGAGAGCGAACGATTATCAGATCTGCGAGAGTCATGAGAGAGAGCAAGCGAGGCAGTCTAAGAGAAACGGTTGAACAAGGCGGTCGTGTTATAAAACCTAAGACTACTCATTGTGCACCTAATTGTTAATCAACGCTGTGTATTAAAGAGACTAGTTGTAAAATCACTCAAACGAACTAATTTAATAAATATATATAAAGTTAAACTTTTACATCCTGTCATAACATCAGAAGTGGTTATTATCCACATAATGAGTAACGAAATTAATATAGCTGATTACTCCGTAGACCAACTGAAACAATGGTTGGTAGCACTAAAAATGCCATCAAGTGGTTCTAAAGCAGAACTAGTGCTCCGATTAAACCAAATTCCAATCGAGACACGTGGCAGCGCACCACCTATGGACGACGAACACGATTATTCAGGCCACGATATAAATGACATAGAACTGCTTCATCCAGAGCAATTACACAGACAAATATCACGATGCCAGAGCGACGCTAACGAAGACGGCGCCAACCGAGACAACGCTAACGAAGACGGCGCCAACCGAGACGACGCTAACGAAGACGGCGCCAACCGAGACGACGCTAACCAAGACGACGCCTTGCAGCAAGAAACGGCAAATTCGCGCGAGCTCTCCTCGATTCGACGGCTTGAGCAGCTTCAGTTGTTGGTTTAAGGCCACGAACAAGCTCCTAACAGATCTTCAATGAAGTCGGGCAACAGTGGCAACGCCACCACCAGTGCCGATATGTATGTATGGTATGGCAACTCTTCCGATGACTTCGTTTACGATAGTGGCGCCACCAATGACTTAAACTCTGGCAACTCCGTCATAGAAGCTCCAGGGATGGCCCTCTCGCTGGCCAAAGAAATTTTGTTTGACTTCAATGGCACCTAGTGCCCTAAGAGATGGACAGCTCAATTGAGGAATATCGGCGAAGTCTATAACCTGAGCGACAACCACTTGCGAATGCTCTTTATATGTAAAATAAAGGAAAATGCCCAATCTTGGCTGCATTCCGAAGTTTCTCGAATTCGTGAGCCAGTAGCAGCTCTGTGCGATCAGCTGATTGCAGCCTTCGGTGAAAAGCAAATGTCAACGAAGCGAAAGATTTGCCATATACATGGAGGATAAGCTAATGCTGGCTAACCAGGTCAACATCGACGACGAGGAGCTTTTGGATCAGGTCATTGAAGGCATCCCGAACAAAGGTTTGCGCACACAAGCGCGCATCCAATGCTTCACTAGTCCTAGACAAATGTTAAAGGCATTTGCTGGGGTACACCTCGATGTCGTTCAACAAACTACAAAGGACATAAACACGGGCACCAGACGTGATGAGTTGGGTTGCCGCAACTGTAACATCAAAGGACATTTGTGGAAGGATTGCAACAAAACGATTCGAGCCCGTGGCTCATGTTATGTTTGCGGTTCAATGGAACACTGGTCAGCCAAATGCCCGGCCAAGATGAGACTTTCCAAAACCTGGCGGAGCAGCCAAGAAGACCGAATCAGCCAGAAGCAGCGGCCCCCAAGATGACGACTACGCAAAAGCCGCCTTCATACAACCCAACACAACAACAATTATGTAAGAAGATTCAGATATCTTCAGTCGAACCGCCTATATGGCGTTAATGAAAGCCAACTAATTATTTTTGGAAAAACATTATGTTACATTATGAAAAGCTCAAATAAAATTTACTTTCACTTAGTTGTTGTCTCCGACAAGTCTCTTTGGAAGTATGTGATATAAAATTAGACTTAGATTGTTTAAAGACTGCCATAGTAGAAGAACGTAAATGTTTAAGTAAGATCATTACAAGCGACTTGTCAGCAACAGAAAACAAAAATAACGATTACAGAAAAACTGTTATTAAAAATTGCAATGGAAAAGAAGACGAAATATCAGAGATGAAAGTCAAAAACATTAATGTAAAAATAGACAAAACTGATGTTTAATGCATGTGAATATGTTAATGTACACAAAGATGTTAACGACAAATAGAAAAACGATTTATTAATGAATATGAACATGTGAATGAAGAGATTGATAATGTAAATGAAAATGTTACTCTTAATGAACAAGTCGTTAATACAAAAGATGTAAATAAAAATAGTTTAAAGATAATGAAAGAAAAATCACAAGAAAAAAAGTATTTAGTGCAGACAAAAACACAAAAATTGACCACAAACCACAAGATACACTAACAATCAAGACTTTCATAGGAGAAACCAGAGAACAACTAGGAAACAATGAAGAGAAATTGTACTTGGTAGAGGATTTTGACAAGAGCATGCTAAATATTTGCCACATTAACGAAGACGATTTAGAATCAGAATATGTGATTAGTAAGTTATCGAGTATAAATTTCAGCAATTAGTTAGAAACAAGTATATTGATGCCCATAGACCAGAAACACCAGATATCAAGTGCTCGATGAAGCTAAGCTTACAGAATTCTAAACCGTTTAGTTGTGCACCTAGGCGATTAGCACATACAGAGAGGGAAAAGCTACAACTTTTGCTGGATGAATACCTGAAAGAAGGAATTATTAGGCCAAGCGATTCCGAGTACACATCACCCATTGTGTTAGTAAAGAAAAAAAGTGGTGATATACGTTTATGCATAGACTTTAGAAAATTAAATAAGGTTATTGTTAAAGACAATTACCCCCTACCACTAATTGACGACTTATTGGACAGATTAGTAAATTAGATTTGGAGAACGGATATTTTCTTTGTTGACGAGGAGTCAGTCAAATACACATCCGAATTTTTGAAGATATGATTCGAAAAGGAGAACTCCTCGTCTACATGGACGACATCATGATAGCTAGTGCGAATATAAAGGATCATATGCAAACGTTAGAAAAAGTTTTTGAAAGATTAGTTCAGAACAAATCGAGATTGCGAATGGATAAGTGCGAATTTTTTATGTCAAGCATAAAGTACCTGGGCTACAAAATTACGGAGAATGGAATTAGTGCAGATGACAAGGGTTTAGATGCAGTAAAGAATTTCCCAATACCAGAGAAAATACATGCGGTCAAGAGTTCTTAGGATTATGCTCATACTTTCGAAGATTTATAAAAGATTTCTCAATAATAGCCAAGTCTTTATATGATTTAATGAAGAAAGATAAAGAGTTTAAATTTGGGAAGACTGAACTAGACTGTTTCTAAATGCTTAAGCTGAAACTTATTGAGGCACCTGTATTGGCAATTTACGCTTATAGAGACGAAACAGAACTGCATTGCGATGCAAGCGCTTTGGGTTTTGGCGCAGCTTTATTACAGAAAAAAGCGGATAGCAAGTGGCATCCGATATTTTATTTTTTCAAAAGAACGAGCGAAGTTGAGTCGAAATCTCATAGTTTCGAATTGGAAACGCTAGCAATTGTATATGCCTTGCGTAGATTCAGAATATATGTTCAAGGGAAACGTTTCAAAATTTTAACAGACTGCAACTCCTTGACTTTAAACAAAGTAGAATTAAACCCCAGAATAGCAAGATGGGCGCTCGAGCTCCAAGAATATGACTACGAACTATTACATCGAACGGGAAATCAAATGCAGCATGTGGATGCTTTAAGCAGATGTGCCAATGTTATGGTAATAGAGCCCAACAGTTTCGAGGATAATTTAGTTATTTGCCAGGGGAAAGATCTAGAGCTGCAGGAAATTAAGAAAATGTTAGAGAATTCAGAGCATAAATGGCATGAGATGAGGAACGGGGTTATTTATAGAAAAACGAATGATAAAAGAATTCCTTTTTAAGTTCCAAAAGGTATGGAGAATCATGTCCTATATAAGTACCACAATGAATTGGTTCACGTAGGTAGGGATAAAATGTTAGATGCGATAGGGAAAAGTTACTGGGTCCCAAATCTTAAAGATAAGGCGACAAAACACATACAAAACTGTTTACGATGCGTAGCTTTCTCTCCCAAATGCGGCAAAGGAGAAGAGTTTTTAAACAGCATCCCAAAAGGGGACAAACCATTTGACTTAGTACATATTGACCATTACGGTCCGATTGAAGCAGGAAGAGCAAAGAAACATATATTCGCAGTAGTGGACGGGTTTACAAAGTTCGTCGGACTATATACGACAAAGACAACGAGTACCAAAAAGGTGATAGAAGCATAAAAAACATATTTCAGGAGTTATCGTACGCTAAGATGCATAGTTTCCGATAGGAGTAGTTGTTTCACTTCATCAGAATTCGAGGTGTTCTTAGATAGTCAGGGTGTGCAACATGTGAAAATAGCGACAGGATCCCCGCAAGCCAACGGGCAAGTAGAAAGGCTAAATCGAAGTATTGGACCTTTGATAGCAAAGTTAGCAGAACCAGACTAGGGAAATCATTGGGACACAGTTGTCGAGAATGTAGAACACGCACTAAACAACACCTTTCACAGAAGCATCAAGCAATTCCCCAGCATATTTGGAATTTGGAATAGCTCAAAGAGGAAACGTTATAGACGAATTTAGAGAAAAGGTCGAAGAATTGGATAGTACAGACAACCCGATAGATTTAGAAGAGATAAGAAGATTAGGAGCTTCACACAACACTACAACAACAAAGAACTTCAGCAAGAGAATATAAAGAGGGCGATTATGTTATGGTTAAGAACTTTGACAGCCAGCAGGTATATCTCGTAAGCTTATCCCAAAAAGCAATGGACCATACGTCATACAAAAGGATCTAAGGAATGATAGGTTTTTATTAAAAGATGTAGAAGGATTCCAACTTTCCAGAAATCCATATGAAGGAGTATGGAGTGGACAAAACATAAAATCATGGATAGGAGATGTATAAAAGAAATAATATAAGCGTATTTTAAGAATAGTAAAAGTTAAATTATATGATTGAATTGTATAGTGTATATAAACAGTAAGATCAGGAGATCTTATATTGTCAGGATGGCCGAGTTGTAGCAGGCTTGCTCTCTCTCTCTGATCATTTTGGCATATTTCTCAGAGAGCGAACGATTATCAGATCTGCGAGAGTCATGAGAGAGTGCAAGCGAGGCAGTCTAAGAGAAACGGTTGAACAAGGCGGTCGTGTAATAAAACCTAAGACTACTCATTGTGCACCTAATTGTTAATCAACGCTGTGTATTAAAGAGACTAGTTGTAAAATCACTCAAACGAACTAAATTAATAAATATATATAAAGTTAATCTTTCGGTTACATCCTCTCATATTATAAAAAGGAATAAACAACCAATTTTTTTTTTTTTTTCCGAAAGCACCAGGTGCAAATGGAATCTTATAACTTAAATAGTGCAGTCATAAATTTATGCTAGGAAATGCAGGTTTTTGGCTTAGTTAAATCCTGACCAGTTAAAATAGGATGCATCTAAAATTATATGCCAGGAGCAAGCAGTGTGTTCTTTAATCTTTTTCTTTCTTTTTCGTTAATTTGTTTTGGGATATATTAGAGTATAGGACTCCTTATTATTAAGAATCAGATAGTGACTTCAAAATCACATTAAGGGAACGATATGATTTAAGAGAAAATACCAATTAAAATTTATTCACGAAATATTGTTACATAAATACAATATAACATAATATAATTATTACATAATATAACCAGAAATTTGTCAAAATGGTTCTCAATAGAAGTGAAGAAAACTTAGCTCATGAGATCTCAGACGCGTTATGCTCTGTTTGTCAGAAAGCAGTATGGGCCACGCAAGAGGTGGAGGTGAAAACTTTGTACCATCTATTTCATAAAAATTGTATATCCGAATTTATTGTTCAGTTTAATGTATGTCAAGTTTGTAATGCGTTGATACGTAGAGCAGATTTAGAAGTGCAAAACGTGCCGTTTGCAGAGATAGAATCCGAACGTCCTGTAAACGTAGGGACAATCACAACAGGAGCGGTACCGAAAGGCCCAAAGGCCCCGAAAGGCTCTCGTAGAAATTTTATTGGGGGGGAACAAGCTGATCAAGCAACTGCAAATATAGAAATGTCTGCAGGAGACCGACCCACAACGAGGAAATGGATCCAATATTCATCGTAGAAGCTTAGACGCTTGTAGAAGACCAGCGCGAGCCTCGTTAGAAATTGATTATGACAGAACTAGCAATCGAAGAGAGTCCATAATAGACCGAAGAATGGGACAACTGGGAATTCCAGAGCACCATATATATGTGTCAGCGCAAATCCAAAGTATTCCTAGGAGTTCATCGACAGTCATACCAAGGAGAACAAGTCATAACCCAGATAAAATTATAACCTCATAACTTATAAGTTATAACCTTTGAAAACTTTTACAATGAGATTATTACTCAGATGTCACGTACGTCGAAAAGCATAGACGAAGAACAACTCATTCAGTTGCTCCCACGTAATTTATTGCCGGACATACGTCATGAATTGTGTGACCGAAGTTAAATATTTAGGGTACATAATTGGCAGAGGCGGAATTTCAACCTATCCGAGCAAGATTGAATCGATTTTGCAATGGCCTACACCAAAGACCCTAATGCAAACGCGTGGATTTTTAGGATTAGCAGGATGGTATCGAATATTCATCGCAAACTTTTCAGAAATTGCAGCGACGATACAGATTTACTAGGAAAGGAAACGAAGTTTGAATGGACAGATAGTGCACAGAAAGCTTTTGATGATCTCAAGATACGACTGACGACTGCTCCAGTTTTACCAAACCCTGATTTTAGTAAAAAGTTTTTTCTTCAATGTGATGCAAGCGATGTTGGTGTCGGTGCAGTTTTAGTACAATTGGATTTGGAAGGTGAAGAAAAACCCATAGCCTATATGTCCAAAAAGATAAACGCGGCACAAAGAAATTATAGTGTCACGGAACGTGAATGCTTAGCCGTAGTTTAGGGTGTAGAACGCTATCGTTGCTATTTAGAACTTAAAGATTTTAAGATTGTTACAGATCATGTCAGTCTATCTTGGTTTATGAAGCAGTCCAATCTCAAAGAGCGTCTTGCGAGATGGGCTGTGCAATCGCAAGTATATAAATTTAAGATAAGTCATTCAAAGGGACAAGAAAATATAGTACCAGATGCATTGTCGCGTATGTACTCTGAAGAGATCGCGCAATTAGAGTCATGTGGTCCAGAAATTGATTTATCTTTAGACTGTTTTAAGGATGAAGAGTATCAAAAACTAAAGGAGAAAGTAATACAAAATGTGCAGTCCTTTGGATAACGTGGTGTATATTAAGACTGAACATAATGATGGTACCGAAGAGTGCAAAAAGAAAATGTGGAAATTGTGGGTGCCGCAAAGAATGGCCGCAGAAGTTATATCACGTGCTCATGATTCCACTATTACAGCTCATGGAGGCATGGAAAAAACCGTGGAACTAATAAAAAGAAATTCATATTGGCCAGGGATGGTTTTCGAGATTCGAGAATATGTGCGTAATTGTGAGGTATGTAAGTGTACTAAACCTCCAAATAGGACATTAAAACCACCCATGGCCATGCATGGGTAAACATGTCTGAAAGACCGTTTCAACGTATATCGACCATATCCAAGGAGTAGAAAAAGAAACATAGGTATACTTATTGTATTAGATAATTGACCGAATTTCATTTGCTTTGTCCTGTGAAAAACTTCACGACAAACCCGAGTTTCTTCAAAGTCAGATTTTTTTATCCTATGGAGTGCCAGAAATTTTAGTAAATGATAATGGAGTGCAGTTTAAATCAAACGAATTTAATTCATTTTTAACTACGTTTGGCGTCAGCATAAATATACAGCTGCATATTCCCCTCAATCAAATGCTTCAGAGAGAGTGAATCGCTCGATCGTGTCCGCTATTCGTTCGTATTTAAAATCTGACCATATCCAAGAATTATTTGTGCCTTAAGAAATAGTTATCATCATATTAAAGATATCTTCAGAAAAGCTGCTGCTCTCTGACGTGACGTTGGTGTTTTTGCATAGCTCCTGAGTTTTTATTAAATTTATTGTTTTCTCTCAATTTTTAATTGTGCTTAGTTTGTTTTCGCTTTCGCTGGTGTTGTTTGCTGACACCCTTGTGTTTTATTTTCGTAATTCGATAAATTAAACAGTTTTTTCTTTTTCGTGATTAATGTTTGGTGCATTTATTTTTTTTTTTTTGTTGTTCTCTCTCGTCATTTCTTCGGCAGTTGCTCCCCTCATCGCCCCCATCATACCATCAGTGCTACTGGTTTTGTTGTTCTCTCTGCTTTGTGCTTGTGCTCAGCTTCTCTCCCGCGTAATCACTTTTGTAAGGCCACCTCTCAAAGCTCGGCTTATAACTGTTCTTGCACTCTCTCTTGTGCTGTGTACTCTAGCTGTCTCTTTGTTTTATTTATAATTATTGAAATTTTATCGATAATTATCTTTGTGCTGTGTATTTAAATTTTTCTATATATCCTTATATATATTTATTTATTTATTTTTTTTTTTGCCTTGTGTTTTTTTGGATTTTCAATGGCTTGTTGTCTACCTACTTGCAAGCATTCTGATCGTTTTGACGATCACTATAGAGCAATATCTTGTTGGCTCTGCGATAATCTTATTCACTTAAAATGTGCTGGCCTCAACGGCCGCAACTACGGCAAATTTTCTGGGTTGTCTGTTTCTAAGCCTGAGCTTGGCTTAATGAGCTGGACTTGCCCATCTTGTGCCAGCCAGCAGCTTGATTTTAGCCGAATGAACAGGGATCTTCGTTTAAAGTTTCTTTCTTTAAACAAAATGACCAAACAGCTGTCTAACGAGTGTGACTCTAGCATTCATTTCTGAGAAGTTGCCCAAGAAATGTGCCCTTGAGTTGCCTCATAAGCAGTCGCCAGCACTCTCTATTACATCTCCTCCCGTTTTACTTTCGCCTACACCATCTTCTTGTCCCTCTTTATGCTCTTCTTTTCAGATTGAAGTACCCAGTACAAGCCCTGGTGTACCTCAATCTATCCCTCACGGGAACTCTGATCAATTACAGGATCATGCTGGCTCTCAATCACTTCCGTATCCCAATGCTCCTCCGCCTCCACTAACTGAAGTGCCTATTCGCAAACAATTATTTATCTCTAGGCTTGCTCCAGATACTTCTGAGTCGTCTGTGGCAGCTTACTTTGGTAATATATGCAATGCAAAGGTTTTAATTCAAAAGTTTAAGTTTTCTAGGCCTCGCGAAATTTCCTCTTTTAAAATTACAGTACCAAATGAGTATTTCTTAGCTATGGTTGACCCTAACTTTTGGCCAGAGGGCCTAGTTGTACATGAAATTGCGCCCAATAAGCGCTTCCGTCCTTTGCCTGTCCACCTTCCTAATTTATCTTCTGCTTCAAAAAACTAATAACGTCTAGTCTTTGCATTTATTATCAAAATGTAAGAGGACTTCTTACCAAGCTCTTGAAACTTCCGTCCTTTGCCTGTCCACCTTCGTAATTTATCTTCTGCTTCAAAAAACTAATAACGTCTAGTCTTTGCATTCATTATCAAAATGTAAGAGGACTTCTTACCAAGCTCTCGAAACTGTTCTGTAATAGACAAACCTTTTCGGCTGTTTTGGATAATGAAATTCTTTCTTATAATTTTATTTCTTATAGGCTTGATCGTGTTGGTCGTCGTGGCGGTGGAGTACTCATTGCTGTCAACTCGAATCTGTGTTCAAGTGTTGTGCCGATTGATCTCCCCTTAGTTACATGTTCTAACTTTAGCTTATATATCTCTTGTTCATATATTCCTCCAGCTTCTGATATCATGATCTACATGCACCATGCTGATGCTTTGCGAACTATCTTTAGTCGTCTTAAATATCGTGATTTTCTTTTAGTTTTACGTGATTTTCACTTGCCTAATATTTTTTGGCTTGTTGATGACTGTTGGAGGAGACGTTATCGTTAACTTAGATTTGTATATATTTAAATTTCTTTTATTATTTGTTTAAGATTATCGGAATTTCTACCACTGTATTTACATTAACATATTCTAAAAGCTTCTGTTACATAGCTCATGAAGAGCTTCTAAGTTATGAAAATGAAATATAAAAATGACTTCTTACTGGAATTCGAATAGGAGAAGACCTTTTTTTCCTACTCCACTCCACATGCTATTGAGCATTGGAGTGATGTACCATCTGCAACTGGGCAGATCAAACATTGGCGACCGTGACAGGACCTTGTACTTCGCAAGTCCCAACATAAAACCTTAAAAACTATATAAAGTCGTTTATTCGTTCATTATATTGCATTCATCGTTACATCATCTTGCTTACATCATCATCACATTCATCATTGGACCTCTTCGTCATTACACAATCATCGCCTTTGCGAGATCTATCATCGTGGGACATTTACGTGGAGCCCTATCATAACCTAAGTCAACTTGAGTGTGTAAATTTACATTATCAATTTCCACTCAAATTCTGACTCAATTGCCACTCATTAGCGATCATAAAGCTTTTACATGCTTCACACTCACATGTAAACCTCTCGTAAGCTTTACCACGTGCTAAGTATTAAGCATAGCGGAGTAAGTACTCAAACTGTCATATAGAGAAACGATCTACATATTAAAGCTCACTTATTAAGCTCTGGAGTGAAACTTAATGCATTTGAGTGTTTTTATTAAAACCAGAACTCGTTTAGCTCACGTTTAATTCATTTCTAACTTGCTACATTTCTTTCGTTAAGGGCCCAAAATGTCTCCACCAGTTAAAAAGCAGCTTCTACCTCTTAGACAACAACGAAATCAACTGCAATCTAATATTCAAAGTTTAAGAGCTAGAATCGATCTTGAAAATGACCCTATTATATTAGATTGTCAGTCTCAAATTGTTGAGTCGTATTTTAAACAGGCATTACAAGTTCTAACCAATATTGAGAAGCTAGATCCAGCAGACGCGAATCGGGCAGAGATAGAAAATCTTTTTATAGAAACAAAGGCGATAATATTACGGCGCATCGGCTCAAGTAAGAAAGAAAAACCAGAAGAACTAAGTTTCTTTAATTCATCGACTTATCATGGTAGACATCATAATCGGCTTCCATCCCTCAAATTACCTAAATTCGACGGCAAATATGGGGAATTCAAAAAGTTTATTACTTCATTTACAAATATGGTACATAAAGACAACTCATTGTCCAATGTGGACAAATTTAACTATCTGATAAGTTGTCTATCTGGCCAAGCTCTAAGCGTAGTCTCGCCATTTCAAGTATCAGACGAAAATTATCCCAAGGCCCTAGATCGCCTCAACGAGCGATATGGCAAGAAAGTTCTTATTTTCGTAGAACATATTTCAAGTTTATTTAACATTGCTAGCATGAAAAAGGCAGACACTGTTACCCTACGTACAATTTTGGATACGGTTTCAGCTCTCCGCGGATCATTGTTGTCTCTTGGGTCTGAAGCTGATGTATTAAACGCAGTACTTATTCACATTGTCATGTCAAAAATTGATCTTGAATCCAAACAAGGATACGATCGGGTTCAAGAATACGATAAATTGCCAGACTAGGCCGACTGTTATCAAATTCTCAGTCGACACTGTCAGTATTTGGAAGGGTATCTGCGAAACCGACAAGAGGAAAGACCCGTCAGAGACAAAATTCATAGTACTTCAAAAGTATTTGTTGCAGCCCAAAGTAGATGCATTCAATGTCAGTCGACTGAGCATAGGTTAGCATTCTATCCAGTTTTTATTTCGCTACCGTTTATTGAGCGATTTAAGATTGTTAAAACAGCGTCACTTTGTTTGAATTGCCTCAATAAGGGTCATCTAGCCTCAAAGTGTCCTTCATTGAATAGATGTCGACATTGTGGAGGTTTACATCACACAAACATGCATAAGGATTCAAACGTCCAAGCAAATTATCAACCAGATGAACCTTCTATTCAACATCAATCTCAACAAATCATTTATAATACACATAACGAAAGTAAAACATTTGCAACATCAAAGTTGACTCGCCACGCTTGGCGGGGATTACTTCCAACAGCAATTGTTCTTATTCAAGACAAACTTGGTGGGTTTCAGCTCGCAAGAGCATTACTTGATTCGTGCTCTGAGCTTACCTTTATAACTGAAGAATTAGCCAAAAGGCTTCAGCTTCCGTTTCGTTACGATCATTATGACATTGCTGGAATCGGTGAAATACGTACACATATGAAACATTCCGTATCTACCAAAATTCGTTCAAGAATATCTCCAGATGAATGGAATATGGAGTTTATCGTGACTAAATCTATAGCTCTACCTCAGCCTGAAAAGAGACTAGATGTGTCAAATTGGGCCATTCCCAAAGAAGTTGAGTTAGCCGACCCATTCTTTTATAAGCCCGGAAAGGTAGATTTATTGCTTAGCGTAAAGGAGTTTTTTGATCTACTTAAGACTGGTAAAATTAGTTTAGGAATTGGTCTTCCTCATCTAATGGAAACTGCTTTAGGATGGATCGTCGGGGGTAAGATTGCTGAACCTCAATCAACTCAACACTGCACTTGTAATTTAACGCAACATCAGGACCTTAACATATTATTAGAAAGGTTTTGGAAAATGGATGAAATACATGAAATTCGAAATAAAGATATTTCATTAACCTCAGAAGAACAAGCATGTGAAACTCACTTTCAGGTGCACACACATTGGAATCAGGTTCGGTTGCCGTTCAAGGAATCGCCTGAAAAACTTGGAGACTCGTTGTCCTGTGCAAAAAGACGTTTTCTTCAACTCGAAAGACGGCTTGCATCTCAACACCAACTAAAGGAAATGTATAGCGAATTTTTAGATGAGTATCTTAAGTTGAATCACATGGAGGTAGCTTCGTTAGACAATTTGCAATCTGGAAATCATTACATTATTCCTCACCATTGTGTCCTTAGACCGCAGAGCTCATCAACTAAACTTCGAGTAGTATTTGACGCTTCGTCTAAATCATCATCAAATATATCATAAAATGATATTCTCGTGGTTGGTCCTACTATTCAACAAGATTTGATCCTAACATTACTCTCGTTTCGCTTGTATCGCCATGCTATTACAGCTGACATAACAAAAATGTACAGACAATTTCTCGTCGCACAAAAGGATAGAAGTTTCCAACAAATCTTGTGGAGAAAGTCACCGCAAGAACCTGTTCAATTATATCAATTGAATACTGTTACCTATGGGATGTCGTGCGCTCCATTTCTCGCAATCAGGTCCTTAAAGTTTTTATCAGAGACGTAAAAGGAGTTGTTTCCAATTGGATCTGCTGTATTAGCTGAGGATATGTACGTCGACGATCTACTTTACGGAGCTGACTCAATCGAAGAACTCAAGGCTAAGACGAATGAAGTTACCAAATTGCTCTCCAAGGCAGGCTTAGAATTGACAAAGTGGAATTTTAGTGGGGCACCAACAGATTATGAATATAATCTCAATATTGACAATAGTGATGTCACCAAGGCTCTTGAGATGTCGTGGCTGCCAATTGAAGATCTTATATTATTTCGATATGATCTTCCATTAACTGCAATACCAACAAAGCGAAAAATAGTATCGATCATGGCCAGGCTCTATGATCTGATAGGATTATTAGCTCCAATCGTAGTACGCTACAAAATCTTGATTCAAGACTTGTGGATCGAGCGCTTGGACTGGGACGACCCGTTGCCAGAGATCTTACGGACTAGATGGCAACAACTTGAAGCTGATTTATCTAATCTTGACATGGTTCGCGTAAATCGATTTGTCAACACATTACAAAAAAATTAGTGTGAAATCCATGGATTTTCGGATGCCTCGAATCGAGCGTATGGATGTTGCATATACGCAAGGGTATTGGACAACGGAAAATATGTAACTTTATTGATCATTTCGAGACCGAGAGTTGCGCCCACTCAATCACAAAGCATACCTCGTTTAGAGCTTTGTGCTTCCGTTTTACTCTGCCAAACATGGACTAAAATCAAACACAAATTAAATTGTCTTGTCAGCAAAACATATTTTTGGACAGATTCAACTGTCGTTCTTCATTGGATCAAAATGCACCCATCAACTCTAAAATGCTTTATTGCCAATCGCGCATCTATCATACAAACTCAATCGCAGGATATTATTTGGAGTCACGTGCCTGGAAAGGATAATCCAGCCGACATTGTTTCACGTGGCTGTGCAGCGCGCAATTTGATGCAGACAATTTGGTTTCATGTTGGAGGCCGTCTAGCAATGGCTGACATACCATTGGACGCAAGAATGCCGTTATTGCTTCCAAAGACTCATTATTACACTTATAAATATATTGAAGATTTACACTTGAGAAACCTTCACGCGGGAGCTAATGTTCTGATAGCGATTCTGCGCCTAACAGTATGGATTGTAAATGCTCGCGAATTGGTCCGAAAGGTTGTTCGAAGTTGCACACATTATTGCGACAAATCATGGGTAACCTCCCAGCTGACCGTCTCCTGGCCGAACTCCCGTTTCTGATATGCGGAGTGGATCTATGTGGACCATTCCTTACTTCGTACCGCATTCGACGCAAGGTTCCTTACAAAACATATTTGGCCACATTTGTTTGCTTTTCTTCAAAAGCTATTCATACAGAACTAATCTCAGACTTATCTGCTAATAATTTTATTCTTTGTTTGAAGCGATTCATCGGACGACGTGGTATACCCAAAAGGATTTATTGTGACAATGCCACCAACTTTGCATCTGCTGTTGCTGCAACTGCTGTGCCTGGCACTTCAGTTCCCTTGTTGTAGTTCCACCCAAAAATCAAATTTTTATTTCGCGGCTTGATCCTAATACTACTTCTGAAGAAGTCATAGCCTACATCCAGGGCAAAGTTCAAGCAACAAACATTGCTGTGGAAAAGTTCCGTTTTTCATATACTCGGGACATTTCGTCCTTTAAAATAAGTGTCTCCCCAGATCTTTTTGGGCAAATATGTCATAAAGACTTTTAGCCGGAACACCTCATTGTAAAAGAGTATACAATAAAAAAGAAGAATCGGCCTCCGATTAGCCTGCTTCCTGCCTCTGTGAATAACGTTCCTTCCGGCTCGTCTGCACCTGTTGGCGAGTCAAAAAACTAATTTCGTCCCTAACTCTGGCCTATCAGAACGAACGGGGACTAAAGTCTAAACTCTCTAGACTCTATGTAGATAGTTTAGCTTTTGACTTTCATATTCTTGCCTTTACTGAGACTTGGCTGAAGCCTGATATTGCCGATGCTTCAATTCTCCCCGCAAAAAATATATAGACATGATCGGACTATCCGTAATGGTGGTGGTGTTTTGATCACTGTTGATTCGGCGTTCTCGTCTGAAATTGTACAGTCTTCCAATCAGGAGATTGAATTTGTTTGTGTTAAAATTTCTCTTAACTCTTTTTCTGCCTATATTACTTGTTCGTATATTCCACCACAGTCCGACTTGGCAGTAAACATTCACCATTTGGAAGCTATTCAACTTGTTTCCTCATATATCTCTGACAAAGACTTGTTCGTTGTTCTGGGAGATTTTAATTTACCTGAGATTGCCTGGACCCTCTCATATGATTCTTTACTACTGTTGCCCTCCTCGTCACACTGTTTCATAGATGGTCTGTTGAGATCACTAGATCTGGTTGGATTCTTCCAACTGCGATATTTCCAGGACTGATCTTATCCCTGAAGACAACTTTCATCCAACTCTGGATGTAACCATTGACCTTCCTTTTGGGATTATGCCTCGATATA
Source organism: Drosophila paulistorum (assembly GCA_018152135.1). Lineage (NCBI taxonomy): Eukaryota > Metazoa > Arthropoda > Insecta > Diptera > Drosophilidae > Drosophila > Drosophila paulistorum. The sequence goes on along the minus strand of JAECXG010000394.1, from coordinate 1,155,475 downwards.
ATAATTCGATACCTCCAACCCGATGTTTTCGCAAGACAAACTTTACTAAACTTAAAAATCTCTTATTAACTAATGATTGGACTCAGCCATTTCTGTCTTCTATAAAACTCTTGAGTCGTTCTTTGATGTTTGTGTCCCGCGTGTGACTCAAGGACGGTCTGATAAACCTCCTTGGTTCTCACGTGAGTTATGTAACTTGAAGAACGTAAAATCAAGATGCTTTAAAAGATTTAAAAAATCCGGTAAAGCATCGGATTTTTCCCTATACGTAGTTGCTCGATCAAATTTTATGGTGCTGAATTCACAATGCTATAAGGATTATCTTCAGAGATGTAAACTTAGGTTTTCTCGCGATCCTAAGCAATTTTATAAATTCGTCAATGGAAAACGTAAGACATCAGTGCATCCGTCTTACTTGTCTTTCGAAAACAATGAAGCTGACTGAATAGGGGATTCCGAAGAGAGTGAAAATAACCCAGTCTTCATTCGTTGAATTCAAAATATGAACTGATTTTATTTAAAAATTCTTAAACTCTAAGACGCAACAATCGTTCTTAAAAATACTTATTCTAATGCCCCCCACGTTTCGGGGGTTGAAAATTGTTTATCTTTCATGCTCAGCGTTGGTTACTTGATACCGCGTCGCTGTTATAATCTTAAGTGTTTTCCACAGAGTGTGGATGCATGTTTTGTATGGTCTTAAGCAATAATTGTCATATGAATTTTATGATTTACTTATGTTTTTGTTTCGTTTTGTATATTTCATTGGTGCATCTGATTTGGTGAAGCCAGCTCAGATGAATACTGTGTTTATTCTTAAACATTCTGCGAGGGGCCGCCAAATGGGGCGATTGGGATTCTAATATTTTTATTACGTTGTCTTAAGCAAATTATTATTATTAATATTATCATTAGTAAACTGACCAACATTAAAGAAGCATGACCAGCTACGTGATGGAAGTTTAAACCTAGTAATTCAATATGATGTTCCTTTAATGATTGTAATTGACTTCCTATTCTTTCTAATTCTGCAGAATGGTTTAGTATGTTTGCTTCTACTGAACTCCATGCTATATTTTCTATGTTACTAATATCGCCTACGTGCGAAGTTTTAACAGCTATGTACGACTCTGATTGGACGCTATGGTGAGCTACTAAAATTTTATCTTCTGCCCTAGCTGTGCAGCCTGATCTGAGGCTTAAAATTCCTTGTTCTGGTATATCTAGCACCTCCTGCTGTTCGTTACCGCATTGGACTCTGGCCTTAGTTTTAGGCGGTACCTTGAATAACCAACTACTGCTGCTATCTAATTCTACCCAGTAAGATTTTGTCTCCACAATCGTTGTGTATACGCAACTAGTTTTGTTATTTTGTTTAAAAGGTGTCAGCTCGCAGGCATTATCATTGGCACTACTCCATGGCCAACTTCCTTCACATGTTCTCCTGTTCGACTGCCAGCTACGACATTTTTGCATAGCTGGCTCAGACATTAGGTGATACGAGTCTATTTCAAAGTTATATATTAAGTACTGGCTATCTATATGGACCATTACCATTTGATTAGTGTTCAATCGTACAGGTACGGGAACAACTTTATAGAGAAAAGACGGATGCCTACCAAAAAGTGGTATTTTTGCATTTATGATTAGTTTTCTGTCAATAAAGATACCCTTGGCTGTCAACAGAGTATATATATCTTTTAACTCAGTCCCTGTCCTTTTACCTGGTAGTACTAAAGCTTCGGACAACTTGTCCTTTATTTTCGTTATTTCCAACTTCATCTGGCTTGGTTTTAAAATGTTAGGGTTCAACCTACCATGGTTAATGTCTATTAAAAGATTTATAATTCCTGTCTGGATTTTTTCACATTCATCCACCACTGAACTCAGTTGCCTTACAATCATGAAAAACTGGATGGATTCTCTATATACGTAATAGCTTTCTTTTAGTACTTCCGTCATATTTTCAATCCGTTTGTTCATGTTGCGAAAGTTATCATTTATTTCATCTATAGTTGACTTAAGAATGTTTGCCGTGGAGTCTACTATCGATGTCTGCCTTTCTTGTAGGTGTTTCAGATTTTGTTGATTTGTCAGTAAATTTCTCATGTTTTCTTCCATCTGTACTCTGTCATCTGCATCCATTATGCCAAATAATATATGGTACAGTGAACCCATGAATTCAAACGGTGCTCGTTTGCTTCTTGGCCTTTCTTGCTTTTGACTCATGAACAATCTTTTATTTTCTTCGATTTCCGTAATGCGTTTTATCGTGTTGTCTAACACGAAATGGCACTGGTCTTCGAAATTATATAGCTTTTGACATAAATCCCTCATTTTCGGAATCAATCTGTCACCTTTAGTAAGCATTTCAAAATATGCCGACATGTCATAGTATACAACCAGATCCCATGAGGACGCTACTACCTCCACCTCACCCATTGGATCTAAGTACAACGCGGCTGTTGCGTTTAGTTCTTTTACCATAATTTTTGGTCTATTATCTTTAATGCTTGCTGCATTCGACAGTTGACAAAGTAGCATCAACATTGCTAACATCATTACGGTTCCTACTTTGGACAGATGACCGAATCTGGTAGTTCTCCGATGTCGATTCTCCTCAACGTCTTCTGATGAATTTACTCCAATGAGTGGACAAATTTTATTTATAGGTCTTGTAATTGACCCTTCCTGCAATTTGACTTTCACCACTCTTACTTTATCGTCCCTGCCTTTGTGAATTTCTTCAATCTTGCCCAGAGGCCACCTGGCTGGGTGACAATTTTCATCTTTGATAAGTACGACCTGACCATTCTCTAAATTTTCTGTGGTTCGTCGCCACTTATTCCTCTGCTGGAGAGTATATAGATATTCATCTTTCCATTTCAACCAGAAATCCTTTTTCATTTTCTGAATTAGTTTCCATCTGTCTAAATTTCCAATTTTTTCTTCTGATATGGACTCGGCTGCTTCTAATGTTGGTCTTCCAATCAAGAAATGTCCAGGAGTTAATACTTCGTTGTTGTCCATATCTTCACCCGTCGTATACAACGGCCGTGAATTTAGTACTGCTTCTATCTGGCACAATAACGTTGCTAGTTCTTCGTATGTGAGGTTACTATCTCCTATTACTCTTTTTAAATGATACTTGACCGATTTCACACCCGCTTCCCAAATACCTCCGAAATGAGGTCCTGCCGGGGGGCTAAAATGCCAGCTGATCTGTTCTCGTTCTAGAACAGGGGCAACCTGAACGTTATTTCGAACTGCTTTTTTGAAGTCTTCATCGAGCCTCCTAGCCGCTCCCACAAAATTTGTACCATTATCGGAATATATATTAGCGCATTTACCCCGTCTTGCAACAAATCTCCGAAATGCCGCTAGGAAAGCATCAGTTGTCAAATCACTAACAACTTCTAAATGAATTGCTTTAGTTGACAAGCATACGAATACTGATATGTACCCTTTGAATGTTTTTTGTCCCCGATTTTTTGAGCATCTTATATGATATGGACCGGCGAAATCAATCCCCGTGTTATGAAATGGAGATGACACCGTTACCCGATTTTCGGGCAGGTTACCCATAATTTGCTCCGCAGTTACTTGGCGGTATCTGGCACAAGTGACGCATTCCCTCAGGTATTTTTTAAGTGCGTTTCTTAATCCGAAAATCCAAAATTTCCTTTGAATTTGATTTCTCATAAGATTAATTCCTCCGTGTAGAGTTTCCTTATGAGCATCTTTAATCAATAGCATTGTTAGATGTGATTTATCCAAAATCACAGTATGTTTAGTATCAAAACATATGTTGGCATTTTGCAATCTTCCCCCCACGCGCAATATTCCATCGTCATCCAAAAATGGATTTAAGCTTAAAATTTTGCTTTTCATGTCGATTTGCTTGTTCTGCGTAAGATATGATATCTCTCTGCAAAATTGATATGCCTGTTGGTGTTTAATTATAAAATTTTTTGCATTCTTAAGCTCATTGACGGTGACATATGATGCGTACACTCTATCTCTTTTTTTAATGCAAATAAATCTTAATACATATGCCGTAATTCTGGCCAGTTTATTCATACAGGAATACTTTTCAATTAGCTCCTGCATAACACTACTCTCTGTATTTAATAGTACGGAATTTACCATACTCTTGCCCTCATCTGTTTTTGGTTTAGGCCATTTTTCATTTGCCTCGCCGAGCCACTTTGGCCCATTCCACCACAATTCACAATCTTTTAACTTATTTGGGCAAATACCCCTTGAAGCTATATCTGCAGGATTATCTTCTGATTTTACATGGTTCCATGTTATTTCTTTGATTTTTAGGATATCCTCTATGCGACGCCTTAGGAATTTTTCCTTACTAGCACCGTTTTTTATCCAGCACAGTGTGATAGTAGAGTCACTCCAAGCATATATTTCAGCTGGAACAGCAATAGATTGCTGGACTCTTTTTAGCAATTGCGATAGCAAGTGCGCTGCACATAATTCCAATTTAGGAATAGTCTTCCTATTTTTGATTGGATTAACTTTGTTCTTGCTGGCTATGAGGGTAACTGCTTCACCTATTTTAGCATATACTACCGCTGCATATGCCTTTTCTGAAGCGTCAGCAAAACCATGAATCTGTAACAACATATTAGGCTGTGTCTTGATCCATCGGGGGAGTCTGACTTCTTCCAGAAACACCAAATTGTCCCTGAAGGACTTCCATTCTGTTGTTTCGTTATCGGACAGCTCTTGATCCCAATCTTGCCCCTCTAGCCACAACTTCTGCATGAATAACTTGCCTATTACTGTTACTGGTGCTAGCCAACCTAGTGGATCATAAATTTTGGCTAGTGTGGATAGCACCCCTCTTTTATTCACCTTCCTGGTTTCGTCACAGCTTACCTTAAATTTAAATTCGTCTTTAAATGGCTCCCACTGCAATCCCAAGGTTTTAATTGCTTCGTTCTCATCAATTTTTAGTACTTTATTATCGCCTGTATCAATAACCTCTTTAATAATTTCGGATCTGTTCGAAATCCATTTTCTTAAATTCATTCCTGCCTTTTCCAGCTCTCTGGAAACCTGCTGAACTTTGTGTTTTGATTCTTGTACGGTATCACCGCCTGTCATTAAGTCATCCATGTAGAACTCATCTCGGATAATTTCTCTAATCACTTTATCCTGACACCTGTTTGCGATTTCTGCAAGCACCCTTGTAGCTAAGTAAGGTGCTGATGCAGTGCCGTACGTTACTGTTGTCAATTTATATTTTCTTAGCTTTTTCTGTGGGCAATTTCTCCATAAAATATGCAAATATTTTTGATCGTCTTGATCAATGTTTATCTGCCGATACATTTTTTCAATATCTGCAGATGCTACGTACTGCCATTTTCGCCATTTTACTATTATGTCGAAAATGTCTTTTTGAAGTCGCGGTCCGATCCACATCACATCATTGAGACTTCTGTTATTCGTGGTTTTCGCAGAAGCGTCAAATACAACTCTTAATTTAGTTGTCAAGCTTTCTTCTTTTACTACTGCTTGATGTGGCAGGTAATAAGAACCTTCATCTTTAGTTTCTACCATATGGCCCAACTCCAAATATTCTTTATTGAATTTTTCGTACTCCCCCTTAAGTTTTGGATTTTTCTGAAATTTTTCTCCAAGTTAAGGAATTGCGCCGTTGCTTGCGCCTTCGAGTCACCTAACTCCCTTTCTTGCTTAAATGGGATCGTTACCACATATCTTCCCGACTTATCAATTATTGTTGTCTTGTTAAAATTTTCTTCACATTGATTAGCTTCTATATCATCTTTTTCGTCTGCCTCCATTTCCCAAAAACGTTCCATATCTGTCACGTCTATTGTTGTAGCTACTATAGACTCGTCTCCTTTTGACTTAGTACATCCCGACACGATCCAACCAAATTGAGTGTTTTGTCCCAGCAAGCCGTTAACCTTGGCAACTCCACCTTTTAAGATATGGGTATATACGTCTACCCCTATTATCATATCAACCCTACCAGGTTTATTAAATGTGGGGTCAGCTAGCACGTAAGTTTGCCATTTTGACATATCCACGTTTGTTATTTTTAACGGAAGTGCTTTCATTAATTGCGGTAATACAATTGCTTCAACCTTAATAAGTTTCTTCTCCGAACCACGTGTCTTCATTTGAATATTTACCCTATACTTCGAAGTTCTACTTTTTGTTGCAGATACGCCACTTATTTCTGTTTGTTTCTTGATCTTAGGTAACTTTAACATTTGAGCGGCTTCTTCAGACAAAATAGTGCTCTGAGAACCATTATCAATTAATGCTCTTAATGTTCCATACTCTCCATTTATTTTTTTAACTTGTACTAGAGCTGTGGCCAACAGTTTTTGTTGTTCCGTAACACAAGTATTTACTTTCGCTTGTTTTTCCCCAAAATGAAGCATGGTGTGGTGCCCCTTGCTGCACAATGAGCAGCCTGTTTCAATAGTACATCTCTTGTTGCTTGAATGCTTCAAGCATCTTGTACATAATTGTACTTTTTTGCTATCTCCGTCCTTTCTCTAGGTGTAAGCGCTTTAAACTTATAGCACAAAGGTGCGCTATGCCAAGGACCTTTGCAGATCGGACAACTATCTTTAAGCACTGCAGCCGACGTTCTTTGTAATGGTTTTTTCTCTTCCTTCCTCATGGCACTTAACGAGCAATATCTTTGCTCTAAGTATTCCATTACATCAGATAGTAATTGTATCTGCCTTGTTTTTCTAATTTGACTCTCATATAATTGTAGAGTCTCTCTGTCAAATTTCCGAAGTATGAGTTGAGCGACTATTACGTCAACTTCATCTGACAAATTGGCTTTAATTTTAATTAAGTGTATTGACTCATTAATTATGTCAATCACTCCTTTTACACCTTCTGCGGATTCATTGTTGATCATCGGTAAATCAACGATCCGACTTAATTGTTCGGAAAATACCCTCCGATTATTTTCATATCGCTTGTTTAATAATTCCCAAGCGGCACTATAATTGTCAGCTGAACCTGACAATAGATGGGCTACCATGCTCCTTGCTTCGCCCTTTAACGCGGATTTTAAATAATTAAATTTAAGAGTCTGACTTAAATCTTCCCTTTTTTCAATTAATTCCGCAAATAATTCCACAAACAGGTCCCATTCTCGAGACTCTCCAGAAAATGTGGGCACCTGAATTTTTGGCAACACTGGTAGTTCGCCTCTCACGGTTACATTCTCAATCTTACTTTCCTTGTTGTTTAGTTTCATTTCTAATGCTGATACTGAATTCCGGACATCGAATTCTAAATCATCCATAGCATTATTAAATTTGGCATTTTTTGTCAAACCCTGGCACGCCTGTACTTTCTCCCATAAATAATTGATCTTATTAATATATACTATGCATGTCTCATTGCCTGTTGAATTATCTATAGTACGTAAATCCTTGGTTACCCTATCCACATATTCCTGGAGCTGTCGGGCTCTACCCAAAAATATCTCCTGGTTCTCATTAGCGTCTGTATTACTGGAGGTCGCATTCCCGCGCGACTCTTCTTTGCTATCATCCAACTTTTCAAACATCGTTGCATCTGCTTCACTGTTTTCCGAATCGACAGTGCCCTGCCTGCTTGACTCTCCTTTGGCTAATAATCTGGCTGCCATATCTAAACCCTCCTCATACTTTCCATCTGTAAAATAGTAGTGTTCGGTTACACCACTCTGTATCATTTGACTATGGTAACTAACCCATTGCTTCTGAATCTCCGCTATTTCATTAAGAATCTTTCTAGTTAACTTACTAGCATCTAATTCTTGTATCTTCTTTAATCTTTTGTGCAACTCGTGTTGCTTTCCTAACAATTTTTCAGTTTTGGTAGGGAACATTTTTGTATGGTCGATAGTAAATTGCTTTCTTTTTTTTAATATTAATTTATTTTTTGTATATTTATTTTTATATTACTATTGTCCTGGCAACTTGCTTAAAATATCATGAATTATATTTTTTTCTTTAGTAAATTTTATATATATATTTTGCTTTCCTACTCGATCATCGCAGTGATCTTACTACCTAATGTTTCGCATAGCTTTACAGGCTATACTGCTATCGGACAGATTTAATTCCGCACGATTTCACAATATTTCTTACAATGTTTTTTTTTTTTTTTTCAAACAATTTTAATTTAGGATGAGTTTATTTGTTTAGTGTTACCGCATTCAGGGCCTAGCTTGTCGCGCTAGGCGTTGCCGGTGCTGGTCTTCGCACAGGCTGTTGGGGCGCCGATGCTGGTTTCTCCGATCTCTTGGCTCCGGGGTCTAGCTTGTCGCGCTAGACGGTGCCGGTGCTGGTCTTCGCACAGGCTGTTGGGCCGCCGATGCTGGTTTGTCTGCCAATGGGTAGGATTTGCCTCGCCTCCAGTCGTCTCTTCTCTGCAACTATTTTGTTGCTCTGCTGCTTGTGGTTGCCTACTTGCAACTATATTTGTGTATACATATACACTTATTTGTATTTTAAATTTTTTTTTTATTTTCGATATTAGGGCTTCGAATACGCCACACACAAACTCCCGCCGCCGAGATTACTACAGTTGCTCCACTAGCCAAAACTGCCTTTAAAATCGGACGCACGCGCTTTTTATTTATTAAGCAAAATTTTGCCTTTTATATTATACTCTGTCTCTTACCACTGGTGGGGGAAAACAAGAGTTATTTTATTTTGCTACCTTTAGCTGATCTTAGCATTTACACTTGCATAAGAATTCAGACTTACAGGCGCTGATTTACCCTCTGAGTCTCTTACCACTGGTGGGGGAAAACTACAGAGTTCCTTCTTCTCGAAGGACCAAAATGAATAGGGATTCCCGGAGAGAAGGAAAATAACCCAATCTTCATTCGTTGAATTCAAAATATGAACTGATTTTATTTAAAAATTCTTAAACTCTAAGACGCAACAATCGTTCTTAAAAATACTTATTCTAATGCCCCCCACGTTTCGGGGTTGAAAATTGTTTATCTTTCATGCTCAGCGTTGGTTAATTGATACCGCGTCGCTGTTATAATCTTAAGTGTTTTCCACAGAGTGTGGATGCATGTTTTGTATGGTTTTAAGCAATAATTGTCATATGAATTTTATGATTTACTTATGTTTTTGTTTCGTTTTGTATATTTCATTGGTGCATCTGATTTGGTGAAGCCAGCTCAGATGAATACTGTGTTTATTCTTAAACACTGACAATGATCAGGCAATTGCTGATATGTTTTCTGATTTTTTCAAAACAACTTATTCCTCTTCGATTTATCAAGCACATCCTCCTTATCCTTATCACTTGCAATAGTCTAATTGCATTTTAGACCCTGTGTTTGAAGAAAGTTCGATTTTTTGTGTTCTTAGTTCCGTCAAACCAATATATGCACCTGGCCCTGATGGAATACCAGGCTGCGTATTAAGGTTTTGCGCAGAGGCCCTATGTAAGCCAATACTTAAGTTGTTTATACTGTCCGTTACATATTCCGCCTTCCCGTCCATCTGGAAGGAATCATATATTATTCCTCTTCATAAAAAGGGGAAAAGTCCGAAGCCTCCAATTATAGGGGTATTTCTAAATTGTCTGCCATACCCAAAGCATTTGAGAAAATAATAACGTCTCAATTGCAGCATTTTTGTAGCTCAATCATTTCGTCATCCCAACATGGGTTTAAAAAACGTAGATCGACAACTACTAACCTATTAGAATTTACATTTCACTCAATCAAAGGGTTCAAGACTGCCCAGCAAACCGATGTCATTTATACTGACTTCAGCAAGGCCTTTGACTCTGTTAATCACACTCTACTTTTATATAAGTTAAATGCACTTGGCATCCCCAGCCTTTTGCTAGATTGGATTCTTCAATATCTTTCTAAGCGTACACATAAGGTCCTCTTTAAGTCTTCATTTTCTAAGACCATCCAAGTGACTTCTGGAGTACCTCAGGGTAGTCATTTGGGTCCATTGCTATTCACTCTTTTTATAAATGATCTTCCATTGGTAGTGTCACATTCTCGGGTGCTTATGTACGCGGATGATGTTAAGCTTTACCTCAGTTTTAAAGACATATCGTCTTCTTGCCTACTTCAATCGGATCTTAATGATCTTCAGAGTTGGTGTGAAACCAACCTATTAAACCTTAACGGCTCTAAATGTAAAGTTATGTCTTTTTATAGATGCACTCCACACTTAGCAACTTATTATCTTAACGACACTGCCTTAGAGCGGTTAGATATTGTCAATGACTTAGGTGTTCTTATGGACCATAAATTAACCTTTAATCCTCATATTTCTGCTACAGTTAGTAAAGCTATGTATGTTCTTGGGTTTGTGAAATGATGGTCAAAACAATTTGACGATCCGTACACAACCAAACTTCTGTATACTTCATTAATCCGTCCTATCTTAGAGAACGGATCTCACCTCAATATGAGACGCACCAAAGTAAAATTGAATCTGTTCAAAAGCAATTTCTGCTATTTGCTTTTCGTGGTCTAAATTGGGATCGCAATGTCCATTTTCCATCATACTCCAGTAGGCTTCTTTTAATCAATCTTCCTTCATTAATTAATCGTAGAGTAATGCTTGGTGCTATCTTTATTCATAAACTTTTAATAGGTGAAATAGACTCTCCTGAGCTATTGAACCAGTTAAACCTATCTGTACCCCGTAGACCTACTAGAAATTTTATTCCTCTATCTTTTAACCATTGTAGTTCTAACTATTCTTTGCATGAACCTTTTCGAGTCCTATGTTCTGATTACAATCTTCTGTATCGCGTAATCAGTTCAGAAGCCTCTCTTTCTCTTGTGAAAGCCTCAATTTTAGAACATTTAGCTCGTAATTAGCTGTAGTTAATCTAATGTTTAATTGTTTGTCCGTTATACTTGTATTTGTCCACGCGATCGTGCCTTCCGATATACGGCTGCGCCCCACGGTCGGTCGGGCGGGAGGTGGACAGCGCTCTGCTTGGGCTCGCGCGAAACAGGCGATGTCCTGGTGTCGTAAGGGCCACTTGAACGTACTTCGCATTGTACGCGTCAACGTCCAGACAATATTGAAATACCTTTTAATGACTGTGCCGAATTTGGTAAAGATCGGGTAACTACATCATATAGCTTCCATAGAAACGATCGGTGGAAAACTGTGACTTTCATCAAAAAGTTTATTATATCCTATGCTAAGATTGAAGGCCGTTCTTTCGCAGACATTAGACTTTTTGAATAAAACGGTTTTACACTTTGATGGCCATGGGTGAGGAAAGAATTACCAAAACAGTTGCAAGGGTATACAAACTTCGACGAAATTTTGTCTTTTAAATACTCAATGCTACAATAATTATATCGTTCGCTGTAAGGTTGAATTTTATAAGAACGCTAAAAGATTTTACAAATTTGTTAATTCCAAAAGACGCTCTAATTTACTACCTTCCACCTTCAGACTTAATGACCAGACTGCTAATAATGATGCAGATATTGCAGATCTGTTTGCTAAATTCTTTCAGTCGACTTATTCTACTACTGCTTCGGATCGCACACCCTATCCCTTCTCAATGCCATATTTAAATTGTCTTTTATTATTCCGCTTTTTAAAAAGAGTAGCAAATCGGATATTTCTAACTACCGTGGCATTGCCGAACTTTCGGCAATACCTAAGCTGTTTAAGAAAATTATTAAGTCTTCCCTTCAACACCTATCCAGATCCGCTATTTCTCTTGTCAGCATGGCTTCATGATGTTCACCAGCGTAGTATTCAATCGGTACAGAGTCTTCGCCTACCTTCTTATTCTGACAGACTTCTTCTTAATAATCTTCCATCACTTTATGTTATATTTTTGTGTTCCCTCACGTCGAACCAGAAACTTTTTTCCTATTCACCTTAGTAGATGTCTGACTAAATACTCTCTTCACGATCCTTTTCGTGTTCTTTGCCAATCTTTCAACAACCTTTCTCACTTTATTTCATCTTTCTGTCACTTCTCTTCGCGCTATACTTTTTAATTATCTACAGCGAAACCACAAAAGATGCATATCCGTTGCCAAGTATTGATGGCTTCCTCGTGCCTAAATCATTACAAAAATCGATCTTAAGGATGCGATTTAGCAAGTGGTATTATCAGAAGAATCTCGTTGAATCTCGGATTGTGCAATGCCTGCAAACTATGTGCAGGTTAATGGACGAGTTATTCCAGCGGATTTAAAGTATTGTTATTTTGGATATCTTGATGATTTATGTCTAGTACCAGCAGATTTTGATTCACTTATATCGGTATTGATGAGGTTAGCGGATCAATTTCGTAAAGCGAATCTCATGTTAAATCTCAAGAAGAGTCAGTTTTGTGTGACCGAAGTTAAATATTTAGGGTACATAATTGGCAGAGGCGGAATTTCAACCGATCCGAGCAAGATTCTATCGATTTTGCAATGGCCTACACCAAGGATGGCCACGTAGTGGCTCTTTTGGCTATCGTGGCTCTTTACCGGCAGAGGATGGGTAGAGAAAAATGTCATTTTTTGGTCGAACTTGTAGACAGAGGGACGGACAAGTCCCGAATTTTGCGGAGAGGGGGAAAAAGGTCGCGATCTCGAGCTCGCAGCTTGTTGGCAGAGAGACGGACAAGTACCGAATTTTACGGAGAGGGGGAAAAAGGTCGCGATCTCGAGCTCGCAGCTTGTAGGCAGAGAGACGGACAAGTACCGAATTTTGCGGGGAGGGGGAAAAAGGTCGCGATATGAAAAAAGGGGTTGTTTTTTGTCGAGGCGACATGCAATGCTTGTGTACACTGACAAAAAAATTTATTTCATTTGAGGTCTAGCTTTCCCAATGCAGGTTATTAAAATTATTGAAAAGTCAGGCATAAAGTCGACACTATGAAAATTTTAAATTTTCTTTAGATTTAAAATTTTGTACCCCTTTGCTGCGGGTATATATATACCTGCTCTTGAGTAAAAAAAACCAGTCAGGTATTATCCGCGAGGCTGTTGGTGAATTTTGGCACCCTTGATACCTGTTTAGGGAAGTCCGGCAGCTAGGTAAGGTAATTTTTATGGATATATATTACCTCAACAAAAATTGAGCGAATCAGTTTGAACTAATTATTTAAAATTTATTTCATGTTTAATTGCAACGAAATTTCACTGCACTGCATTATCTATCAATTTGTCATAATTCACTTCTTCATTATTTCACGCTGTTCGTAATAAGTCCAACAGAGTACTACTCGTAAGTTTCGACATATACGAATTTTTTATATGTTTGATATGGGAAAATGCAGCTTCACATATATACGTACTTGCAAAACTAGATTCTAGTTGAAGCATTACCCTTTTTAATGTTGGGTATTTATCACTTGAAACTTTTTTCCAAAATTCTACACCTGAGTCCTTGATCGCTAGTAATTCGTTATCACTTTGCAAGTCACACAACTCTAACTAAAACAAGGGACTTTCTTCGTTGATTTCAACACTTTTAGCATTAAAGAATATATTTATTAATTTTCTGATATCGTGAAAGTCGGTAAATCGTGCATCAAATTCTACTTGCATGCGCTGCATATTTGCACAATATTTTTGAAAATTTAGGAGAGGGCATTGGGCTAAGAGCTCCAAGCAGCTTGGAAAATGATTTAAGCTGTTTTTACTTAAGTCGTTTTCCAATACAACCATTTTCCTCTTAAATCCATCAATCAACGATATCATGGAAACCAGAGACTGCTTTGGTGCCTGCAGTTGTGAATTTAAAACGTTTAATAACCTCGTAAAATCTGTTAGAAACGCTACGACCGAAAGAAATTCTGGATCCTCTAGCTTCGCCTGCAAAGACTCCGAGTTCTTAACACTTTCTTTTAGAAATACAAGAATTTCTTTTCGCAGGGAAAAAAATCTATCAAGACATTTTCCTTTGCTCAACCAACGAACCTCCGTAAACATGGTGAGGTCTTTATATTGCGCTTTGAGCTCAAGCATGAGGCTTTGAAATTTTCGATGAGTCAATGCATTATGTCCTCCTCTAATTTTGTTTACAATCTGCATAACTGTAGACATGGCTTCATTGAGTTCCAAGGTTTTGGCGCATAAAGCCTCCTGGTGTATCAAACAATGATAAAGTGGCACATCTAGATTCCTTTTTATACCCTAGCAAAAAGGGTATATTTATTTTGGTCAGAAGTGTGCAACGCATAGAACGAAGCATCTCCGACCATATAAAGTATATATATTCTTGATCAGCACGACGAGACGAGTTCAAATAACCATGTCCGTCCGTCCGTCCGTCCGTCCGTCTGTCCTTCCGTCTGGATCGATGCGAACTCCTCCTAGACCGTAAGAGCTACAAAGCTGACATTTTGCACGTAGGCTTGTATATACTGCAGGGTTTGTATATCTCGGATTCAGTCGGATCGGACCACTATATCATATAGCTCCAATACAAACGGCAAAGTCACGAACAGTGACTTTTCTCAATAACTTCGTTATTTTATAAGCAATTGCCATAAAAGTTGGTATTGGTCAGTTTTGTGTTCTCATTAATAATTGTGCCAAATTTGATCAAGATCGGGTGACTATATCATATAGCTCCCATACAAACGGCAAAGTCACGAACAGTGACTTTTCTCAATACTCGTTACTTTTTAAGCTATTGTCGTGAAATTTAATATAAGTAACTTTATTGTAACTATAAACCACTGTGCCAAATTTGATCAAGATCGGGTGACTATATCATATAGCTCCCATAGGAACGATCGGTCAAAAACAGTGACTTTTGTCAATAACTTCGTTACTTTTGATGCGATTGCTTTCAAATTTAACATTTGTCAGTTTAAAATATCTGTTAATGACTGTGGCGAATTTGGTAAAGATCGGGTAACTATATCATATAGCTCCCATAAGAAGGATCGGTGGAAAACAGTGACTTTCATCAGAAAGTTCGTTATATCCTATGCTAAGATTGAAGGCCGTTCTTTCGCAAAGATTACCCTTTTTAGATAAAACAGTTAGTTTAGATAAAAGAGTTACTAACAAACTTGCAAGGGTATACAAACTTTGACGCGGTCGAAGTTAGCCCCGGCCCTCTGGTTTTAAATTGTCCTTTAAGTCCTTTTATATCACCCCGCATACTCCGAGCTCCATCAGTGCATACTGAGGCCAATTTTTCAAATCCAACAATTCCGCTTATTGAAATATCAATTGCTCGGAATATGTCCGTGCCAGTGGTTGGCACCAAATTTAAAATATCCTCGCTAACGTTAAAGGTGTCGTCAACATATTTTACAAAAATTACCAACTGTGCTATGTCGGAAACATCACAACTTTCGTCGATGGCCAATGAAAAGAATGCACAGTTTGTCATATTGTCTATTAACCTTTCTTTCAATTGATTGCTAATACAATGTATTCTTCTTGTGACAGTTTGGCCAGAAAGCGGAACTTTTGATATCATTTTAATCATTTCATCACCCTTATCAAAACACTTCAACATAATAATACAGGTGGATTTCAAAAACTCACCTTCTTCTAAAGGCTTTTGCGCTTTCGCTATATTGTAGCTTGCAATATAAGATGCACGCAAAACACTTTTATTCATATTACTGGATTCTGTGTTATCTGTTTCAGGGGAAAGGGATATCTTCAATCTCGATATTAAACTTATTCTTTCTGTGGTATCCAGTAACTTATAGCTGTCCATATGTCTTTTTAGATAATGCCGTTTTATGTTGAACAATTTTTTTTGCGGCATGAAAAATTTACATAAAAGACATTGTAATGCCTGCATTTTTTTATTTACCGTGAAAAAATAAGCCTTCTCGAGTTCACTTATGTTATTTATGTCCATCCTACTGAAACAGATACACAAAGTCTTTAAAAAGACTGGTTCCTAATTTACACTATTTTTTTTAGTTGCACACACTTCACTCAAAATATTTTTTTAAACTCTACAATTGTGGGAGTTAATGTTATGATATACTTGGCTTATAAACACTCACAAGGAAAACACTGATTAAAAAAAACTTAAGCACAACGTTAAGGAAGATTAGTTAAAACTGAATCGCGCAATTTTTGTTGAGGTAATATATATCCATTGATAAAAATTACCTTACCTAGCTTCCGGACACAGGTAACACAGGATACCCTAAACAGATATCATGGGTGCCAAAATTCCCCAACAGCCTCGCGGATAATACCTGACCACATGACACCTGCAAACATATCCGGTGGGTTTTTTTTTACTCAAGAGCAGGTATATATATATACCCGCAGCAAAGGGGTACAAAATTTTAAATCTAAAGAAAATTTAAAATTTTCATAGTGTCGACTTTATGCCTGACTTTTCAATAATTTTAATAACCTGCAAATGAAATAAATTTTTTTCGAGCTGCGAGCTCGAGATCGCGACCTTTTTTTCCCTCTCCGTAAAATTCGGTACTTGTCCGTCTCTCTGCCTACAAGCTGCGAGCTCGAGATCGCGACCTTTTTCCCCCTCTCCGCAAAATTCGGTTCTTGTCCGTCCCTCCGTCTACAAGTTCGATTTTTACGCGTGGATTTTTAGGATTAGCAGGATGGTATCGAATATTCATCGCAAACTTTTCAGAAATTGCAGCGACGATACAGATTTACTAGGAAAGGAAACGAAGTTTGAATGGACAGATAGTGCACAGAAAGCTTTTGATGATCTCAAGATACGACTGACGACTGCTCCAGTTTTACGAAACCCTGATTTTAGTAAAAAGTTTTTTCTTCAATGTGATGCAAGCGATGTTGGTGTCGGTGCAGTTTTAGTACAATTGGATTTGGAAGGTGAAGAAAAACCCATAGCCTATATGTCCAAAAAGATAAACGCGGCACAAAGAAATTATAGTGTCACGGAACGTGAATGCTTAGCCGTAGTTTAGGGTGTAGAACGCTATCGTTGTTATTTAGAACTTCAAGATTTTAAGATTGTTACAGATCATGTCAGTCTATCTTGGTTTATGAAGCAGTCCAATCTCAAAGAGCGTCTTGCGAGATGGGCTGTGCAATCGCAAGTATATAAATTTAAGATAAGTCATTCAAAGGGACAAGAAAATATAGTACTAGATGCATTGTCGCGTATGTACTCTGAAGAGATCGCGCAATTAGAGTCATGTGGTCCAGAAATTGATTTATCTTTAGACTGTTTTAAGGATGAAGAGTATCAAAAACTAAAGGAGAAAGTAATACAAAATGTGCAGTCCTTTGGATAACGTGGTGTATATTAAGACTGAACATAATGATGGTACCGAAGAGTGCAAAAAGAAAATGTGGAAATTGTGGGTGCCGCAAAGAATGGCCGCAGAAGTTATATCACGTGCTCATGATTCCACTATTACAGCTCATGGAGGCATGGAAAAAACCGTGGAACTAATAAAAAGAAATTTATATGGGCCAGGGATGGTTTTCGAGATTCGAGAATATGTGCGTAATTGTGAGGTATGTAAGTGTACTAAACCTCCAAATAGGACATTAAAACCACCCATGGCCATGCATGGGTAAACATGTCTGAAAGATCGGTTCAACGTACATCGACCATATCCAAGGAGTAGAAAAAGAAACATAGGTCTACTTATTGTATTAGATAATTGACCGAATTTCATTGGCTTTGTCCTGTGAAAAACTTCACGACAAACCCGAGTTTCTTCAAATTTTTTTATCCTATGGAGTGCCAGAAATTTTAGTAAATGATAATGGAGTGCAGTTTAAATCAAACGAATTTAATTCATTTTTAACTACTGTTTATGCCTAACCGGGCAACACAAGGGTTAAAGGAGGCGGAAACTTTCACCTCGCGCCGCTCTCCCGATGATGCCCATCGCTCTCCCCACAAAAGAACTCCCCACACTTCGCTCCAAGCGGGGCTTGGTGCCCTGCTCTTAAGTAAGCTAGTTTTAGTTGAATATATACCTGTGACTGAATATACATACAAGTGAATCGAAAATTTCACTGCGTGTCATCATTTAATTGAAAAAAAGGAAAAAAGGGAAAATTCATTTAGCTGCCCCAAACCAGAAGTTCGAACCCCGACGTAGGTGGCTTTTCCCCCCGATGGAGCAATACTGAAAGGTAGTTCCGTCGGGGATAATGGAAACGATTGTGGTTAACGAATAATTTTTTACATATACATATTTTTTCCATACATAAAATTTTACATATATATTCATATCCATATACATATACATATTTTTTCCATACATAAAACTTTACATATTGATACTCATATACATATCCATACATATATTCCAAAAAAATTTCTAATTTTTTCGCACACAAATATATTTTTCCATCACCGCGAACAAAATCCCGCTACCCCTTGCAGCCTATATACATACATACATACGTGCATACATAAGTCCCGCTTAACTGCAGTATATCAGCACAGCTGCAAGCTCATGTGCCAAAGACCGGCAGAAAGCAAACGACCGAAAGTAGCTGTGCTGTATACCCTAGGTTGGCAGGCACTTTGTGGGGTATATATGTTGAAGTTTCACGTTGAGGAAAAATCGAATAATATTTGATTATTAAAAATTTGTGTTCCTTTTGTTTATTCTGATTCCAAATCGTTTCCAAGTCGTATCTTGGTTTTTTTTTAATATTGAATTCCCAAATTTTTCCAATCATTTCCAAGTCGTATCTTGGGTTTTTTAATATTGAATTCCGAAATTTTTTAATCGTTTCCAAGTCGTATCTTTGGGGTTATATTTCAATTCCAAAGTGTTTCCACGCGTTCCAAGTCGTATCTTTGGTTATATTTCAATTCCAAAGTGTTTCCACGCGTTCCAAGTCGCATCTTTGGAGTTACATTTCAATTCCAAAGTGTTTCCACGCGAGTTATGCCATTAGCAACACTTCCCATAACAGCCGACCCAAGAGGTCTACACTCCACATTAATGTAAACATAAACAATACCATTCCAGTAAACAACGAGTGTCACAAGATAAGTGACAGTTTCCCTAAACATAGAGTGTCACAAGATAAGTGACAGTTTCCCTAAAACATAGAGTGTCACAAGAAAAGTGACCAGAAGAAAACATTATAAACACTTAGATGTAAGCCAAACCAGAATATAATTTGATTCAATAAAACAGTCTTGATTTAACGCTCAACCAGAACAGACTCAATCTTAAGTGGCGCAGTCGGTACTCGAGTTCACAGTTAAAATATTGTGGAAACTTTGAACGAAATCAAAGAAAACGAAACAATATAATACTGTGGAAAACAAAACATTTAGTGACAAAATAAAATATATATATTGTGGAAACTTTGAAGAAAAAATAAGTCAACGAAACAATATAATATTATAAAAACATTTTGTGACAAATAACGAAACAATATAATATTGTAAAAACACTTTGTGCAAACAAACAGAATTATTGTGGAAACTTAAAAAAAAAAAAAGTTAACGAAACAATAAAACATACACCATTAAAATGGCACAAATTAACGAAATACAACAATGCATTCAAATGCTAACATCAATAATAATATCCAATCAAGAGATGCATTCTAATCCAACAACAAGGGAGAGAAACAGCATCGAGAAGGAAACAAGGTACTTGCCGGTGTTCACTGGACAGGAGGGAACGTTACATGGTTTCATTTCGGCAGTCAACCAAATCATGGAGGAGTATGATGATAACGACCAGGTCTTCACTGTTATATTCAACACCAAAATTCAAGGTCAGGCTAGAACTATGCTTAATATTAACCCCCCTACATCTTGGGCTGATTGCAAAACTCGTCTTCGACATCATTATCGCCCAAGAACGGATCAAATGGGTCTAACCAGAAAAATTAATAACTTAAGGGTAACTACCGTTCGAGATCTTGATTTTAAAGTAAGAGCAATTGTTGAGGAAATTACTGATTTTTCGGTCTTTGAAAACAATAGCAGATTAGTTGACATATTAAGTGGTCTCTTAATTCAAAGAGTAAAAGAATTATCTTGTGGTCCAATGGCCATTGCCTTAATGAATAAAACAACATTAACAGATATAAGAATTGAACTTGCAAATTATATTGGTCTGAATTATGGAAATTTAAATAAAAAACTATTATTAACCAAAAATGACAATGACCATAGTACATATAACAAACAGACAACTAATAAAAATACAAACCAAAATACTGAACAGAGTCAAAATGTAAAACAGTCTCAAAATCCCAATAGACAACAGAGTCAAAATACAAGACAGTATCAAAATCCGAATAGACAACAGAGTCAGAATGTAAGACAAAATCAAAATTATCAGCAACCACAAAATTATCAGCAACCACCAGCAGAAGCAATGAGTGTAGATAATATAAATGAGGAAGTAGTAAACAGCACAGATAATCAAGAGTTTTTTACCAACTAGCCTTGGATGAAAAAAAATTTTTTATAAAAGGAACAATAGAGGAAGATACTTATATTATTTTAGTAGATACAGGATCAACCATAAGCATTTTAAACACAACTAAGGTACATAATTCCAAATACAAAATAATTGAAAAATATTCAAAAACCATACATACAATAAAGGGAAAAATAGAAAGTGACAGTTACTTAGTGAAAACAAAAGTGCCAAGGGAGTTTAAATACATAAATAATGCAAGAACAAGATGGGTGGCTATGCCCCTGGAAAAATCATATGATTTTCTATTGGGCATGGACTTCATTCAAAGGAATTTTGCAAGTATTGATTTTCAAAACAAAATTATTAAACTTAACAATGGCGTCGAAATTCCATTCCTTTCCAAACAATCAGAAGATGTTTGCGTAATGGAAGTAAGTGAAATTGATGATCTTAAGTTAAAAGAACTCAATATTGAGGAAGAACAAATAATAAGAAAACTTTCAAAAAAGTACGAAAAGTTATGTTTCAAAGAAGGGGATCACTTAACCAATACTAACACTATAGTTCATAGCATAAAAACTACTACAGACCAACCTATTAATTCAAAACTCTATCGGGTCTCCCCAAAATATGAAGAAGAAATAAAGAAACAAATAATTTATATGGAAAACAATGGAATTATAAGAAAAAGCAAAAGCAAATATAGTTCTCCAATATGTGTCATACCTAAAAAAAGAGATAGCTCTGGAATTCAAAAGTATCGTATTTGTGTAGACTATAGGCGTTTAAACCAAGTAACCGTTCCAGATAAGTACCCAATTCCTATCATGGACGCTGTATTAGACAAACTTGGTAAAGCCCAATATTTTACTACATTAGATTTAACAAAAGGCTATCACCAAATTTTAATGGCAGAAGAAGATATAGAGAAAACAGCATTCATTTCACCAATGGGTTTATATGAATATGTTAGAATGCCTTTTGGGTTAAAAAACGCCCCAGCCACATTTCAACGTTTAATGAATGAAATACTGAGGGATTATATAAACAAAAGTTGTGTCGTATACATGGACGATATTTTGATATTTTCAACAACTCTTGAGGAACATAAGATTGCTCTAGAAAACATTTTCAAAATACTTAGAAATCATAACTTAAAAATTCAACCAGACAAATGTTCCTTCATGAAACAATATACTGAATATTTAGGACACATTCTCACAAAGGAAGGGATTAAACCCAATCCACATAAAATAGAAGCAATAAAAGCAATGCAGTTACCTAAAACAGAAAAACAATTGAAAGGATTTCTTGGTATGACAGGATTTTACAGAAAATTTATTAAGGACTATTCCAAAATAGCTTACCCAATGATCAGATATTTACAAAAAGGCACACAAATTAATACAAATGACCCACAGTTTATAGATGCCTTTGAAAACCTTAAAACACTTATAAGCTCACATCCAATCTTAAAATATCCAGAGTTTGATAAACCATTTACCATTACAACAGATGCCAGTGACTTCGCAATAGGTGCAGTATTGTCTCAACAAGAGCAACCAGTTGCATTCCTTTCAAGAACTCTAAATAAACACGAAAAAAACTACAGTACAATTGATAAAGAATTTTTATCCATTATACATGCAGTAAACTATTTTAGACACTATTTGATAGGTAATAAATTCCAAATTAGAACAGATCATGCTCCGATAAAATATCTAAACTCAAAATACAAAGGGAAAGAAATGACAGCAAGACACCAAAGATGGATTTTAAAATTACAAGAATTCGATTATGACATAATATATTTGAAAGGAAAAGACAATAAAGTGGCAGATTTTTTAAGTAGACAGGAAACAGCTGAACTAATAAACAAGGATAAAACAAATGAGTCAAACTTTGAACTATCAGATACACAGCATTCAGCAGAGGAAGGAGGATTTACAAATTTCTATATAAAAGACGATATTGTAAACAAATATAAAACTCAGATAATAGTAACTTATATAGCAACGGACAATATTAATATTCAGCATGGTAGAAAAATAATAGAAGTAAGCCCAGCAGAAACAGAAATTGAAATCGAAATCAAAATGCAAAATAATATAAATAAAGGAACAGTAGGAATTTTTTCAGAAGTTCCAGACTCAGAATATTATAAGATACAATGTATCTTAATGAACATTTTTTCACATTGTAATAATATAAAATTTTTTAAATGTACTAAGAGAGCTCAGGAAATTTCAAGCGAGGAAGAGTTACACAAACAAATAGCTATTTACCACACCAAAGATTCATTACATAGCGGAATAAATGAAGCTTTTAATTCGTTAAAGAACAAAATATATTTTCCAAAGCTAAGAGACCATATTCAGTTGATAATTTCAAATTGTAAAAAAGGTAAGGAAATTAAATATGACAGAAAACCAATCAAACCTAAGTTTCAATTCACAGAAACACCGGATGTTAAAAATCAAATTATACATTTAGACATATTTCATATAAAACACAAATCGTTTGTTACAATCATAGACAAGCTCACAAAATTCGCAGTCGCTTATAATATAACAGATAGAAACTGGAAAACTAAAATGGAAATTATGATTGAACACTTTGCCAAATTCAATAAGCCACATAAAATAATAATGGATAATGAATTTCGATCAGAACAGATAAAACAATACTTAAACCAAGAACAAATAGAAATCCATTATACAAAGCCAAATTCACATACAGGAAATGCAGACATAGAAAGACTACATTCTACTCTCATTGAAATAATAGCAGGAATAGATGATGATGTATCAATTTCATCCAAAATGCAATTAGCAATAACAGCTTATAATAACCGTTATCGTTCTACAATAAAATGTACACCGAATTATGCAAAAAACATAGAAGATGAGGAAAAACTAAAAAACACTATTATCAAGCACAAAGAAAAAATTTTGAGCAAACAAAATAATACAAGAGAAGATTATGAGGAGGAAAGACAGGAAGGACCAATTAAAAACTATAAACGAGTTAGGCATAAGGATGAACCTTATTTTAGAATTACAACATTAAATAATATTCATCCATGTAATATAAAAAGACCGTCAAAGCAGGAAAAAATTAATTTCCAACAAAATACAGATTGACATCCTTGAAACAAAAATTTTTTCTCTTATCCTCAGATTTTCATAATTTTTTACGTTATAATGTGTGTTCAAGGCAGATTACAAATTGAACCAATTCAATCAAATGCAGGATATGCACCTATACAAACTTATTCCACGGAAATAGTTAATGAAACAGTAATTATACTACACATTATTAAATCGACCCTTTAAATAATATAATAAATCAAATGGAGACAAACATTAAAAATATTAACATCACAGGAAAAAAGGAGCTATTAGCTGAAATAAATCTAATTAGAGCTAAAATAAAATCCATAACCCCAAACAACAGAATAAAAAGAGGAATGTTAAATATTGTAGGAACAACATACAAATGGCTTTTTGGAATTATGGACGATGAAGATAGAAAAGATATTTTAGACCACCTTAACAATATTGACCAAAACAACCATAATATTATACAAGACATGAACCAACAAATTGTTATAAATACACATTTTAATAAAACAATACACAACTTAGCAGAAACAATTAAACAAGACAGAACAATAATCAAGGACATACTTACAAGCATGGACAATCAAAATCAAGAAATAGAAATGAAAATACTTCATAATGACCAAATGGGGAAATTAAAAAATATAGAATTCAAAATAAATTATATTCAGGAAAACATAGCATCAGCAAAAAATAATATAATCGTACCAGAAATTTTATCAGAAGAGGAAATAAATAAATTTGACATTGATTTTTATAAATTAAAGCTAACCCGTTTGGGCATTTTAAAATATAAGAATAATTGCATCATAATCGCAATTAAAATCCCAAAATCATTTATAACCATAGATGTTAAGTTAATTATTCCTATACCAATTATGGATTATATACAAATAGACCAAGAAAATCAGTTAATTGCAGAAATAAATAATAAAACATTTACATATGAACCCAACAAAATTTTAAAAGAATTAAAATTAAGTAAAAGTTGTACCATTAATAATAATTGCAAATTTATATTCAACAATATAACGAGTATCGAAGAAATTGACGATGATACAATTATAATCAAAAATGCCAAGAATACAAAAATATATCAAAATTGCGATAAAAGAAATATTATACTTAAGGGAAGTAACTTAATTCAATTCGGTAACTGTAAAATTCAAATTCTAAATGAAATATTTTTTAATGAAAAAACAGAATTTCACGAAAAATTTTTTATCCAACAGAACTATTGAATCAAACCTATAAAAACACAATTAACTTTGATCATGTAATTTTGACAATTTAAAAGAAATCACAGAACTTAAATACGAAAAGAAAATGACAAATGGCATATTTTTAACACTTTTTATTATTATTATTATATGTTTATCCATTTATTTACATATATACTGTAAAAAGAAAAATATAAACATTAATGTAAACAGAATTCAGGAGAATTCATACTCTCAGAGGGGAGGAGTTATGCCATTAGCAACACTTCCCATAACAGCCGACCCAAGAGGTCTACACTCCACATTAATGTAAACATAAACAATACCATTCCAGTAAACAACGAGTGTCACAAGATAAGTGACAGTTTCCCTAAACATAGAGTGTCACAAGATAAGTGACAGTTTCCCTAAAACATAGAGTGTCACAAGAAAAGTGACCAGAAGAAAACATTATAAACACTTAGATGTAAGCCAAACCAGAATATGATTTGATTCAATAAAACAGTCTTGATTTAACGCTCAACCAGAACAGACTCAATCTTAATTCGCGTTTCAAGTCGTATCTTTGGTTCTATTTCATTCCAAAGTGTTTCCACCCGTTCCAAATCGCATCTTTGGAGTTATATTTCAAATCCAAAGTATTTCCACGTGTTCCAGGTCGCATCTTTGGAGTTACATTTCAATTCCAAAGTGTTTCCACGCGTTCCAAGTCGTATCTTTGGAGTTATATTTCAATTCCAAAGTGTTACCACTCGTTTCAAGTCATATCTTTGGTCATATATTTGAATTCCAAGGTGTTCCAAGTGTCCCAAGTCGTAGCAGCTGCAGTTCTTCCGCAACTTTCAGTTGATAATGCGGAGGCTTTTTATTGGTGAGATTCCACCGTCGTACTGTCGTGGTTAAATAAGCCACCCTGCACATGGACAACGTTTGTCGCAAATCGGGTAGCAAAAATTGTGACGGCAACAAATGACGCCCCATGGAATCACGTTCGTTCAGAGGACAATCCAGCAGATCTCCCTAGCCGCGGCGTGAGTGCGCAGGAACTGGTACACAAGGATTTGTGGTGGCACGGCCCACCATGGCTACGGGAACCACAAGAGTCCTGGCAGCGAGCGACACCACTCCCACTAGACACTACCTTGGAGAAGCGGGTAGTGAAGGTCCACGTCGCGATCGCAACAAGCAGCGGCCTTTAGTTACGATGAGCGTAACCCCATTCTGTTGCCAGTAGTAAGTCCATTGTCCCGGCTGTTGGTGCTTTTCACGCATCAGATCTCTCTCCATGGGGGCAGCCAACTGGTAGTCCGTCACATCCGAGAGAGATACTGGATTCCAAGACTGCGGAATCTAGTAAAATCGGTGGTGAATTCATGCAAGGTCTGTGTGATTTACAAAAGAAGGCTGCAATCACAGCTAATGGGCACCCTTCCGGCCCAGCGAACTACTTTCGCACGTCCTTTCACGACCACCGGGATAGATTTCGCAGGTCCTTTCGACATCAAGAGTTTCACCGGCCGCGCTTGCCGCATATCAAAGGGATATGTGTGTGTTTTTGTTTGCTTTTCCACCAAAGCCATTCACCTTGAGGCAATTTCGGATTTGAGTACCGAAGCATTTCTGGCAGCATTCGCTCGCTTTTTATCGAGACGAGGGTGTCCCCAGCAAGTGCAGTCCGACAACGGAAAAAACTTCGTAGGTGCATCCAGAGTGCTTGAAAAAGATTTCCTAAGTTACCATTTCATCCCTCCCGGGGCACCACACTTGGGAGGGTTGTGGGAGGCTGGACTTAGGAGTTTTAAAACTCTGTTCTACAAGGCCACCTCCAACCAAGAGTATACTTTTGAAGAGTTCTCTACGCTGCTGGCTAAGGTAGAGGCTTGTTTGAACTCGCGGCCGATTTCTCCTATGTCTGAAGACCCCACCGCCACCGCTTTGACCCCAGGCCATTTCCTAGTGGGAGGTCCATTGCTATCCGTGACGGAACCTGAAATCAAGGATCAGGTACCGTCTATCATTAACCGGTGGCAGCGTCTGAAGGCCGTGAGTCAGCATTTCTACACCCGATGGAAAGACGAGTATCTGAAGGAGCTACATAAGCGCAATAAGTGGCGATTCCCTTCTAAAAATCTTGAAGTGGGCGATCTGGTGGTACTCAAAGAAGACTATCTTCCATTTAATGAATGGCGTCTCGGGCGAATCCACCAAACACACCCTGGCAGTGTCGGCAATGTACGCGTCGTCGAACTGCTTACCGCTCGCGGTATTGTGAAGGGTCCCGTCGCAAAGCTGATCTTTCTTCCTCCAGAAGAAAGAATTCAAACCCATTACGTAAAACTACAGTAGCGTCCAGCACTTGGTCCTTCCTCCCAATTAAGAAGGGCCGAGCAGCCAGTAGTAATATGTGTATTCTATCGTCCTACATTAATCCGCTTTCTTCATTATTTGTCCCGGCAGCTTCCTGATATTCGTCAACCTAGATCCCGTTTCCATGGCTCCGAGACCGCGTTCAGCCGAGTCTGTCGCGGAATCCTTCCTCTGAAGCGATGCCGTCGCTTCCTGCGGCTGAATGTGGAGAAGAGGATGAGGGCAGTGCTTGCGAATAAGTACTGCGCCAATTGCCTGGCCCACCAACATTCAGCAGGAAGCTGCTTGAGCGGTGATAAGTGCCGAATATGTGACCTTTGTTCGGCGGTATCGTCGATGGCGACGTCACTGGCCACGGCCTTTAAATTGACAGCCGTCAATATAGGGGCAGAGAAAGCGGTGGCAGCAGTGATCCGGTCCCCAATCAGTGAAGGATGGCGATTGGAGGCGATCCTGAAGGTGGTCGATGGCTTGTGCTGCCGCACTCCAAGCGCTCCGGTGGACCCGCAGATCTCCAAAAAGTTCGAGGGCATCGTCCTGGCGGATGATACTTTCTACCGACCGTCGTCAGTGTCTTTGGTCCTGGGCGCGGATGTGATCACGGAGGTCATGTTAGAGGGGAGTCTACCCGGGGTTGGCGGGCGGCCAATTGCGATGCGCACAGTCTTTGGCTGGACCCTGTCCGGAGCGTGCCATTAGTCTTGCACTCCTGCAATGGGGAGCGCATGTTTATGCCCAACCGGGCAACACAAGGGTTAAAGGAGGCGGAAGCTTTCACCTCGCGCCGCTCTCCCGATGATGCCCATCGCTCTCCCCACAAAAGAACTCCCCACACTTCGCTCCAAGCGGGGCTTGGTGCCCTGCTCTTAAGTAAGCTAGTTTTGGTTGAATTATATACCTGTGACTGAATATACATACAAGTGAATCGAAAATTTCTCTGCGTGTCATCATTTACTTGATAAAAAGGAAAAAAGGGAAAATTCATTTAGCTGCCCCAAACCAGAAAGAAGTTCGACCCCCTACATAAACAACTACGTTTGGCGTTCAGCATAAATATACAGCTGCATATTCCCCTCAATCAAATGCTTCAGAGAGAGTGAATCGCTCGATCGTGTCCGCTATTCGTTCGTATTTAAAATCTGACCATATCCAAGAATTAGTTGTGCCTTAAGAAATAGGTATCATCATATTAAAGATATCTTCACAAAAGCTGTTGCTCTCTGACGTAACGTTCGTGTTTTTGCAAAGCTCCTGAGTTTTTATTAATATTTATTGTTTTCTCTCAATTTTTAATTGTGCTTAGTTTGTTTTCGCTTTCGCTGGTATTGTTTGCTTGACACCCTTGTGTTTTAATGTTTTAATTCGACAAATTAAACAGTTTTTTCTTTTTCGTGATTAATGTTTGGTGTATTTATTTTTTTTTTTTTGTTGTTCTCTCTTGTCATTGCTTCGGCAGTTGCTCCCCTCATCGCCCCCATCATACCATCAGTGCTACTGGTTTTGTTGTTCTCTCTGCTTTGTGCTTGTGCTCAGCTTCTCTCCCGCGTAATCACTTTTGTAAGGCCGCCTCTCAAAGCTCGGCTTATAACTGTTCTTGCACTCTCTCTTGTGCTGTGTACTCTAGCTGTCTCTTTGTTTTATTTATAATTATTGAAATTTTATCGATAATTATCTTTGTGCTGTGTATTTAAATTTTTCTATATATCCTTATATATATTTATTTATTTATTTTTTTTTTTGCCTTGTGTTTTTTTGGATTTTCAATGGCTTGTTGTCTACCTACTTGCAAGCATTCTGATCGTTTTGACGATCACTATAGAGCAATATCTTGTTGGCTCTGCGATAATCTTATTCACTTAAAATGTGCTGGCCTCAACGGCCGCAACTACGGCAAATTTTCTGGGTTGTCTGTGTCTAAGCCTGAGCTTGGCTTAATGCGCTGGACTTGCCCATCTTGTGCCAGCCAGCAGCTTGATTTTAGCCGAATGTACAGGGATCTTCGTTTAAAGTTTCTTTCTTTAAACAAAATAACCAAACAGCTGTCTAACGAGTGTGACTCTAGCATTCATTTATTGTCGCAATTCAAGTTTGTTCCACCTTCTCAGAAGTTGCCCAAGAAATGTACCCTTGAGTTGCCTCATAAGCAGTCGCCAGCACTCTCTTTTACATCTTCTCCCATCACCCTTATCACCCTACTTTACTTTCGCCTACACCATCTTCTTGTCCCTCTTTATGCTCTTCTTTTCAGATTGAAGTACCCAGTACAAGCCCTGGTGTACCTCAATCTATCCCTCACGGGAAGTCTGATCAATTACAGGATCATGCTGGCTCGCAATCACTTCCGTATCCCAATGTTCCTCCGCCTCCACTAACTGAAGTGCCTCATCGCAAACAATTATTTATCTCTAGGCTTGCTCCAGATACTTCTGAGTCGTCTGTGGCAGCTTACCATTGGTAATATATGCAATGCTAAGATTTTAATTCAAAAGTTTAAGTTTTCTAGGCCTCGCGAAATCTCCTTTTTTAAAATTACAGTACCAACTGAGTATTTCTCAGCTATGGTTGACCCTAACTTTTGGCCAGAGGGCCTAGTTGTACATGAAATTGCGCCCAATAAGCGCTTCCGTCCTTTGCCTGTCCACCTTCCTAATTTATCTTCTGCTTCAAAAAACTAATAACGTCTAGTCTTTGCATTCATTATCAAAATGTAAGACGACTTCTTACCAAGCTCTCGAAACTGTTCTGTAATAGCCAAACCTTTTCGGCTGTTTTGGATGATGAAATTCTTTCTAATAATTTTATTTCTTATAGGCTTGATCGTGTTGGTCGTCGTGGCGGTGGAGTACTCATTGCTGTCAACTCGAATCTGTGTTCAAGTGTTGTGCCGATTGATCTCCCCTTAGTTGTTGAGTTCATTTGTGTCGAAGTTACATGTTGTAACTTATATATCTCTTGTTCATATATTCCTCCAGCTTCTGATATCATGATCTACATGCACCATGCTGATGCTTTGCGAACTATTTTTAGACGTCTTAAAGATCGTGAATTTCTTATAGTTTTAGGTGATTTTCACTTGCCTAATATTTTTTGGCTTGTTGATGACAATCTATCTTTCTTAATTCATTCATCTCAACATGTTTTTCTTGATAGCCTACTTGAATGTCCGCTATATCAGTTTAATTCTTTTCTTAACTCTTCTAAAAGAATCTTTGATCTTGTTTTTGTCTCGGATCCGACTCTTAGTGCTGTATCACAAACACAGCCCCTCGTGAAGCCTGAAGATCCTTAACACCCTACCATTGAAGTTACTATTTCTTACAATTTCGTTACTAATACATTTAATAACATATCAAATTCTCGTAGTAGATGTTTTCGTATAACAAATTTCAATCTTCTTAACAGCCTTATTATACCCTTATATATTATTAATTTTATATACCCTTATTAATTTTGGTCAGAAGTGTGCAACACATAGAAAGAAGCATCTCCGACCATATAAAGTATATACAGTCGACTCTCGTTAATTCAAACTGTAATTCGAAGTTATCACGAGTCCCCTACAAAATCTCTTGATATTCGAACCATTTAATATTTGGAACTCTCGATAATTCGAAATATTTTAAAAGTCGAATTAACGAGAGTCGACTGTATATTCTTGATGAGCACGACGAGACGAGTTCAAATAGCGATGTCCGTCCGTCCGTCTGTCCTTCCGTCTGGATCGATGCGAACTCCTAAAGAAATAGAAAATATTAAATGTAATAAGATAATAAGTTACATATAAAAAGAGAACAGGATAGGTTAAAATAAAGATGATTACAACTAGTTACGAGCGAGGAAGGACAAGATCGCAGTTTTTATACGGGGAAGCGATGTTTCCGAACCGATAACGTGCCAAAGTCTGTTGTAGTCACTACATAGTATACGAAAAGGTTCATGCAGAGAAAAGTTAGTTCTGCAAGTGGGAAGTAAAAGCGGTGTGAAATTGCGGGTCCTTCTAGATGAAACAGAAATGTTAATTTGGCTCAACAGCTCGGAAGAGTCAATCTCACCATTCAAAAGTTTGTAAAGAAAAGTTACACCAAGCATAGTTCTAAATTAGCTAAAGAAGGAAGGTTAATTAACTGAAGTCGACTAGAATAAGATTGAAGTTGTACAGTTGGATCCCAGCGCAAATCACGAAAGGCAAAGAGTAAAAACTGTTTTTGTACAGATTCTAATTTGTTTTGATAAAACTCATATTGAGGAGACCAAACACAAGATCCATACTCCAATAGGGGGCGGACTAAAGAAGTATAAAGTGCTTTGGTAGTATATGGATCCTTGAACTCCTTCGACCAGCGCTTTATAAAGCCAAGAACACTCTTAGCCCTACTAACAGTAGTCGATATATGCTGATTAAAACTAAGTTTGTGGTCTATTAAGATCCCCAAATCTTTTATAACCAAAGAAGTATTATTAATTCTTTCTAACGATTAGCGATTTTTACATCATCGGCATACATAAGAACTCTAGAATTTAAAAGAACGGTGGGGAGATCATTAATAAGAATGGTGAAAAGTAATGGGCCAAGGTGACTGCCCTGTGGGACTCCCGATTCAACACAAATGATCTTAGAAAGAGACGACTTAAAAAGAACCCTCTGCCTCCTATTGCTTAGATATTGTGAAATCCAAGCAAGCAGAGCATCCGTAAAGCCAACTAAATTCAGCTTATGTAATAACGGGTGTTTTTTTATGCTTTTGGTTTTTCACGTTGGCAATACTGACATACCGCATAATGTTCATGACAGCTGTGAAAGTGAAAAATGTTCAGTTTAGTTTGCCATTTCATCATGGAAAGACTTACGCCCGAACAACGTTTACAAATCATTGAAATTTATTATCAAAATTCGTGTTCTGTGAAAAATGTGTTTCGCAAATTACGTCCATATTATGGTCGACACATTGAAAGATGAGTTCGGTGAACAACTAATCTCTCGTTTTGGACCCGTCAGTTGGCCACCGCGGTCATGTGACATTACACCACTGGATTATTTTTTGTGGGGATATGTATGTAAAGTCATTGGTTTACCAGGACAAACCAGCGTCAATTGGTGCATTGGAAGACAATATCAGTCGTGTTATTGGCGAAATTCCCTTAGACATGCTGGAAAAAGTGGTGCAAAATTGGACCTTCCGTGTTGATCACTTGAAACGCAGTCGCGGCAAACATTTACAACTCAAAAAGCTTAAGTAAAGGCGAGCACAATGACTCCGCACAGAACCTCAGGACACAAGCGGGAATACCGTCTGGGCTCGGTGAGTATGGCGGCTTAATCGTCATTAGTTCCTTAGCTACCGAACTTTCCGTTATAATAATATTAAGAATGCAGTTGGATTTCCTTATAGGATATGGATATATACGACTAGAGTTGTACTTAGTGCGACAAAGTCAGTCTTCCGAAAACATCGGGTGCGTACCGTAGGATCACACTCAGACATGGGCTCGCGGCTGGGAAACTCAATAGATAACT
This sequence comes from Drosophila paulistorum, assembly GCA_018152135.1. Taxonomy (NCBI): domain Eukaryota; kingdom Metazoa; phylum Arthropoda; class Insecta; order Diptera; family Drosophilidae; genus Drosophila; species Drosophila paulistorum. The sequence goes on along the minus strand of JAECXG010000394.1, from coordinate 1,122,878 downwards.
CTAAAGTTGGATGAAAACTATCCTCTGGTAACACCATTGGACTAGTTCTAGATACTTCACAAAAACTGGGATCAGAAGTAAAAATCAGATCCAGAAATCTGCCAGACGTATTAGGAATCGAATTCAGCTGGGCCAACGAAAGCTCAAGCAGACCATCAATAAAATCGTGACACCAAGAGGGCAGCAGCGTTTTGCTACCATTAAGTGTTGACCAAGTTATAGTGGGAAAGTTAAAGTCCCCAAGGACAATTAATGAGTCTCTGTCAGAAAGTAGTTCAAGTATAAATTTAATAGATTCTAAGTGTAGTAAGTAGGTTGGCCATTACGATTGGGGCGGAATGTAAGAACAGGTAACAAAAATGGAAAAACGAGTAAAAGATACCTTAACGCATATAAATTCGATACTACTTGAGACAGGTATTGTTATCAGACTCGATGATAGGGCGGAATCTACAGCAATAAGAACTCAATAGTAAGTTTAGTATTAAGGCCTCTGACATTCTGATAGCCGACAGAGAAGGAAGTTGTTAGTTTTTTGATAGAGTAGAAGAAGGAATAGATAAGGAAGGAGTGGGAATAGATGAAGAAGAAAGAGGAATAGATGGTGAAGGAATCCTTGTTTGACCCCGTGTCTTCATTTTTCTGGATGTAAACTCCTTCACAATTAAGCTTTTCGGCCAGAAGCTAGAACTGCAGATACAGTCAAAGAATTCAATTGGAACACTGATTTTAAAAGATGAAATTTCTCTAGAATATGAAAATTTAAACTTTTCTATGGATATATTAGAGACATTCAGTTTAGCCCGAATGTGGGCCATGACATCATCCGATGTAGCATCAGGGAGAAGTCTCGAAACAAAAATGTGTTTTTTAGGAGGCACTCCCACCAATGGTTTATGCATTCCAGGTATTGCATCATCTACCGCATTAATTGTAGCATCAGTTGCAACAAGTGGCACTCCGGCATTACTAACATTAGGATCCCTGTCGGCAATATCCATGGGTGTAGATTCTTGCCCAGACAAAACGGACACTACAGACATCGTCTGTGGAATTGGAGTTTGCATCGGTTGAGAAGCGGTCGGAACCGATATAGATGTGGAGGCCGACAAACGCAAGGACAAATCAGGAGTCCGTTCTCCCGCCTTCTTACGACAGCTTTAAACTTGCGAGAGTTTAAGAAAACTGGCAGACAGACTCATCAGGTTATCCTTTGTTTGCCACGTGAAAAGTTCCATTTCATCTTCCACGATCCGGCATGACTCACATCCCCATTTGAAACCCTTTTTTTGATCTAAAAGATCCTTCACCCTGCATGTAAAGCCGGGCCGGGCTGCGCCCCGGGCGGCACGTTTCAAGGGCGGCAAAATTTCAGAGAAAATAATAAAAATATTTTGTTAATATTTAAACCTTTTTATTTTTCTTGCAACTAAAAATTCATAGATTCATAGAATTTTGCACAGAATTTTTGAATTTTGAAATTCAACACTGCAGTGTTGCAGTGCAGTGTTAACAGTGCACTGTTAAGATTGACACATACATACATAAATTGGCAATTTTTTGTGATCTCTTTTTGGCAGCCCTGCTAACAGCATAGGCATAAAGAGAGCCAAAAAAAATAACAGATGTACAGACGTATGTATGTGTAAAACTCAAGAGAATCTGTCAATAATGTACGACGACCATAGGAGAAAAAGAGAAGCTGATATTATTTTTACTCTCGCAGATATGAATTCGGCAACTGCTCGGCTCTAATCTGTGCAAGTTTGCGATTTTGTTGGGCCACGCGGACTAATGCATTATTTCTCTTTCCAAACTTTGGTTTTGTGCTAACAAGTTCGTGAATTTGAATTTGTCGTGAAATTATTGAACAAATTTGTTTGATTTTAATTTTTTCGCTATTTTGACTAAGTAAGTATTAAATATTTATATTCAATGTATAATTAAATATTATGTGCAGGCTTTAATATAAATTATCATAAGAAATATATGTTGATTTTTGCGACCTTTTTGTTGTTTAGAGTTGAATGTTTTGCCGGCTCGAGGGCGAATAAAAACAAAAAATAAAAAACACAGTTTGTTCTTATTTTCGTTCCGATATATTTCGACCACTCATCGGTGGTCGTCTTCAGGGCAATTATAAATAACATTGAATTGTGATTGACATAATATTAATTTAACAACAAGATAACACCTACTTAGTTTTACACGTCCGCCCACTGTGACGTGGAGCTACACACTGATTTGTCCCTAATAAATGCCTGTATAAATGCGCGCAGTTGTCCGTATCTACCTTATAATTAAGTCTTATATTTGTCGGGGTATTTACTATGTGCAGCATCTCCAAAGTGTAACGTTTGTTGTAATGTTGTTCTTGGTCTATTATGTTTACTTCGTCAAAATTTGGGGAATTTCTGCATAAGCCATTGTGTTGGAATATGGTGTTAAAATGGTACAAAAAACCAACAGCATCAGGACGAATAATTAACTTCAACTCCAAACATCCGAAGTCGATGATAATGAATACAGCAAGAGGTTGTATACAACGGATGCTCAATATATCGGACCCAATTTTTCATGAAGAAACGAAGGAAGAAATACGTCGAATTTTAAAGGATATAGACTTTCCAAGGATATAGACTTTCCAAACCACATCATAAGGACTTTACTAAAATCTCGCAATAAGAAAACCAACAAAGATGTTCCGACAAAACGCTTTATGTCCGTCACATATGTCCCACAACTATCGGAAAGATTAGCAAACTCAGATTGCTATGACATCGAACAAATACAGATAGCACATAAACCCAATAACACACTACGGAGTATTTTTAACAGAACAAAAAGTAGGATTGATACAATGGACAAGAGCAACGTAGTATATAAAATACCGTGCAATGGGACTAATGAAGAAAACTGTGATAAAATATATATAGGGACAACAAAATCGAGGCTAAAAACAAGACTATCGCAACATAGATCTGACTATAAACTTCGTCAATACTCCAATGCACCAAAAACGGCCCTTATGGCCCACTGTGCTGCCAGTGGACATTCCCCAAATTTTGACGAAGTAAACATAATAGACCAAGAACAACATTACAACAAACGTTACACTTTGGAGATGCTGCACATAATAAATACCCCGACAAATATAAGACTTAATTATAAGGTAGATACGGACAACTGCGCGCATTTATACAGGCATTTATTAGGGACAAATCAGTGTGTAGCTCCACGTCACAGTGTGCGGACGTGTAAAACTAAGTAGGTGTTTTCTTGTTGTTAAAGTAATATTATGTCAATCACAATTCAATGTTATTTATAGTTGCCCTGAAGACGACCACCGATGAGTGGTCGAAATATATCGGAACGAAAATAAGAACAAACTGTGTTTTTTATTTTTTGTTTTTATTCGCCCAACATTTGACCTCGAGCCGGCAAAACATTCAACTCTAAACAACAAAAAGGTCGCAAAAATCAACATATAACTTGAACGGAAGGCACGCCGAAAACATATTCCAACACCATGGCTTATGCAGAAATTAAGTCCAACTATAACAAATATAAGACGGTGATTAAAAAGTATCAATCAACAACAAAAAAATTAGTAAAGCTTAAGTCTAGCATAAAATTTCTCTTAAAATGTAGGAAATCAAAATTAGTCCCAAAATTTATCAGCAATAACTCAAAATACAAGATGATTTTCACAAAAGATACTGACACACATTCGGACATTAACAAAATATTAGAAAGACATACGCATAATTTTCACACAAAGATATTAAGCTTATTAATAAAACATAAACATAACATACTAGCCAGACAAAACAAAGAGAAGGAAAAAGCAACAAAAAAGTTACAAGAACAGCTGGACGAAAATGATTTTAAAACATTTATGAAGAGTGAGAACACAATAGCCGAAAAATTAACAACAACTTTGAAGAGACATCATGAATCCAAACATGAGAGACTACGAAAACAACGGAACAGCGTTCTCTTGAACAACAACAACAACACAAACGATTGGTTTGTAAATAAGACGAATATAGAATTCCCGAACAACGTAAAAGCGTTACTGGCGAAAGGCCCTAAGTTCGCAATCCCAGTAGAGAAGAAAAAATTCCCTCTCTTTAAATATATAGTAGACGGAGAGGAGCTAGTACAGACTCTTAAAGACAAAGAAAAACAAGAGGAAGCACGCACAAAATTCTCTTTAGTAATAAAAGACGACAAAACATCTAACAAAGAAGACGCAGCTGATCGTGCAATACTTGACACAGTGGAACAAACAAGGAAATTTCTTAGACAGAATGATGACATATTAATTTTAACTTCAGATAAAGGAAATAAGACAGTTGCATGGATAAGACTCAGTATGACAAAAAAATGGATAGTATACTTGTTTATGAACGGATTCCATTTATCGATAATATATGTAGTTATAGGTATCGATTACACACATACATTAGCATTACACAAACATAATTGCGCGATGCTGCGTCGGCGCTTTTTCTCTTTTTCTTCAGTAATAAATTGGCACTCAACTGATTCAGTAGCAAAGAATCAAAGGAAAATTAATTATTGAATTGGCAAAAGGTACAGTCCACTGCTAGACCAAATCATATATTGGTCATTCGAGCCGAATAAGGAAATCGGTTTTCGTTCGAATAAGGTGCTTTTCGTTCGAATTTCTTTGGATCTATTGGAAAGTTTTGTGGGTTATTACTCTGGAATAGTTCTTCGCAATGGAAGAACTAAAGGCATTGGTGGGTCGTCGGAGCCGACTCAAGGCCAGCATCACAAGAATCCTGGATTGGTCGGAAAGAACCCAAACATCATCAACTACTGAGGTAGCCGCTCGGATGGATCAACTCCAGTCCGTGTGGAAGGAATTTAATGGAAACGGGGATTCCATAGCCCTACTGGAAGATGTACGTTACTTCTAGGAAAAAAACGGTTAGTACAACAACAAGCATCATTGTCTGGCGACGGCAATGGCGCCATGGGTATGCAGGCATATAACGACGACATCGTTCATTTGCTGCAACAATAACAACAACTCTTTGAACAGTTAGCTGCAAACCAGAGCAGTTCGAACTTGTCAAAGCCCGCTCGCACAGAGGCGGCTGCTTCGGGTTCGACTTCGGGAAACAACACGACGGCACTCGTGCAAGGCGGCGAATTGCCGAAAATTCAAATCAAACGGTTCGCTGGACTCTACACAGAGTGGCCAGCTTTTCAAGATATCTACGAGAGCACGATACACAACAAAAGGGAGTTAACCAACACTCAAAAGTTTCATCATTTGAAAACACTGCTCGTCGATGATGCTGCCAACTTGGTGCGGCATCTGGCAATAACTGACACGGCTTACAACACTGCTTGGGAGCGCTTAAAGGAAAGGTACAATAGGCCACGCCATATTGTAAACTCATTTTTGGAACAATTTATGGGTCTACCAACGACAAACAAAATTGATGTGTCCATCTTACGAAAGGTATCAGATGGCACAAACGAGATTGTTCGCGGTCTGGATGCGATCAATCAAACAGGACGGGATTGCTGGGTACAATATCTGGTATTGGAAAAGCTTGACGCTGATACACGGCGCAGGTGGATTGAGCGCAGCATGGGCAACGAGGCGCCCACACTGGAGGAATTCTTCAAGTTCTTGGATGATCGTTGTGAAGAATTAGAGCTCAGCAAACGGGAGATTGCGGCTGGAGGCAAAACGCCAGCGCAAATCACACACACAAAAAGGGTCACACATTCAATGGTTGCAGTTCAAGGTGGCAGCTGCACCAAATGTCAGGCGACAGATCATAAACTGTATGGCTGTCAACAATTTATGGATTTAACAATTGCACAACGTCGTACGTTCATCAGGGAAAAGGCTTTATGTTATAAGTGCCTAAAATCAGGGCATATGGTCATAAACTGTCCATCACAATTCGCATGCAAGTATTGTAAAGGTAAGCACCATTCTCTGGTCCACGATGCAGGTAACTCAATGGCTTTAAGGAACTTGCAACAAGGTAAAAGGGAGAATCAGCGTAGTCCAAACGCTTCTCATCACGATTTGTCTACATCAAGTCTAGTAGCTCATAATGGGAGTGCACCAGCAACGGTTTGTTCACAAAGCTCTGCGAAAACGATAACAGGAAAAGGTTTAAATCGAAGCATATTGCCTACTGCTACGGTCTATGTTCAAAAAGTAAATGGAGACTACATCACATGTCGTATCTTACTAGATACTGGGTCGGAACTTTCATATGTATCAGAACGATGCATACAAGCATTTGGATTGCCACGGTCGGCATCATCAATTTCGGTCACAGGAATCTCTTCGGTTCAGGCTGACACCACAAGGGGAAGCAGCACGCTTCAGATCAAGTCAAGGTACTCTAACAATCACTTTACGGTACGGGCTCATGTTCTTGGCAAAATCACCTCAACACTGGAAAGGCGGAACATTGACGCATCGGCACTGTAGGTCTTTAACGATCTTCAACTGGCTGACTCAGAATTTTTCACAAACGCTCCAATTGACATTCTTTTGGGTGGTGAACATGTTTGGTCTACAATTACAGGTAAAAGGTTGTACGACAATACGGGCAAACTCATTGCAATTTCATCGATTTTCGGATGGGTCATCAGCTCTATCAGGATGCCACAAACTAACAACGCATTCGCTATGGCATCATACATTGACATTAACGCTTCGCTCCAGAGGTTCTGGGAGCTAGAGGACATCAGTTCCACATCCAAATTGGAACCTGATGACGAACAAGTAGAGAAACACTTTCTCGCTACACACACTCGAGATGAAAAGGGGAAGTACATTGTTGAACTTCCATTTAAGGTCACTAATCCTGAATTTGGGGATACTCTACAAGGAGCTCTAAGCCGTTTCCAATCGGTGGAACGACGGTTACAAAAAGATGAAAATCTAAGAGCATAATATGTCAACTTCATGAAGGAATACTTCGATTTGGGGCACATGCGCGAAGTGCCACCAGATGAGGTCAATAATGGGCAACGGTTTTATCTACCACATCATCCGGTTTTGGGTCGGAAACTGAGAGTAGTTTTCGACGGATCATTCTGCGACACCAACGGCAAATCACTAAACGATTATCTATTTACAGGGCCTAGCATTCAACGCGATATAAGCAGTCTGCTTGCGCTTTCGGATGTACAAATTTGTATTCTCAGCCGACATAGTTAAGATGTTTCGGCAGATTTGGGTGAACAACAAACACCGCGACTTCCAGAGAATTGTCTGGAGAGAAAGGCCATCGGATCCAATCAAACATTATCAACTTTGTACCGTCACTTACGGCACCTCATGTGCACCATTCCTGGCTGTCAGGGTATTAGAGCAACTGGCTATTGATCATCAGCAGGAATACCCGAATGCTGCAAAAATCCTACAAGAGGATTTTTATGTCGACGACGTGCTCACTGGGTCAAACAGTGAGGAGGAACTGGTACAAAATCGAAAGGAACTCATTCAACTTATGTCCTGTGCTAATTTGGAGCTTGGAAAATGGGTATCAAACACACTTCGCATACCAACGGAAGGAACTGATTCTACACAATCATCACCAGTGAAGGTTCTTGGGCTTTACTGGCAACCTGATCTTGATACATTGTCCTATAATGTAGGTCTAAAAGGAAATGTCGATTGTACAAAACGACAAGTTTTATCGGATGTCTCACGGATCTTTGATCCACTTGGGCTATTGGCACCAATTGTGGTCCAATTCAAAATACTCTTTCAACAATTATGGCTTCTCGATTTGGGATGGGATGACAAACTGCTAAAGGAGAATTGGCTCAAATGGCGAGCAGATTTGGATATTCTACAACACATTCACATACCCCGGTTAGTTGTCAACGACGCGGACAACATTGAATTGCATGGATTCTCCGATGCATCTATAAAGGCATACGCTGCTGTAGTGTACAGCAGAGTAATCAACAATGATGGCTCGATTTCTACATCGATTATGGCTGCGAAATCTAGGGTGGCTCCGCTGAAGCAGCAATCTCTGCCTCGCCTAGAGCTTTGAGCGGCACTGCTCCTAAGTCAACTCATACGTTCGATAAAGGCGGCACTTCGACATCAAAAGGTCACGGTTTTTGCATGGTGCGATTCCACAATCGTACTCTATTGTCTATCATACGCACCCTCTCGACTAAAGACATTTGTTGGGAACAGAACTTCGGAAATTCTGGACACCATTCCAAGGCATTATTGGCGTCATGTGGACTCCAAATCGAATCCAGCTGATTGCGCATCTAGAGGTCTCATGGCTGCAGACCTAAAAGACTTTCAGTTATGGTGGAATGGCCCGTCATGGCTACGTGACGCGGATCAATTTATGGTAAGGTTAAACAACTCACAAGTCTGTTTAAATATTTCAGAAAATAACATACAAAAGGAAGTCAAAATCAATTGTCTGACTGCATTAGTAGATGCAGCTCCTGATCACCCACTTGATCATCTTGTTCAACGAGTATCTTCATGGTTGACGCTCGTTCATACGGTTGGCTATGTTCTACGCTTTCTACGGCGCAATAAGGGTCCATTTGGGGACAAAGGCTCAAACTGTCTTACATTTGAGGAAATCAGCGCGGCACGTATTGTATGCTTGCGGCACGCGCAAACTTGCTTCCAGGATGACTATCAATTGCTACTCGCAAATAAACCATTGCGAAGTCGATCTCAGTTGGCTAAACTCTCGCCAATAATCGACAAGGACGGACTACTTAGGGTTGGAGGACGATTGCAACACTCGCAATTGTCCACAGAGGCGAAACATCCAGTTTTGCTACCGAAATTTCATCGCATCACCAAGCTGATAGTTGAAGACGAACACAGGGCCAACCTGCACCCTGGCGTCTCTTCACTCTTTGTTATGGTACGGCAAAGATTCTGGATATTTGGCGCAAGGAACTTGATAAGGAAAGTCACACACGACTGTTTGGCTTGTTTTCGACAACGGCAACATACATCACAACAAAGAATGGCTGATCTACCCAGCATTCGAGTCACTCAGGCGCTTCCATTTGTAAACACTGGATGTGACTATGCTGGTCCAATCCTTCTTAAGGATGGAAAGGGGCGCAAACCGCGCATTGGTAAGGGCTACATTTGCCTATTTGTTTGCCTTGTCACATCGGCAATCCATCTGGAACTTGTAACGGATTTGAGCACCGACTCATTCTTGGCCGCGCTAAGACGTTTTGTCTCGTTGCGTGGCAAGTGCGGCAAAATCTATAGCGACAACGGAACGAACTTCATTGGGGCTAAACGCTCGCTTGATGAAATGCAGAAGCTGCTGGCATCTCAACAACACATGAACAAGGTTACGAACACTCTGGCGAATGATGGCATACAATGGGTATTTATTCCGCCACATGCTCCTCATTGGGGAGGAAAATGGGAATCTGCAGTCAGATGCGTAAAGCTGCATATTCAACGAGTCATTGGGAAATCTACTCTCACCTACGAGCAGATGCGAACTCTACTTGCCCAAGTCAGCGCAGTGGTCAACTCACGACCTTTGTGCTACCACTCGGACACAGATGTCAATTATTTGTCGCCAGCACACTTCTTGATCGGCAGGCCTCTCACAACCATACCAGAGGCAGACCTAGGCCACATTCCCGTGGGCCGACTTGGGTACTGGCAAGGTATCCAATCTATGATGCAAGGCTTCTAGAAGCAATGGCACCAGGAGTATCTTACCACTCCGCAACAGCGTCCAAAGTGGACCACTCCAGCACCAAACATATCAGTCGGAGATGTGGTGCTTGTAAAGGAATCTAACACCCCACCAGCTCATTGGCATCTTGCGCTGGTTCTCGAAGCCTACCCAGGCAAGGATGAATTGGTTCGAGCGGTCAGACTCAAGACCTCTTCAGGAGAAATAACTCGGCCAAATTTAATCGGCCATTAAAAAAAAATTGCGGTATTGCCCCATTCAGAAACTGTGTTTCAGGGCGGGCCGGGATGTTTATGAACGAATTGCATTTATCGATAATATATGTAGTTATAGGTATCGATTACACAGATACATTATCATTACACACACATATTTGCGCGCTACTGCGTCGGCGCTTTTTCTCTTTTTCTTCAGTAATAAATCAACTGATTCAGTAGCAAAGAATCATAAGGAAAATTAATTATTGAATTTGGCATAAAGTACAGTCCACTGCTAGACCAAAACAATACTTAACGATTTAAATACATATAGAACCTTAAGGAAGGACCCAACCACTAGACTACAGACCAAAAACAACGAATTGGTAGAAAAACTATACAAACATGAACTTATTTCACGGACCGAAAGAAATAAGCTTATAACAACCACATCAATTCGACCAAGAATATATGGATTACCTAAAATTCACAAAGAAGGTACGCCATTGAGACCAATCTGTTCATCAATTGGTTCTCCATCATACGGACTATGCAAATATATAGTCAACATATTAAAAAATATAACGGCAGACTCAACATATAACGTAAAGAACGCCTCAGAATTTAAGACAAGGATTAATGACAAGGATTATTCCAATAGAATTGGCACTTGACACCATTAGAGAAAAGTGGATTAAAATAAAAGCGCACACTAACATTCCAAAATTAACATTAATGGATATAGTACGTTTTTGTATACAAGAGAACAGATATTTCAAATACAAAGACAAGATATACACACAACTAAAAGGAATGCCTATGGGCTCACCAGCGTCACCGATAATAGCTGACATAATTATGGAAGAACTCTTAGACAAAATGATGAAAACGCTACAGCGACCACCTAGAGTTATGACGAAATATGTAGATGACCTTTTTGCCATAATTAAAGAAGACGAGATCCAAAACACACTTGACAACCTAGATTCATTTGACAGGAACATAAAGTTTACAATAGAATTAGAAAATGACAACAAATTAACATATCTAGACGCATCAATACACAGAAGAAGAAATGAACTAAAATTAAAATGGTACAAAAAACCAACAGCATCAGGACGAATAATTAACTTCAACTCCAAACATCCGAAGTCGATGATAATGAATACAGCAAGAGGTTGTATACAACGGATGCTCAATATATCGGAACCAATTTTTCATAAAGAAACGAAGGAAAAAATACGACGAATTTTAAAGGATAATGACTTCCAAACCACATCATAAGGACTTTACTAAAATCTCGCAATAAGAAAACCAACAAAGATTTTCCGACAAAACGCTTTATGTCCGTCACATATGTCCCACAACTATCGGAAAGATTAGCAAACTCAGATTGCTATGACATCGAACAAATACAGATAGCACATAAACCCAATAACACACTACGGAGTATTTTTAACAGAACAAAAAGTAGGATTGATACAATGGACAAGAGCAACGTAGTATATAAAATACCGTGCAATGGGACTAATGAAGAAAACTGTGATAAAATATATATAGGGACAACAAAATCGAGGCTAAAAACAAGACTATCGCAACATAGATCTGACTATAAACTTCGTCAATACTCCAATGCACCAAAAACGGCACTTATGGCCCACTGTGCCGCCAGTGGATATTCCCCAAATTTTTACGAAGTAAACATAATAGACCAAGAACAACATTACAACAAACGTTACACATTGGAGATGCTGCACATAATAAATACCCCGACAAATATAAGACTTAATTATAAGGTAGATACGGACAACTGCGCGCATTTATACAGGCATTTATTAGGGACAAATCAGTGTGTAGCTCCACGTCACAGTGTGCGGACGTGTAAAACTAAGTAGGTGTTTTCTTGTTGTTAAAGTAATATTATGTCAATCACAATTCAATGTTATTTATAGTTGCCCTGAAGACGACCACCGATGAGTGGTCGAAATATATCGGAACGAAAATAAGAACAAACTGTGTTTTTTATTTTTTGTTTTTATTCGCCCAACATTTGACCTCGAGCCGGCAAAACATTCAACTCTATCATAAGAAATATTGATAAGAATTAGACATGTAGAATTAACATGTAACGCTTTGTGTGCTTAATCAGCTGTTTTTTGAAAGTTCTTGCCGTTCGGAGTTGCCACGTCATTGCCATTGAATTGTTAAAAAATCCGGAATTTAAAATAAAAGAAAGAAAAATAAAGAAAGCAGTTTTTCCTAAGTATAAGAACATTCAAGAAAATCTTCTAGTTAATATCTAAATATTAATGTCTCTATTACAAAATTTAAATAGTATTATAATCTAGAGAACATATAATATATATATGTATATATAGAATATAGAATATATTTGTGCCCAATTTTACCAAACCCTTGCAATGGTATAAAAACTTCCACAAAGCAAGATATTTTTTTTCTAAAATTTTATAAGTACTTTTTTTATGTTCGGATATATTGCGTATAAAATAAACTAGTTCTTTAATCATTAAATATTTTTAATTATAGCATTAAAGATGAAAAGAATAATGGAAAGTGGGGTACGGAAAACGTAACAAGAGAAAAGCTAAGCTGGAAAACATTAGAGCAAACGAAGGATCGTTGTTAAAATATGTAAAAAGTGTTGTGCCTGAGACGTCCAATCCTCCCTTAGCTGTACATTTATTGGACAACACTGGACCTTCTGATCAAGAAGACATTGAAATAGTACAAGATCTTAGCACTGAATTAGAGGCTCCATCTGTATTTTCCGGCATGGTCATGAATACTTGCGAAACAAAAATCGATTTTACGTCAACATTGTCTCCTATTCAATGCCAAAAATTCGAGGATATTGGAAATTGGCCTGAACACGTAAATGACGATATTCGTTTGTACCTTATTTAACAAGGACGGGAAATTGTTCAGAATATGAATAGTAACTTTGCTGAAACGTCATCAAAATCTCGTCCAGGTCCATGTTCTTTGACATCAAAGGACGAAACAAGTCGGCTTACTCAGGAATGGTTTTTCCGTACATTGACATTGACGAAAAAATTGTACGCACTTGGATGGTATATTCTCCATCTAAAGCAGCATTATTTTGCTCTTGTTGTCGTTTATTTGAGAAAGTAAATACACCCACTGGATCAAAATTTTGCTCATCCCATGGATTTAATAATTGGTGGAAGTTAAATCCTAAGGTTTCATGTCACGAATCAAGTGCACTACACAACCAAAATTATTCGAAATGGAAGGAGTTGGAGTGCAGACTTCAAAAAGGACAGACTATTGACCAGAAAAAACAAGACATTGTTTTAAAGGAAACTAAGGAAATTCTCCTTAGGATGTTTGATATTATAAAATTTCTTGCCAAACAAAATTTGGCTTTACGTGGACATAAAGAAAATGACCCTACAATCAATAGAGGAAATTTTTTAGAACTGGTCCATTTAATTGGAAAATACGATCCCGTACTTCGTGAACATCTGGTAAGATCGAAAATGTGTGACAAAATTTCAATCACTTATTTGTCGCCACAAATACAAAACGAATTTATTGAAGTTTTGGGAAATAATGTTCGTCAGCATATCGTCGGACAAGTAAAAAAGGCAAAGTATTTTTCGATTATATTCGACAGCACTCCGGACCTTTCTCATAAAGACCAAACTAGTCAAGTATTAAGATACGTAATCATCGAAAATCAGGAAGTAAAAGTGGTGGAATCATTTATAGATTTCATTGAAACCAAAGACAAAACTGCAGAAGGAATTTCAAAGATGATTTTAAACAAACTTGAAGCTGATGGCTTAGATGTAAGCAACTGTAGAGGCCAAGCATATGATAATGCTGCTGTAATGGCTGGAAAGCATTCAGGAGTTCAGCAAAGAATTCAAGAAATAAACCCTAATGCTGAATTTGTACCTTGCTCAAATCACTCGTTAAACTTTGTTTGTTTACACGCTGCCTCAGTTGAGCTAAGTTCAGTAACTTTTTTTGGCCTTTTTTTTTCCAAATCGACGCATCGTTGGGATGTTTTATCTGCGGCGACAGGCAAAGCTTTAAAAAAAATTCAAGACACGCGCTGGAGTGCTAGAGGAGATGCCTTAAATATAACGTTTCACCATTATGAAGACATTTTAGTAACATTGGAAAAACTGACGGAGACAGGAGAAAGCTTAACCACTAGGACAGATGCTGGAGCTTTACTAACTATGATGCAGTCGTTTTCTTTTCTTTGCTTTTTGGGACTTTGGCAACCGGTGCTGCACGAAGTGAATGATGCGCAAAAGTATTTACAAACCAAGAGACTTGACATAATATTGTCCGCTCAGAGAATAAATGCTTTGCAGACGATATTGACAAAGAAACGAGAAATATGGGCAGATGGCGCTGTAAACTATGCAAAAAATATGTGTCAAAAACTCGGAATTTCTTTAGAGCCTCAGAGGCGGCTAATAAGAAAGCATACTTTTGATACCGGAACTGGAGATGCTTGCTTGTCTTTTGAAAGTGAATTAAGGCGAAGGCTTTTTTCTTCATTGGATAGAGTTATTGTTGAAATTGGTCAGCGCTTTCAACAGCTACAGAGTTTGAAGGATAAATTTGCCTGTCTTACGCCGGCTTTGTTATTAGATCTAGACAACAATAAGGAACGACTTCGACTGCGGTCTTTTGTTATTGCTACAGGCAACAAAGAATATCTTTCTAAGGCAGACTCACTTGAATTGTTTAAATTTATTGTGAAATCCAAGATGGATGATTCTCTGCCGAACATTATAATACTACTGCGAATTTTTGTTAAAATTGCCATAAGCAATGCAAGCTGTGAAAGAAGTTTTTCAAAATTAAAACTAATAAAAAATTATTTAAGATCAACAATGAGCACTTTACGACTCAATAATTTGGCCATCTTGTCTATTGAACAAGAGGTGTGTGATGCTCTTGACATTGATGCTGCCATTGAAGACTTTGCCTTAAAAAAAACTAGACGCATAAATTTATAAATAGAAACATGATTAGTTATAAATTATAACAGTTACTCCATTGTCTTTCAATAAAAACATTTATATTACATACATGTTGTTGATTTGCACTTTATATTCAAAAATAAATTCTGTTCCTCTCAAAAAATTGTTTAGAATGTATATATGTAAACATATGTAATAAAATACACCTTGAAATTGGAGTACTTAGATAAGAGGGCGGCATAAATGTGTTCCGCCCCGGGCGCCCGAAACCCACGCTACGCCACTGACTGACTAATAGAATATAGTCTCTATATTACAGACACACAACAGACTGCAATATGAGCGCAAATAACGGCGACGAGTGAAACGAAAACGAGAGAAAAAAAAAGTCAAAGAGCGCGAGCGAGGGAGTTAGAAATCACAATAACAAAAACACTGCAACAAGAACAATATGAAATTGCAAGACAACAACAACAGAGCGTTGTTTGTGATTTGCAAGACAGAAAAAATGAGATTAAGGTGGGAGAGAGAGGAAGAAAAGAGACAGAAAAAAAAGAAAATGAAGTAAGTAAGTTGGCTCGCCGACTTAGATATACCATACACCAGTAAAACAAATATTTCAAATTTGTAATAACAAATGCATTTGCCTATTTTAAAAAAGTTCTGTTCACATGCTTTTTACAAGCATATCTTAGTATCTCGCTCACTCATGCATATGACCACCTTAGCGCCTCCACCCGCCAACGGCCAACTCCGGCCTTATGGAAAAACGTTTATATGCATAACTTGGCTATTTTAATTCCGATTTTGATAAAATTTGGTATTTTGCTGGGTATCAGTATTAAATTTAAGTGTGCCAAACATGATTTCACAAGGTTAAAAATTACGGGGGATAATCGAGTTTTTCAAATTTCGGCGGCGGAAAGGGGCGTGGCAAAATCTTTATACTTACGCACAAAATGTGCGCAATTACTAAGCAGGTATACATACCAAATATGGTGTCTCTAGCTGCAATAGTTTTTGAGATAAACGTTTTTTTTGAATTGCGGGGTCGGAAAGGGGCCTGGCAAAAATTGGAAACAAACTTGATCACTCTACATACTACACGAGCCTACATTCCAAATTTGGTGGCTCTATCTCTTATAGTCTCCGAGATCTAGGTGTTCATACGGACGGACGGACGGACAGACGGACATGGCTAGATCGACTCGGCTGTTGATACTGATCAAGAATATATATACTTTATGGGGTCGGAAAAGTTTCCTTCTGCCTGTTACATACATTTTGGCGACTTTAATATACCATTTCACCCTATGGGTATATGGTATAAAAACCAACAAAGGTCATAAACAGAAATTAAAGTTGTTAAAAATTATTAACACAAACACACAAAAACGCAACAAGTGATACGGTGCAAGTTAGATTTACTAATATAATTTTAATTTCGATCGCGATGCCGATAAAACAAAATAAAAAAAAAATGTAAATCAGTTAAAAACGCGGGAGCTTAAAAAAAACACGTCCGTCTTAATCGAGAGCGTTGATTTTTGTTGAGAGATATCGAGATATTTTAAAAGATTTAAAAAAACTGGTTCGCTACTTGACTATGCAAATTATTGTGTAGCCAAATCTCAATTTTGTCTTTTAAATACTCAATGCTACAATAATTATATCGATCGCTGTAAGGTTGAATTTTATAAGAACCCCAAAAGATTTTACAACTTTGTTAATTCCAAAAGACGCTCTAATTTACTACCTTCCACCTTCAGACTTAATGACCAGACTGCTAATAATGATTCAGATATTGCAGATCTGTTTGCTGAATTCTTTCAGTCGACTTATTCTACTACTTATCCCTTCTCAATCCCACATTTAAATGTTTTTTCCTAGTATTATTGAAGACTGTATTATCTCTAGCTTGTCATCTATGACGTCTTCCATTGTACCCGGGCCTGATAATACCTAGTTACATCCTTAAAAGTGTTCGATTTCCCTATCTAAGCCTTTATCTCGGTTTTTCTTTATATCGGGTGAGCCATGTAGTGTAATCACCGGGTTCCACTTGGTTTATAATTTTGGAAGAATAAACGCGTCATCTCAGTTTGGTGGTAATATTTTTAGAAAATAACGTAATATTATGGAGTTATTTGTTAATTACTAATAATGATAATAAATGATTGATTAATAGTAATGTATGTATGTTTGTTAGGAAAATTGTTTTATTTGTGTCTGGCCAGACAAATTTTCTTTCTCCAAAAAGAATTTTTTTCTTTTTTATGTATTTTTAATAAAATGAAATAGTTGAATCCATAAAAGAATTTTATATTTACACCATACACCCATAGGGTGAAATGGTATATTAAAGTCGCCAAAATGTATGTAACAGGCAGAAGGAAGCTTTTCCGACCCCATAAAGTATATATATTCTTGATCAGTATCAACAGCCGAGTCGATCTAGCCATGTCCGTCCGTCTGTCCGTCCGTCTGTCCGTCCGTATGAACGCCTAGATCTCGGAGACTATAAGAGATAGAGCCACCAAATTTGGAATGTAGGCTCGTGTAATATGTAGAGTGATCAAGTTTGTTTCCAATTTTTGCCACGACCCTTTCCGCCCCCGCAATTCAAAAAAAATGTTTTGTCTCAAAAACTATTGCAGCTAGAGACACCATATTTGGTATGTATATCTGCTTAGTAATTGCGCACATTTTGTAAGTATAAATATTTTGCCACGCCCCTTTCCGCCCCCGAAATTTAAAAAACTCGATATCTCCCGTAATTTTTAACCTTGTGAAATCAAATTTGGCACACTTAAATTTAATACTGATACCCAGCAAAATACTAAATTTGATCAAAATCGGAATAAAAATAGCCAAGTTATGCATATAAACGTTTTTCCATAAGGCCGACGTTGGCCGTTGGCGGGTGGTGGCGCTAAGGTGGTCATATGCAAGAGTGAGCGAGATACTAAGATATGCTTGTAACAAGCATGTGAACGGAACTTTTTTAAAATAGGCAAATGCTGTTATTATTTTGTTATTTGTTATTACAAATTTGAAATATTTGTTTTACTGGTGTATGGTATACCTAAGTCGTCGAGACGACTTACTTACTTCATTTTCTTTTCGTTGTTTTTATTTATTTTTTTTTTTTTTTTTAATTATTTTAGCAAATTTTTAACCTAACCTTATGTACTGTTTGTATCTTATTTTTATTATTCCTAATTTTTATGTTGTTGTCTTTAAATATTTCTACAGCTTCGAATGGTCCCATATAGGCTGAGTCAAGCTTATGACCAGCTTCGTTTTTTAAGAAAACCTTATCTCCTGTTTCTATTTTTAGATCTCCTGACTTATTGTCATCAAAATTTTTCTGGTTTTCCTTACGTTTCTCTAACATCATTCTAGCTCTACTGTAAGCTAGTTCTAATCTAAACTTTGTAAGGAAGCTTTGGCTGGGGTACAATTCTCAGTCCCAGAGTCCAGTCTACAGAACATTTATTTGATCTGGAGACCTTGATAAGTATTAAGATTGGGGACTGAGACCACATAAAGGGGGGAAAAAGGAAGGGAAAGGAGTAGGAGGGGAGTCCAAGAGGAGTAGCAACGACTGATCTCGTCTGCCAAGCGAAGCCCGCTTAGCCAAGATCCGTTGCCTCTTGGACGGGAAAGGGAAGCGGGAAAGGGAATGTTAGTGTGGTAAAGGGAAAGGGATGGTGAAGAGGAACTGCAACGAAGCCTACTTGGTCAAGATCCGTTGCCTCTTCACCTTGAGTGACTGAGCCTAGAGACCAGCGACTGACTTCGTCTGCAGGAGAATAACTCATCCTGCCGAAGTCCGCTGGTCCTTCGGCTCCACTCAAATGGTTAGGTGGCCAAAGAGAAGGGAAGGTAAAGGCATAGGTTCAGTGCCGAATGAAGAAATAATGCCGGGTGGGTTAAATGATCAGATTGTAACGTTTATTAATAATTAATTAATCCTAAACATATCTTTGAAATCTGGGTCCCTACCGCACTCAAGCAAAAATAAAGGGGAACTTTGGTCATGGGCTCACCTGCTAATCCTGAAGCATCTCTTTAGGGTACTCTGATCCTCTGCTACACTTGCTGGCACTTGTTGATTTGATGGCTCTCGTGGTTACTGGCCAAGTGATTTTCTCCTAATTCTCACTCCTGTCGAAACCCACCCTTGCTCTGCCTACTTATGTCCTAACGGTGAAACCATTCGACGTGTCTGGTGCTTTGGCACGCGTCTCGATCGACGTCTCTCTGTCTTCCACTTTCAATCTTGTCATGGTCTCTTTAGCGTCGGTATGCAGAGCAGCGTCCGCAGTCGGGAGGTTGCTCTCTGTCCGCGACGCGTCGACGCTGCAGCCACATCCACACGGTAGCTAGAAAGAGAGGGAGGCGTCGATCGAAAGCATTGGCTATCAGAAAAAAGAACTACAGTTAGTTTTGAGGTTACGATATTTAATGTGCCCTCCATGGGCGTATCAAAATAAAAGTACAAACGAAAAGGGCCCTACATGAGCGTAGTTCAGTTTGCCACGATAATGTGACTCGTCACACGGTGTCCTCACTTTGAACGGACGAAATGGACCGTGACCCGCCCGTTTGCCTTGACTTCGATGCGGAACAGCCGATCGTCTGCCGTCGGCTTTGGAGGACTTACGTACGGGTCGCGGAGGGGTGTCCGATACACGTTTGAGGCGGAGGTTTGGACTTGGGTCCCTGGTCATCGGCGGCGGGGACTCTGTAGTCCTCCATCGGGACGGCGAGCACTTCACCAGGGTCCAGCCCGGGGTACGGCAGGACGAACATTTCCTCTCGGAAAACCCGCTCTGCTGGCCAGACGAGAGGCTCCGTCTGGGGGAGTGGGGGCGTGACCATGTCTTCCCGATATCGATCGAGTGCCACGTCCGATGGGCATACAGGCACTGGATCTGACCCAAAGAGCGCGGTTGCGGCTGAGATGACTGTCTCTTCTGGGTAGGTTTGCCTCGCAGGACCAGTAGATATCATCGGATCCTCCAAACAAAAAGGGCCGGCCGATTCCGAGGGTCCGAGGGTTTTGTGCCGAGGGGGGAGTTCGACCACCGACAATATTACCGCGCGCTCCGGTCGAGTCGAGTCTACGGCTTGTTGACTGGATCTTCCGGTGGGCTATCGCCTGTGGTGGGGCCGGACGTGACCGGGCCGTGTTCCCTTTCCCACCCCGCAATCATTTCTTCGATCCGGGCTATGTCGGCCTCGCGATCGCTGTGGTCTTCCCCTTGCTGTGACATACCACTGTGAAATATAAAGCATGTTAAATCTACCCTGAACTCTGAATGTACTATGATTAAAGCTAAGATACAATGGTTTTAGATAATTTTGCCTAGCATCGGTGCGAAGAGCCCCTGTTTAGAAGAGAGGGGGACGTTGGGCAGCCGCACCCACCAACAAGTGGTCCCCCCTTGAAAGATCATTAATCGGTGGCCTCGTGCGGGCCGTGGGTACAAGGTGACACGACGCCGATGTCTTCAGAAAGACCGAGTTCTGGTGGTTCGCTGTCGTCACTATTGAAGGCCTTTAAGTCAGCCAGACCGGCGGTACGTCGTTCACGCCCCTGGGCTTCTTGTAGTCTAATGACGTTGCTGGAAAGAAACTTGATTATTTTATACGGGCCTTTATACTTAGGCGCCAGTTTGGCATTGAACCCTTCGTTGGCATTAGACAGCACATGTTGCTTGAGCATGGCTATGCTCCCGATGTTTGGACGCCAGTCGCGTCGTCTCAGGTCGTAGTATTTCTTTTGATTCTGGGTCGCGTTCATTTGATTCTCATGTACGAGCTTGAAAATATCTTCCATTCGTCGGATGCGCTCATCCGGGCTAGGGGGTTCGTTACCGGCGACATCCGTTACTTGGTCATAAAGAGCGCCGGGCATACGGGGTTCCCGACCTAATATGATGTACGCTGGACTGAATCCGGTAGTGTCGTTGACGCTTGAGTTGATCGCTAGTGTTATTTCTGGAAGCCATTGATCCCAAGTGTTTTGCGTATTCTCGAGGTATTGTGCAATCATGGTCTTGATGGTTCGATTTGCGCGCTCGGTAGGATTCTGCTGTGGAGAATAGGGGGCGGTATGCTGGAGCATAATTCCGGACGTTTTGCAGAAGTTTTTGAAAAGCTTGCTAGTGAACTGGGTACCGTTATCGCTCACGTGGGTGCGAGGATTGCCGAATCGGGCCCAGATCCTTTCACGAAATGCCCTCTCCAAAGCGGCTGAAGTGGCCTTACGAAGTGGTACCATCTCGACCCATTTTAGTAAATATAGTATAAATCCAAGAAAACTAGTAACATCGTATTACCTTGCTTAGAACGCGGCAAAGGCCCGATAAAGTCAGTACACACGGTATCGAACGACTCCGCGGCTTGACGGGTGAGCATTTTGCCCGCTGGTTTCATTTGCGCCGGTTTAAACTGCGAGCAGACGAGGCAGCATCTAATGTAACGCGCGACATCTCGGAAGAGGCCAGGCCAAAAGTATCTTTGGGTCACTCGCAAAGTGGTTTTCCTGATTCACAAGTGGCCAGCCGTCACCACATTGTGACATTCCTTTAGTACCTGGTCTCGAAATTCTAGGGGAACGCATAGTTTCCAAGGTGTAGAATCGTGGTCATCGGGATGAGGGTCTCGTCTGCGATAAATCTGGCCGTTTTCGAATATATAGTCTGAGAAATGGTCCGTGAGCACGTCGAAGCAATAGCCTTCCAAATAGCAACGATATTTCCTGATGGCCCAGACTATTGCTAGGCATTCTTTCTCAGTAGTCGAGTAGTTTTCTTCCGCCTTCATGAGACGTCGACTAGCGTAAGCAATGACTCTTTCTGCACCGTCGATACTCTGAGTGAGCATTGCTCCGAGGCCAACATCGCTGGCATCAGTCAGTAAGCAAAACTTTACAGCGAAATCCGGACAAGCTAGGACGGGGGCAGTGGTGAGACGGGTCTTGAGTGCGTCGAACGCCTGTTGTTGTTCCAGGTTCCAAAACCAACTTAAACCCTTTTTTAACAACTTCGTGAGAGGATATACCGTGTCGGAGAAGTTGGGTACGAACCGACGATACCAAGAGGCGATGCCGAGACATCGACGTAACTCCATTGGTTGGTGGCTGAAGGTTACGGATAGCTGCTACCTTTTCAGGGTCGGTATGAATACCATCCTCGCTGACAACATGACCTAAAATTGGATCCGTTTCTTGAAGAAACGACATTTATCTCGGTTGATCCTTAAATTGGCTTCTCGTAGACGTCGAAAGACTTCAAGCAGGTGTGAGAGGTGTTCCTCGAGCGTCTTCCCGATTACGATAATATCGTCTAGGTACGCGAAGGCATGTGGTTCCATTTCGGGTCCAATCACACTATCCAAAGCCCTCTGGAACGTGGCGGACCTCTACTTTTGACCTCTAAAGGTATTTGCCAATATCCGCTCTTTAAATCTAGAGTAGAAATGTACTTCGCGTTCCTCAATTTCTCTAGGATATGGTGTATATGAGGCAAGGGGTATGCGTCATGTACTGACTGAGCGTTCAGTTGTCGAAAGTCTATACACATGCGAGTATCACCAGTTTTCTTACCTACCAACACGATTGGTGCGCTGTGAGGCCTTTTGGATGGTTCAATACGGTCCTCCTTCAGCAGTGCGTCTACGGTTGCATTGATAATTTGTTGTTGGGCCGGATTACGGGGATAATACCTCTGCTTCATGGGTCGATCGTGCTTCAATACAATGACATGGTGTGCTATTTGGGTAACGCCGTTGAGCCCGTCGAACTTAGTAATTTCCGCGTCAAGAACCGCTTGAAGTTCCGGCTCTAGTGTCTCCTGTTCCATACTGGATGATTTTTCTGGATTTAAGTCCTCGTCACGGGTCTCAGCTTCTACTAAGGGCGTCCACCTCGGTTACCGGTTCCTTTTTGCTGCCGGGCTGACGGAATGGGTTTTTACGGACAGCGTCAGGTGTTGGAGACGGCAAAACTGAGCCTGCTTGACATACTGGTTTGTTGCTATGCTGAGAGTCAGAGGTATCCTTGGGCGTAGCGGACGTTTCTGCAGGATCCAGTTGATTTATATGAGCATCAGGCTGCGTGTGGCTGCCACTAGTGATGGCTGAATTGTAGAATTGACGGGGCTGTGGGGCTTATCGAAAGGAGGCAACTGCAACAGATAACCTCCACAACGTATAGAAGTTCCTATGTTCCGAAGGAAATCCACTCCCAGAATAAGAGGATCCATCATCGATGGCATCGCTAACAATGTAATATGTACGGTCTGTGCCCCGAGGCTGATAGTTGCCCTAAGAGAACTTTTGATTGCTGCCCGAGTATTATCGGCAAGGTTAATATTAGTATGAACGTCTCGCAGAAGGAACGGAGCGAAGTGCTGAAGAGCCACTTCCTCGTTTATGAAACTCTTGTTCGCGCCTGAATCCAAGGTAGCTACCATTGGTTTTATTTTGACGAAGACATGGAGTTGGATGCGGTCATTCTTTAGGAGGAGGGGGTTACTGGGCTGAGGTCCTGGTCTGGTCCCTCCGTCTGGCCCAGATTGCCTTGCTCCAATCGAATTGTCTCATAATTTACCACCAACTTGGTTAAGCAGGGTAACGTTTGGAAATCATTTCGTCGGGTATACAGCTTGTAGTCTGGTAAAAGATTTTCGTAGATCCTGTCGAATTCCTGTAACGTCTAGTAATGAGCTCTCTTCATCATCAATCGAAGGTCTACTAGATACTCCTTGTATGGTTCCTGAAAGCGTTGCTTTCGAGCGCGTATGCTATCCTCTAGTTTCTCAAAATAGCGTGGGGGTAAAAAAAACTCTAAGAATTCGGACTTGTCATCTCCGGATAGCCACTGGTTTGCCACCAGCTTACGGCCCGTCCGGTCAAACGGTAAGTCGCGGCTCGAGCCTCTATTTGCTCTATGAAATAGATAGGGTCGGTAGATCCGCTAAAGGCAATTCCCCATTCAGTTATACATTTCACGATCGAGGTATAGCTCCCAGTAGTACGGCCTACCATAGATTCATGGACTCGATTCCGCTCACTGGGCTCGATGTTAATCTTTGAGCCAGGCAAGGTGTCGGAGAACCGGAACGAGAACCAGAATGCGATTCAGAACGATAGTTAGTGTCTTGTGGCACCGGTAGTTGAGAAACAATTCCTTCGGGAGTAGGCGACGGTGATCTAGACGGTGGTTTTACATCTAATTTCTTGTCCCCGGCACTAAATTGGGCTTCGATTTCTGCGAGTCGAATCAATACCTCAGGATGATGATCCTCCCTTGAGGCGAACTCACGGAACCGATTTCTTAGGTCTTCCGCTATTCCACCGGTGTCTAATCCGAATTCGTCACAAAGGACTTCCAACTCGGCATTGCGACGATGATTTATCCAATGAACGCTTATTGCTAGTATGTTAGTAAAGACTCGGAGTCGTAGTAGAAGTGATAAGCAGCTAAAGGATATCGGGGTTCGCCCAGTAGGCTATGCGATACTGATTAAAGATGGCTACGGTAAACAGATAGGCTATGGTATGGATGTGCAATTTGACCAATGCGTATATATATATGTTTTATTTAATTTTTAATAAATTCTGCAAGGGAGGGGTCAGAAAATATAAAAATGTATATATGTTTGTTCAAAGAAGAGTAAGTAACGGTGACGGGTAAAGGAGAATTATCGCCGCCGGGGAAACTTTCGAGGTGGTTTTTGGTTTAAATATTTTGAACAAAATCTTTGGAATGGTTCAAATATATATAAGAAAGATCTTGCCTGTGGGTAGATTTCGATCCAGTTTGTTTATTTGAAATAACTAAATCCTTGAATGTAGGATATAGTTATTCGAGACGGGGTAGCTCCTCCCTCGATGTTGTCCAAAGAAAATAAACGTTTACTCCGATTACTGTTTAGAATATCCTTGAGAAAATAGTGGTCCTTGCTGCCGAATTTCCTGATGTCCATGGCATTAATCTCCGTTGTATCCTTGAAGCTTAGTTCTCCTTGGCGATGAATGTCCTTGTCCTATGTGCTTGTTGATCCTTCCGTTGTTAATCCTTGTACTGGTGAGTAGTCTTGTTAATGATCCTTGTCTAGTTGTTATCCTTCCGGATTGAAGAAAATTTTTCCCTCGATGTTTTCTTGTTGAGTTCCAAACACTGACTGCCCTTGCCAGTGCATACGCTTGGTTTTAAATGGTCGCTTGTGCTTTTCTCTTCTGTCTCTTTCCCTCTGCTGCTGCTGCTGCTGCTACTGCTACTTCTGCTTCTGCTTCTGCTTCTTTGGGTGAGAGTAGTGGATTTTTAGGTTACCCATGCCCAGGTCCCGTTCAACTCATAATGCTGTAGGTTACAACCTCACTAATGGCTCTCTGAGAGGCACCTAAACTCGTTCTATCTGCTTCTGGTAACTTTTTTCTCCTCCGTTGTAAAAAAAAGCTTTTAATAAAACTAATGTCGATATGCGACTCTGTCGATGGCTCCGTTGATGACTCTATGGCTAGCTCTGTCGATAACTCAGTAGCTGACTCCATTAATAATTCTCTCTGAGATATGCTGTTGATGAGATTATTAATCCTGTCGAAAACTCTGTTGATGACTCTGCTGATCATTCTGTAGAAACCCTGCCGGAGCCTCTGCCGATATATATATTTTTTTTTTTTTTAAACTGCTTTCCAGGTGTGACTCTGTCGACGGCTCTGTTGGTGACTCTATTGTTAACTCTGTCGTTAACTCAGTAGCTGACTTCATTAATAATTCTCTCTGAGATATGCTGTTGATGAGATTATTAATCCTGTCGAAAACTCTGTTGGTGACTCTGCTGATAATTCTGGCGAAATCCTGTGACTGTGTGCGTGTTATATATATATTTTTGTTTAATTTGTTGCTCTCATTTCACTGTACTCAACTTAAAAAAAAATCATACGAGTCTGCACAAAACGAATAATTTTCTTTTGCTCATGTGTGTGTTAAACATAGGTGATATACCCATGCATACCCTTCCATACGCATACCCATAAGAATGTGTCCAATGTCTATGAGTCGTCCCTGCACTCATATGTACATACGTCACGAGTGAACCAGAAATTTTTCTGCCTTGGAGGAAATGTGTGACGTAAGCATCACACACTGACACTTTCAGGCTAATCTCTGCAATTCGTATCGTGAGCGCACACATGCACGAGAGTCAGTGACACTCATACACACTCACACGATCAGGTGCGGCATTGCACATGTGAGGGCCAATGCACACGAGCATCATGGTTTTTTTTTTCACACACACGTGCATTTCGAAAACTCTTTTCTGTTTTTTTTTTCCACAACTTTCGCACAATAAAAAAAAATACGCTAACATGAAACCCAACGCGCGACTGTACTTGCAAATCAATGTGAATGAAGGAATGACAAAAAAAAAAAACGGTTGAATCAAAGCTGTGTGTAAGAGTGAGACATAAATGGCAAGAGAATGTTCGTAGCTCACACACACGCCCCGAATCAAACGGTGAATTGTCTATTCCCATTCTTACTGGCCGCTCGTATGTCCCTGTCTCTTTGTCGCATTTAACTGTCGCTTACACAGAAAACTAAAAGCGCGTGGCACATCGGCAACGTATATGCGACCTTTATATACCCTAACCACAAATATACATACATATATAAAAATGTTTAACTCTGAGTTGACTCCGATATATATATTAATGAATATGCATACATATAGAATTTTCACTCTTGTGTGGACTCATATATACATATATATATATTAATAAATATACAAACATATATATATATATATATATTAATATTTCCCCCATAATACTCATCAAGGTCCCTGCTACGGCGCCATCTGTAGCTCTGGCTGGGGTACAATTCTCAGTCCCAGAGTCCAGTCTACAGAACATTTATTTGATCTGGAGACCTTGATAAGTATTAAGATTGGGGACTGAGACCACATAAAGGGGGGGAAAAAGGAAGGGAAAGGAGTAGGAGGGGAGTCCAAGAGGAGTAGCAACGACTGATCTCGTCTGCCAAGCGAAGCCCGCTTAGCCAAGATCCGTTGCCTCTTGGACGGGAAAGGGAAGCGGGAAAGGGAATGTTAGTGTGGTAAAGGGAAAGGGATGGTGAAGAGGAACTGCAACGAAGCCTACTTGGCCAAGATCCGTTGCCTCCTCACCTTGAGTGACTGAGCCTAGAGACCAGCGACTGACTTCGTCTGCAGGAGAATAACTCATCCTGCCGAAGTCCGCTGGTCCTTCGGCTCCACTCAAATGGTTAGGTGGCCAAGGAGAAGGGAAGGGAAAGGGTATACATAGGTTCAGTGCCGAATGAAGAAATAATGCCGGGTGGGTTAAATGATCAGATTGTAACGTTTATTAATAATTAATTAATCCTAAACATATCTTTGAAATCTGGGTCCCTACCGCACTCAAGCAAAAATAAAGGGGAACTTTGGTCATGGGCTCACCTGCTAATCCTGAAGCATCTCTTTAGGGTACTCTGATCCTCTGCTACACTTGCTGGCACTTGTTAATTTGATCGCTCTCGTGGTTACTGGCCAAGTGATTTTCTCCTAATTCTCACTCCTGTCGAAACCCACCCTTGCTCTGCCTACTTATGTCCTAACGGTGCAACCATTCGACGTGTCTGGTGCTTTGGCACGCGTCTCGATCGCCGTCTCTCTGTCTCCCACTTTCAATCTTCTCATGGTCTCTTTAGCGTCAGTATGCAGAGCAGCGTCCGCAGTCGGGAGGTTGCTCTCTCTCCGCGACGCGTCGATGCTGCAGCCACATCCAGACGGTAGGTAGAAAGAGAGGGAGGCGTCGTTTGAAAGCATTGGCTATCAGAAAAAAGAACTACAGTTAGTTTTGAGGTTACGATATTTAATGTGCCCTCCATGGGCGTATCAAAATAAAAGTACAAACGAAAAGGGCCCTACATGAGCGTAGTTCAGTTTGCCACGATAATGTGACTCGTCACAACTTAACTTCTTTAGCATAATCATCTACGTTATATAATGGTTCTATTCTATTTGTGTTGAATCGTGTGTTATACGCAAGGCCACTACTTTCCGTACTTCATCATTGCAGAGTACTTCATATATTTTGTATTTTCATTTTTATCATCTGGCCAGAGATTATTTTGTCTACCTTGCCGCCTGGTAGTGACTTTCAGGACATTTGTATTTGTGTTTTTTAGATCCTATATTGTGATGCGGGATAATGCACCCGCAACGAAATTATCTTTTCCCTTCAGATATTCTACTGTAAATTCATACTCCTCTAGATCAAGTCTCATTCTTGTTAATTTTGAACTCGGATTTATCATAGAGAATAAATACGTTAGAGGTCTGTGGTCTGTTTTGACTCAGAAATGTCTGCCATATATATATATGGGCGAAAGTGTGTAATGGCCCAGTGTATCGCAGCTAGATCTTGCTCAGTAGTACTTTTATTACCTTCACCTTTAGTGAATGAACGGGATGCGTATGCTACTGGCAACTGCTTATCGCCATAAGTTTGAGTTAGTGCTGCTCCACATGCATATTTGCTAGCATCTGTTATTATGCAAAATTCTTTGCTAAAATCTGGATACTGTAACAGTGTGGGTTCTATTAAGGCTTTTTTCAGATATTCAAATCCTTTTTGGCATTCTTCAGACCAAACAAATTCTACGTTTTTCTTACACAGTTGTGTTATCGGACGTGCATGTTCTGCGAAGTTTTTAATAAAACGTCTGTAATAGTTGCAAAAGGCTACGAATCTTCTAGCACTATCAGCATCTGTTGGTACTGGATACTTTTCAATGACGTCATACTTGGTGTCATCTGGCAATATTCCTTTGTCGGTACAATTGTGACCCAAGAATGTCACTTCGTGCATGAAGAATGAACATTTCTCTGGATGCAGTTTTAGGTTGTGTTTTCTGCATATATCAAAAATATCCTTTAGGTTTTTGAGCATGTGTTTCTCAGAACAGCCGATAACTATTAAGTCATCCATGTAAAGGAATGCTTGTGACGGATTTAATCCAGAGAAAGCAATTGTCATCATTCTTTGAAAGGAATTTGGTGCAATTTTCAGACCATACGGTAGTCTAGTAAACTGATAAGATCCATTGCTAGTGGAAAATGACGTAATGCTTCGAGATTTATCTTTCAGTTCTATTTGGTGAAAAACGGACATGAAAAATATTTGGCTCTGCCTAGTTGATCAAGAATATCGTCTATTCTTGGTAATGGGAATTTATCGGACAACAGTTTTTTGTTTATTTGACGATAGTCTATTACTACTCGCCATCGTTTCTTTTCTGATCCTGGTAAACCCTTTTTCGGGACCAGTATTAACGGACAATTATACTCGGACATGATGTTTCAACTATTTTCTCTTTAATGAGTTTATCGACTTGTCTAGTTATTTCTTCTTTATGCATGTGTGGTATTCTGTTTTTTTTTTTTGTGTATACTGGCTGGTTGTCATTCAATCTGAGTTCTTGTTTATAAAAGTTGTGCGTAGTAATTGGTTCGTTTTCTAAACTAAATACATCTGTATACTCGGTGCAGAGCTTTTCAAGTACGTTTTTGAACATAGGTGGGAAGTTCGGCTTTAGTTTTTGTATTACTGATTGACTTCTTTGGTCATCAGTTGTCTGTATTTTATGCTTTTTAAATTTAAAATTTTTACTTTTTTTGTTGTGTTTAAAATTTGGACAAATGTTTTGGTCGGGCTTGAGATCGAATTTCCAATAAATATTCCATTTTCGACCTCTTGATTCAAGACGACGATATTTGAGTTTTCATTTGGAATATTTACTTGTCGGATTACTTCAGATCTCGCTGGGAGGATTGTGGTATTTACTGTCACAAGTGTGTAATATGGGGATATTTATTGCAAAATTTAAATTATTTGGTCTTAATATTAGTGAATCGTTTGGTCCACTTAAGTCTAATTGGCAATTGAATGTTTTGAAGAAATATAGTCCTAAAATTCCATCAAATGGAATTGTAAAACTTTCGTCTACTATATGGAAGTATATTAAAGTCGCCAAAATGTATGTAACAGGCAGAAGGAAGCTTTGCCGACCCCATAAAGTATATATATTCTTGATCAGTATCAACAGCCGAGTCGATCTAGCCATGTCCGTCCGTCCGTCCGTATGAACGCCTAGATCTCGGAGACTATAAAAGATAGAGCCACCAAATTTGGAATGTAGGCTCGTGTAGTATGTAGAGTGATCAAGTTTGTTTCCAATTTTTGCCACGCCCCTTTCCGCCCCCGCAATTCAAAAAAAACGTTTATCTCAAAAACTATTGCAGCTAGAGACACCATATTTTGTAAGTATAAAGATTTTGCCACGCCCCTTTCCGCCTCCGAAATTTGAAAAACTCGATTATCTCCCGTAATTTTTAACCTTGTGAAATCAAATTTGGCACACTTAAATTTAATACTAATACCCAGCAAAATACTAAATCGGAATAAAAATAGCCAAGTTATGCACATAAACGTTTTTCCATAAGGCCGGAGTTGGCCGTTGGCGGGTGGTGGCGCTAAGGTGGTCATATGCATGAGTGAGCGAGATACTAAGATATGCTTGTAAAAAGCATGTGAACAGAACTTTTTTAAAAAAGGCAAATGCATTTGTTATTACAAATTTGAAATATTTGTTTTACTGGTGTATGGTATACCTAGGTCGGCGAGACGACTTACTTACTTCATTTCTTTTATTATTGATACGTCTGCACCTGTATCTAACAAGAAGGTATATGTGTTGTGTGTATTTTCGTTTTTAATTTTGATGAAAATACTTAGGCTAAGATTGAATGTGTATACATTTACAGTTTCTTCTGAATATCTGCAGGGATCTATTGGTTTTCCGAATTACTTTGGGTAAGTCGTAGATTACCAATTCCGTTGTTAGAGCTACCTCGGTTGGAATTACCTCGGTTCGAGCTGTTTCAGTTGGAATTATTTCTTCCCCGGTTGTTGTACCGTGAGTTACCACGATATCCACCGGTATTATTATTCCTATAACCGTTATTTTGGTAATTACCTCTACCTCGGTAATTATTTTGTCCATTTGTATTGTATTGACGGTAGTGCATGACAGGGTTTGCCTGTCCTGTTTCTGCTGTACATGTCTACGAACTTTGTTGTTAGTTCGTTCATGTCACGGAAAATACCTGCTTTTAGTACGTTACGTACTTGATTTATGCAGTTCTTTGTTATTGCCTCTGTAGCGACTGAAAGTGTATACTTTTTAGCTATTTCGACAGATGTGCCATCGTGTATAAAGGTACCTTCCAGAGATTCAGTAAGCTTTTCAATTTCTTGGGCATACTGACTTGCTGTTTTGTTTCTCTGGGGCAGTTCTTTGTTATTGCCTCTGTAGCGACTGAAAGTGTATACTTTTTAGCTATTTCGACAGATGTGCCATCGTGTATAAAGGTACCTTCCAGAGATTCAGTAAGCTTTTCAATTTCTTGGGCATACTGACTTGCTGTTTTGTTTCTCTGGGGTAGGCTTTTGATTTTTGCCGTTATTGACGCTACTGATTCTGTTTTTACATTTGATGCAATACTGTTAATAATCTCTTCTATTGTCTTGTTTTTATTGTTTTGTTTTTATGAGACACACTGCTGTTTCCTCATGGTCGCCTTTTAGTGAATTTATCAAATTCAATGCGTCCATGAAGCTCTGAAGATTTTCTCTTCTGCCATCAAACTGTGGGATAAGGCTTGAGGCCATCTTTAAAAAATCAGCGACTGTTTGAGTCATTTTTGTATTTCTTGGCAAAATGGCTGGTAGAGTTATTTTTGTTTGTTCTAAACTCACTGACGGTTCTTCTTGATCCGTCTCTTCTTCAGCCGTTAACTTGGTTTTGTGTTCCTGTGACATTGAAATATCCAAATCAACTGTTTGTTTATATTCAATATTATATCTTTTTATTACGGGTTTTGCCTTTTGTTTGCAGTCATTATAGAATGCATTTTCGGCTGTTTTTCGTACCGAAGTTAGCTTACTATAGTGCGCGAGGAATACCGCTATAATATTTTCTACGCTCTCTATTATTATTTTCGAGTGTTTTTCTATTGTACTTTGGGATGTTTCCCTGTTCTGCGAGAGGCACTTACACGATTTATTTAATTCTTGCGTCTGTATTCGAGCTTGTCCTATTATGTCATCCCAATTAACCATATTTTGTTGAAAAATTTACTCATTCTTTTTCTTTTTTTTTTTTTTAATTCCCTGAGAGATCAATTGGGTTGTTCGAATAGTTTATGCACCCATGTGGGTAGAATTCTGTTTTTTTTCGCTTTAGGCGGTTGTAGGCTTCTACTATGGATCTTTCTATCAAGAGATTTATTCCTGATTTAATTTTTCTATTATTCACAATCCAGTATTTGATTTCTTTATATTTTGGATTGGTTTCACCTCTGTTAAAGAGGAAGTCTAAGAATGGAACGTTCAAATATCTAAGTTCTACTCGACCCATTTTTATACTGTATTTATGCCATCTGCTCTACTCTAATATTTTTTCTTAATTATTTTATTATGCATTGCGTATAGTTTCAAAGCCAGATTTAAGGCTACTAATATTAGGATAGCTAACAACATTATCCCTATTTCGTCCAAATTTTCCTTGTGATCTTCTATTTTAAAGCTGTTTACGACATTAGCCGTTGGGTGGTCTAATTTGGATTCTTAAGAACCCATCTTTCTAGCAAAAATATTTTGTTTTCTTGGTCGTTTAGACCTGTTTTCTATTTGTTTGATAGTGAGAGAAAAAAAATTCATTTTTTGGATTCGATTGTAACATAAAAATTTTCTTCTTTAATGTGATTTTAAAAACTTGAAAAGAAAGAAAAATTATCTCAACTGTGTTTCGCACAGTGAGCCAGAGACGTGGAAAAATTATAGTGTATGTGGTTGGCTCACAATTCAGATATACATGTCATTTGATATTTAGAAATTATATATTTTTATACCCTTGCAAAAAGGGTATATTAATTTTGGTCAGAAGTGTGCAACGCATAGAAGGAAGCATCTCCGACCATATAAAGTATATATATTCTTGATCAGCACGACGAGACGAGTTCAAATAACCATGTCCGTCCGTCCGTCCGTCCGTCCGTCCGTCTGGATCGATGCGAACTCCTCCTAGACCGAAAGAGCTACAGAGCTGAAATTTTGCACGTAGGCTTGTATATACTGCAGGGTTTGTATATCTCGGATTCAGTCAGATCGGACCACTATATCCTATAGCTCCCATACAAACGGCAAAGTCACGAACAGTGACTTTTCTCAATAACTTCGTTATTTTATAAGCAATTGCCATAAAAGTTGGTATTGGTCAGTTTTGTGTTCTTATTAATAATTGTGCCAAATTTGATCAAGATCGGGTGACTATATCATATAGCTCCCATACAAACGGCAAAGTCACGAACAGTGACTTTTCTCAATAACTTCGTTACTTTTTAAGCTATTGTCGTGAAATTTAATATAAGAAAGTTTATTGTAACTATAAACCACTGTGCCAAATTTGATCAAGATCGGGTGACTATATCATATAGCTCCCATAGGAACGATCGGTCAAAAACAGTGACTTTTGTCAATAACTTCGTTACTTTTGATGCGATTGCTTTCAACATTTAACATTTGTCAGTTTAATATATCTGTTAATGACTGTGCCGAATTTGGTAAAGATCGGGTAACTATATCATATAGCTCCCATAGGAAGGATCGGTGGAAAACAGTGACTTTCATCAGAAAGTTCGTTATATCCTATGCTAAGATTGAAGGCCGTTCTTTCGCAAACATTACCCTTTTTAGATAAAACAATTAGTTTAGATAAAAGAGTTACTAACAAACTTGCAAGGGTATACAAACTTTGACGCGGTCGAAGTTAACCCCGGCCCTCTGGTTTTTTTTAAATTCTCCAACCACATTGTTAGTAAAAGCCTATCAAGGAGTTAGTAATTCGCAAGTTGCACTTTCGTGCTTCAACTTGCTTATAGAGGCTTATATTTAAATTATTAAATAAGGCACTTGCCTTAAGGCTTATGCATTTCTGCGGCCCCATTGCGTTTCTTCGCTCTTTGGCGAAGTTCTGCTTTCAAGTTGTCGATACGCTCTATGCAGCGTTGTCGGTCTTCCTCCGCTTTCAGAGAGTCTAGTAGGGTCTACTTCCAGCCTCTTCTGCTGGAGTAGCTTGCGAACTTGTCCTCCTCTTTTGGTCTTCTTTGCCTTTGTAGTTTTTGTGTTGCGGGCCCGGTACTCAACTATTGTGAGTGGGCGTGGTCCATCGTTGGGATACAGTTGGGATAACGCTTCTTCTAGCGTCGGTGCATCCCTTTGCTCGACAGGAGCAGATTCCGCAAAGGGAATATCTTGAGTGTTGTTCATCCGTGGTTTCGGTTTTATTATTTATTTATTTATTTGTGTGTGTGTGTGTTTTTTTTTTTCTTAGTCCATTAGATAAAAATGGAATGTACCTGCTGCATCTGTGTAGCAGCATACAATGGGTACCTCTATCAGGAAGCACATCTGTACTCTTGAGCCTCCCCTTACTGGGAATTCTTCTCCAGCTAGATCGGAGTATGCGGTTCTTATTTGCACTAGAGTTAGCGAGCTTTGAGGGGAGTGGCTTTGCTCACTACGGAACACCTCAATTATATCGTTTCTTATGCTCGGGCTTCGTCTGGTAACTCTTTGAAAGTAGTTATCCAGTGTAGCCATTTCTCATTTTCGTGCCCTTTTTTTATATTTATTTTTTTTTCACACACACACATACACACACAAAAAATTTGTCCTTCGTCCTTTGTCCTTAGGTCTATTTTTGACCTATTGTCACGGTCGCCATGTAATGACCGGGTTCCACTTGGTTTATAATTTTGGAAGAATAAACGCG
This sequence comes from Drosophila paulistorum, assembly GCA_018152135.1. NCBI lineage: Eukaryota > Metazoa > Arthropoda > Insecta > Diptera > Drosophilidae > Drosophila > Drosophila paulistorum. Next base: position 1,088,020 of record JAECXG010000394.1, on the reverse strand, counting down.
TCAGCTCAGTTTGGTGATAATATTTAGATTTTTATTCCAACAATATTCTTTGACTTAACCTATTGTTACATAGATATTCTTATGCTGCCACTTGAGCGACAGCTACAAAAGAGAGAAAGTGTCAGTACATACATACATATTATTTGGGGCACTTGCATCAAAGTGCATGGTCAGCGTTCGCACGCACGTATGTACATACATATATGAACATGTTTAGCTGTATATTAATGTGAATATGTTTATGTGAATAAATTAATGTATACACATAAACATACTCAAGTGGAGTCTTATGCTTTATTGCGTGCATATTTGATTTTTTATACTTGCAACAAAGTGTTACAAGTTGAGCTCTTTGTGTTAAATGATTTTTTGGTATGGATATACTACAGTAGCTTTCCCGATATTTGGAAGGAGTCTTTTATTATTCCGCTTTTTAAAAGGAGTAGCAAATCGGATATTTCTAACTACCGTGGCATTGCCAAACTTTCGGCTGTTTGAGAAAATTATTACGTCTTCCCTTCAACACCTATCCAGATCCGCTACTTCTCCTTGGCAGTATGGCTTCATGAAAGGTCGTTTGTCGCTTACCAACCTTTTAGAATTGACTTCTCTTGTACACCATGGTTCTTTGCCAATCTTTTAACAACCTTTCTCACCTTATTTCTCCTCATCTTTCTGTCACTTCTCTTCGCGCTATACTTTTTAATTATCTACAGCGAAACCACTGAAAATTTTATGGACTTGGATTGGCTGCAACTCATCCCTGACCACATTGGCTGTGAATCGGGGACCACCGGGTCGGGGATGTTTAGTTGTGCATAAAGCTAAGCTGCTTTCTTCATTTAATTATTATCTGTATTTTAGCTTAAGCTTTTTTGTCGACTGCTGTGTTAGTTGACGTAAATAAATAAATAAATTAATAAATGAATAAAAAAAATAAATAAAAAAATAGATAAATAAATCATGCGGTATATGGATTTGATATGATAACGCATGCAAGTCAATATAAACTGTAAAGGACTTAAAAATGTTACATGCATCAGTAATACAGCTTGATCGAGATACGGGAGAACTTGAAAAATGCCTTGGAACAGCACTATAATTTGAGAACAATGCCTGTCTGTTTTAAAGTTGGACAGGAAGTTTTCAGAAGGAATTTTGTTCAAAGCAATTTTAGTAAAGGAATTAATGCTAAACTTTGCCCGGCGTTTCTTAAAACTCGTGAAAAACAAGGGAATTCATATTACATATATTCTAGAAGATTTACAAGGGAAATTAGTTGGAACTTTCCCTGCGGAGGATATTCGTCAGTAAAATATTGTATATCACAGACTTTCAGATTTCTGTTGAATTGCTGACGCTGAATCAACTACGAATTAAACAGTGGTGTAGTGTATAGGAATTTCAGTAATTTTAATATTCAACTGATTTCGATTATTTAGTATTTTTTTGTGTTATCGACATTTGATAAAGTGGTGAGAATCGAAAATGTCAGTGTCAACTTCTTGAACGATGATCGATTGTGGAAATCCGAGAGTTAAAATTATTTAACTTTTGCCTCGGATGGTATAAAGGGTAAATAAAAGAAAAATTCCCGAAATAGTTTTGTGTCTTATGAAGAATTATTATAGATAACTTCCGCTGGCAGGCTCATGGTAGGGTGGGTACAGACGCGGAGCGCAATTATCATCTATAGCGGCTACAACAAGAGTCCGAAACTCTTTTGTATTCTTCTTTAAACATTTTCTCTAAAGTCAATCACACGCGTCATATCATCTATAGCGGCTACAACAAGAGTCCGAAACTCTTTTGTATTCTTCTCTAAACATTTTCTCTAAAGTCAATCACACGCGTTCTAGGAATGCAGGTTTTTGGCTTAGCTAAATCCTGACCAGTTAAAATAGGATGCATCTAAAATTATATGCCAGGAGCAACCCAGTGTGTTCTTTAATCTTTTTCTTTCTTTTTCGTTAATTTGTTTTGGGATATATTAGAGTATAGGACTCCTTATTATTAAGACTTAGATAGTGACTTCAAATTCACATTAAGGAAACTATATGATTTAAGATAAAATACCAATTTAAATTTAATCACGAAATATTGTTACATAAATATTAAAACTAACCAGAAATTTGTCAAAATGGTTCTCAATAGAAGTGAAGAAAACTTAGCTCATGAGATGTCAGACGCGTTATGCTCCATTTGTCAGAAAGCAGTGTGGGCCACGCAAGAGGTGGAGGTGAAAACTTCGTGCCATCTATTTCATAAAAATTGTATATCCGAATGGATTGTTCAGTTTAATGTATGTCAAGTTTGTAATGCGTTGATACGTAGAGCATATTTAGAAGTGCAAAACGTGCCGATTGCAGAGATAGGAGCGGTACCGAAAGGCCCAAATACACGCTCTCGTAGAAATTTTAGTGGGAGTGAACAAGCTATTCAAGGAGACCGACTCACAACGATAAGTATACAACGAGGAAGACCTTCAGAATATGGATCCAATATTCCTCGTAACAGCTTAGACGCTTGTACAAGACCAGCGCGAGACTTGATAGAAATTGATTATGACAGAATTAGCAATCAAATAGAGTCCATAATAGACCGAATAATGGGACAACTGGGAATTCCAGAGCACCAAATAAATGCGTCAGCGCAAGTCCAAAGTATTCCTAGGAGTTAATCTACAGTCAGACCAAGGAGACCATATGACTTGATAAAATTACACAGCTTATTCATATTTGGAATGTAAATGGAAGCCATGAAATATCAGTTGCTCACACGTAATTTATTGCCGGACATTCGTCATGAATTGTTGTATATACCTATTCTCTCTATATCTCATCTTCGAGGAGACAAAATAAAAGTTCAGCTAATTTTCAGTATGCTATGCATGTATGTATATACAACCATGTAAATGCATTCATATGTATGTACATATATACAGTTTGGCAAGAAAGTGTTTACACATGTAAAAATTTCTTCGTTTTTCTACTTCAAGATGAAAATAAAACAATAAATAGTAAGTTTTTTCAATATTTTTTGATTAGGTTAAGTAAAGTAAACAATTATCTTCTAAATTAACAAAAAAAATCGTAATAATAATGTTTCCAATAACAAAAAACAAGCAAAAACTAGAGAAGGCACAAAATTATACTGCCAAGAAAGTGTTTACACATCTCTGTTTTCGGTTTGTATTTTGTAGGGTATTCGTATTTTTACCGTTATAGTTGAGTTTCTAAAGCGTAGAATCATGAGAGAGACAATTTTCTGCATAATTTTGGTTTAAACTAGCGCATGCTACATAATTTGAATGTAAAAAGAGAAGTAATTTGAATGTTTTGTTTGTGTGTTGATGAATTGAGTTGCAAGGAAAGAAATTTCAAAATGTAAATAATTATTGCCAAGGACTGCAAGGGTATATAAACTTCGGCATTGCCGAAGTTAGCTTCTTTGATATTTTTAATCAATTTTTTATTAAAAAAGTTCTCTGGGGTTCCAGAAGAACGTTCGGGTTTTTGCCGAAGTTCTCTGGGGTTCCACGCTCAGGCTAGCGTTTGTAATCACAAAATCTTGAGTTTGACGCATCTACATATGTATGTATTTTATGGTTAGTGGTGAAACTTAATGTATATGTATAACTTTATTACATGTAACGTACATTTTTCTCATTTAGCTTTGAAAACTCGTGCATGTATGTATATACAACCAAATAAATGCATTCATATGTATGTACATATTTATGTATGTTATCATTACTATTGAATACGTATGCGTACATATGTACATATTCAAATGTTTGTACACACTAGGCCTTAAAACCCATGAGTACACACATCTATGTATGTATGTATACATTTTCGGCAGGCAAGTGTGCATGCATATATGTATGTATGTAAGTACATTTATCAATGCTGGCCGAGGAAACCAAGAAATTTGCAGAGTTCTTGCAAAGCTTTGGAATGGCATGATTGCTAAATTCTTGGTTAAATTACTAATCAACTTTTTTCACGGGTTCTACTCGTAGCATCGGCTGCCAAGTATCCTCCTCAGCGCATGCTTTTTTTTCTTTTTTCTTTAAACTACATACATATGTATGTACGTACCCTGCAGTACCAAATGTCCCCGGTCGACAATGTCGCCGCATCGGTCGACTATACCGATAAGTAACAAGAGTATGGAAAAGCCGTCATGAAAATAAATATTATTTTATGCTGCATTTTTCCTATTCTTGCCTTTTTTTTTGTCAATTTTTTTCAAGAAATTGTGTTTGCTCAATTCTTTTCGGTAGCCGAAGTGTTTTGACGACGACATTGGATAGTTCGGGCACCATTGGCTGGTCTTTGCTTGTCGACGCCGCAAAGACACAATTTCTTGAAAAAAATTGACACAAAAAGAGGCAAGAATAGGAAAAATGCAGCATCAAATAATATTTATTTTCATGACGGCTTTTCCACACCCTTGTTACTTATGGATGAGGAAAAAATTTGAACATTATTACCATATACATATTATTTTTATATATACATACATAATTTGTCAATAACTTGTTACTTATAAATTGATCATTAAATAAGCATGTTCTTTTGATGTGAAACATATGTAAATTTTACATAATTTTTTAGCATACTCTGTTTTTCGGCACGCGACAAAAAGGAAGACAAAAAAAACAAAGTTAAAGCAGAACATTGCATTGTTGTTTTTATGTGAAATGGTATATTAAAGTCGCCAAAATGGAAGTAACAGGCAGAAGGAAGCTTTTCCGACCCCATAAAGTATATATATTCTTGATCAGTATCAACAGCCGAGTCGATCTAGCCATGTCCGTCTGTCCGTCCGTATGAACGCGTAGATCTCGGAGACTATAAGAGATAGAGCCACCAAATTTGGTATGTAGGCTCATGTAGTATGTAGAGCAAGGATGGGCACGTAGTGGCTCTTTTGGCTCCCGTGGCTCTTTACCGGCAGAGGCTGGGCAGAGAAAAAGGTCATTTGTTGGTCGAACTTGTAGACAGAGTGACGGACAAGTCCCGAATTTTACGGAGAGGGGGAAAAAGGTCGCGATCTCGAGCTCGCAGCTTGTGGGCAGAGAGACGGACAAGTACCGAATTTTACGGAGAGGGGGAAAAAAGTCGCGATCTCGAGCTCGCAGCTTGTTGGCAGAGAGACGGACAAGTACCGAATTTTACGGAGAGGGGGAAAAAGGTCGCGATCTCGAGCTCGCAGCTTGTAGGCAGAGAGACGGACAAGTACCGAATTTTACGGAGAGGGGGAAAAAGGTCGCGATCTCGAGCTCGGAGCTTGTTGGCAGAGAGACGGACAAGTACCGAATTTTACGGAGAGGGGGAAAGAGGTCGCGATCTCGAGCTCGCAGCTTGTTGGCAGAGAGACGGACAAGTACCGAATTTTATGGAGAGGGGGAAAAAGGTCGCGATCGCGAGCGAGAAAATAAGGGTTGTTTTTGTCGTGTTCTCGAGATCTTGCTTGTCCGTCTCTCTGCCTACAAGCTGCGAGCTCGAGATCGCGACCTTTTTCCCCCTCCCCGCAAAATTCGGTGCTTGTCCGTCTCTCTGCCAACAAGCTGCGAGCTCGAGATCGCGACCCTTTTTCCCCCTCCCCGCAAAATTCGGTGCTTGTCCGTCCCTCTGTCTACAAGTTCGACCAAAAAATTACCTTTTTCTCTGCCCAGCCTCTGCCGGTAAAGAGCCACGGGAGCCAAAAGAGCCACTACCTGGCCATCCTTGATGTAGAGTGATCGAGTTTATTTCAAATTTTTGCCACGCCCCTTTCCGCCCCCTTAATTCAAAAAAACGTTTATCTCAAAAACTATTGCAGCTAGACACCATATTTGGTATGTATATTTGCTTAGTAAATGCGCTCATTTTGTAATTATAAAGACTTTGCCCCTTTCCGCCCCCGAAATTTGAAAAACTTGATTATCTCCCGTAATTTTTTACCTTGTGGAATCAAATTTGGCACACTTGAATTTGATACTAATATCCAGCAAAATACTAAATTTGATCAAAATCGGACAAAAAATAGCCAAGTTATGCATATAAACGTTTTTCGATAAGGCCGGAGTTGCCCGTTGGCGGGTGGGGCGCTATGGTGCTCATATGCATGAGTGAGCGAGATACTAAGATATGCTTGTAAAAAGCATGAGAACTGAACTTTTTTAAAATAGGCAAATGCATTTGTTAATACAAATTTGAAATATTTGTTTTACTGGTGTATGGTATACCTAAGTCGGCGAGACGACCTACTTACTTCATTATTTACCATTTCGGCACGCATCGCTTTGTTATTTTCGTTTCTCTTTCAATTTGATTTAGAATTGCGTACAAGATACATAGTTGTCACAAAAGTGAGGAGTTAGAAACTTGTGAAAAATTACAGTGAAAATATTCAAATTCTAGCGTTGAAGACATGGCTATTGCAATTCAGGAGTTCTTTAGCAAAGTCTGCTGATGATAGAACTTGGTAGTTCTTGATATAGCTATACAGACAACCTGCTCACCTTTTTGTGTTGCCTTTGAAATAATCTTCTTTTGGAAGATTGACCTCGAGCCGGCTAAACTGCAAGGTTTGATTTAAATTTCAATAGGTCGTAATCTAACCAGATAACACCAACGGAAGGCACGCCGTTACTTTGGAATTTTTATTTAAAAAAAAACCCTTTTTCTATGTGGTACATTATAACGTATATGAAATAACAGGTCGTGATATTAGTTTGGTAAGGCGAAGCTCTTACACTAATATTTCATAGCGCCTAAGGGTATGCACAAAAAGGTGGTCTTCGGTTTTGTAGGTGTCGCGGGACGGGAATTGATCACCGAATAATTAGCAGCGGAGTGACGGTCACCGTCTAGCTATAGCCGTTAGTATATAGTATTTTATATTTAAGTTATTTGGCGCTTAACGAATATGGCCACACTGTGAAAAAATGGAGTTCAAGTTTAGCTTCCGCATGTTCTTTCTCTCTTGTTGTGTAAGCCGAGATGGACACACTGCGGTAAGTTTAGGTTTTAATTATACATACACATATACCTTTAATATTAATCTTTATAGAATAAAACATCCAATGAATTAGCTTTGAACGAGATGCGTTTGAATTTAAAACAGCGGTTGTTGAAGGCAACTTTTGGCAGAGAGAGCGACATCTTTTATTCGCAGTCCTATTAGATGGTCTATAGAACGTTGCAACTGGCGACGGAGCTGAGTGTCACCACAGTGGGTGACAAAGCTAAAGAACTAAGAATAACCACAGTGGGTTATGTGTACAATCCTATTGGATGGACGACTGAGCGTCGCAAGTGGCGGCGGAACTAATAATAACCACAGTGGGTTATACGTGCAGTCCTATTGGATGGTCTATTGAAGGTCGCAACTGGCGACAGAATTAAGAATAACCAGTGGGTTATATGTGAAGTCCTATTGGATGGACGACTGAGCGTCGCAAGTGGCGGCGGAACTAAAAATAACCACAGTGGGTTATACGTGCAGTCCTATTGGATGGACTATTAAAGGTCGCAACTGGCGACAGAATTAAGAATAACCAGTGGGTTATATGTGAAGTCCTATTGGATGGACTATTGAGCGGCGCAATTGGCGGCGAAACTTAGAATAACCAACCCGCTGTGGTTGGTGGTACGTGCAGTCCTATCGGACGGTCTATTGAAGGTCGCAACTGGCGACAGAATTAAGAATCACCACAGTGGGTGATAACGCCTAGTAAAGGGACGAATCAACGTCAAACGTGGTGACATACATACATTGCTGAAGTTACTGTTGGAATCAGCAAAGTGGATGATACTTGTGTCAGGTAAGACTCCACCATGACAACCAAACATTCCCCAATCCGGAGGAGCCCCCGACTAAACGCACTCGAGGCGCTACAAGAACCAGATGCCGCAATCGACTTGCACTTCGACACCGGAGAGGATGCAGCGGTTGAGGCGCCCACCGCAAATATGAATATTGAGTCCAGTATAGAGGCTGGAATACCCGAAGCTGTCGGCGCTGACAAGCATCAGGAAGCCCAGTGTAGTAGAACCCTAGTGGATCCCAAGAAACAAGATTGCGTGCGAGAATTGCCGAGCTGGAAAGGCAATTACAAATGGTAACAACGCCGGCGACACGTGTGGAGGGTCCGCCATCTTTAATTACAGATACACAGCCCGCAACGCATAGGTTAGAATCAGATCGTTTAACTAATGTACTACAGCCACCACTAATAAATACTCGCCCTGAGCTGCCATCGACTAGTGGAACAATGCCCTTGATATCACCAAACACGGTCGGTGGATGGATGGCTAGGAAAATACCAGAACTGCCAGAGTTTTCGGGACTACCAGAAGATTGGCCAATATTTTACTGCGCGTTCACTGGCCATCCTTGATGTAGAGTGATCGAGTTTATTTCAAATTTTTGCCACGCCCCTTTCCGCCCCCTTAATTCAAAAAAACGTTTATCTCAAAAACTATTGCAGCTAGACACCATATTTGGTATGTATATTTCATTAGTAAATGCGCTCATTTTGTAATTATAAAGACTTTGCCCCTTTCCGCCCCCCGAAATTTGAAAAACTTGATTATCTACCGTAATTTTTTACCTTGTGGAATCAAATTTGGCACACTTGAATTTGATACTAATATCCAGCAAAATACTAAATTTGATCAAAATCGGACAAAAAATAGCCAAGTTATGCATATAAACGTTTTTCCATAAGGCCGGAGTTGCCCGTTGGCGGGTGGGGCGCTATGGTGCTCATATGCATGAGTGAGCGAGATACTAAGATATGCTTGTAAAAAGCATGTGAACTGAACTTTTTTAAAATAGGCAAATGCATTTGTTAATACAAATTTGAAATATTTGTTTTACTGGTGTATGGTATACCTAAGTCGGCGAGACGACCTACTTACTTCATTATTTGTTATTTTCGTTTCTCTTTCAATTTGATTTAGAATTGCGTACAAGATACATAGTTGTCACAAAAGTGAGGAGTTAGAAACTTGTGAAAAATTACAGTGAAAATATTCAAATTCTAGCGTTGAAGACATGGTATGGCTATTGCAATTCCGGAGTTCTTTAGCAAAGTCTGCTGATGATAGAACTTGGTAGTTCTTGATATAGCTATACAGACAACCTGCTCACCTTTTTGTGTTGCCTTTGAAATAATCTTCTTTTGGAAGATTGACCTCGAGCCGGCTAAACTGCAAGGTTTGATTTAAATTTCAATAGGTCGTAATCTAACCAGATAACACCAACGGAAGGCACGCCGTTACTTTGGAATTTTTATTTAAAAAAAACCCTTTTTCTATGTGGTACATTATAACGTATATGAAATAACAGGTCGTGATATTAGTTTGGTAAGGCGAAGCTCTTACACTAATATTTCATAGCGCCTAAGGGTATGCACAAAAAGGTGGTCTTCGGTTTTGTAGGTGTCGCGGGACGGGAATTGATCACCGAATAATTAGCAGCGGAGTGACGGTCACCGTCTAGCTATAGCCGTTAGTATATAGTATTTTATATTTAAGTTATTTGGCGCTTAACGAATATGGCCATACTGTGAAAAAATGGAGTTCAAGTTTAGCTTCCGCATGTTCTTTCTCTCTTGTTGTGTAAGCCGAGATGGACACACTGCGGTAAGTTTAGGTTTTAATTATACATACACATATACCTTTAATATTAATCTTTATAGAATAAAACATCCAATGAATTAGCTTTGAACGAGATGCGTTTGAATTTAAAACAGCGGTTGTTGAAGGCAACTTTTGGCAGAGAGAGCGACATCTTTTATTCGCAGTCCTATTAGATGGTCTATAGAACGTTGCAACTGGCGACGGAGCTGAGTGTCACCACAGTGGGTGACAAAGCTAAAGAACTAAGAATAACCACAGTGGGTTATGTGTACAATCCTATTGGATGGACGACTGAGCGTCGCAAGTGGCGGCGGAACTAATAATAACCACAGTGGGTTATACGTGCAGTCCTATTGGATGGTCTATTGAAGGTCGCAACTGGCGACAGAATTAAGAATAACCAGTGGGTTATATGTGAAGTCCTATTGGATGGACGACTGAGCGTCGCAAGCGTGGCGGCGGAACTAAAAATAACCACAGTGGGTTATACGTGCAGTCCTATTGGATGGACTATTAAAGGTCGCAACTGGCGACAGAATTAAGAATAACCAGTGGGTTATATGTGAAGTCCTATTGGATGGACTATTGAGCGGCGCAATTGGCGGCGAAACTTAGAATAACCAACCCGCTGTGGTTGGTGGTACGTGCAGTCCTATCGGACGGTCTATTGAAGGTCGCAACTGGCGACAGAATTAAGAATCACCACAGTGGGTGATAACGCCTAGTAAAGGGACGAATCAACGTCAAACGTGGTGACATACATACATTGCTGAAGTTACTGTTGGAATCAGCAAAGTGGATGATACTTGTGTCAGGTAAGACTCCACCATGACAACCAAACATTCCCCAATCCGGAGGAGCCCCCGACTAAACGCACTCGAGGCGCTACAAGAACCAGATGCCGCAATCGACTTGCACTTCGACACCGGAGAGGATGCAGCGGTTGAGGCGCCCACCGCAAATATGAATATTGAGTCCAGTATAGAGGCTGGAATACCCGAAGCTGTCGGCGCTGACAAGCATCAGGAAGCCCAGTGTAGTAGAACCCTAGTGGATCCCAAGAAACAAGATTGCGTGCGAGAATTGCCGAGCTGGAAAGGCAATTACAAATGGTAACAACGCCGGCGACACGTGTGGAGGGTCCGCCATCTTTAATTACAGATACACAGCCCGCAACGCATAGGTTAGAATCAGATCGTTTAACTAATGTACTACAGCCACCACTAATAAATACTCGCCCTGAGCTGCCATCGACTAGTGGAACAATGCCCTTGATATCACCAAACACGGTCGGTGGATGGATGGCTAGGAAAATACCAGAACTGCCAGAGTTTTCGGGACTACCAGAAGATTGGCCAATATTTTACTGCGCGTTCACTGGCCATCCTTGATGTAGAGTGATCGAGTTTATTTCAAATTTTTGCCACGCCCCTTTCCGCCCCCTTAATTCAAAAAAACGTTTATCTCAAAAACTATTGCAGCTAGACACCATATTTGGTATGTATATTTCATTAGTAAATGCGCTCATTTTGTAATTATAAAGACTTTGCCCCTTTCCGCCCCCGAAATTTGAAAAACTTGATTATCTACCGTAATTTTTTACCTTGTGGAATCAAATTTGGCACACTTGAATTTGATACTAATATCCAGCAAAATACTAAATTTGATCAAAATCGGACAAAAAATAGCCAAGTTATGCATATAAACGTTTTTCCATAAGGCCGGAGTTGCCCGTTGGCGGGTGGGGCGCTATGGTGCTCATATGCATGAGTGAGCGAGATACTAAGATATGCTTGTAAAAAGCATGTGAACTGAACTTTTTTAAAATAGGCAAATGCATTTGTTAATACAAATTTGAAATATTTGTTTTACTGGTGTATGGTATACCTAAGTCGGCGAGACGACCTACTTACTTCATTATTTACCATTTCGGCACGCATCGCTTTGTTATTTTCGTTTCTCTTTCAATTTGATTTAGAATTGCGTACAAGATACATAGTTGTCACAAAAGTGAGGAGTTAGAAACTTGTGAAAAATTACAGTGAAAATATTCAAATTCTAGCGTTGAAGACATGGTATGGCTATTGCAATTCCGGAGTTCTTTAGCAAAGTCTGCTGATGATAGAACTTGGTAGTTCTTGATATAGCTATACAGACAACCTGCCCACCTTTTTGTGTTGCCTTTGAAATAATCTTCTTTTGGAAGATTGACCTCGAGCCGGCTAAACTGCAAGGTTTGATTTAAATTTCAATAGGTCGTAATCTAACCAGATAACACCAACGGAAGGCACGCCGTTACTTTGGAATTTTTATTTAAAAAAAAACCCTTTTTCTATGTGGTACATTATAACGTATATGAAATAACAGGTCGTGATATTAGTTTGGTAAGGCGAAGCTCTTACACTAATATTTCATAGCGCCTAAGGGTATGCACAAAAAGGTGGTCTTCGGTTTTGTAGGTGTCGCGGGACGGGAATTGATCACCGAATAATTAGCAGCGGAGTGACGGTCACCGTCTAGCTATAGCCGTTAGTATATAGTATTTTATATTTAAGTTATTTGGCGCTTAACGAATATGGCCATACTGTGAAAAAACGGAGTTCAAGTTTAGCTTCCGCATGTTCTTTCTCTCTTGTTGTGTAAGCCGAGATGGACACACTGCGGTAAGTTTAGGTTTTAATTATACATACACATATACCTTTAATATTAATCTTTATAGAATAAAACATCCAATGAATTAGCTTTGAACGAGATGCGTTTGAATTTAAAACAGCGGTTGTTGAAGGCAACTTTTGGCAGAGAGAGCGACATCTTTTATTCGCAGTCCTATTAGATGGTCTATAGAACGTTGCAACTGGCGACGGAGCTGAGTGTCACCACAGTGGGTGACAAAGCTAAAGAACTAAGAATAACCACAGTGGGTTATGTGTACAATCCTATTGGATGGACGACTGAGCGTCGCAAGTGGCGGCGGAACTAATAATAACCACAGTGGGTTATACGTGCAGTCCTATTGGATGGACTATTGAAGGTCGCAACTGGCGACAGAATTAAGAATAACCAGTGGGTTATATCTGAAGTCCTATTGGATGGACGACTGAGCGTCGCAAGTGGCGGCGGAACTAAAAATAACCACAGTGGGTTATACGTGCAGTCCTATTGGATGGACTATTAAAGGTCGCAACTGGCGACAGAATTAAGAATAACCAGTGGGTTATATGTGAAGTCCTATTGGATGGACTATTGAGCGGCGCAATTGGCGGCGAAACTTAGAATAACCAACCCGCTGTGGTTGGTGGTACGTGCAGTCCTATCGGACGGTCTATTGAAGGTCGCAACTGGCGACAGAATTAAGAATCACCACAGTGGGTGATAACGCCTAGTAAAGGGACGAATCAACGTCAAACGTGGTGACATACATACATTGCTGAAGTTACTGTTGGAATCAGCAAAGTGGATGATACTTGTGTCAGGTAAGACTCCACCATGACAACCAAACATTCCCCAATCCGAAGGAGCCCCCGACTAAACGCACTCGAGGCGCTACAAGAACCAGATGCCGCAATCGACTTGCACTTCGACACTGGAGAGGATGCAGCGGTTGAGGCGCCCACCGCAAATATGAATATTGAGTCCAGTATAGAGGCTGGAATACCCGAAGCTGTCGGCGCTGACAAGCATCAGGAAGCCCAGTGTAGTAGAACCCTAGTGGATCCCAAGAAACAAGATTGCGTGCGAGAATTGCCGAGCTGGAAAGGCAATTACAAATGGTAACAACGCCGGCGACACGTGTGGAGGGTCCGCCATCTTTAATTACAGATACACAGCCCGCAACGCATAGGTTAGAATCAGATCGTTTAACTAATGTACTACAGCCACCACTAATAAATACTCGCCCTGAGCTGCCATCGACTAGTGGAACAATGCCCTTGATATCACCAAACACGGTCGGTGGATGGATGGCTAGGAAAATACCAGAACTGCCAGAGTTTTCGGGACTACCAGAAGATTGGCCAATATTTTACTGCGCGTTCACTGAAACAAATAGTGTATACGGATGTACGGACTTGGAGAATAATCAGCGTTTGGTTAAAGCTCTCAAGGGCGACGCCCGTGAAACTGTTAAATCACTGCTTATCCATCCCAAAAATGTGAACGCTGTCATAAACCAATTAAGATTCCGTTATGGGCGTCCGGAGCAGCTTGTACGCAGTCAGCTACAAAGCGTACGTGAAGTTCAGCCGATACAGGAGCAAAATTTAGCAAAGATTATTCCATTTGCTACGCGTGTCAGTAACCTGGCTGCGTTTCTGCAATCCATCAACGAGAGCCAACATCTGGCTAATCCAACCCTGATAGATGAACTAACCTCAAATTACCGCTGGACAAGAGAGTGGACAGGGCTAGGCGTGCCGCATCTATAAAGCCTTACCCGACTGTCGTCGACTTTAGCGTCTGGTTAGATGAACTAGCTAGCGTGATATGCACAATTGTGGACTCCGATTACAGGGAAGGCAAACGACGAGTGCTGTACACGAATTGTGAAAAGGAGATGCGCGTCGAGCAACATGGCCAACACTGCCCAAACTGTAATGGGTCACATGATATAGCCAAATGTGCGGAATTTCGTTTTGCTTCCCCGACTGCGAGATGGAGACTTGTCAAGAATTACCGTCTATGTTTTTTGTGCTTGAGTCCCGGGCACGTAGCCGGAAAGTGTATCACCAAAACCAGATGCGGTGAATGCGGGCGAGCCCACCATAACCTCCTCCATGATATCGAGTCTAATTACAGGCAGACGTCGCTGTCAAAAGCTAGCCATGGAAGCCCCACGAGACCTCAACCAGTAGTCAACGATGGTAAGCAGCTCCCACCGGAAACAAGGAGCCAACGGTTAACCCAACAGATGAACTTAAGTTGCGTTGACACCAACCCAACGCAACTATTGTTTCGGATCCTGCCAGTGACGCTTTATGGCCCGAACCGTCAAGTAGAGACGTATGCACTGCTTGACGAAGCATCATCGGTAACCATGATCGATGAAGTGCTACTCGAGGATTTGAGCCTCAATGGAGAACGTAGTCAACTCGCAGTCAAATGGTTAAAAATATGACAACCCAAGAGCCAACAAAGAGGGTAAATTTACAGATCAGTGGACACGATAAGAACAAGAAGTACGAATTGAAGAATGTGCATGCAGTGGATGGGCTAGATCTGCCGATGCAGACGTTGAATCAGGACTACCTCCAAGTAATCAATCCACAAGCACGTTTCCCAGTCGAGGCATATACTAACGCCGTGCCTAGGATATTGATAGGTCTGGACCACAAGTACCTAGTCGTACCATCCAGCACCTGGGAAACCTCCAACCGAGGACCGTATGTGGCCGTTACTAGGTTAGGGTGGGATGTTTCTGGGACGTTCCACAAACATCAACATAGACCTGCACCAAAACCATGTCTATTTGCCACAACGGACACCGATGAAGTTCATAAGATGGTCAGCGAATATTTCGAATTGGAGAACCTGGGGGTGAAGTCAGCTCCACCAGCCCCGTCAGATGACGACATACGGGCACAAAGGATTTTGAACGAGACGACGGTAGAATTACGCGGACGGTTCCAGACAGGGTTAATCTGGAAACGCGACAACGTGAATCTACCTTCCAGTTATAAAATGGCATTAAATAGATTGGAAACTGTTGAAAGAAAAATGGAAAGAGATAAACAGTTTGCCCAAGAGTACAAAGGAATGATAAGCGATTACATAAATAAAGGATACGCTCGACGTGTAGAGCGAGAAGAAGACACTGCAGTGGGCAGCAGCAAACTCTGGTATTTGCCGCACTTCGCAGTAACGAACCCGAATAAGCCAGGGAAAATTCGGCTAGTCTTTGACGCGGCTGCCAAAGTGGGCAACGTGTCACTGAATTCAGAACTATTAAAGGGACCACAGCACTATAGGCCGCTTCTTTCTGTTCTATTCCATTTCAGAGAAGGAGCTGTTGCGGTCACCGGCGACATCAAAAAAATGTTTCACCAGGTCTATGTACAGCCCCAGGACCGATGTGCTCAACGGTTCCTGTGGCGTGATGGAGATAGACAACGAGAAGCTGATGTGTACGAGATGCAGGTGATGACCTTTGGAGCTACCTGTTCCCCAAGTGCCGCACATCATGTCATGACGCTAAATGCGCTGCGTCATCAACAAATAGATCCACGTGCGGTCAAAGCTATAACAGACTATCATTATGTGGAGGGTGAAGCTATATCAGTCTCTGCCAGGGTCAGAGACATACACAAGACTGGAGGATTTGAGCTACGCCGATTCCAATCCAACTCACCTAAGGTTGTGGAGTCCTTAGGTCATGAAGGTGCCACCGACACAGTTGGGTGGGCTGAAGCAGAGGAGAAAATTCTTGGACTGTATTGGCAGCCAGCGACCGATGAATTTAGGTTCAATGTAAAGTACCAGAGGATCAAGGAGGATGTGCCCACCAAGAGGCAATTCCTCAGTTTAATCATGTCAACGTTCGACCCAATGGGGTTCCTGAGTTGTTTCACCATTACCGCCAAGTTATTACTACGCGAGATTTGGCGAAGGAATGTTTTATGGGATGAACCATTACCAAAGGAACTCAACAGCGCCTTCCAGAAATGGCGCTATCAACTAGAAGGAGTGGGTCTATTCCGATGCCCGCGTCACTACTTTGGACCAGAAATGGTGAAGTCAACACAATTACATGTCTTTACTGACGCCAGTGAGTCGGCGTACGCGGCTGTGGCCTACTGGAGGGCCACCTACCAAAATGGGGATGTACGAGTGCGCTTCGTTAGTGGTAAAACAAAATGCGCTCCGATGAGAACCATGTCAGTTCCACGACTGGAGCTGCAGGCAGCGGTGCTGGGTACGCGCTTAATGAACGCTGTGAAGAGTGGACACTGCATCCATGCATTCCGTCTCCAGACGGAAGATGCCATTTTATGGACAGATGCCAAGACGGTGCTGCGTTGGATAGGCAGCACTCATAGACGAAATCTTAGAATCCACAGATGCCTCCCAGTGGAGATGGGTCCCTACCGCAGACAACGTGGCGGATGAGGCGACGAGGCCACAAGGACAAGCTGACTTTAGCCAGAAATCACGATGGATGTGCGGGCCTAAATTCCTACAGCAACCGCAAGATTTGTGGCCCCAATCAACTACCGATTTGACAGTCATCGAGGTTGCAGCCGATGTCGAAGAGTCACCGTGTGAGTTTGCCATGGTGGTTGCTAACGATAAATTTATACAATTTCAGAGATTCTCGGAGTACAACCGACTGTTGAGGACTATGACTTGGGTCCTCAGGTTCGTGTGTCGATGCCGTAGTCAGCAACGTGAACATGGGAAATATGGATTGACTGCAGCTGAATGTTCGGAAGCTGAACTCGTCTTGGTTCGTGTTGCTCAAAGGGAAGCGTTCCCAGACGAGTTGCACCGCCTATGTGTAAACAGACCAGTCCAGCCGACGAGTGAACTGAAGGGTCTGCTAGCCTACCTTGACGACTCAGCGGTTCATCTGGGAGAATCGATGCGGCCCTGTGTTTACCGTATGGCGCGAGAAGACCCATCATTCTCTCGCATAGGCACCCACTGACGGATTTAATCGTTCGTCACTACCATGTAAAGATGAAACATCAGAATGTAAACGCAACGATCACTGAGATCCGCATGAAGTTCTGGATAACGAAAGCGCGCCGGGTATTGCAGCGTGTTATCTGGAACTGTGGCGTGTGCAAACTCCAGCGTGCCAATCCTACCCCACCCTTGATGGGCCCGTTGCCTGAAGATCGTCTGATGCCAGGAGGATGGCCATTTGAATATACTGGTCTAGACTATTTCGGACCATTACTCGTGACTGTGGGTCGACGCCAAGAGAAAAGATGGGTGGCTCTATTCACTTGTCTACGAACTAGAGCGATCCACCTGGAGCTAGCCCATGATCTGTCAACAGACTCCTGCATACTGGCGATGAGGAATTTTATGTGACGCCGAGGACCAGTAACTAAACTACGTAGTGACAATGGGAAGAACTTCATCGGCGCAGATAGAGAAGCCAAACGGTTTACCGACGTTTTTGAAGCAGACAAGATCCAGGATGAGCTTGCTACCCGTTGTGTGGAGTGGATTTTTAACTGCCCTCTCAACCCCTCGGAGGGAGGAGTCTGGGAGAGGATGGTCCAATGCGTAAAAAGGGTCTTGGCTCATACAATAAAGGAGGTGGCCCCAAAGGAACACGTAATGCAAAGTTTGCTCATTGAGGCCGAGAACATTGTGAACTCAAGGCCGCTGACCCATCTGCCAACATCAATTGACCAAGAGGCACCTTTGACGCCCAACGACCTACTGAAGGGGGCGTCCAACATTCCTGATACGCCCACGGAGAGTCAGGAGTTGCCTAAACCGTGTGAAACCAGGAAACAATGGCGCATGGCACGACTACTGAGGGACCGGTTCTGGAAGCGGTGGGTTCATGAATACCTACCGACCCTCGTGCGTCGCGAGAAATGGTGCGCGCGCACCCAGCCGATCAGCAAAGATGATGTCGTCTACATCTGTGACCCTGCAATGCCACGACGAGAATGGAGCAAGGGAATAGTCGAGGAGGTATACATTGGAGCAGATGGGATACCTGGGCGAGCAGCTGTAAGAGTCGCCGATGGAACTAGAGTTCACAGAATAGTACTAGCGGTCTTAGATGTGATGCAGTCACTTCACGGGGGTGGGGATGTCGTGGGACGGGAATTGACGGTCACCGTCTAGCTATAGCCGTTAGTATCTAGTATTTTATATTTAAGTTATTTGGCGCTTAACGAATATGGCCATACTGTGAAAAAATGGAGTTCAAGTTTAGCTTCCGCATGTTCTTTCTCTCTTGTTGTGTAAGCCGAGAAGGACACACTGCGGTAAGTTTAGGTTCTAATTATACATACACATATACCTTTAATATTAATCTTTATAGAATAAAACATCCAATGAATTAGCTTTGAACGAGATGCGTTTGAATTTAAAACAGCGGTTGTTGAAGGCAACTTTCGGCAGAGAGCGACAGTAGGCTTTACCAACTTTTTTCGCTTCATTTGGTTGTTACAATTCCCAACCAATTCTAGCGTTGAAGACATGGTATGGCTATTGCAATTCCGGAGTTGTTTAGCAAAGTCTGCTGATGATAGAACTTGGTAGTTCTTGAAATAGCTATACAGACAACCTGCTCACCTTTTTGTGTTGCCTTTGAAATAATCTTCTTTTGGAAGATTGACCTCGAGCCGGCTAAACTGCAAGGTTTGATTTTAATTTCAATAGGTCGTAATCTAACCACATTATTCAAAATATATAAAGGTAAGTTTACAATGCATTACAATGACTTTTTAAAAATTATTCCAATACATTTTCTTTGAATATATTTCAGAAAGCATCGTTGGAAAACTGAGTAAGTATTTCAATGAAATACCCAAATATTCAAGTTGTAAAATGAAATAATATAAAATGAATAATAAATTAATAAACACTGAACATTCAATGTTTATTGTAATTAAATCAAATTAGTTAAAAATTAATAATAAATGAATATAATATAATAAATAACATTTTTCAAATACTGCTGTGAAATAAAAATTTAATAAATGAATAAATTACTTAAAGGAAAATTTTGTATTTTATTTTTGTATGGACAACACTATCGACATTCAATGCAATTGTCGATGGAACGTCCTCTGAAGCGCATGAAAAGAAGTCCCACCGACCAACGGTCGACATTCAAAGCAAGTGTCGATGGAACGTCCTCTGACACGAACGCAAAGAAGACCTGCCGACGTACCGTCGACATTCAGAGGAAATTTCTTTGCAAATGTCCCTTAAAACATTTTCGAAAAACCACCCCCGGACATACCGTCGAGTTTGTCGCCAGGTTGTCCCGATTGTTCTTATTGCTAGGCCATCTAATGTTAAATGTCGCCGCAACTTAAATGAACGTGTCGCCGCTATGTCCCCCAAGACAGCGGACATGTCCCCATAAACTCTCCGTAGAGTCTCCGCAGACGCGTACTGCAGGGTATATTATTTTTGATACATACATATTTAATCTTATATGCATATGTATATACATACATATGTGTTGTGCTACATATTCATTTACCTGTAAAACCTATGTACATATACATATACATATACATATACATATATGTACATATGTATATGTATACATATCTATGTCGGTACATACATACATACAATGACGTTTACTTATTGATGTCGATTCATACAAGTGATGTAAACGGAGTTTTTAAAACAGATAATCTTTATTTGTTCGACCGTATAGTCAGATGGTGAATTAAGAACTAAATATCAAAGAAGCTAACTTCGGCTATGCCAAAGTTTATATACCCTTGCAGTCCTTGGCAATAATATTTTTACATTTTGAAATTTCTTTCCCTGCAACTCAATTCATCAATACACAAACAAAACATTCAAATTATTACTCTTCTTACTACAATTTTTCTTCTTCTACCATCCAAAGCATCGCACGCATACACATACAGTTCGTGTAGCTTTGCGTCTGTGTGTGTGTATGCATGTGCTCCGTTTGATTTGCTGATGACGTAGAACCGATTTGTATTGACTGTAACTTGTGTTCTATTTATCGGATCAAATTCACATTTTGAGATCTGAGATTTTATACCAAATTCTATCATATTGGTAAATTTCATGGGGATACTCCAATTTTTGCAAAAATTTTTGTTCCAGAGCTATATGATATAGTAGTCCGATCCCGATGATTTTCATACTTTATCTCACCTGGGTAAAAATAAGCCCCCAAAAAAAATTTCATCCCGATAGCTCTTAAGATGGCTGAGTAAAACGCGTACGCACCGACGGACAGACGGACATGGCTATATCGACTCAGCTTCTCATGCTGATCAAGAATATATATACTTTATGGGGTCGGAAACGTCTCCTTCTGTACGTTACAAATATCTGACCAATTTTATAATACCCTCTGCAAGGGTATAAAAATACAGCGTTTGGTCTCGTATGTCGAAACCTCCAAAAGTTTAAAGTATATAAGAGGATTGTTATGTATATAAAATATGATTTGAGCAAAGTATATACATATGTGTATATATGCATGCATTGTTTATAAGTGGACAATTGTCGCTGATGGATATTTATGCATGTATGTAGATGCTTTGCTCTTATAAGTGCTTAGTAAGTATTTTTTGGAAATCAATGTTCGCGATCCGATGCATAGTTTATAAATAAATGGACAACTGTCGTTGACGGATGTTTATGTTCTTATAAGTGCTTATAATTGATTTTCATAATTAAAGCTCACAATCCGTAATGTTGTTTATCGGGTATAGGCTGTACTTAGGTTTGGTGTTGGGACTTACTTCTATAACGTCACTCTTCCCTTCTTTGTTTTCGAGTGCGTCCTCGTGCTCTTTAACTCTATTCTTGTTATACCATACACCCATAGGGTGAAATGGTATATTAAAGTCGCCAAAATGTATGTAACAGGCAGAAGGAAGCTTTTCCGACCCCATAAAATATATATATTCTTGATCAGTATCAACAGCCGACTTGATCTAGCCATGTCCGTCTGTCCGTCCGTCTGTCCATCCTATAAGAGATAGAGCCACCAAATTTGGTATGTAGGCTCATGTAGTATGTATAAATAAAAAAATACGTTTATTTCAAAAACTATTGCAGCTAGAGACACCATATTTGGTATGTATATTTGCTTAGTAAATGCGCTCATTTTGTAATTACTAAGATTTTGCCACGCCCCTTTCCGCCCCCGAAATTTGAAAAACTTTAATATCTCCCGTAATTATTTACCTTATGGAATCAATTTGGTGCACTTGAAATTGATACTAATACCCAGCAAAATACCAAATTTGATCAAAATCGGACAAAAAATAGCGAAGTTATGCATATAAACGTTTTTCCATAAGACCGGAGTTGGCCGTTGGCGGGTGGTGGCGCTAGGGTGCTCATATGCATGAGTGAGTGAGATACTAAGATATGCTTGTAAAAAGCATGTGAACAGAATTTTTTTAAAATAGGCAAATGCATTTGTTATTACAAATTTGAAATATTTGTTTTGCTGGTGTATGGTATACCTAAGTCGGCGAGACGACTTACTTACTTCATTTTTATATTGAACATATGTATATGTTTCTAAAAAAAAATTGAACTTTGAATATAACATAAATTGTTATCAGAAAAATCATTCCAAATAGTATTGAATATTTTATTATCTTAAATTTACTAGTTTCTTTTTGTCCAAGTCAGATTGCGTTTTTGGTTTCGATATTTGATAATACAGTAATAATGAGTATGTATAATCTGAGAATAAATTTGATATGGATAATTGATTTAATTCCAAGGTACAATTATAGATTTTAATGATTTGGTTGCCTTTGATGTGTGGTTTATGTTAGGTTTGCTTAAATTATAAGTAATTATAATATTTGGTTGGACATAATATTCAAACTGTTAAATTTCTGCCTTAACGTATAAGCAATTAGTTGGCAAGTTTTTTATTATGCCTGTGATTCATTGATCTGTAATGATTTTCTTGTCAGTGTTATAGATAACATCCTTAATTTGATAAAATTCCTCTTCTAAATCAGATTTAAGCCAACTTTTATTATGGTCAGGATATCTCAAAATCTTAAATTTTGGGTAAGATTTAATTTCTTTTGGAATATGGGATATTATACAAAACTCATCTGTTTCTTTACTTAACCAGGCTGAAGTTTTTATGTTTAATAATATTTTAGCATCAATATTTTTCAATTCATCGTAACTCAAAAGTTTAGCGTTAAATAGACCTAATCGTGTTAGTTGCAATGCAAGTTCTATGTTTTCATCATATGTGGTTAGATATTCAATATTTTTGTTAAGTTGAGAAACCTCTGCATTTAAATAAGTTTTATTTATAATATGATTCAATTTTGCAATTATGTGGTTTAATTCTTTTGTCTGTACTATTTCGCTACTCAGTATCAATATACTGATCATTCAATAATGAAGATTCCGAAGATTCCTGTAGGGGATGAGATTTGGTATACTTTAGTTTTTTATAGTCTCTAAAGTGTCTCTGAAAAATTCTTCCTTGTTTTTTATTTTGATAGTGCTTATTATCAAGTTTTTTAGTATCGGCAAGTTCTTTGGTAATATTGGTAATCTTTTCTATTTAGTTTTCGAATTCTGTCCTCCTTTACTTCTTGAGTGTCTATTTCTATTTCCTTTTTATATAAGAAAACCTCTGTGGGTGTTTTACCTGTAGTATCATGAGTTGTTTTGTGGTTGTAATTGTATACTACTAGCTCAATATAGTTATTGGCATCTAGTGTTCTGTTAGATGCTTGTAAAATTCTCATTTTTTCATTCAGTGTTTTATGTATTCTTTCGATATCTGCAATACCTGTTTTACTAGTTGTTATTTCAATTTGTATATCAAACGTCCTTAGCCAATCCTGAAGATTTTTATTGACAAGCCACGGGTCTTGATCAAGTTTGACCGTTTTTGGTGGTCCTATCAAGTCAAAAATTTGTAACAGGGCACGCTTCGATTCTATCCATGTCCTATCTCGGGTTTTCATAACTTTAACCAGTTTCGAGTGTAGGTCTATACATGTTAGATACCAATCTCCTGCATATTCCCAATAATCTATGACATATTTGTCCCTGATATTTTTACACTCAGGTGTTACCTCAAATGGTCTATCAGTTCGCTGGTGTTCATGTTTAGCTGTATTACAAATGATACACTGATTGATAATATTTCGAATTTCTGACGCAAATTTAGGGTAGAAATATTTTTGTTTGAATGTCAAAATTGTTTTGTTGATTCCGTTATGAATCTGGTCTTGATGGATATCACTAATAATGCTGCTAAATTCTGCAAAATTTTGTATGTTTATTAAATTTTTTGCACATTTAAGCACCGTGGTGCCTGTTTTGGGGGCAATAAGTAAAATATAAACTCGTTGTAAAAGAGCAAAGTCTTTCCACAGAAATGTTCTTGTATAATGTCTGTGGCATACTCTGTTGTCATGACACTGTAAGTTATTGTACTGATGGTTTTACCAAAGTATTGTTCTGAGGTTTTAAGATCTTTGTTTTTAGAGCGAAGCTCTCTCAGGCTCGTTGGCGTAGAAAATTTTTTTTAAAATTCGTCAGATCTGCAGCGCGTACGATTTATTTCTTGTATCGCAATAAAACGATAATTTATCCATTAACTTCCACATGCCAATGTAGTTTTGAAGGTGTGTGTTGACCCCTCCTGCATCTGGCCCGTGGTTCAAATGATGTAGAGGTCGTCGAATATTTTTGTTTTTTTTTTTTTTTTTAATTATATGCATTTATTATAAATATGTACAAACATATGCATATATACATTGTACATAAATATATCATCTGTACTTATATATGTATATTTTGTATAATAATTATGTTTACAAATTTTTTACAATATATGTATGGGATTGGGTCTGGCAACTCTGGTGAGCGGGGCGAATTGAGCTAAAGAGGAGCAGTCGAACTGAAGAGACGAGCGAGCGCGTTTGCAAAAAAGTCGAAACGACGCAGAGCAGTAAAGACGACTAATTTCCAACTAAATCTAATTTAAATAAGCAAATAAATAGTTTTACGTTAAAATAAACTAAAATACTACAAATAAATATACTGAATAAAACAAATTCCTACAAATATGGGGGCTCAACCTACAAAATAGGCATGACTCAACTTATAAAGAAGTAAAAAAGTAATATCAGTGAGTGGGAAAGAGACAAACATACACAAAACGACGCAACAGTGGAATCAAACGACGAAAAAACAGCGCGAAAACGAATAAGAATTAGCATCAAACGACGAAAAATTGGCGGCTAACGACGAAAAAGCGGCAAAGAAACGGTGAAAAATTTTTCGACGAACGACGAGAAAGTGTTTGAATACGACGATAACTGTGGTGGCAAACGACGTATATATACATATACAATATTAGTGTGTGTGCGTAAGAGAAAGAACTATGAGCAAACTTGAAGACTTTGGAAATGTGCAAGAGGCACTGAAAACTGAAAAGAAATCTAATATTACATTGTTTCACAAGTTTATATACGAAGAAGAAGGCGATCGTGCAAATCGCCAAAGACTAAGAAAGTTTGAAGGGTTTAATTTTGATTACGACAGCGATTTGTATAAAAGTAAAGTGTCTTATGTGGAAAAGAATTTAACAAATAACGATTTAGTGATTATTTGTAACGTTTTGGGTTTATCGCATGATAAATCGAATCTAACTTCCCATTTATTTCGCAATTTGCAAGCTGGAAATTTGCTAGCTGACCTTGACACAGAGAATGATCAAAACGAAGATGATGACGATGATCGCACGAAATGTTTTCAGTAGTGAGCGACGAAACGAATTTTAGAACAGCTGCAACAAACGAAAATATGCAAAACAAAACGAATAGGGAAAACTCTACAGTCGTGGCCAACAATATTGATACGCAAAGTGCAGTAAATGTCAACATGCTACCACCGAGGTTCGCTTTGAATTTTCGGGACGTTGAGGACTCCTTACGACCTTTCCATGGCGATGAAACTTTATCAGTTGAAGTATGGATTGAGGATTTCGAAGACATGGCTGACTTGATGCAATGGGATAGTTTACAAAAATATATTTTTGCTAAAAGAGCTATTAAGGGACTTGCTAAAATGTTTATTCTGAGTGAACGCGGAATTAAAAATTGGTCAACATTGAAAGAATCACTTTTAAATGAGTTTAAAACAGTAATAATTAGCGCGGAGTTACATAAGCAATTGTCAGAACGAAAAATAAAAAAAGGTGAAAGTGTTCAAGAATATTTGTTGAAAATGAAAGAGATGGCATCACGGGGTAATATTGAGAACAGTGCTCTTATGCAGTATGTGATTGACGGAATTAATGACTTGAGTGTGAACAAAGCAATATTGTACAATGCTAATAACCTAAAAGAGTTTAAAGAGAAAATAAAGTGTTATGAAAATATCAAAGAAGCTAACTTCGGCTATGCCGAAGTTTATATACCCTTGCAGTCCTTGGCAATAATATTTTTACATTTTGAAATTTCTTTCCCTGCAACTCAATTCATCAATACACAAACAAAACATTCAAATTATTACTCTTCTTACTACAATTTTTCTTCTTCTACCATCCAAAGCATCGCACGCATACACATACAGTTCGTGTAGCTTTGCGTCTGTGTGTGTGTATGCATGTGCTCTGTGTGATTTGCTGATGACGTAGAACCGATTTGTATTGACTGTAACTTGTGTTCTATTTTTTCCGATCAAATTCAAATTTTGGGATCTGAGATTTTATACCAAATTCTACTATATTGGTAAATTTCATGGAGATACTCCAATTTTTGCAAAAATTTTTGTTCCAGAGCTATATGATATAGTAGTCCGATCCCGATGGTTTTCATACTTTATCTCACCTGGGTAAAAATAAGCCCCGAAAAAAATTTCATCCCGATAGCTCTTAAGATGGTTGAGTAAACAGCGTACGCACCGACGGACAGACGGACATGGCTATATCGACTCAGCTTCTCATGCTGATCAAGAATATATATACTTTATATATATACTTTATTATATACTTTATCGTCTCCTTCTGTACGTTACAAACATCTGACCAATTTTATAATACCCTCTGCAAGGGTATAAAAATGCGGGAAAAGTCGAGTAATCAAAAAAATGAGTATAAGAACGTTCAAATCAAAAAAGAAAGTGTAATGAATTACGAAAATAAAGAAAGTGGTATAAAATGTTATAACTGTGGGCAAAAAGGACATATATCTGAGAATTGTGACAATAAGAGTAAAGGAAGAAAGTGTTTTGGTTGCAATAATTTTGGTCACATAGCAAAAGACTGTCCAAATAAAAAGCCTGAAAATAGCACAGATGTTCGTAATACTAATAAAATATCAGCTGATCATATGTTTATGTGTAAAGAAGTATCAATCAACAATGAAAAGTGTATAGCCTTGCTTGATACTGGTAGCAAATATAATACCGTAAACGAAACAATTTATAATCGTTTGAAAAAACCTAAGCTCGCTAAAGTTGATAAAGTTCTATACGGTTTCGGAGATAAAAAGAAAGTCGTACCTATCGGTTCGTTTACGGGAAGGCTTTTCGTAAGCCAAGAACAGTTTGATTTGGTTTTTTTAGTGGTATCATCTGAATTCCTGGATGATGAAGGGATTTTGGGAGAAGACTTTTGTAAGCAAGCCGAAATAAAAATCAATCGTGATGGCGTACAAATCGGGAAATATAATGATGAAACGGAATTAAGTTCGGTAATGAGAATAAAGGTCGAAAACGACGAAATCGACATTGACTCAAACGCATCGAAAAGTACAAAGTGCGAAGTGAACGAACTTATCAAAAACTATAAGCCGGAAAAGTTAAAATCGACAAATGTTGAAATGCGTATTGTTCTAAAAGACGATAGTCCAATTTTTTCGAGACCACGCAGATTCGCTTTTGCTGAACGGTGCATAATCGATGACCAAGTCGATCAGTGGCTCAAAGACGAAATAATAGAACAATCCGAGTCTGAATTCAGCAGTCCGGTCGTATTAGTAAAAAAATGCGATGGCACTCCACGGCTGTGCATTGACTACAGACGAATAAACAAGGTAATAGTAAAAGACCATTTTCCATTACCTCTGATTGAAGATCAATTGGATCGGCTAGAAGGAGCAACGGTTTTCAGCACAATCGATTTAAAGAATGGATTTTTCCATGTAGATGTTGAAAAAGAGAGTCGAAGATTCACCTCGTTCGTTACACAAAACGGACAAAACCAGTTTTTAAAAGTTCCTTTTGGATTGACGAACTCCCCTGGGGTATTTCAGAGACACGTTAATGCCATTTTTCGTGATTTGACCCGGCTATTAACTTAAAGAAATGTTGTTTTTTGAAGAGACAAATAGAATTTTTGGGGCATACTATAGAGAATCAGAAGATATGTATCTCAGACGCCGATGAATCAAAAGCAGCTCCAAAGTTTTCTTGGCCTGGTTGGTTATTTTCGCAAGTTAATTGCAGATTTTTCGATTATAGCCAAGCCTCTTATTGATTTATTAAAAAATGATGCGAAATTTATATTCAACGAGAGTCAGATAAAATCTTTTAATTTGCTAAAAGAATTGATAAGCCAGAATCCTGTTTTGCAAATATTTAACACCAAGTTTGAAACAGAAGTACATACAGACGCATCGATTGATGGCTTCGGAGCAATTTTATTACAAAAGTTACCTGATGATAAAGTATTGCACCCTGTATACTACATGAGCAAAAAGACGACTGAAGCGGAAAGGAAATTCACTAGCTACGAATTAGAGATTTTGGCGGTAGTTGAAGCATTTCGTAAGTTCCGAGTTTACCTTCTAGGTATGCATTTTAAAGTCATAAGCGATTGTAATGCGTTTGCAAAGACGATGGATAAAAAATATGTGTGCACTAGAGTCGCACGATGGATTCTTGAGATCCAAGAATTTGATTTTGATGTTGAGCACCGTGCAGGAAATCGTATACGCCATGCAGATACGCTTAGTCGCTACCCCGTTATGATTATATCAGAAGATTACATACACAGTAAATTAAAGAATGTCCAAGCACAAGACGACCATTTGAAGGCCATAATCGATATCCTTGCTCAGAAAACTTCTCATAACAACTATTTTATGAAAGCTGGCATACTTTATAAGTTGGTCGATGATGAAGAACTAATTGTAGTTCCCTCTACTCTGCAACGGGAAATTATTAAACATGCTCACGAAAGAGGTCACTTTTCTGTGATAAAGACGAAAGAAATAATTGCAAAGGAGTTTTATATCCCAAAATGAGATGAGAAAATACAACACCAAATAAGATGCTGCATTCCATGTCTAACACTTAATCGAAAGCTTGGAAAAAAAGAAGGAGAACTGCATCCACTGCCGAAAGAAGAACTGCCCTTTTAGACGTTCCACATCGCAGGGAAAGAAATTTCAAAATGTAAAAAAATATTCCCAAGGACTGCAAGGGTATATAAACTTCGGCATTGCCGAAGTTAGCTTCTTTGATATTTTTAATAAAACCAGAGGGCCGGGGCTAACTTCGACCGCGTCAAAGTTTGTATACCCTTGCAAGTATTTTAGTAGCTCTTTTATCTAAACTAACTGTTTTATCTAAAAAGGGAAATGTTTGCGAAAGAACGGCCTTCAATCTTAGCATAGGATATAACGAACTTTCTGATGAAAGTCACTGTTTTCCACCGATCGTTCCTATGGGAGCTATCAAATTTGAGCAATTCAAATTTTTTAACTATTGTGTTTAAACCTTTCTTTTCCTCTAAATTAAGGTGAGAATCTCGAATATGATGAGAAGTAAATTCTTCAAATTCACTGATCTCATCGACTTTTGCTATCGATAGAATCTCTTCATATGTATTAGGCACAATATTTTGCATTTTAAATGAAACACCGTTTAAAGTAACCGTCTGAGTCTCGTAATCGATTTTTGCTTTACTTGCTCTAAGTACGGGACCACCTATTAAATAATCATATCTTGATGATGATCTTGAGATTGATCACCTTCAACATAATATGGTTGTTGAGAATTTTTATACCATTTATAGTTTGTATTTGAGCTTCATTATCTGAAAAAATTTTGTGACCAGAACTGGTCTTTATTAAATTTACACTACTGCCTGAGTCAATGAGGCAGGTATAAATTGTTCCCTCAATTGTAATTTTAATAACTACTGTTTGGGTTGTCGTCCGAGGCTGTTTGTCGAAAAATCCGAATCTTCGTTTGAAAAACTTTCGGTGGTGTCCATCGGGACGTTGGACTGCTTAGACTGACCGCTTGTGTTATCTATTTGTCTGTTTGAATCAAACTGATTCTGTCTCGAGTTTTGATTACGTTTATATCTTTTAGTATTGTTCGAATTATTTTCATTATTATAATTCTGGTTAGTGTAACTCTGATTAGTGTTACTTTGGTTGGTATTACTCTGGTTAGTATTACTTTGGTTAGTGTTATTGTTGTAATTTCGTTGGTTATACGAATTAGTGGGTGAGTTTGATGCATGCGAAAAGGCTTGACTTTTTGAGTTATGAGGCTTTGATTTATATTCGAAATCATATATTCCTTTCTCTATTGCTGCCTGTCGCAAACCTAATATTGTGCTGGTTTCAGCTGTTTTCATTCTAACATGGAATTCCATCGGAATTTGTTCAGCAATAACTTGCGCTATAGCTCTATCCATCAATTGTGTATACATTGTCGTATTTGGTTCATCGTTTTCAAGAGCTAACTTATCAAGTATATCATACGATAGTTTATTTAAATGGTCAACTAGCTTACGAATTGATCCTCTGTATTGGGCTTTATAGATGCGATCTACCAAAACCGATAATGGGGTCCAATTTTTAAAGTTGCTGATTAGGAGCTCTTTCAGTTGTATCCAGGTTGAAGGTTGGTTCCTGATGACAAGGCTGTGGGCGTTTCCCGAGGTGAGCTGTCTGATGCTTTGAAATATTCGGGTCTGCTGCTCCAACTTCATTGTTGGGTATGCCGTCAACAATTGTTCAATCTGACTCAGGAATTGAGACAGATTTCCATCGCCGTTAAATCGTTCAACGTTGTTTAACGAATACAGCAAATCTCTAAGGGCATCGGCTGATAGAGATTGTACGCCTTCCTGTTGTCCATGTGACATTTTGGTTTTGTGTTTTTGGTTTACGTTGTTTTATTTTTTTTTTTAATTGTTGTAAAAAAAAATTTTGCACAATTTCCTTTGGGAGAGTTTTTACTTTTGTTTCTCTGCTTTAAGGTTAAAAATTGTTTTTATATATTTTTTTTTGTTGCACAAAATTAATGTTTATATATTTTGTCGCTTTTTCCACGGGATCACAAACACTAATTTTGTTTTCTAGTGTATATGGATATGCAATGCCCAGACATATACTCTGTTTGCAGTGATTTTAGTTCACTACCTAGTTTTCCGATTGTCCAAAGGCTCAATACTTTAATGGAATACTAGATTAACCCTTCTGAGAACGATGGGTTTGTTTCGCGGATAATATACAGAGGTAACTTTAACACAGTTACTTATTAATTATCCTACCGACTGCGCCAATGACTTTTACTTATTGATGTGCGACCGTATAGTCAGATGGTGAATTAAGAACTAAAAATACAGAGTTTGGTCTCGTATGTCGAAACCTCCTAAAGTTTAAAGTATATAAGAGGATTGTTATGTATATAAAATATGATTTGAGCAAAGTATATACATATGTGTATATATGCATGCATTGTTTATAAGTGGACAATTGTCGCTGATGGATATTTATGCATGTATGTAGATGCTTTGCTCTTATAAGTGCTTAGTAAGTATTTTTTGGAAATCAATGTTCGCGATCCGATGCATAGTTTATAAATAAATGGACAACTGTCGTTGACGGATGTTTATGTTCTTATAAGTGCTTATAATTGATTTTCATAATTAAAGCTCACAATCCGTAATGTTGTTTATCGGGTAAAGGCTGTACTTAGGTTTGGCGTTGGGACTTACTTCTATAACGTCACTGTACATATGTAATTTAAAGAAAAAAGAAAAAAGGCAGGCGCTGAGGAGGAGGATACTTGGCAGCCGCTGCTATGAGTAGAACCCGTGAAAAAAAGTTGATTAGTAATTTATCCAACAATTTAGCAAACACGCCATTCCAAAGCTTTGGATGAACTCTGCAAATTTCTTAGTTTCCTCGGCCAGCATTGACAAATGTTCTTACACACATAAATGCATGCACACTTGCCTGCCTAAAATGTATACTTACATACATATTTACGCATACGTATTCAATAGTAATGATATGATTTATGTATGAAATATGTACATACATATGAATGCATTTACATGGTTGTAGATACATATATGCATGCGTTTTCAAAGCTAAATGAGAAATATCAAAGAAGCTAACTTCGGCTATGCCAAAGTTTATATACCCTTGCAGTCCTTGGCAATAATATTTTTACATTTTGAAATTTCTTTCCCTGCAACTCAATTCATCAATACACAAACAAAACATTCAAATTATTACTCTTTGTAGTACAATTTTATTTCTTCTACCATCCAAAGCATCGCACGCATACACATACAGTTCGTGTAGCTTTGCGTCTGTGTGTGTGTATGCATGTGCTCTGTTTGATTTGCTGATGACGTAGAACCGATTTGTATTGACTGTAACTTGTGTTCTACTTATCCTACGTCTGTGTGTGTGTATGCATGTGCTCTGTTTAATTTGCTGATGACGTAGTAGGCAGCAAGCAGATTTGAGCCGATTGATATTGACTGTAACTTGTGTTCTATTTATCCGATCGAATTGAAGTTTTGGGGTCTGAGATTTTATATCAATTATATTGGTAAATTTCATGGGGATACTCCAATTTTTGCAAAAATTTTTGTTCTTGAGCTATATGATATACATAGTAGTCCGATCTTGACAATTTTCGTACTTTATCTCAACCGGGTAATAAAAACCCTCCAAAAAAAAAATTTCAACCCGATAGCTCTTAAGATGGCTGAGTAAAACGCGTACGCACCAATTTTATAATACCCTCATAAAAATTGCGGCTTTGAGACTCAAAATGGCGGTAAAAAAATGGTTCCAGCAGCTTGTATAGCTGTTATATAAAGAATGGCGGCTATAAGACTTAAAAGTGCGGTAGTAGAGCGTTTCCATCAGCTGGTATAGCTGTTATATAAAGAATGGCGGCTATAGGAAGCAAAATGGCGGCTGTAGAAAGGGTTCAGCAGCTTGTATAGCTGTAATATAAAGAATGGCGGCTTTGAAACTCAAAATGGCGGCAGAAAAACGGTTCCAGCAGCTTGTATAGCTGTTATATAAAAAAAGGCGGCAATAAGACTTAAAATTGCGGTAGTAGAACGGTTCCATCAGCTGGTATAGCTGTTACATAAAGGATGGATTCTATAAGAAGCAACATGGCGGCTGTAGAAAGGTTTCAGCAGCTTGTATAGCTGTTATATAAAATATGGCTCAAAATGGAGGCTGTGTTATGGTTCCATCCGCTTGTAAAGCTGTTCTGTAAAGGATGGCGGCCCTTGTGTACACATACTTTTTTAAGGGTAACTCTTATACATAAATACATACATATGTATATATGTTCATACATTTGTACATACGCATTTCCATATATGTATGTATGTATATGTATGCATACGTTTACAAGACTAAATCTGATATGTACATATATATATGTATGTATGTACCGACATATTTGCGCAC
The DNA here is from genome assembly GCA_018152135.1 of Drosophila paulistorum. Lineage (NCBI taxonomy): Eukaryota > Metazoa > Arthropoda > Insecta > Diptera > Drosophilidae > Drosophila > Drosophila paulistorum. The sequence continues at coordinate 1,054,986 of JAECXG010000394.1, read as the reverse complement.
AAAGGTTTTACAGGTAAATGAATATGTACATAGCACAAAATATATGTATGTACATATGTATATAAGATTAAATATGTATGTATGAAAAATGAAGCAAGTAAGTCGTCTCGCCGACTTAGGTATACCATACACCAGTAAAACAAATATTTCAAATTTGTAATAACAAATGCATTTGCCTATTTTAAAAAAGTTCTGTTTACATGCTTTTTACAAGCATATCTTAGTATCTCGCTCACTCATGCATATGAGCACCTTAGCGCCACCACCCGCCAACGGCCAACTCCGGCCTTATGGAAAAAATTTTATGTGCATAACTTGGCTATTTTTTGTCCGATTTTGATCAAATTTGGTATTTTGCTGGGTATTAGTATCAAATTCAAGTGTGCCAAATTTGCTTCCACAAGGTAAAAAATTACGGGAGATAATCGAGTTTTTCAAATTTTGGGGGCGGAAAGGGGCGTGGCAAAATCTTTATACATACAAAATGTGCGAATTTACTAAGCAAATATACATAACAAATATGGTGTCTCTAGCTACAATAGTTTTTGAAATAAACGTTTTTTTGAATTGCGGGGGCGGAAGGGGCGTGGCAAAATCTTTATAATTACAAAATGAGCGCATTTACTAAGCAAATATACATACCAAATATGGTGTCTCTAGCTGCAATAGTTTTTGAGATAAACGTTTTTTTTGAATTTCGGGGGCGGAAAGGGGCGGTCCAAAAATTTAAAACAAACTCGATCACTCTACATACTACACGAGCCTACATTCCAAATTTGGTGACTCTATCTCTTATAGTCTCCGACATCTAGGCGTTCATACGGACGGACAGATGGACAGACGGACAGACGGACGGACGGACGGACAGACGGACATGGCTAGATCGACTCGGCTGTTGATCCTGATCAAGAATATATATACTTTATGGGGTCGGAAAAGCTTCCTTCTACCTGTTACATACATTTTGGCGACTTTAATATACCATTTCACCCTATGGGTGTATGGTATAATAATATACTTACATATGTACATACATATGTAATTTAAAGAAAAAAGAAAAAAAAGCATGCGCTGAGGATACTTGGCAGCCGATGTTACGAGTAGAACCCGTGGAAAAAAGTTGATTAATAATTTAACCAACAATTTAGCAAACACGCCATTCCAAAGCTTTGCAAGAACTCTGCAAATTTCTTAGTTTCCTCGGCCAGCATTGACAAATGTACTTACATACATACATATATGCATGCACACTTGCCTGCCGAAAATGTATACATACATACATAGATGTGTGTACTCATGGGTTTTAAGGCCTAGTGTGTACAAACATTTGAATATGTACATATGTACGCATACGTATTCAATAGTAATGATAACATACATAAATATGTACATATGTACATATGAATGCATTTACATGGTTGTATATACATACATGCACGCGTTTTCAAAGCTAAATGAGAAAAATGTTCGTTACATACATACATAGGTACATATAATAAAGTTATACATATACATTAAGTTTCACCACTAACCATAAAATACATATGTAGATGCGTCAAACTCAAGATTTTGTGATTACAAACGCTAGCCTGAGCGTGGAACCCCAGAGAACTTCGGCAAAAACCCGAACGTTCTTCTGGAACCCCAGAGAACTTTTTTAATAAAAAATTGATTAAAAAAATAAAATTATAGGCCTTAGAAAAATAAAAATTAATGCTTTGAGCAATTATTTTTATACCATACACCCATAGGGTGAAATGGTATATTAAAGTCGCCAAAATGTATGTAATAGGCAGAAGGAAGCTTTTCCGACCCCATAAAGTATATATATTCTTGATCAGGATCAACAGCCGAGTCGATCTAGCCATGTCCGTCTGTCCGTCCGTCCGTCCGTCTGTCCGTCTGTCCGTCCGTATGAACGCCTAGATGTCGGAGACTATAAGAGATAGAGCCACCAAATTTGGTATGTAGGCTCATGTAGTATGTAGAGTGATCAAGTTTATTTCAAATTTTTGCCACGCCCCTTTCCGCCCCCGCAATTCAAAAAAGACGTTTATCTCAAAAACTATTGCAGCTAGAGACACCATATTTGGTATGTATATTTGCTTAGTAAATGCGTTCATTTTGTAATTATAAAGATCTTGCCACGCCCCTTTCCGCCCCCGAAATTTGAAAAACTCGATTATATCCCGTAATTTTTTACCTTGTGGAATCAAATTTGGCACACTTGAAATTGATACTAATACCCAGCAAAATACCAAATTTGATCAAAATCGGACAAAAAATAGCCAAGTTTTGCATATAAACGTTTTTCCATAAGGCCGGAGTTGGCCGTTGGCAGGTGGTGGCGCTAGGGTGCTCATATGCATGAGTGAGTGAGATACTAAGATATGCTTGTAAAACGCATGTGAACAGAACTTTTTTAAAATAGTCAAATGCATTTGTTATGACAAATTTGAAACATTTGTTTTGCTGGTGTATGGTATACCTGAGTCGGCGAGACGACTTACTTACTTCATTTCTTTTTAGTAGACGTAGTCGTACAACGCTCAGTACGAACAAGTGGCCCATATGACACCAGGCCCGGGCCTGTTACGAATGACCCTAAGTAAAGTTAATGTTACAACCTCTACCCACTCCGACCTAAGGGCATAGGCGTATTACATATATAAACATAAAATTAAACTATTATTTATTATTATTTTTCTATTTCATAGAAAATATTAAATGTAATAAGATAATAAGATACATATAAAAAGAGAACAGGATAGGTTAAAATAAAAATGATTACAACTAGTTACGAGCGAGGAAGGACAAGATCGCAGTTTTTATACCGGGAAGCGATGTTTCCGAACCGATAACGTGCCAAAGTCTGTTGTAGTCACTACATAGTATACGAAAAGGTTCATGCAGAGAAAAGTTAGTTGTGCAAGTGGGAAATTGCGGGTCCTTCTAGATGGAACAGAAATGTTAATTTGGCTCAACAGCTCGGAAGAGTCAATCTCACCATTCAAAAGTTTGTAAAGAAAAGTTACACCAAGCATAGTTCTAAATTAGCTAAAGAATGAAGGTTAATTAACTGAAGTCGACTAGAATAAGATGGAAGTTGTACAGTTTTTGTACAGATTCCAAACACAAGATCCATACTCCAATATGGGATGGACTAAAGAAGTATAAAGTATTCTGGTAGTATATGGATCGTTGAACTCCTTCGACCAGCGCTTTATAAAGCCAAGAACACTTTTAGCCCTACTAACAGTAGTCGATATATGCTGATTAAAACTAAGTTTGTGGTCTATTAAGATCCCCAAATCTTTTACAACCAAAGAAGTATTATTAATTCTTTCTAACGGGAAATTATTTAAAAAGTAACTCGTTAATTGGGGAGAACCTCTATAAAAAGACATAATTTTGCACTTAGAACAGTTTAACGATAACAAGTTAGCCCTACACCACCCCTGAAAAACATTCAGGTCAGCTTGCAAGGTATGACATGAGAGAGAGTCTACGATGCGATTAGCGATTTTTACATCATCGGCATACATAAGAACTCTAGAATTTAAAAGAACGGTGGGGAGATCATTAATAAAAATGGTGAATAGTAATGGGCCAAGGTGACTGACCTGTGGGACTCCCGATTCAACACAAATGATCTTAGAAAGAGAGGATTTAAAAAGAACCCTCTGCCTCCTATTGCTTAGATATTGTGATATCCAAGCAAGCAGAGCATCCGGAAAGCCAACTAAATTCAGCTTATGTAATAGTAAGGCATGGTTTACCGAATCGAAAGCCTTACTGAAATCCGTATATATAACATCAGTTTGCTTTTGTTTCTTAAAACCTTGGATTACAAAAGATGTAAACTGTAGAAGGTTAGTTGTGGTAGACCTATTCTTGACAAACCCATGCTGGTATGGCGAAAAAATAGATTTACATAAATGCTGTATGTGAGACGCATAATTTTCTCAAACAGTTTAGGTATCGCTGACAATTTAGAAATTCCTCTGTAATTAGTGACGTCGGATTTATTGCCACATTTGTGAAGAGGTAAAACAAACGAATCCTTCCATATAGTTGGAAACTCGGACAGTGTACCGGACAACTCAATAAACATAAGTAAAGGCGAGCACAATGACTCCGCACAGAACCTCAGGACACAAGCGGGAATACCGTCTGGACCCGGTGAGTATACCGGCTTAATCGTCATTAGTTCCTTAGCTACCGAACTTTCCGTTATAATAGGATTAAGAATGCAGTTGGATTTCGTTATAGGATATGGATATATCTGACTAGAGTTGTACTTAGTGGATGTGTACGTAGTCGAGAAGAAGTTAGCAATTAAATTAGAAATAGATTGATCAGAAGAGGCCGAAACATTATTAAAAACTGCAAATGATGGAAGGGAGATAGAATGTCGCTTTGAGTTAACGAAACTATAGAAATCTTTAGGATTTTCAGAGAATTGCAACTTGCAACGTTGTAAGTAATTATTATAGCAATTAGAATTAGAAACAATAAAATTCGATTTAGCAACCAAGTAACGAGAAAGATCCGATGATAGACCCGTGACTTTATAATTTTTGTAATACCTAGACTTAAGATTCTTCAGTTTTGACAGCCCCCGCGTAAACCATGGTGATTTTTGCGTCACCACAGGAGACACTAGGGGTACACAGTCATTAAAGATTGAGTCAACAGTGGTATAAAATAAAGAAATGGCGGAGTTCATATCCGTACAAGTGTATAAATTAGTCCAATCGGTATTAAGAAAGGCATTGTTTAGTGCGACAAAGTCAGTCTTCCGAAAACATCGGGTGCGTACCGTAGGATCACACTTAGACATGGGCTCGCGGCTGGGAAACTCAATAGATAACTCTAAAGTTGGATGAAAACTATCCTCTGGTAACACCATTGGACTAGTTCTAGATACTTCACAAAAACTGGGATCAGAAGTAAAAATCAGATCCAGAAATCTGCCAGACGTATTAGGAATCGAATTCAGCTGGGCCAACGAAAGCTCAAGCAGACCATCAATAAAATCGTGACACCCAGAGGGCAGCAACGTTTTGCTACCATTAAGTGTTGACCAAGTTATAGTGGGCAGGTTAAAGTCCCCAAGGACAATTAATGAGTCTCTGTCAGAAAGTAGTTCAAGTATAAATTTAATAGATTCTAAGTGTAGTAAGTAGGTTGGACATTCCGATTGGGGCGGAATGTAAGAACAGGTAACAAAAATTGAAAAACGAGTAAAAGATACCTTAACGCATATAAATTCGATACTACTTGAGACAGGTATTGTTATCAGACCCGATGATAGGGCGGAATCTACGGCAATAAGACTCCACCAGCCCTACGATCAGTACGATCACGTCTAAAAATATTGAAATTAGAGGGTAAAACTGTGGCGTCAAAAACGTCAGGTTTTAACCAAGTCTCAGTAAAGACAATTAGGTCAAAATCAAATGACAGTCCATCTACAACGAGTTTAGTAAGTTTAGTATTAAGGCCTCTGACATTCTGATAGCCGACAGAGAAGGAAGTTGTTAGTTTTTTGATAGAGTAGAAGAAGGAATAGATAAGGAAGGAGTGGGAATAGATGAAGAAGAAAGAGGAATAGATGGTAAAGGAATCCTTGTTTGACCCCGTGTCTTCATTTTTCTGGATGTAAACTCCTTCGCAATTAAGCTTTTCGGCCAGAAGCTAGAACTGCAGATACAGTCAAAGAATTCAATTGGAACACTGATTTTAAAAGATGAAATTTCTCTAGAATATGAAAATTTAAACTTTTCTATGGATATATTAGAGACATTCAGTTTAGCCCGAATGTGGGCCATGACATCATCCGATGTAGCATCAGGGAGAAGTCTCGAAACAAAAATGTGTTTTTTAGGAGGCACTCCCACCAATGGTTTCGGCATTCCAGGTATTGCATCAGCTACCGCATTAATTGTAGCATCAGTTGCAACAAGTGGCACTCCGGCATTACTAACATTAGGATCCCTGTCGGCAATATCCATGGGTGTAGATTCTTGCCCAGACAAAACGGACACTACAGACATCTTTTGTGGAGTTGGAGTTTGCATTGGTTGAGAAGGGGTCGGAACCGATATAGATGTGGAGACCGGCAAACGCAAGGACAAATCAGGAGTCCGTTCTCCCGCCTTCTTACGCTTTCGAGACTCAGTCAGTAGCGTTAAACTACTAAACTGAGACTCAACAGCTTTAAACTCTTGCGAGAGTTTAAGAAAACTGGCAGACAGACTCATCAGGTTATCCTTTGTTTGCCGCATGAAAAGTTCCATTTCATCTTCCACGATCCGGCATGACTCACATCCCCATTTGAAACCCTTTTTTTGATCTAAAAGATCCTTCACCCTGCATGTACACAACCAACAGTAAATAAAACTATTCAAGGGTGGGGCGGGATGCAAACAATTTTTAATCGAACAAACAGTCATTGAATAGGGATTCCCGGAGAGAAGGAAAATAACCCAGTCTTCATTCGTTGAATTCAAAATATGAACTGATTTTATTAAAAAACTCTTAAACTCTAAGAAGCGACAATTGTTCTTAAAAAATACTTATTATAATGCCCCACGTCTTCGGGGTTTGGAATTTGTTTATATTTCATGCTCAGCGCTTGGCGACTTGATAATGCGTCGTTCTGGTCTTAAGTGTTAAGTGTCGACAGAGTGCGGATGCATGTTTGTTTGTTTTTGAGCAATACTTGCAATATGAATCTTTATGACATATTTTTGTTTATGTTTCGTTTGTGTATATTTCTTTGGTCAATCTGATTTGGTGAAGCCATTTCAGCTGACCACGATGTTTAATCTTCAACATTCTGCGAAGGGCCGCCAAATGCGACGTTTTGGATTTTATTTTTCTAGTTAGTTAGTTATCTTATTATGCAAATTATTATTAATATTATCATTAGTAAGATAACTATTGTTAGAGAAGCATGACCAGTTAACTAATGGACGTTCAACTTAGTCAATCTAATGTTCCTTTACGATTGTCACTGACTTCTCTTCTTTTTGTAATATTTGGCATATTACCTAACAGTTTCTGTTTCGGGATATCTACCCATTCCTGATGTGCATTACTGTGCTTATAGTTTCTGACAATTTGTTACCGGAATCTATTTTGATATTATTTTTTAGATAATCATTATCTAATTGACCCATTGCCTTTGAAATATTTTCATTTTGTACTGGCTCTGGGATATATACTTTTTGTTCCCCAATTTTCACTTTACCTCCAATGTGAGGTCCTGCCGGGGGCCATAAATTTTTTTCTTGCGTTTTCCTTTTGTATTTCTTTGGAATTATGTTGTTTTTATTTTGAAATTTACCTTTCCTCTCCTCCCAACGTTGTTCAAAATCTGTGACATCTACTGTTGCTGCCACTACAGATTTAGTCTGATTTGATTTGGTGCATCCCGAGACGATCCAACCAAATTAAATATTTTGGCCCAGCAGGCCATCAATCTTTGTAATTCCCCTCTTTAAAATTTGGGTATATACGTTTACTCCCATTATTATGTCAACCCTACCAGGTTTATTAAAGGTAGGATCAGCTAGCACCTAAGTTTGCCATTTTGACATATCCACGTTTGCTATTTTTAATGGAAGAGCTTTCATTAACTTTGGCAACACAATTGCCTCAACCTTTAAATGTCCTTTCCAAGGATTTCGCGTCTTTACATCTATTTTTACCTTATATTTTGATTTATTAGATTTTATTGCATTTCTTACTTGTATTACAGCTGTGGCCAACAGTGTTGGTTGTGCGGTTACACAAGTATTAACTCCCTCATGTGTTTCTTCAAAATGGAGTAAAGTATGGTGTTCCTTACTGCACAATGAACAGACCATTTCATTAGTGCACACCTGTTTTCTTGAATGATTCAAGCATCTTATGCAAAGCTGCACTTTTTTGGCTATTTCCACCCTTTCCTTAGGTGTTAGCGCTTTAAACTTATAGCACATCGGTGCGCTATGCCAGGGACCTTTGCAGATCGGACAACTATCTTTAAACACCGCCACCGACGTTTTTTGTAACGGTTTTTTCTCTTCCTTTCTCATGGCACTTAGCGAGCAATACCTTTGCTCTAAGTATTCCATGACATGACAGATAGCATCTGAACTTGCCTGGTTTTCTAATCTGACTCTCATACAGTTGCAGAGCCTCTCTGTCAAATTTCCGAAGTATGAGTTGTGCAAATATTATGTCAACTTCATCGGACAAATTTGTTTTAATTTTAATTAAGTGTATTGATTCATTAATTATGTCAATCACTCCTTTTATACTTTTTGCGGATTCATTGTTGATCATCGGTAAATCAACGATCCGACTTAATTGCTCGGAAAATACCCTCCGATTATTTTCATATCGCTTGTTTAATAATTCCCAAGCGGCACTATAATTGTCAGCTGAACCTGACAATAGATGGGCTACCATGCTCTTTGCTTCTCCCTTTAACCCGGATTTTAAATAATTGAATTTAAGAGCAGGACTTAGATCCTCTCGTTTTTCAATCAGTTCCGCGAATAATTCTACAAACAGGTCCCATTCTCTAGGTTCCCCAGAAAACGTGGGTACCTGTATTTTCGGCAATACCGGTAGTTCGCCTCTCACGGTTACATTCTCAATCTTACTTTCCTTCTTGTTTATTTTCATTTCTAACACTGATACAGAATTCCGAACATCGAATTCTAAATCCTCCATAGTATTTTTAAATTTTGCATCTATTAACGCAGCCTGGCACGTCTGTACTTTCTCCCATAAATAATTGATCTTATTAATATATATTATGCATGCCTCATTGCCTGTTGAATTATCTATAGTGCTTAAATCTTTGGTTACCCTATCCAAATATTCCTGGAGCTGTCGGACTTTATCCATAAATATCTCCTGATTACCACTAGCGTTTTCATTACTGCAGGTCGCATTCCCTCGCGACTCTTCTTTGCTTTGGTCCTCTTGACACAAGTGTACTCGCAATATGGCGAATATAATGGTCCAGGGCAGTCTGCCGGGCACTTCTTCTCTGGTGTGGTCTGGATTTTCTTCTTGAGTTTCAGATTTCTTTTTTTTTTCCAGACCATGTGTGTCTATTCCGCCATGTGATGATTCTACTTCTTTTTTATCGTTGCTCAGCTGTTGTTGTCCAGGGCCTATGGGCTCAGGCGGTACCGGTGCCGGTCCTCGCACCAGATTTTCTCGTCAACTATCTTGTTGCTCTGCTGCTGTTTGTAGTTGCCGACTTGCAACTTTAACTTTTTTTTTTCGATATTAGGGCTTCGAATACGACACACACCACGCCGCCGAAATTATTGCAGTTGCTCGACTAGCCAAACTGCCTTTATTTAACTCGGTCGCACGCACTTTTCATTTTTTTTTTATTAAGCAATATTTTGCTTTTTTGTTTTATACTCTGTCTCTTACCACTGGTGGGGAAGAACAGAGTTATTTTATTTTTTGTAACCTTTAGCTGATCTTAGCATTTACACTTGCATAAGAATTCAGACTTACAGGTACTGATTCATCCTCTGAGTCTCTTACCACTGGTGGGGGAAAACTACAGAGTTCCTTTTTTTCGAAGGACCAAAATGAATCCGGTTCGAAGGACCAAAATGAATCCGGTTCGAAGGACCAAAATGAATCCGGTTCGAAGGACCAAAATGAATCCGGCTCGAAGGACCAAAATTAATAGGGATTCCCGGAGAGAAAGAAAAACCCAATCTTCATTCGTTGAATTCAAAATATGAACTGATTTTATTAAAAAACTCTTAAACTCTAAGAAGCGACAATTGTTCTTAAAAAATACTTATTCTAATGCCCCACGTCTTCGGGGTTTGGAATTTGTTTATATTTCATGCTCAGCGCTTGGCGACTTGATAATGCGTCGTTCTGGTCTTAAGTGTTAAGTGTCGACAGAGTGCGGATGCATGTTTGTTTGTTTTTGAGCAATACTTGCAATATGAATCTTTATGACATATTTTTGTTTATGTTTCGTTTGTGTATATTTCTTTGGTCAATCTGATTTGGTGAAGCCATTTCAGCTGACCACGATGTTTAATCTTAAACAGTCATTATGAGGTAATAAGAAAAAATTGGTAATCAAACAAATAAAACTGAAAAATGAGAAATGTTTGGTATTAAAATATAAAACTCACTCTGAGGTCCAGAAATAATAAGAAATAGAGATTTTGAGAATGCACAAGGGTTAAAAGAAAAGAGCACTGACTAAGAGACTATAGACTCCTAATTACAGACACACAACAGACTGCAATAGGAGCGCAAATAAGAGAGGAAGAAAAGAATGTGAAAAAAAAGAAAAAAACCAACAAAGGTTATAAGCAGAAATTAAAGTTCTTAAAAATTATTAACACAAACACACAAAAACGCAACGAGTGATACGTTGCAAGTTAGATTTACTAATTAATTAATATTTCGATCGCGATGCAGATAAAACAAAATAAAATAAATGTAAATCAGTTAAAAACGCGGGAGCTTGAAAAAAAAACACGTCCGTCTTCCTCGAGAGCGTTGATGATTGATTTGATGATGACGTAGTAGGCAGCAAGCAGCGCTGCCGGCAGCGCTTGAACCGATTTGTATTGACTGTAACTTGTGTTCTATTTATCCGATCAGATTCAAATTTTGGGATCTGAGATTTTATATAAAATTCTATTATATTGGTATGGGGATACTCCAATTATTGAAAAAAATTTTGTTCCAGAGCTATATGATATAGTAGTCCGATCCTGACAATTTTCATACTTTATGTCACCCGGGTAATAAAAAGCGCCCAAAAAAAATTTCAAGCCGGTATAGTAAAACGCGTACGCACCGCCGGAACAGACGGACATGGCTATATCGACTCAGCTTCTCATGCTGATCAAGAATATATATACTTTTGTGGGATCGGAAAACGTCCCCCCTTCTGTGCGTTACAAAACATCTGACCAATTTTATATTACCCAAGCAAGAGTATAATGGAATGTAGGCTCGTGTAGTATGTAGATTGAACGAGTTTGTTTCAAATTTTTGCCACGCCCCTTTCCGCCCCCGCAATTCAAAAAAAACGTTTATCTCAAAAACTATTGCAGCTAGAGACACCGTATTTGGTATGTATATTTGCTTAGTAAATGCGCTCATTTTGTAATTATAAAGATTTTGCCACGCCCCTTTCCGCCCCCGAAATTTGAAAAGCTCGATTATCTCCCGTAATTTTTTACGCTGTGGAATCAAATTTGGCACACTTGAAATTGATACGGACAAAAAATAGCCAAGTTATGCATATAAACATTTTTCCATAAGGCCGGAGTTGGTCGTTGGCGGGTGGTGGCGCTAGGGTGCTCAGATGCATGAGTCAGTGAGATACTAAGATATGCTTGTAAAAAGCATGTGAACAGAATTTTTTTAAAATAGGCAAATGCATTTGTTATTACAAATTTGAAATATTTGTTTTGCTGGTGTATGGTGTATCTAAGTCGGCGAGACGACTACTTACTTCATTTGATATTCTTTTCACAGGGGCATGTTCTATTCGCTTATTGATAGTCGCTGTTTTGTCGAAAATGAAAACTATTTGTCGAGCGAGCTATTAAAAAGCGGTGTTGTAGCCTGTGCCAGACTGAATTATTTTCTTACGAACGTTCGGGTTATTGCCGAAGTTCTCTGGGGTTCCAAGCTCAGGCTAGCGTTTGTAATAACAAAATCTTGAGTTTGACGCATCTATGTATGTATTTTATGGTTAGTGGTTTCACGTTCCTATATATACATACATACATACATACATATATTGTAAATGAAGCAAGTAAGTCGTCTCGCCGACTTAGGTATACCATACAGCAGCAAAACAAATATTTCAAATTTGTAATAACAAATCCATTTGCCTATTTTAAAAAAGTTCTGTTTACATGCTTTTTACAAGCATATCTTAGTATCTCGCTCACTCATGCATATGAGCACCTTAGCGCCACCACCCGCCAACAGCCAACTCCGGCCTTATGGAAAAACGTTTATGTGCATAACTTGGCTATTTTTTGTCCGATTTTGATCAAATTTGGCATTTTGCTGGGTATTAGTATCAAATTCAAGTGTGCCAAATTTGATTCCACAAGGTAAAAAATTACGGGAGATAATCGAGTTTTTCAAATTTTGGGGGCGGAAAGGGGCGTGGCGAAATCTTTATACATACAAAATGAGCGAATTTACTAAGCAAATATACATACCAAATATGGTGTCTCTAGCTGCAATAGTTTTTGAGATAAACGTTTTTTTTGAATTTCGGGGGCGGAAAGGGGCGTGGCAAAAATTTAAAACAAACTCGATCACTCTACATACTACACGAGCCTACATTCCAAATTTGGTGACTCTATCTCTTATAGTCTCCGAGATCTAGGCGTTCATTCGGACGGACAGACGGACAGACGGACGGACGGACCGACAGACGGACATGGCTAGATCGACTCGGCTGTTGATCCTGATCAAGAATATATATACTTTATGGGGTCGGAAAAGCTTCCTTCTGCCTGTTACATACATTTTGGCGACTTTAATATACCATTTCACCCTATGGGTGTATGGTATAATTATCGTTTTATTGCGCTACAAGAAAGAAATCGTACGCGCTGCAGATCTGACGAATTTAAAAAAAAAATTCCTACCCCAACGAGCCTTAGAGAGCTTCGCTCTAAAAATGCAATTTTGTGGTAGTCCGTGATATGGGGATCCACCACTGTTTTAAGTAGGTTGGTCAAAAAAGATTTTAGTTGGCTAGCTAGACACTGGTCTAGTGTCACTTAAATCAAACGTACTTTTTATACCATACACCCATAGGGTGAAATGGTATATTAAAGTCGCCAAAATGTATGTAACAGGCAGAAGGAAGCTTTTCCGACCCCATAAAGAATATATATTCTTGATCAGTATCAACAGCCGAGTCGATCTAGCCATGTCCGTCTGTCCGTCCGTCCGTCTGTCCGTCCGTATGAACGCCTAGATCTCGGAGACTATAAGAGATAGAGCCACCAAATTTGGAATGTAGGGTCGTGTAGTATGTAGAGTGATCAAGTTTGTTTCCAATTTTTGCCACGCCCCTTTCCGCCCCCGCAATTCAAAAAAAAACGTTTTTCTCAAAAACTATTGCAGCTAGAGAGACCATATTTGGTATGTATATTTGCTTAGTAAATGCGCTCATTTTGTATGTATAAAGATTTTGCCACGCCCTTTTCCGCCCCCAAAGTTTGACAAAACTCGATTATCTCCCGTAATTTTTTACCTTGTGTAATCAAATTTGGCACACATAAATTTGGTACTAATACCCAGCAAAATACCAAATTTGATCAAAATCCGACAAAAAAAAGCCAAGTTATGCGTATAAACGTTTTTCCATAAGGCCGGAGTTGGCCGTTGGCGGGTGGTGGCGCTAGGGTGCTCATATGCATGAGTGAGTGAGATACTAAGATATGCTTGTAAAAAGCATGTGAACAAAATTTTTTTTAAAATAGGCAAGTTATTACAAATTTGAAATATTTGTTTTGCTGGTGTATGGTATACCTAAGTCGGCGAGACGACTTACTTACTTCATTCTTTTTAAATTAAGCAAGTGTGGTATTACAAGATGCAGTGTTGGGTAGTCTTCTCCTTCTAATGATTTGGAAGCCTTTTCGAAATACTCCAAAATTTTTGCAATCGCATTTAAGTTATTGATATTTATATTTTCTAATCTATAAATTTCATTTTTATCATTCAAAATGCTAGTGATATTATCCCAATTTTGTCCAATTGAAAAGAGAGAATAGTACACTGTGTTCCACCTAGTCTGGTAAAAACTTTTCAGCGTAACATCAAGCTGCGAATTTATCCCTGATTTTTTTAAATATTTCACATGCTTGTTGCAATGAAATTAAAGGTCGGATAATTCTGCAATGTCTCTAAAAGCTTTCTCAACAATATTATTTAAAAGATGATTTATGCAATGAATTGATGATTACTACGAAAAGTACTAATCATATTGGAGCCCCGGTCAGTAACGACAATGGCTTTGTCGTCTTCCATTTCCAATTCAAAATCACTTAAAATATTTATGATTTTTCTCTTAATGTTTGCGCCTGATATAAAAGACATTTATTGCATTATAGCAGTATGAAGTATTAATCAAGTTATTGTACCTGTGTTGGACTCATGACCCATAGATTTGACAGCTAGCAACCGGGTGACCATTGCGCCTCCTTTTATAAAGTGCACCGTGCAGGATAGGTATGACCTCTTTAGGAAATCGTCAGTCCAAATATCTGATGTAATGCTGTAGCGGGTGTTTTTTGCTTTTGTAACATCTGCTTTAATATTTTGAGTCTCCAACTTGTACAGCTCAGACACCTTCCTCGATATGGTTGATGGATGAGGAGTAATGTCATCTATATTTACTCCACCACCATACTGTGCGCCTACTTTGGTGAATAGAGCCAATAATTTTTAAAGTCCCTCATCCTTTATAATATTGAATGGACGGCAATTTCTAACTTTCCATTCGGTAGCAGCTTCATAAATGCACTTCTTTGTTTCGGCATCGATAGATGGTGCGAGCGAGTCCATTTTAATTGTGCGTTTGGCTATTATATGGCATTTATGTTCAACTAAGTTCGAAGTACAATTGGATTACTTGAGGATTGCAAAACATATTTTACATCCAACAATATTTTTGATTTCTTTACCACTCCCGTCAATTACCATGCCAAAAGGTATCCCATACATCACTCCTTCCTCTGTTTTTCTCCAATTTGTATACTTTTGACAGCAATTTAGTCTTAATATTGGCATATTGGTCAATTTTATTTGTGTTGTCCAATATGCACTGCTAATTTTGCATTTATGTTGGAAGAATGATTTACCAATTAAAAGTATCACGTAGAAGATATTGCGTACAACATACAAACATAAATACAACTGCAGCAGTTAAAAATTGATACTAACATTTTTTCACATATATAAAAACTACTTACATACATATGTACGTACTTACAATGGACAGGACAGTGATTTCTGGCAAAACATTTTGTTACTTTTAAACATAAATATGAACGGACAAAATTATAATTATATCATACATACATTTTCCAAATTATTGTCTTTATTACTCATTTTACCACGCACAAACGATGTTAGCTTTGCAACTACTTCAGTGAGATTAAAACAAAACCGAAATTACATTTGCATTCGAAAATTATTGACATTTCATAAGTATGACCATACTCACAAGTACTTGGAAATACCAAGTAACTTGAAAGAAGTATTCGTTTGTATTCATTTGTTTTCATTTGTTTCGGCTTGCTTTGATTTTGTATTTGTTTGTTCGGCTTGAAACATTCAGGAACTACGAAACAAAATACTTCAAGACTTTTCATCTCGTTTCATTCGTTCCGAAGCAATATTACCAAACCAAATATAGGAAAATTTGTAAGTATTTGGAAGACTGAGGCAAATGAGTGTTCTTTAAGCAGGACTTTAATACATATATGCATGCACACTTGCCTGCCGAAAATGTATACATACATACATAGATGTGTGTACTCATGGCTTTTAAGGCCTAGTGTGTACAAACATTTGAATATGTATGTACGCATACGTATTCAATAGTAATGATAACATACATAAATATGTACATACATATGAATGCATTTACATGGTTGTATATGCACGCGTTTTCAAAGCTAAATGAGAAAAATGTACGTTACAAACATACATAGGTACATATAATAAAGTTATACATATACATTAAGTTTCACTAACCATAAAATACATATGTAGATGCGTCAAACTCAAGATTTTGTGATTACAAATGCTAGCCTGAGCGTGGAACCCCAGAGAACTTCGGCAAAAGCCCGAACGTTCTTCTGGAACACCAGAGAACTTTTTTAATAAAAAATTGATTAAAAAAATAAAATTATAGGCCTTAGAAGAATAAAAATTAATGCTTTGAGAAATTATTTTTAGAGCGAAGCTCTCTTAGGCGCGTTGGGGTAGGAAATTATTTTTAAAATTCGTCAGATCTGCAGCGCGTCAGATTTTTTTCTTGTAGCGCAATAAAACGATAATTTATCCATTAACTTCCACATGGCAATGTAGTTCTGGAGGTGTGTTTTGGCCTCTCCTGCATCTGGCCCGTGGTTCAAATGATGTAGAGGTCGTCGAAATTTTTGTTTTTTATACCCTTGCAAAAAGGGTATATTAATTTTGGTCAGAAGTGTGCAACGCATAGAAGGAAGCATCTCCGACCATATAAAGTATATATATTCTTGATCAGCACGACGAGACGAGCTCAAATAACCATGTCCGTCCGTCCGTCCGTCCGTCTGTCCGTCCGTCTGGATCGATGCGAACTCCTCCTAGACCGTAAGAGCTACAGAGCTGAAATTTTGCACGTAGGCTTGTATATAGTATATACTGCAGGGTTTGTATATCTCGGATTCAGTCGGATCGGACCACTATATCATATAGCTCCCATACAAACGGCAAAGTCACGAACAGTGACTTTTCTCAATAACTTCGTTATTTTATAAGCAATTGCCATAAAAGTTGGTATTGGTCAGTTTTGTGTTCTTATTAATAATTGTGCCAAGTTTGATCAAGATCGGGTGACTATATCATATAGCTCCCATACAAACGGCAAAGTCACGAACAGTGACTTTTCTCAATAACTTCGTTACTTTTTAAGCTATTGTCGTGAAATTTAATGTAAGTAATTTTATTGTAACTATAAACCACTGTGCCAAATTTGATCAAGATCGGTTGACTGTATTATATAGCTCCCATAGGAACGATCGGTCAAAAACAGTGACTTTTGTCAATAACTTCGTTACTTTTGATGCGATTGCTTTCAAATTTAACATTTGTCAGTTTAATATATCTGTTAATGACTGTGCCGAATTTGGTAAAGATCGGGTAACTATATCATATAGCTCCCATAGGAAGGATCGGTGGAAAACAGTGACTTTCATCAGAAAGTTCGTTATATCCTATGCTGAGATTGAAGTCCGTTCTTTCGCAAACATTACCCTTTTTAGATAAAACAGTTAGTTTAGATAAAAGAGTTACTAACAAACTTGCAAGGGTATACAAACTTTGACGCGGTCGAAGTTAGCCCCGGCCCTCTGGTTTTTTTTTTAGAGCGAAGCTCTCTTAGGCGCGTTGGGGTAGGAAATAATTTTTAAAATTCGTCAGATCTGCAGCGCGTCAGATTTTTTTTCGTTTTTAGAGCGAAGCTCTCTAAGGCGCGTTGGGGTAGGAAATTTTTTTTAAAAAACGTTAGATCTGCAGCGCGTCAGCCGAACAGGTTCGGCACCTCTTCGTGTAAGCCGAACGGCTTCCGAAGTCCTCACACAAAAAAATCAAAAGCATAAGGGTGGATTTAGTTTCTCTCAGTATTTCGAGAGAGAACATGAAAAAAATGATCGCTGTTTTGTTTTTATACCCTTGCAGAGGGTATTATAAAATTGGTCAGATGTTTGTAACGCAGAGAAGGAGACGTTTCCGACCCCATAAGTATATATATTCTTGATCAGCATGAGAAGCTGAGTCGATATAGCCATGTCCGTCTGTCCGTCCGTCCGTCAGTCCGTCCGTCCGTCCGTTCGTCCGTCCGTCCGTCCGTCCGTCTGTGCAAATCAACTTCACGCTGTCATCTTAAGAGCTATCGGAATGAAATTTCATATTTGAGCTACTTTTAGCCGGGAGATAATAGAGTATGAAAATTGTGAGCATCGGACTACTATATCATATAGCTCTAGAGCAAAAATTTTTGCAAAATTTGGAGTATCCCCATGAAATTTACCAATATAATAGAATTTGATATAAAATCTCGGATCGCAAAATTTGAATCTGATCGGATAAATAGAACACAAGTTACAGTCAATACAAATCGGTTCTACGTCATCAGCAAATCAAACAGAGCACATGCATACACACACACAGACGCAGCGCTATACGAACTGTATGTGTATGCGTGCGATGCTTTGGATGGTAGAAGTAGAAAAATTGTAGTAAGAAGAGTAATAATTTGAATGTTTTGTTTGTGTATTGATGAATTGAGTTGCAGGGAAAGAAATTTCAAAATGTAAAAATATTATTGCCAAGGACTGCAAGGGTATATAAACTTCGGCATTGCCGAAGTTAGCTTCTTTGATATTTCTATCTCTTTCTTGCATTATATTATCGGCTGCGTTTGTTTTCTTGATTTGATATACAATTTGATGAATTTTCATTTTTTGCAGTGTAAAGCAACACACAACGCACACAAGCAAGTGCACACATACATACTCAATGTGCCGGGCCCTGGAATAGTCTATCTAAATCAGGGCCCGGCACAAAGAGAGCACTAAAAAGATGTAGTTGTATGTGTGCGCTTGCTTGTGTGCGGAAGTTGCTTTACACTGCGCAAATTGCATGTGACGAAAGCAAGAAAAATGTAAAATGCGATGGAAAACCAATAATTTTGAATTCATTTTATACCATACACCCATAGGGTGAAATGGTATATTAAAGTCGCCAAAATGTATGTAACAGGCAGAAGGAAGCTTTTCCGACCCCATAAAGTATATATATTCTTGATCAGTATCAACAGCCGAGTCGATCTAGCCATGTCCGTCTGTCCGTCCGTCCGTCCGTCTGTCCGTCTGTCCGTCCGTATGAACGCCTAGTTCTCGGAGACTATAAGAGATAGAGCCACCAAATTTGAAATGTAGGCTCGTGTGGTATGTAGAGTGATCGAGTTTGTTTCAAATTTTTGCCAAGCCCCTTTCCGCCCCCGCAATTAAAAAAAAACGTTTATCTCAAAAACTATTGCAGCTAGAGACACCATATTTGGTATGTATATTTGCTTAGTAAATGCGTTCATTTTGTAATTATAAAGATCTTGCCACGCCCCTTTCCGCCCCCGAAATTTGAAAATCTCGATTATATCCCGTAATTTTTTACCTTGTGGAATCAAATTTGGCACACTTGAAATTGATACTAATACCCAGCAAAATACTAAATTTGATCAACATCGGACAAAAAATAGCCAAGTTATGCATATAAACGTTTTTCCATAAGGCCGGAGTTGGCCGTTGCCGGGTGGGGCGCTAGGGTGCTCATTTGCATGAGTGAGTGAGATACTAAGATATGCTTGTAAAAAGCAGGTGAACAGAATTTTTTTGAAATAGGCAAATGCATTTGTTATTAGAAATTTGAAATATTTGTTTTACTGGTGTATGGTATACCTAAGTCGGCGAGACGACTTACTTCATTTTTATTTTTTTAATTATATGCTCTTATTATAAATATGTACAAACATATGCATATATACATTGTACATAAATATATCATCTGTACTTATATGTATATTTTGTATAATAATTATGTTAACAAATTTTTATACCATACACCCATAGGGTGAAATGGTATATTAAATTTGCCAAAATGTATGTAACAGGCAGAAGGAAGCTTTTCCGACCCCATAAAGTATATATATTCTTGATCAGGATCAACAGCCGAGTCGATCTAGCCATGTCCGTCTGTCGGTCCGTCCGTCCGTCTGTCCGTCTGTCCGTCCGTATGAACGCCTAGATCTCGGAGACTATAAGAGATAGAGTCACCAAATTTGGAATGTAGGCTCGTGTAGTATGTAGAGTGATCGAGTTTGTTTTAAATTTTTGCACGCCCCTTTCCGCCCCCGAAATTCAAAAAAAACGTTTATCTCAAAAACTATTGCAGCTAGAGACACCATATTTGGTATGTATATTTGCTTAGTAAATTTGCTCATTTTGTATGTATAAAGATTTCGCCACGCCCCTTTCCGCCCCCAAAATTTGAAAAACTCGATTATCTCCCGTAATTTTTTACCTTGTGGAATCAAATTTGGCACACTTGAATTTGATACTAATACCCAGCAAAATACCAAATTTGATCAAAATCGGACAAAAAATAGCCAAGTTATGCACATAAACGTTTTTCCATAAGGCCGGAGTTGGCCGTTGGCGGGTGGTGGCGCTAAGGTGCTCATATGCATGAGTGAGCGAGATACTAAGATATGCTTGTAAAAAGCATGTAAACAGAACTTTTTTAAATTGGGCAAATGCATTTGTTATTACAAATTTGAAATATTTGTTTTACTGGTGTATGGTATACCTAAGTCGACGAGACGACTTACTTACTTCATTTTTTTTTTAAACTCAACTATTTCATTAACTTTCTATATTATTTGGATAACTTTTTATCCGAAGGAGATCTTCTAAATGGCTATCAGTTAGACTGTTTCGAATAGAATTTTTTATTAATTTCATTGTGGAAAATGTTGTTTCACAAATATATGTATGTTGTGGTAAACATAGAACATAATTTTAACATTGCCTTTTTGCAAATCGGAAATTTATCTATCGGAAGTTCTCGCCAAAATTCTATTCCACTACGTAGTGGCAGCATTAAGTCAGTTTTCATGACCTGTAATTCCTCCCTAATTTCTTCTGGAATTGATTCAGATTCTGCTTCTATGGGGTTATTAAAAACTGCAATGAGCCAATTGATTTGTTTAAAATCAGAAAATTTTTCCGCTATTTCAGAGGAAAGGGTATTAACTGCCTCTGCGTACTCCTGAATTCGGGAAGGGTTAAGGTACAATGCAACAATTTCTGCAGTTCGCTGAAGGCTGGACAGGTCATTGTTTTTCATTTGAATTTGAAGACCATTAATTTTGCGACTAAATTTATTGATTGCTGCAATTAAATCGGACGGAAGTTTGTTGCGGCCTTGAAGCTGAAGATTTAATTGATTAATGAAAAGGACTATGTCCGTTAGAAACGCCAAGTCTAAAATAAATAATGGATTTTTTAGAGAAGCTAACAAATCTTTATCTTTTTCTAAATTTTCGCTTTCTAAGAAAGAAATAACTTCATTACGAAGACTGCATAGTGTGTCTAAACTTTGGCCTCGGCTCAGCCACCTAACATCAGTAAAAAGGCAAAGAAAGGATTTAAACTTTCTATGGGTTAGCGAATTATGACCACCTTTAATGCGATTAATAATTTTAATTGCTACACCCATTGCATCCACAACTTGAAAAATTTTTGCAAACAAATTTTTGCTTGCTGATGGATGAAACAATGGAAAAATGGTATTTCTCCTATTTTTCTATTGACATGGCCAAGAAATCCTTCATTCTTTCCTTTCATGGTGGCGGCACCATCAGTGCAAATTGAGGACATTTTATATGATAATTGGAATGAAAGTACATGCTTCTCAAAGGCATCATACGTACTTTTTCCATTTACATGACTGTGAAAAGAATGTAAGTTTAGAAATTCATCGCAAATTTTAAAGTCGTAATCAATAGTCCTAACACAAATAACCATTTGACTAATATTTCTAATATCTATGCATTCATCCAAACAAATTGAAAAAAAAGGCACAGTCCTCTATTCGTCTTTTAGTTTCTGAGTATAAGTATTGGCCTATTTCCTCGGTCCTGCGAGTTATAGTTCGACTTGATAAAGGAGTATCGTTTATTAAACTATAAACGGGGCATTTGTGCCGCCACATGCAGGATGGAGGACGGTACTGAACTAGTTATAGTAGTCCTTTACATATCGCCGGGTAATAGATTTGAGGACATAATTTTGTTCATCCACCGAACACTTCTGGAGTATACTGAGGAAGGTTCTCGTCTACTTGGACAAAATTTTCATAAACTCCCACTGATTTTGGCTGGAGACTTCAATGTCAATTTTGCAGATGAAAAGTCTGCGCCGCTGAAAACTGTTCTTTGCGAAGAATTAAATTTAACAATGAGCAGTAATCCTGCCGAATCTACAACAAGATATAACACAACCATAGATGCTGTTTTTTCACGTTTTCTAACCCACATCCAATCACAAACATACATTTCATATTTCAGTTACCATAAACCAATCATTTCCGTGATAGAGTATGGGAACAATTAGGTTCAACGAAAATATTCGGGAAAATATTTAAACGAGCCAAATTTAAACGAAGATAAATAAATAAAGCTTTGTAATACTGCGGTGAGCTGAAATATATTATATTTTATCAGAATTATCAGAAAAATACCATTGCTTTCATTTGTTGCTAATGTTCATTCATTTCTGCTATTGTATATGACTGTAGTTCATCGTTTACTCGACGAATTCCTAGAGAGCTTCGCTCTACCCGGGTGTCCTGTGACACCTCATTGCTTTTTTTTTATACCCTTGCAGAGGGTATTATAAAATTGGTCAGATGTTTGTAACGCACAGAAGGAGACGTTTCCGACCCCATAAAGTATATATAATTAAATATTCGATTTTCTCGATAAGGAAAAAAAAGATATTTTTCGTGAGTTAAGTAACGTACTTTATTATTTGA
Organism: Drosophila paulistorum; assembly: GCA_018152135.1. Classification (NCBI taxonomy): domain Eukaryota; kingdom Metazoa; phylum Arthropoda; class Insecta; order Diptera; family Drosophilidae; genus Drosophila; species Drosophila paulistorum. Next base: position 1,032,579 of record JAECXG010000394.1, on the reverse strand, counting down.
AAGGAAACTTAGAACTGATTACAAAAATGTCTTATGGTTATATTTATAGCTAAATTTGGGAGCCCTTTGGTGGCGTGGTTGATACTTCGACGATTTGATTGGTCCGACTTTAAATGCTGAGTTAGCGTTCTCACGCCTTTGGTTGTTAGGGGGACAATTATTATTTCAAGTGTTCAATTGTTTATGTTAGTTTTTATGGATTAGCGTTCATACGCTTTGGTTTTGAGGGGGACAATTATTACTTCAAGTGTTCGATTGTTTATGTTAATTTTTTATGGATTAGCGTTCATACGCTTTGGTTTTGAGGGGGACAATTGTTTACGTTATGATTTTTAGGGGCCGAAATATTTATATGTTATTGGGTATTGGAGTCGGATATATGACTCCCCCATCCTAAAGAAAATAGCCTGTCCTCAGGCGGATACATTGGGATATAGCGAGGGATTTTTCTCAGCTGTAAATATTGGAGTGTCAATTTTGTTTATAATTTGGGACTCGATTTTTTCAACAATTGGGGTTTCGATTATGTCTGTGGGACCACGATTGTTATTTGATCGGAAATGCTTAATAATTAATTTTTGTGGCATTGCCTTAAACTTATAGATTAAGTATGTAATCAAACTTATTATAGTAAGTATAAAAGTGGTTAACGTAATAGTTTGAAATGCAGTATAATATTTCGTATGTTCGTTAATTATCTCTTTTGTTTGGATAAAGGAAATAGGTTCTAGCCTGGTGATATTGTTTGTTACATAAATGCTTTGGCTATAGTCAAGTAATGAATTTATTATTGATATTTCGTTTAGTTGTAAGGCACAATCGTAAATTTTTATTATGTTATTGCCTTCTATTATTAATTCGTTGTTTACGCAATTTTGATTAAGTTTAGTTTTTGGTAGATTCCATGTTACAATTATGTTTGGTTCAATGTAATTAGTTTGAAAATTCTTATATGTCTTAGTGTATTTACAAGTGGTTGGGATTTGATTTAAAATGCCTATTATACATTCGTTAGTTTCTATTTGTTTTGTGTTTTTATTGAACAAAGTGTTGTTATTAAAATAGTATTTATCGTATGAATTTTCCGTCAAAATATTTTTATTCTCGTCTGGATAAGGAAGTATCTCAAAGATAGGGGTTTTTATTACTTCTTGAGGAATGTTTGAAATGATAAATATCTCGTTTGAACTTGGTTTAAGCCAGGTGGAAGTTTTTGTATTCAATAGTTTTTCCGAATTAACATGACTTAAGTGATTATGTTTTAAAAGTTTTGGGTTGAAAATTCCTAATCTAGTGAGCTGCATGCCCATTTCTATGTCTTCAATGTATTCTGTGAAATGCTCAAAATTAAAGATTAGAACTTCTAATCTTACTTCTTTTCTTTTTCTTCCCTGAGGCTGTTTATTACTTCTAAACCTTTATTAACAGTGTCTATTACGTAATTTAGTTCGTTTGCTTGTACGCTATTGCTTTCAAGATTATTTATTTTTTCTTCTAATTCATCTTTATCTTCCTGATCAAGAGTACCAAAAAGATATTTGTATATTGAACCAATTCCGTTAATTAGTCCTCGTTTGTTACGTTTTACAATGTGTATTCCATTAATTTCCCTACTTAGTTTTTCTGTTAAGTATTGAATATGGATTAGGTTTTTAAATTCTTGTGCTTGTTGCATTAAATTATTATATGTAATGTCTATTAGAGTTAAGTTCACTTTTAAATAATGATATTCAAAGTTTGTCGGTAAGTCCATGGTTCCTGTTTTAAATATTAAGTAACCGTTTGGTGCTTTTACTGGGTTTATGTCAATGGATTGACTGCATGTTGATTTTAATGTTAAGAATAGCATGATGTAATAAAAAGTCATCTTGAGTTGTTGACCTGTAATTAATTAATTGTCGTATTTGCTTTTATTAACTTTCTTTTTCTTCTTGAATTTTGATTTGTAGTGTGTAACTTTTTGTCCTCTATTTCTTTCTTCAAAATGTTTCTCGTCTAACTGATTTATTTCTCCTGTCTTTTTGAATGGGTTTGTCGTTTTTGACTTTACTAGTGGTGCTTGTTTAAATCTAGTGTCGATTTCGAAGTCGTGTCTATCTTCGTTTAAATTGTTTATTTGATGTATTTTTCTTGTTTGGGTATTATAGTCGGGGGATCCTGCATAGATAAAAATGTCCGCTGGTGTTCGGTTAGTTGTTTTATGTCTCGTCTTATGGTTGTATACGTAGAGAATTTTTTCAAATTTAAGTAATTTATCTTCGATGTCATTTTCACTATTAATAATTCTGAGTTTTTCATTTATTGTTTTATGGAATCTTTCTACATCTGAGATGCCGTTTTTACTTGATGTGATTTCTAACTTTACATTTTCTTCTTGTAGCCAATTTTTTAGTGCTATACACAGAAATGCTGAATCTTTGTCTGATTTTATTTCTATCGGTTTGCCCATTTCAGTGAATACTTTCATAATTGCTCTCTTGGCTTCTAACCAATCTCTAGACTTTACTTCTACAAGTGTTGCAAATTTCGAGTAAATGTCAATGCATGAGAGGAATTGTAAATTGTCGATCATGTAAAAGTCCATGACGTATTTTTCTCTGATATTAAAAAGTTCTGGTGTTATTTCAAAAGTTAGTTTTGTATTTCTATTTTCTGTCTTTGCGATATTGCATACTGAGCATTCATTAATAATGTTTTGAATTAGGTTTTGGAAATCGGGAAAATAATATTTTTCTTTAAACAAATTAATCGTTTTTAATAATAATTCTTTATGTTGTTTTAGGATTATTTCTTTAAATTGTGCAAACGTTTGAAGGTCCTCTAACTTAATGCTAGATTTCGAGGTTTTTGTATTTGCGTTTGGTTGTATTATTTCGATAAAAGCTTGTTGGAATATGGGAAAATCTTGTTCATTATGAAAATATAGTACAGTGTTCTTACTGCAAAGATATCTTATGATTATATCCCTTGCGTAAGCATTGGTCATTTCTTTGTATGTTATTTTTATGTTTGTTTTGTAAAAGTAAGTTGTTGTTTCTGCTTTGTCTTCTGAACCTCTAATGAATTCTATTTGTCTGTTATAATAATTAATGGGTCTTTCTACTATTGGAATGTAGTTTTCATTATCCTCGTGAGCACTATGTATTGTAGCTGCTGTGCTTTCTGTTGATCCTAAAAAGTTTTCATCTATTTTAACTCTGGAAAGGGCATCTGCTACATGATTTTCTTTGCCAGGTAAATATTTAATTTTGTAATCAAACTCATTTAGTCTTACTTTCCATCTTTGAAGTTTCATATTTGGTTCTTTTATATTGTTGAGCCATACTAAAGGCTTATGGTCGCTTAGAATCTCGAACTTTCTACCGAAAAGGTATGGCCTAAAATATTTAGTTGCCCATACAATAGATAGTAATTCCTTTTCTATGGCTGAATAATTAAGTTCGTGTTCGTTAAGTGTTCTACTACCATAAGAAATAGGTCTATGGTCCTGTGAAAGGAACGCACCTAAAGCTATGTTGCTGGCATCTGTGGTTAGGAAAAATGGTTTTTTGAAATCGGGATATGCAAGTATAGGATCATTCATAAGGAGATATTTTAATTTTTCAAAGGATGAAATATAATTTGGGTCGTTTATATTTATTTTAGCTCCTTTCTTTAATCCTAGAGTTAATGGTTTTGCAATATGTGCAAAGTTGGGTATAAATTTCCTGAAGAATCCGCATAATCCTAAGAATGATTTAATTTCTTTTGGAGTTTTGGGTATCGGAAAATTTTGAATTGCTTTGACTTTGTCTGGGTTAGGTTTTATACCTTCTGTTGTTATTATATGACCAAGGAATGCAGTTTCCTTTTTCATAAATTCGCATTTGTCAAGTTGGAGTTTAAGATTTGCTTCTCTTAGTTTGTTAAATACCTTTCTGAGTGATAGTATGTGTTCCTCCAATGAAGTGGAGTACACAATGATGTCATCCAGATAGACAAGGCAATCCTTATAAATAAGGTCTTCCAAAAGATTATTCATGCATCTTTGGAATGTTGCCGGGGCATTTTTTAAGACCAAATGGCATACGTGTGTATTCGTAATGGCCATGTTTAGTTGAGAAAGCTGTTTTTGCAATAGATTCAGGATCCATTTGAATTTGATGAAATCCCTTAGCTAAATCAATGGTGGTAAAGTATTGGCATTTTCCTAGTTTGTCGAGAATTTCGTCCATGACTGGAATTGGAAATTTGTCGTCTATTGTGACTTCATTTAGATTTCGATAGTCAATGACTAATCTGAATTTTTGTTTCTTGGAAGCATCTCCTTTTTTTGGGACGATCCAAATGGGTGAACAGTAGGGGGAGTTCGATTTTCGAATGATACCCTGTTCAATCATTTCATTTATTTGTTTGTTGACTTCCATATCAAATGTTTGGGGATATTTGTATGGTCGTTTATAGATTGGGTCCTCATGTTTTGTATGAATAGAGTGCTTTATTGTACTCGTGAAAGTCAAATTTTCACCTTCGCGATACTGAATGTCACTGAATTCGTACAAGACCTTTTTAATTTTTGAGTTTCTTCGTTGTTTAAATGGTCGAGTCTATACTCATTGCTTTCTATTATTTCGTTTTCAATCGCAAAATTTGTTTCCGGGTCCCTTTCTGTGGGTGGGTCCAAAACTTCTATGTTTTGTTCTTCTTCTATTTCTTCAACATCTCTAAAGTAAAATGTATAGTTTCCTAATTTTGCGTATTCTTCTTCATAATTTATTTGTGCTTTGCAGGCTTTTAGGAAGGTTCTGCCTATCAACATGTCGTATTTATTTGAAAATTTATGGATATAAAATTTTTGTTCTGTCGGACAAAGTTTGCTGGGTGCAAGGAAAATAATTTCTTTTAGTTCTACTGCTCCTTCAATCATGTGAATTTTGGAATCTCCTAAATAGGTTTTGAAATTAAAAAAGTTTTCGGACATTATATTGATTGAAGAGCCTGAATCGACTACACATCTCAAAGGTTTATTGTTCATTATTATTCTGATGAAGGACTTGTCTCTATCTTTTCTTCCGATTGATCCGAGGCATTCTGATGAAAATTTTCGGATGTATCCATTTTGCTAATTCCACTATTACTTTCTCTTTGCCTTTTTGTAGGCTGGTTTGCTACATTATTCTTTGAATAGTTGTTTTGCTGTTGATTATTCATTGGATTTTGAGCCCTGTCAATATTTAATTTCTGTTGAAATTCTTGGAATAGTTTTTGGTTTGGTATTGTATCTGATTGCTTTGTTTGAGACGGAATTGTATTGTTGGGTACAAAAGTTTTTCCACCTTTTTGATTCTGATTTTGGCTTTGATTTGACTTTCTTATTTCTGTTATACTATTTTCGTATAACCCTTCTCTTTGAGCTACTTGTTTCAATTTACTGACTGTGGTTATATCGTATCTAGCTAATGTCATGAATAGTCTATCGGGTAATTTTTTATTTATTACGTCTTTGATGGTGTTATTTAACGCGTTTGTATAGAGCACGGTGTTATTCGCGTCGTTTTCTAGACTTAATTTGTTTGTTATAATGTAAGACTTATCTTCTAATTCGGTGACGAACTTACGAAGATTTCCTGTGTAGCTGGTGTTGTAGAGGCGTCGCAAAAGTTCCTCACAGGGGGTCTGCGTTTTTAATTCGTTGATAAGGAGTGTCCTTAGTTCCGGCCAGGTGTTAGATTGTCCGATTTGTGAGAGTCGTTGTGCTTCTCCGGTAAGCTGCATCTCGATAGCACTGAACAGTATGTTATGCTGCCTTATATCGTGGGTTGGATATAGGTGCATAATAAAATCGATCCTCCTTATAAACGACGTCAGATTTTCTGGAGCTCCATCGTAATTTGCCACTTGTCTTAATGAAGACAGTGCTTGGTTGAGGTGGGCTTCTGTGAGTTCTACAGGCATTGTATATCTTTTAAATTTTTTTGATTTTTCTGGATTTTAGTGATGGTTTGTTTTGGTTTTTTTTTTTCTGTGTTTTAGTGATGGTTTGTTTTGGTTTTTTTTTTTTCTGGGTTTTAGTGATGTGTTGTTTTGTTTTGGATTTTCTGGGTTTTTTGTGGTGTTTTGTTTTGTTAATTTTCTGGGTTTTGGTTATGTTTTATTTTGGATTTTGGTTTTTTGTTTGCACACAAGTTGGCGGTTTTTTGTTCCTCAATTGGATTTAATAGTTGTAACACACAGTTAATATTTTCGCGCACAGTTGGCGTAAATATTTTTCCTTTGGTTGCAACGCACAGTTGATACTTCCGCGCACAGTTGGCAGAAAATATTTTTCACTGTTGTAGACTTTTGAGCACTACCCGTAAATTCTTGATGTCGGATCGGAAATTTATTTTGTAGTGATTATTCACTAATTCTATGTAACGCACAGATAACAGTTCTACACGTCGCACGGATAGAATAACAGTTCACTACAATAGTTATTCACCAGTTCTATGTAACACACGGATAACGATTCTATATGTAACACGGATAGAATAACTTTTTTTTTCCAATCCTACCGACTGCGCCAATTAAATATTCGATTTTCTCGATAAGGAAAAAAAAGATATTTTTCGTGAGTTAAGTAACGTACTTTATTATTTGAAAGGAAACTTAGAACTGATTACAAAAATGTCTTATGGTTATATTTATAGCTAAATTTGGGAGCCCTTTGGTGGCGTGGTTGATACTTCGACGATTTGATTGGTCCGACTTTAAATGCTGAGTTAGCGTTCTCACGCCTTTGGTTGTTAGGGGGACAATTATTATTTCAAGTGTTCAATTGTTTATGTTAGTTTTTATGGATTAGCGTTCATACGCTTTGGTTTTGAGGGGGACAATTATTACTTCAAGTGTTCGATTGTTTATGTTAATTTTTTATGGATTAGCGTTCATACGCTTTGGTTTTGAGGGGGACAATTGTTTACGTTATGATTTTTAGGGGCCGAAATATTTATATGTTATTGGGTATTGGAGTCGGATATATGACTATATATATATATATATAAAGTATATATATAAAAATGCAATTTTGTGGTAGTCCGTGATATGGGGATCCACCACTGTTTTAAGTAGGTCGGTCAAAAAAGATTTTAGTTGGCTAGCTAGACACTGGTCTAGTGTCACTTAAATCAAACGTACTTTTTCTTTTTAAATTAAGCAGGTGTGGTATTACAAGATGCAGTGTTGGGTAGTCTTCTCCTTCTAATGATTTGGAAGCCTTTTCGAAATACTCCAAAATTTTTGCAATCGCATTTAAGTTATTGATATATTCCGCCATGTGATGATTCTACTTCTTTTTTATCGTTGCTCAGCTGTTGTTGTCCAGGGCCTATGGGCTCAGGCGGTACCGGTGCCGGTCCTCGCACCAGATTTTCTCGTCAACTATCTTGTTGCTCTGCTGCTGTTTGTAGTTGCCGACTTGCAACTACATACATATACACTTTTAACTTTAACTTTTTTTTCGATATTAGGGCTTCGAATACGACACACACCACGCCGCCGAAATTATTGCAGTTGCTCGACTAGCCAAACTGCCTTTATTTAACTCGGTCGCACGCACTTTTTATTTTTTTTTTTATTAAGCAATATTTTGTTTTTTTGTTTTATACTCCGTCTCTTACCACTGGTGGGGGAGAACAGAGTTATTTTATTTTTTGTAACCTTTAGCTGATCTTAGCATTTACACTTGCATAAGAATTCAGACTTACAGGCGCTGATTTACCCTCTGAGTCTCTTACCACTGGTGGGGGAAAACTACAGAGTTCCTTTTTCTCGAAGGACCAAAATGAATAGGGAATTCCGAAGAGAAAGAAAATTAACCCAGTCTTCATTCGTTGAATTCAAAATATGAACTGATTTTATTTAAAAATTCTTAAACTCTAAGACGCAACAATTGTTCTTAAAAAATACTTATTCTAATGCCCCACGTCTTCGGGGTTTGGAATTTGTTTATATTTCATGCTCAGCGCTTGGCGAATTAAGTGTTAAGTGTCGACAGAGTGCGGATGCATGTTTGTTTGGTTTTAAGCAATACTTGCCATATGAATCTTTATGACATATTTTTGTTTATGTTTTGTTTGTGTATATTTCTTTGGTCAATCTGATTTGGTGAAGCCATTTCAGCTGACCACGATGTTCAATCTTAAACATATATATTAAAGTTATACATATACATTAAGTTTCACCACTAACCATAAAATACATACATATGTAGATGCGTCAAACTCAAGTGATTACAAACGCTAGCCTGAGCGTGGAACCCCAGAGAACTTCGGCAAAAACCCGAACGTTCTTCTAGAACCCCAGAGAACTTTTTTAATAAAAAATTGATTAAAAAAATAAAATTATAGGCCTTAGAAGAATAAAAATTAATGCTTTGAGCAATTATTTTTTCTTCATCTTCCCACGACTGCTTGTTCTTCAATAACATTTTGCAAACAGTGTTTGAATTTTTTGAATGACATATGTATGTACATACATACATATTTTGTGAAGTAATCTTTCTACATACATACATATGTATGTACTTAAAGTATTTAAGTTTTCTTGCTCTTTCATTTTTTTCCTAATTCTTTGTTTATTTTTTTGGTTATTTTTTAATCATTTTTTATTAAAACAATAAATATATGTTTATTTTCCTTTTTTTAATCATTTTTTTATTAAAAATATCAAAGAAGCTAACTTCGGCAATGCCGATGTTTATATACCCTTGCAGTCCTTGGGAATAATTTTTTTCCATTTTGAAATTTCTTTCCCTGCAACTCAATTCATCAATACACAAACAAAACATTCAAATTATTTCTCTTTTTACTACAAATTTTTCTTCCATCATTCCGCAAGCAAAGCACAACACGCATACACATACATACAGTTCGTGTAGCGCTACGTCTGTGTGTGTGTATGCATGTGCTCTGTTTCATTTTTATACCATACACCCATAGGGTGAAATGGTATATTAAAGTCGCCAATATGTATGTAACAGGCAGAAGGAAGCTTTTCCGACCCCATAAAGTATATATATTCTTGATCAGGATCAACAGCCGAGTCGATCTAGCCATGTCCGTCTGTCCGTCCGTCCGTCCGTCTGTCCGTCTGTCCGACCGTATGAACGCCTAGATCTCGGAGACTATAAGAGATAGAGTCACCAAATTTGGAATGTAGGCTCGTGTAGTATGTAGAATGATCGAGTTTGTTTTAAATTTTTGCCACGCCCCTTTCCGCCCCCGAAATTCAAAAAAAACGTTTATCTCAAAAACTATTGCAGCTAGAGACACCATATTTGGTATGTATATTTGCTTAGTAAATGCGCTCATTTTGTAATTATAAAGATTTTGCCACGCCCCTTTCCGCCCCCGCAATTCAAAAAAAAACGGTTATTTCAAAAACTATTGTAGCTAGAGACACCAAATTTGTTATGTATATTTGCTTAGTAAATTCGCACATTTTGTATGTATAAAGATTTTGCCACGCCCCTTTCCGCCCTTAAAATTTGAAAAACTCGATTATCTCCCGTAATTTTTTACCTTGTGGAATCAAATTTGGCACACTTGAATTTGATCAAAATCGGACAAAAAATAGCCAAGTTATGCACATAAACGTTTTTCCATAGGGCCGGAGTTGGCCGTTGGCGGGTGGTGGCGCTAAGGTGCTCATATGCATGAGTGAGCGAGATACTAAGATATGCTTGTAAAACGCATGTAAACAGAACTTTTTTAAAATAGGCAAATGCATTTGTTATTACAAATTTGAAATATTTGTTTTGCTGGTGTATGGTATACCTAAGTCGGCGAGACGACTTACTGCTTCATTTGGCTTTGATTTGATTTTCTGATTTCTGTTATACTATCCTCGTATAACCCTTCTCTTTGAGCTACTTGTTTTAGCTTGCTAACTGTGGTTATATCATATCTGGCTAACGTCATAAATAATCTATCGGGTAATTGTGTAGCGCTACACGTATGTACATATGTATGTGTATGCATGTGCTCTGTTTGATTTGCTGATGACGTAGAACCGATTTGTATTGCCTGTAACTTGTGTTCTATTTATCCGATCAAATTCAAATTTTGGGATCTGAGATTTTATATCAAATTCTATTATATTGGTAAATTTCATGGGGATACTCCAATTTTTGCAAAAATTTTTGTTCTAGAGCTATATGATATAGTAGTCCGATCCTGACAATTTTTATACTTTATCATCTCCCGGCTAAAAGTACCTCAAATATGAAATTTCATTCCGATAGCTCTTAAGATGCCAGCGTGAAGTTGATTTGCACAGACGGACGGACGAACGGACAGACGGACATGGCTATAACGACTCAGCTTCTCATGCTGATCAAGAATATATATACTTTATGGTGTCGGAAACGTCTCCTTCTGTGCGTTACAAACATCTGACCAATTTTATAATACCCTCTGCAAGGGTATAAAAAAAAAAAGGAATGAGGTGTCACAGGACACCCGGGTAGAGCGAAGCTCTCTAGGAATTCGTCGAGTAAACGATGAACTACAGTCATATACAATAGCAGAAATGAATGAACATTAACAACAAATGAAAGCAATGGTATTTTTCTGATAATTCTGATAAAATATAATATATTTCAGCTCACCGCAGTATTACAAAGCTTTATTTATTTATCTTCGTTTAAATTTGGCTCGTTTAAATATTTTCCCGAATATTTTCGTTGAACCTAATTGTTCCCATACTCTATCACGGAAATGATTGGTTTATGGTAACTGAAATATGAAATGTATGTTTGTGATTAGATGTGGGTTAGAAAACGTGAAAAAACAGCATCTATGGTTGTGTTATATCTTGTTGTAGATTCGGCAGGATTACTGCTCATTGTTAAATTTAATTCTTCGCAAAGAACAGTTTTCAGCTGCGCAGACTTTTCATCTGCAAAATTGACATTGAAGTCTCCAGCCAAAATCAGTGGGAGTTTATGAAAATTTTGTCCAAGTAGACGAGAACCTTCCTCAGTATACTCCAGAAGTGTTCGGTGGATGAACAAAATTATGTCCTCAAGTCTATTACCCGGCGATATGTAAAGGACTACTATAACTAGTTCAGTACCGTCCTCCATCCTGCATGTGGCGGCACAAATGCCCCGTTTATAGTTTAATAAACGATACTCCTTTATCAAGTCGAACTATAACTCGCAGGACCGAGGAAATAGGCCAATACTTATACTCAGAAACTAAAAGACGAATAGAGGACTGTGCCTTTTTTTTTCAATTTGTTTGGATGAAATCATAGATATTAGAAATATTAGTCAAATGGTTATTTGTGTTAGGACTATTGATTACGACTTTAAAATTTGCGATGAATTTCTAAACTTACATTCTTTTCACAGTCATGTAAATGGAAAAAGTACGTATGATGCCTTTGAGAAGCATGTACTTTCATTCCAATTATCATATAAAATGTCCTCAATTTGCACTGATGGTGCCGCCACCATGAAAGGAAAGAATGAAGGATTTCTTGGCCATGTCAATAGAAAAATAGGAGAAATACCATTTTTCCATTGTTTCATACATCAGCAAGCATTGTTTGCAAAAATTTTTCAAGTTGTGGATGCAATGGGTGTAGCAATTAAAATTATTAATCGCATTAAAGGTGGTCATAATTCGCTAACCCATAGAAAGTTTAAATCCTTTCTCTCAGAATTCGGCGCTGAGTACAAGGATCTTTGCCTTTTTACTGATGTTAGGTGGCTGAGCCGAGGCCAAAGTTTAGACAGACTATGCAGTCTTCGTAATGAAGTTATTTCTTTCTTAGAAAGCGAAAATTTAGAAAAAGATAAAGATTTGTTAGCTTCTCTAAAAAATCCATTATTTATTTTAGACTTGGCGTTTCTAACGGACATAGTCCTTTTCATTAATCAATTAAATCTTCAGCTTCAAGGCCGCAACAAACTTCCGTCCGATTTAATTGCAGCAATCAATAAATTTAGTCGCAAAAATTAATGGTCTTCAAATTCAAATGAAAAACAATGACCTGTCCAGCCTTCAGCGAACTGCAGAAATTGTTGCATTGTACCCCAACCCTTCCCGAATTTAGGAGTACGCAGAGGCAGTTAATACCCTTTCCTCTGAAATAGCGGAAAAATTTTCTGATTTTAAACAAATCAATTGGCTCATTGCAGTTTTTAATAACCCCATAGAAGCAGAATCTGAATCAATTCCAGAAGAAATTAGGGAGGAATTACAGGTCATGAAAACTGACTTGATGATGCCACTAACAATAAGTAGTGGTATATAATTTTGGCGAGAACTTCCGATAGATAAATTTCCGATTTGCAAAAAGGCAATGTTAATGTTCTATATTCTATGTTCTATGTTTACCACAACATATATTTGTGAAACAACATTTTCCACAATGAAATTAATAAAAAAATTTATTCGAAACAGTCTAACTGATAGCCATTTAGAAGATCTCCTTCGGATAAAAAGTTATCCAAATAATATAGAAGTTAATGAAATAGTTGAGTTTAAAAAAATATATGAATTTAAAATTATTGGTTTTCCATCGCATTTTACATTTTTCGTGCTTTCGTCACATGCAATTTGCGCAGTGTCAAGCAACTTACGCTCACAAGCAAGCGCACACATACAACTATCGGAATGAAATTTCATATTTGAGCTACTTTTAGCCGGGAGATGATAAAGTATAAAAATTGTCAGGATCGGACTACTATATCATATAGCTATCGGAATGAAATTTCATATTTGAGCTACTTTTAGCCGGGAGATGATAAAGTATAAAAATTGTCAGGATCGGACTACTATATCATATAGCTCTAGAACAAAAATTGTGTAGCGCTACACGTATGTATGTATGTGTATGCATGTGATCTGTTTGATTTGCTGATGACGTAGAACCGATTTGTATTGACTGTAACTTGTGTTCTATTTATCCGATCAAATTCAAATTTTGGGATCTGAGATTTTATATCAAATTCTATTATATTGGTAAATTTCATGGGGATACTCCAATTTTTGCAAACATTTTTGTTCTAGAGCTATATGATATAGTAGTCCGATCCTGACAATTTTTATACTTTATCATCTCCCGGCTAAAAGAAGCTCAAATATGAAATTTCATTCCGATAGCTCTTAAGATGCCAGCGTGAAGTTGATTTGCACACACGGACGGACGAACGGACAGACGGACATGGCTATATCGAATCAGCTTCTCATGCTGATCAAGAATATATATACTTTATGGGGTCGGAAACGTCTCCTTCTGTGCGTTACAAACATCTGACCAATTTTATAATACCCTCTGCAAGGGTATAAAAAAAAATGAAGTAAGTAAGTCGTCTCGCCGACTTAGGTATACCATGCACCAGTAAAACAAATATTTCAAATTTGTAATAATGCATTTGCCTATTTTAAAAAAGTTCTATTTACATGCTTTTTACAAGCATATCTTAGTATCTCGCTCACTCATGCATATGAGCACCTTAGCGCCACCACCCGCCAACGGCCAACTCCGGCCATATGGAAAAACTTTTATATGCATAACTTGGCTATTTTTATTTCGATTTTGATCAAATTTAGTATTTTGCTGGGTATTAGTATTAAATTTAAGTGTGCCAAATTTGATTTCACAAGGTTAAAAATTACAGGAGATAATCGAGTTTTTCAAATTTCGGGGGCGGAAAGGGGCGTGGCAAAATCTTTATACCTACAAAATGTTCGCAATTACTAAGCAAATATACATACCAAATATGGTATTACAAAGCTTTATTTATTTATCTTCGTTTAAATTTGGCTCGTTTAAATATTTTCCCGAATATTTTCGTTGAACCTAATTGTTCCCATACTCTATCACGGAAATGATTGGTTTATGGTAACTGAAATATGAAATGTATGTTTGTGATTGGATGTGGGTTAGAAAACGTGAAAAAACAGCATCTATGGTTGTGTTATATCTTGTTGTAGATTCTGCAGGATTACTGCTCATTGTTAAATTTAATTCTTCGAAAAGAACAGTTTTCAGCGGCGAAGACTTTTCATCTGCAAAATTGACATTGAAGTCTACAGCCAAAATTAGTGGGAGTTTATGAAAATTTTGTCCAAGTAGACGAGAACCTTCCTCAGTATACTCCAGAAGTGTTCGGTGGATGAACAAAATTATGTCCTCAAGTCTATTACCCGGCGATATGTAAAGGACTACTATAACTAGTTCAGTACCGTCCTCCATCCTGCATGTGGCGGCACAAATGCCCCGTTTATAGTTTAATAAACGATACTCCTTTATCAAGTCGAACTATAACTCGCAGGACCGAGGAAATAGGCCAATACTTATACTCAGAAACTAAAAGACGAATAGAGGACTGTGCCTTTTTTTTCAATTTGTTTGGATGAAATCATAGATATTAGAAATATTAGTCAAATGGTTATTTGTGTTAGGACTATTGATTACGACTTTAAAATTTGCGATGAATTTCTAAACTTACATTCTCTTCACAGTCATGTAAATGGAAAAAGTACGTATGATGCCTTTGAGAAGCATGTACTTTCATTCCAATTATCATATAAAATGTACCCAATTTGCACTGATGGTGCCGCCACCATGAAAGGAAAGAATGAAGGATTTCTTGGCCATGTCAATAGAAAAATAGGAGAAATACCATTTTTCCATTGTTTCATCCATCAGCAAGCATTGTTTGCAAAAATTTTTCAAGTTGTGGATGCAATGGGTGTAGCAATTAAAATTATTAATCGCATTAAAGGTGGTCATAATTCGCTAACCCATAGAAAGTTTAAATCCTTTCTCTCAGAATTCGGCGCTGAGTACAAGGATCTTTGCCTTTTTACTGATGTTAGGTGGCTGAGCCGAGGCCAAAGTTTAGACAGACTATGCAGTCTTCGTAATGAAGTTATTTCTTTCTTAGAAAGCGAAAATTTAGAAAAAGATAAAGATTTGTTAGCTTCTCTAAAAAATCCATTATTTATTTTAGACTTGGCGTTTCTAACGGACATAGTCCTTTTCATTAATCAATTAAATCTTCAGCTTCAAGGCCGCAACAAACTTCCATCCGATTTAATTGCAGCAATCAATAAATTTAGTCACAAAATTAATGGTCTTCAAATTCAAATGAAAAACAATGACCTGTCCAGCCTTCAGCGAACTGCAGAAATTGTTGCATTGTACCCCAACCCTTCCCGAATTTAGGAGTACGCAGAGGCAGTTAATACCCTTTCCTCTGAAAAAGCGGAAAAATTTTCTTTTTTTTTTAAACAAATCAATTGGCTCATTGCAGTTTTTAATAACCCCATAGAAGCAGAATCTGAATCAATTCCAAAAGAAATTAGGGAGGAATTACAGGTCATGAAAACTGACTTAATGCTGCCACTACGTAGTGGAATAGAATTTTGGCGAGAACTTCCGATAGATAAATTTCCGATTTGCAAAAAGGCAATGTTAAAATTATGTTCTATGTTTACCACAACATACATATATTTGTGAAACAACATTTTCCACAATGAAATTAATAAAAAATTCTATTCGAAACAGTCTAACTGATAGCCATTTAGAAGATCTCCTTCGGATAAAAAGTTATCCAAATAATATAGAAAGTTAATGAAATAGTTGAGTTTAAAAAAAAATGAAGTAAGTAAGTCGTCTCGTCGACTTAGGTATACCATACACCAGTAAAACAAATATTTCAAATTTGTAATAACAAATGCATTTGCCCAATTTAAAAAAGTTCTGTTTACATGCTTTTTACAAGCATATCTTAGTATCTCGCTCACTCATGCATATGAGCACCTTAGCGCCACCACCCGCCAACGGCCAACTCCGGCCTTATGGAAAAACGTTTATGTGCATAACTTGGCTATTTTTTGTTCGATTTTGATCAAATTTAGTATTTTGCTGGGTATTAGTATTAAATTTAAGTGTGCCAAATTTGATTCCACAAGGTAAAAAATTACGGGAGATAATCGAGTTTTTCAAATTTTGGGGGCGGAAAGGGGCGTGGCGAAATCTTTATACATACAAAATGAGCAAATTTACTAAGCAAATATACATACCAAATATGGTGTCTCTAGCTGCAATAGTTTTTGAGATAAACGTTTTTTTTGAATTTCGGGGGCGGAAAGGGGCGTGCAAAAATTTAAAACAAACTCGATCACTCTACATACTACACGAGCCTACATTCCAAATTTGGTGACTCTATCTCTTATAGTCTCCGAGATCTAGGCGTTCATACGGACGGACAGACGGACAGACGGACGGACGGACCGACAGACGGACATGGCTAGATCGACTCGGCTGTTGATCCTGATCAAGAATATATATACTTTATGGGGTCGGAAAAGCTTCCTTCTGCCTGTTACATACATTTTGGCAAATTTAATATACCATTTCACCCTATGGGTGTATGGTATAAAAATTTGTTAACATAATTATTATACAAAATATACATATAAGTACAGATGATATATTTATGTACAATGTATATATGCATATGTTTGTACATATTTATAATAAGAGCATATAATTAAAAAAAAATAAAAATGAAGTAAGTCGTCTCGCCGACTTAGGTATACCATACACCAGTAAAACAAATATTTCAAATTTCTAATAACAAATGCATTTGCCTATTTCAAAAAAATTCTGTTCACCTGCTTTTTACAAGCATATCTTAGTATCTCACTCACTCATGCAAATGAGCACCCTAGCGCCCCACCCTGCAACGGCCAACTCCGGCCTTATGGAAAAACGTTTATATGCATAACTTGGCTATTTTTTGTCCGATGTTGATCAAATTTAGTATTTTGCTGGGTATTAGTATCAATTTCAAGTGTGCCAAATTTGATTCCACAAGGTAAAAAATTACGGGATATAATCGAGATTTTCAAATTTCGGGGGCGGAAAGGGGCGTGGCAAGATCTTTATAATTACAAAATGAACGCATTTACTAAGCAAATATACATACCAAATATGGTGTCTCTAGCTGCAATAGTTTTTGAGATAAACGTTTTTTTTGAATTTCGGGGGCGGAAAGGGGCGTGGCAAAAATTTAAAACAAACTCGATCACTCTACATACTACACATGTAGAGCCTACATTCCAAATTTGGTGGCTCTATCTCTTATAGTCTCCGAGATTTAGGCGTTCATACGGACGGACAGACGGACGGACGGACAGACGGACAGACGGACGGACAGACGGACATGGCTAGATCGACTCGGCTGTTGATACTGATCAAGAATATATATACTTTATGGGGTCGGAAAAACTTCTTTCTGCCTGTTACATACATTTTGGCGACTTTAATATACCATTTCACCCTATGGGTGTATGGTATAAAAAGTACGTATGATGCCTTTGAGAATACTTTCATTCCAATTATCATATAAATTTTATATTATAAAATGTCCTCAATTTGCACTGATGGTGCCGCCACCATGAAAGGAAAGAATGAAGGATTTCTTGGCCATGTCAATAGAAAAATAGGAGAAATACCATTTTTCCATTGTTTCATCCATCAGCAAGCATTATTTGCAAAAATTTTCCAAGTTGTGGATGCAATGGGTGTAGCAATTAAAATTATTAATCGCATTAAAGGTGGTCATAATTCGCTAACCCATAGAAAGTTTAAATCCTATCTCTCAGAATTCGGCGCTGAGTACGAGGATCTTTGCCTTTTTACTGATGTTAGGTGGCTGAGCCGAGGCCAAAGTTTAGAGAGACTATGCAGTCTTCGTAATGAAGTTATTTCTTTATTAGAAAGCGAAAATTTAGAAAAAGATAAAGATTTGTTAGCTTCTCTAAAAAATCCATTATTTATTTTAGACTTGGCGTTTCTAACGGACATAGTCCTTTTCATTAATCAATTAAATCTTCAGCTTCAAGGCCGCAACAAACTTCCATCCGATTTAATTGCAGCAATCAATAAATTTAGTCACAAAATTAATGGTCTTCAAATTCAAATGAAAAACAATGACCTGTCCAGCCTTCAGCGAACTGCAGAAATTGTTGCATTGTACCCCAACCCTTCCCGAATTTAGGAGTACGCAGAGGCAGTTAATACCCTTTCCTCTGAAATAGCGGAAAAATTTTCTGATTTTAAACAAATCAATTGGCTCATTGCAGTTTTTAATAACCCCATAGAAGCAGAATCTGAATCAATTCCAGAAAAAATTAGGGAGGAATTACAGGTCATGAAAACTGACTTGATGATGCCACTAACAATAAGTAGTGGGATAATAATTTGGCGAGAACTCCGATAGATAAATTTCCGATTTGCAAAAAGGCAATGTTAATGTTCTATGTTCTATGTTTACCACAACATATATTTGTGAAACAACATTTTCCACAATGAAATTAATAAAAAATTCTATTCGAAACAGTCTAACTGATAGCCATTTAGAAGATCTCCTTCGGATAAAAAGTTATCCAAATAATATAGAAGTTAATGAAATAGTTGAGTTTAAAAAAAAAATATGAATTCAAAATTATTGGTTTTCCATCGCATTTTACATTTTTCTTGCTTTCGTGACATGCAATTTGCGCAGTGTAAAGCAACTTCCGCACACAAGCAAGCGCACACATACAACTACATCTTTTTAGTGCTCTCTTTGTGCCGGGCCCTGATTTAGATAGACTATTCCAGGGCCCGGCACATTGAGTATGTATGTGTGCACTTGCTTGTGTGCGTATGTTGCTTTACACTGCAAAAAATGAAAATTCATCAAATTGTATATCAAATCAAGAAAACAAACGCAGCCGATAATCTGATGCAAGAAAGAGATAGAAAAACAAAACAGCGATCATTTTTTTCATGTGTGTTCTCTCTCGAAATGCTGAGAGAAACTAAATCCACCCTTATGCTTGTGATTTTTTTGTGTGAGGACTTCGGAAGCCGTTCGGCTTACACGCAGAGGTGCCGAACGTGTTCGGCTGACGCGCTGCAGATCTGACGTTTTTTAAAAAAATTTCCTACCCCAACGCGCCTTAGAGAGCTTCGCTCTAAAAACGAAAATATTCTACGACCTCCACAGCATTTGAACCACGGGCCAGGTGCAGGGGAGGCCAGCACACACCTTCATAACTACATTGCCATGTGGAAGTTAATGGATAAATTATCGTTTTACTGCGCTACAAGAAAAAAATCAGACGCGGTGCAGATCTCACGAATTTTAAAAATAATTTCCTACCCCAACGCGCCTAAGAGAGCTTCGCTCTAAAAAAAAAAAAACAAAAATATTCGACGACCTCTACATCATTTGAACCACGGGCCAGATGCAGGAGAGGCCAAAACACACCTCCAGAACTACATTGCCATGTGGAAGTTAATGGATAAATTATCGTTTTATTGCGCTACAAGAAAAAAATCTGACGCGCTGCAGATCTGACGAATTTTAAAAATAATTTCCTACCCCAACGCGCCTAAGAGAGCTTCGCTCTAAAAAAAAAAAAAAAAAATATTCGACGACCTCTACATCATTTGAACCACGGGCCAGATGCAGGAGAGGCCAAAACACACCTCCAGAACTACATTGCCATGTGAAAGTTAATGGATAAATTATCGTTTTATTGCGCTACAAGAAAAAAATCTGACGCGCTGCAGATCTGACGAATTTTAAAAATAATTTCCTACCCCAACGCGCCTAAGAGAGCTTCGCTCTAAAAATAATTTCTCAAAGCATTAATTTTTATTCTTCTAAGGCCTATAATTTTATTTTTTTAATCAATTTTTTATTAAAAAAGTTCTCTGGGGTTCCAGAAGAACGTTCGGGTTTTTGCCGAAGTTCTCTGGGGTTCCACGCTCAGGCTAGCATTTGTAATCACAAAATCTTGAGTTTGACGCATCTACATATGTATTTTATGGTTAGTGAAACTTAATGTATATGTATAACTTTATTATATGTACCTATGTATGTTTGTAACGTACATTTTTCTCATTTAGCTTTGAAAACGCGTGCATATACAACCATGTAAATGCATTCATATGTATGTACATATTTATGTATGTTATCATTACTATTGAATACGTATGCGTACATACATATTCAAATGTTTGTACACACTAGGCCTGAAAAGCCATGAGTACACACATCTATGTATGTATGTATACATTTTCGGCAGGCAAGTGTGCATGCATATATGTATTAAAGTCCTGCTTAAAGAACACTCATTTGCCTCAGTCTTCCAAATACTTACAAATTTTCCTATATTTGGTTTGGTAATATTGCTTCGGAACGAATGAAACGAGATGAAAAGTCTTGAAGTATTTTGTTTCGTAGTTCCTGAATGTTTCAAGCCGAACAAACAAATACAAAATCAAAGCAAGCCGAAACAAATGAAAACAAATGAATACAAACGAATACTTCTTTCAAGTTACTTGGTATTTCCAAGTACTTGTGAGTATGGTCATACTTATGAAATGTCAATAATTTTCGAATGCAAATGTAATTTCGGTTTTGTTTTAATCTCACTGAAGTAGTTGCAAAGCTAACATCGTTTGTGCGTGGTAAAATGAGTAATAAAGACAATAATTTGGAAAATGTATGTATGATATAATTATAATTTTGTCCGTTCATATTTATGTTTAAAAGTAACAAAATGTTTTGCCAGAAATCACTGTCCTGTCCATTGTAAGTACGTACATATGTATGTAAGTAGTTTTTATATATGTGAAAAAATGTTAGTATCAATTTTTAACTGCTGCAGTTGTATTTATGTTTGTATGTTGTACGCAATATCTTCTACGTGATACTTTTAATTGGTAAATCATTCTTCCAACATAAATGCAAAATTAGCAGTGCATATTGGACAACACAAATAAAATTGACCAATATGCCAATATTAAGACTAAATTGCTGTCAAAAGTATACAAATTGGAGAAAAACAGAGGAAGGAGTGATGTATGGGATACCTTTGGCATGGTAATTGACGGGAGTGGTAAAGAAATCAAAAATATTGTTGGATGTAAAATATGTTTTGCAATCCTCAAGTAATCCAATTGTACTTCGAACTTAGTTGAACATAAATGCCATATAATAGCCAAACGCACAATTAAAATGGACTCGCTCGCACCATCTATCGATGCCGAAACAAAGAAGTGCATTTATGAAGCTGCTACCGAATGGAAAGTTAGAAATTGCCGTCCATTCAATATTATAAAGGATGAGGGACTTTAAAAATTATTGGCTCTATTCACCAAAGTAGGCGCACAGTATGGTGGTGGAGTAAATATAGATGACATTACTCCTCATCCATCAACCATATCGAGGAAGGTGTCTGAGCTGTACAAGTTGGAGACTCAAAATATTAAAGCAGATGTTACAAAAGCAAAAAACACCCGCTACAGCATTACATCAGATATTTGGACTGACGATTTCCTAAAGAGGTCATACCTATCCTGCACGGTGCACTTTATAAAAGGAGGCGCAATGGTCACCCGGTTGCTAGCTGTCAAATCTATGGGTCATGAGTCCAACACAGGTACAATAACTTGATTAATACTTCATACTGCTATAATGCAATAAATGTCTTTTATTTCAGGCGCAAACATTAAGAGAAAAATCATAAATATTTTAAGTGATTTTGAATTGGAAATGGAAGACGACAAAGCCATTGTCGTTACTGACCGGGGCTCCAATATGATTAGTACTTTTCGTACTTTTCGTAGTAATCATCATATTCATTGCATAAATCATCTTTTAAATAATATTGTTGAGAAAGCTTTTAGAGACATTGCAGAATTATCCGACCTTTAATTTCATTGCAACAAGCATGTGAAATATTTAAAAAAATCAGGGATAAATTCGCAGCTTGATGTTACGCTGAAAAGTTTTTACCAGACTAGATGGAACACAGTGTACTATTCTCTCTTTTCAATTGGACAAAATTGGGATAATATCACTAGCATTTTGAATGATAAAAATGAAATTTATAGATTAGAAAATATAAATATCAATAACTTAAATGCGATTGCAAAAATTTTGGAGTATTTCGAAAAGGCTTCCAAATCATTAGAAGGAGAAGACTACCCAACACTGCATCTTGTAATACCACACCTGCTTAATTTAAAAAGAAAAAGTACGTTTGATTTAAGTGACACTAGACCAGTGTCTAGCTAGCCAACTAAAATCTTTTTTGACCGACCTACTTAAAACAGTGGTGGATCCCCATATCACGGACTACCACAAAATTGCATTTTTATATATATACTTTATATATATATATATATACTTTATGGGGTCGGAAACGTCTCCTTCTGTGCGTTACAAACATCTGACCAATTTTATAATACCCTCTGCAAGGGTATAAAAAAAAAAGCAATGAGGTGTCACAGGACACCCGGGTAGAGCGAAGCTCTCTAGGAATTACTCGAGTAAACGATGAACTACAGTCATATACAATAGCAGAAATGAATGAACATTAGCAACAAATGAAAGCAATGGTATTTTTCTGATAATTCTGATAAAATATAATATATTTCAGCTCACCGCAGTATTACAAAGCTTTATTTATTTATCTTCGTTTAAATATGGCTCGTTTAAATATTTTCCCGAATATTTTCGTTGAACCTAATTGTTCCCATACTCTATCACGGAAATGATTGGTTTATGGTAACTGAAATATGAAATGTATGTTTGTGATTGGATGTGGGTTAGAAAACGTGAAAAAACAGCATCTATGGTTGTGTTATATCTTGTTGTAGATTCTGCAGGATTACTGCTCATTGTTAAATTTAATTCTTCATCTTTCATCTGCAAAATTGACATTGAAGTCTCCAGCCAAAATCAGTGGGAGTTTATGAAAATTTTGTCCAAGTACACGAGAACCTTCCTCAGTATACTCCAGAAGTGTTCGGTGGATGAACAAAATTATGTCCTCAAGTCTATTACCCGGCGATATGTAAAGGACTACTATAACTAGTTCAGTACCGTCCTCCATCCTGCATGTGGTGGCGCAAATGCCCCGTTTATAGTTTAATAAACGATACTCCTTTATCAAGTCGAACTATAACTCGCAGGACCGAGGAAATAGGCCAATACTTATACTCAGAAACTAAAAGACGAATAGAGGACTGTGCCTTTTTTTTCAATTTGTTTGGATGAAATCATAGATATTAGAAATATTACTCAAATGGTTATTTGTGTTAGGACTATTGATTACGACTTTAAAATTTGCGATGAATTTCTAAACTTACATTCTTTTCACAGTCATGTAAATGGAAAAAGTACGTATGATGCCTTTGAGAAGCATGTACTTTCATTCCAATTATCATATAAAATGTCCTCAATTTGCACTGATGGTGCCGCCACCATGAAAGGAAAGAATGAAGGATTTCTTGGCCATGTCAATAGAAAAATAGGAGAAATACCATTTTTCCATTGTTTCATACATCAGCAAGCATTGTTTGCAAAAATTTTTCAAGTTGTGGATGCAATGGGTGTAGCAATTAAAATTATTAATCGCATTAAAGGTGGTCATAATTCGCTAACCCATAGAAAGTTTAAATCCTTTCTCTCAGAATTCGGCGCTGAGTACGAGGATCTTTGCCTTTTTACTGATGTTAGGTGGCTGAGCCGGGGCCAAAGTTTAGACAGACTATGCAGTCTTCGTAATGAAGTTATTTCTTTCTTAGAAAGCGAAAATTTAGAAAAAGATAAAGATTTGTTAGCTTCTCTAAAAAATCCATTATTTATTTTAGACTTGGCGTTTCTAACGGACATAGTCCTTTTCATTAATCAATTAAATCTTCAGCTTCAAGGCCGCAACAAACTTCCGTCCGATTTAATTGCAGCAATCAATAAATTTAGTCGCAAAATTAATGGTCTTCAAATTCAAATGAAAAACAATGACCTGTCCAGCCTTCAGCGAACTGCAGAAATTGTTGCATTGTACCCCAACCCTTCCCGAATTTAGGAGTACGCAGAGGCAGTTAATACCCTTTCCTCTGAAATAGCGGAAAAATTTTCTGATTTTAAACAAATCAATTGGCTCATTGCAGTTTTTAATAACCCCATAGAAGCAGAATCTGAATCAATTCCAGAAGAAATTAGGGAGGAATTACAGGTCATGAAAACTGACTTGATGATGCCACTAACAATAAGTAGTGGAATATAATTTTGGCGAGAACTTCCGATAGATAAATTTCCGATTTGCAAAAAGGCAATGTTAATGTTCTATATTCTATGTTTACCACAACATATATTTGTGAAACAACATTTTCCACAATGAAATTAATAAAAAATTTTATTCGAAACAGTCTAACTGATAGACATTTAGATCTCCTTCGGATAAAAAGTTATCCAAATAATATAGAAGTTAATGAAATAGTTGAGTTTAAAAAAAAATATGAATTCAAAATTATTGGTTTTCCATCGCATTTTACATTTTTCTTGCTTTCGTCACATGCAATTTGCGCAGTGTAAAGCAACTTCCGCACACAAGCAAGCGCACACATACAACTAAATCTTTTTAGTGCTCTCTTTGTGCCGGGCCCTGATTTAGATAGACTATTCCAGGGCCCGGCACAAAGAGAGTCTGTATGTGTGCACTTGCTTGTGTGCGTATATTGCTTTACACTGCAAAAAATGAAAATTCATCAAATTGTATATCAAATCAAGAAAACAAACGCAGCCGATAATCTGATGCAAGAAAAAGATAGAAAAACAACACAGCGATCATTTTTTTCATGTGTGTTCTCTCTCGAAATGCTGAGAGAAACTAAATCCACCCTTATGCTTTTGATTTTTTTGTGTGAGGACTTCGGAAGCCGTTCGGCTTACACGCAGAGGTGCCGAACGTGTTCGGCTGACGCGCTGCAGATCTGACGTTTTTTAAAAAAAATTTCCTACCCCAACGCGCCTTAGAGAGCTTCGCTCTAAAAATGATTAAAAAAAGGAAAATAAACATATATTTATTGTTTTAATAAAAAATGATTTAAAATGAAGTAAGTAAGTCGTCTCGCCGACTTAGGTATACCATACACCAGTAAAACAAATATTTCAAATTTGTAATAACAAATGCATTTGCCTATTTCAAAAAAATTCTGTTCACATGCTTTTTACAAGCATATCTTAGTATCTCACTCACTCATGCATATGAGCACCCTAGCGCCACCACCCGCCAACGGCCAACTCCGGCCTTATGGAAAAATGTATATATGCATAACTTGGCTATTTTTTGTCCGTATCAATTTCAAGTGTGCCAAATTTGATTCCACAGCGTAAAAAATTACGGGAGATAATCGAGTTTTTAAAATTTCGGGGGCGGAAAGGGGCGTGGCAAAATCTTTATAATTACAAATTGAGCGCATTTACTAAGCAAATATACATACCAAATACGGTGTCTCTAGCTGCAATAGTTTTTGAGATAAACGTTTTTTTTTAATTGCGGGGGCGGAAAGATGTTGGTCAGATGTTTTGTAACGCACAGAAGGGGGGACGTTTTCCGATCCCACAAAAGTATATATATTCTTGATCAGCATGAGAAGCTGAGTCGATATAGCCATGTCCGTCTGTCCGTTCGTCCGTCCGTCTGTGCAAATCAACTTCACGCTGGCATCTTAAGAGCTATCGGAATGAAATTTCATATTTGACCTACTTTTAGCCGGGAGATGATAAAGTATAAAAATTGTCAGGATCGGACTACTATATCATATATCACATATTGTTAAATAATCATTAAATGTGTTTTGAAAATGCGTTTTACTCAGCCATCTTAAGAGATATCGGGTTGAAATTTTTTTTGGAGACTCTTTATTACCTGTGTGAGATAAAGTATGAAAATTATCGGGATCGGACTACTATATCATATATTGTTAAATAATCATTAAATGTGTTTTGAATTCAGTAGTTTGAAAAATATTTGAGCATATTCATAATACGACAACTAATGCTGTTGATGTATGAAATTTCACTTTTCTTATCGAATTAAATATAATAAAGAACTGCAAGGGTATATAAACTTCGGCAAGGCCGAAGTTAACTTCCATAGCTCGTTTTTTTTTAAACTCAACTATTTCATTAACTTCTATATTGTTTGGATAACTTTTTATCCGAAGGAGATCTTCTAAATGGCTATCAGTTAGACTGTTTCGAATAGAATTTTTTATTAATTTCATTGTGGAAAATGTTGTTTTACAAATATATGTTGTGGTAAACATAGAACATAGAACATTAACATTGCCTTTTTGCAAATCGGAAATTTATCTATCGGAAGTTCTCGCCAAAATTATATTCCACTACTTATTGTTAGTGGCATCATCAAGTCAGTTTTCATGACCTGTAATTCCTCCCGTACGATTTCTTTCTTGTAGCGCAATAAAACGATAATTTATCCATTAACTTCCACATGCCAATGTAGTTCTGGAGGTGTGTTTTGGCATCTCCTGCATCTGGTCCGTGGTTCAAATGATGTAGAGGTCGTGGAATATTTTTTTATACCCTTGCAGAGGGTATTATAAAATTGGTCAGATGTTTGTAACGCACAGAAGGAGACGTTTCCGACCCCATAAAGTATATATATTCTTGATCAGCATGAGAAGCTGAGTCGATATAGCCATGTCCGTCTGTCCGTCTGTCAGTCGGTGCGTACGCGTTTTACTCAGCCATCTTAAGAGCTATCGGGATGAAATTTTTTTGGGAGCTTATTTTTACCCGGGTGAGATAAAGTATGAAAATCATCGGGATCGGACTACTATATCATATAGCTCTGGAACAAAAATTTTTGCAAAAATTAGAGTATCCCCATGAAATTTACCAATATAATAGAACTTGATATAAAATCTCAGATCCCAAAATTTGAACTTGATCGGATAAATAGAACACAAGTTACAATCAATACAAATCGGTTCTACGTCATCAGCAAATCAAACAGAGCACATGCATACACACACACAGACGTAGCGCTACGCGAGTATGTATGTGTATGCGTGTTGTGCTTTGCTTACGGAATGATGGAAGAAAAATTTGTAGTAAAAAGAGAAATAATTTGAATGTTTTGTTTGTGTATTGATGAATTGAGTTGCAGGAAAAGAAATTTCAAAATGTAAAAATATTATTGCCAAGGACTGCAAGGTTATAAACTTTGGCATAGCCGAAGTTAGCTTCTTTGATATTTTTATTATAAATATGTACAAACATATGCATATATACATTGTACATCAATATATCATCTGTACTTATATATGTATATTTTGTATAATAATTATGTTAACAAATTTTTTACAATATATGTATGTATGTATGTATGTATATATATGTATGTATGTATGTATGTATATATATGAACGTGAAACCACTAACCATAAAATACATACATAGATGCGTCAAACTCAAGATTTTGTGATTACAAACGCTAGCCTGAGCGTGGAACCCCAGAGAACATCGGCAATAACCCGAACGTTCTTAAGAAAATAATTCAGTCTGGCACATGGCAAAGCGAGTGCTTTTGAAAGCACTTATTTTGACATTGTCTGGCACAGGCCCTATGTCGTTTGTCACTTCCCTCTAGTACTGGTAACTATCATCATTTCGTTTCTTGTATGAAATGTCCGCAAAAAGGGTCAATCGCCACCATATCGTTTACCGCGAACTAGCGAATTGGGTCACCATGAAAGGGCTAGTCACATGGGTACCCATGCCAGGGGTGCTGAAATGGGTACTCAATCCAGGGGTGGTGAAAAGAAATAAAAAAATGTTAAAATAGTTTTAATGAAATTTTGTTATTTATTTAAAAATAAATTTTTTTACTTTAAATCTGTTTGATTTTCATTTATCTTTTTGTTCACGCTACTATTTTTAAAGAAACGCTTCTTCTGCAGCTGCATGGCCTTTCGCAGTTGTTCTTCGGGTGATCCACTGAAATCAACCAAATTTATTGCACATAGGGAAAAATGTAAAGATTAAATTTTGTAATTAAATCGGCAATGAATTAAACAATACCTACCAAGTAATACTTCATAAAAAGTGCTCTCGTTTTTCAAGGCTGCTTTGCCTTGAACGCCATCAACATTGTATGCTAATACTAATCCTGTATAATGCCATAATATTTTTAAGGTTTTTTGAAATGCCCCCAGTCATAATATGGGTCCTAATCGCATCAATCTGTAAACAAAATAGGAATTAGGATTTAAGAAACAATTGAAACTGTGTTTATACTAACATAAAGCTCTCGGTTTGTGTCGTTTATTTCCATATTTACTTCATTAAGGTCTTCCACGGTCTGAATTGGGAATTTTTTGGCCACTTTTTGCCCTTGTCCTTGCTGCTTTATCATTCCTTTTATGGTGGCAGTCTGCTCGGAGGAAGCTTCTACAAGGACCTCGATTTTTTCTTGTGTCACTTTTTGGTCAGCTAAATTTAGATTGAATATATATAGGTATGCATATTTAACTAAAAGCTCATTAAATCATACTTATACCTCTTAAAGAATGAATTTCTTCCACAAGAATATTCAATTTTTCCTGGGCCACTTTTGTCTCGGCTGAAAAAGAAATAAATAAATTTATTGCATCATTTTAAATAAAATATCGTGACACACTTACCACGTGACGAACGAACTTGTTCTGCTAGTTCCAAAACAAGTTGTTCAAGGTGCCCAATAGTTAAAGAACAATTGCAGCTAGATAATTGATCTGAAAATGAAAAGGTTAAATACTTAATTTGCTTCTATTTATTAAAATTAATTAGCACAATTTAAGCACTTACGGTTATTAGAAAAATCCATCCGCTTAAGTTTTCTTTCCGGACTGCCCGACATTTTTTTATTTAAATTATTCTAAAAACTAACCACTCAGCTTTGATTGATTTGTAAAATTTAATTATAAAACACGTAAATATTTAAAATCAAAAGTATGATAATCCACTCAATCTTCAATATGATGTAGTAAAGGCATTATAATAATCTCTTTCAAAAAAGGGAGAACGACCGCCTTACAAGTTAATTGACTTAATTTAAAAATTTCTTCAGATGGTGAAGGTTCTGCATCTGCTAAGTAAATACCTATGTCACAGGAGTTAAAAGGCTGAGTATAAAAGTTTCTGAGGTTCATAAATCGCCTTGCTTTAAACTGTTCGACAGAGTCTTCCATAACAGATACTATAACTACAGGAATATCTCCTTCAATATAACAATAATTATTAGGTTCCTTTTGCATTAATTTGCTAGCTTTGAAAAATATATATTTATTACTCTTGACGGGGTGTGATCTTGGTAAGACTGGTGAAAACTTCTCTTCGTCTATTCTCCTGTGTAATTGCTCTAAAATTTTTGTTGGCTTTCGAACGTAACTTTAAATATGTTGTAAATAATTCTCGAAAGCATATGCAGAACCGTTTACTGGATCGCCCACCTGCTCCACCGTTTGTTGAACATGGAGTAAACTATGGACGTTATATGATTCGCTATTTTCACCAAATATAATTGGAAAATTTTCCACAAAAAGCTGCAACATGCGCTGACAGGTTCCCAAATTTGATTTTCTGTGGAATGGGCAGCACAACATTCTATACGCGAGTTATGCCATTAGCAACACTTCCCATAACAGCCGACCCAAGAGGTCTACACTCCACATTAATGTAAACATAAACAATACCATTCCAGTAAACATAGAGTGTCACAAGATAAGTGACAGATTCCCTAAACATAGAGTGTCACAAGATAAGTGACAGTTTCCCTAAAACATAGAGTGTCACAAGAAAAGTGACCAGAAGAAAACATTATAAACACTTAGATGTAAGCCAAACCAGAATATGATTTGATTCAATAAAGCGGTCTTGATTTAACACTCAACCAGAACAGACTCAATCTAAATTGGCGCAGTCGGTACTCGAGTTCACAGCTAAAATATTGTGGAAACTTGGAACGCAATCAAAGATAACGAAACAATATAATACTGTGGAAAACAAAACATTTAGTGACAAAATAAAATATATATATTGTGGAAACTTTGGAGAAAATCTAAGCCAACGAAACAATATAATATTATAAAAACATTTTGTGACAAATAATAAAATATATATATTGTGACAAATAACGAAACAATATAATATTGTAAAAACACTTTGTGCAAACAAACAGAATTATTGTGGAAACTTAAAAAAAAAAAAATTAACGAAACAATAAAACATACACCATTAAAATGGCTAATCCAGCACAAATTAACGAAATGCAACAATGCATTCAAATGCTAACATCAATAATAATATCCAATCAAGAGGTGCATTCTAATCCAACAACAAGGGAGAGAAACAGCATCGAGAAGGAAACAAGGTACTTGCCGGTGTTCACTGGACAGGAGGGAACGTTACATGGTTTCATTTCGGCAGTCAACCAAATCATGGAGGAGTATGATGATAACGACCAGGTCTTCACTGTTATATTCAACACTAAAATTCAAGGTCAGGCTAGAACTATGCTTAATATTAACCCCCCTACATCTTGGGCTGATTGCAAAACTCGTCTTCGACATCATTATCGCCCAAGAACGGATCAAATGGGTCTAACCAGAAAAATTAATAACTTAAGGGTAACTACCGTTCGAGATCTTGATTTTAAAGTAAGAGCAATTGTTGAGGAAATTACTGATTTTTCGGTCTTTGAAAACAATAGCAGATTAGTTGACATATTAAGTGGTATCTTAATTCAAAGAGTAAAAGAATTATCTTGTGGTCCAATGGCCATTGCCTTAATGAATAAAACAACATTAACAGATATAAGAATTGAACTTGCAAATTATATTGGTCTGAATTATGGAAATTTAAATAAAAAACTATTATTAACCAAAAATGACAATGACCATAGTACATATAACAAACAGACAACTAATAAAAATACAAACCAAAATACTGAACAGAGTCAAAATGTAAAACAGTCTCAAAATCCCAATAGACAACAGAGTCAAAATACAAGACAGTATCAAAATCCGAATAGACAACAGAGTCAGAATGTAAGATAAAATCAAAATTATCAGCAACCACAAAATTATCAGCAACCACCAGCAGAAGCAATGAGTGTAGATAATATAAATGAGGAAGTAGTAAACAGCACAGATAATCAAGAGTTTTTTACCAACTAGCCTTGGATGAAAAAAAAATTTTTATAAAAGGAACAATAGAGGAAGATACTTATATTATTTTAGTAGATACAGTATCAACCATAAGCATTTTAAACACAACTAATGTACATAATTCCAAATACAAAATAATTGAAAAATATTCAAAAACCATACATACAATAAAGGGAAAAATAGAAAGTGACAGTTACTTAGTGAAAACAAAAGTGCCAAGGGAGTTTAAATATATACATTATGCAAGAACAAAATGGGTGGCTATGCCCCTGGAAAAATCATATGATTTTCTATTGGGCATGGACTTCATTCAAAGGAATTTTGCAAATATTGATTTTCAAAACAAAATTATTAAACTTAACAATGGGGTCGAAATTCCATTCCTTTCCAAACAATCAGAAGATGTTTGCGTAATGGAAGTAAGTGAAATTGATGATCTTAAGTTAAAAGAACTCAATACTGAGGAAGAACAAATAATAAGAAATCTTTCAAAAAAGTACGAAAAGTTATTTTTCAAAGAAGGGGATCACTTAACCAATACTAACACTATAGTTCATAGCATAGACCAACCTATTAATTCAAAACTCTATCGGGTCTCGCCAAAATATGAAGAAGAAATAAAGAAACAAATAATTTATATGGAAAACAATGGAATTATAAGAAAAAGCAAAAGCAAATATAGTTCTCCAATATGTGTCATACCTAAAAAAAGAGATAGCTCTGGAATTCAATAGTATCGTATTTGTGTAGACTATAGGCGTTTAAACCAAGTAACCGTTCCAGATAAGTACCCAATACCTATCATGGACGCTGTATTAGACAAACTCGGTAAAGCCCAATGTTTTACTACATTAGATTTACCAAAAGGCTATCACCAAATTTTAATGGCAGAAGAAGATATAGAGAAAACAGCATTCATTTCACCAATGGGTTTATATGAATATGTTAGAATGCCTTTTGGGTTAAAAAATGCCCCAGCCACATTTCAACGTTTAATGAATGAAATACTGAGGGATTATATAAACAAAAGTTGTGTTGTATACATGGACGATATTTTGATATTTTCAACAACACTTGAGGAACATAAGATTGCTCTAGAAAACATTTTCAAAATACTTAGAAATCATAACTTAAAAATTCAACCAGACAAATGCTCCTTCATGAAACAATATACTGAATATTTAGGACACATTCTCACAAAGCAAGGGATTAAACCCAATCCACATAAAATAGAAGCAATAAAAGCAATGCAGCTACCTAAAACAGAAAAGCAATTGAAAGGATTTCTTGGTATGACAGGATTTTACAGAAAATTTATTAAGGACTATTCCAAAATAGCTTACCCAATGATCAGATATTTACAAAAAGGCACACAAATTAATACAAATGACCCACAGTTTATAGATGCCTTTGAAAACCTTAAAACACTTATAAGCTCACATCCAATCTTAAAATATCCAGAGTTTGATAAACCATTTACCATTACAACAGATGCCAGTGACTTCGCAATAGGTGCAGTATTGTCTCAACAAGGGCAACCAGTTGCATTCGTTTCAAGAACTCTAAATAAACACGAAAAAAACTACAGTACAATTGATAAAGAATTTTTATCCATTATACATGCAGTAAACTATTTTACCACATTTGATAGGTAATAAATTCCAAATTATAACAGATCATGCTCCGATAAAATATCTAAACTCAAAATACAAAGGGAAAGAAATGACAGCAAGACACCAAAGATGGATTTTAAAATTACAAGAATTCGATTATGACAAAATATATTTGAAAGGAAAAGACAATAAAGTGGCAGATTTTTTAAGTAGACAGGAAACAGCTGAACTAATAAACAAGTATAAAACAAATGAGTCAAACTTTGAACTATCAGATACACAGCATTCAGCAGATGAAGGAGGATTT
Source organism: Drosophila paulistorum (assembly GCA_018152135.1). Classification (NCBI taxonomy): domain Eukaryota; kingdom Metazoa; phylum Arthropoda; class Insecta; order Diptera; family Drosophilidae; genus Drosophila; species Drosophila paulistorum. Next base: position 999,591 of record JAECXG010000394.1, on the reverse strand, counting down.
ACAAATTTCTATATAAAAGACGATATTGTAAACAAATATAAAACTCAGATAATAGTAACTTATACAACAACGGACAATATTAATATTCAGCATGGTAGAAAAATAATAGAAGTAAGCCCAGCAGAAACAGAAATTGAAATCGAAATCAAAATGCAAAATAATATAAACAAAGGAACAGTAGGAATTTTTTCAGAAGTTCCAGACTCAAAATATTATAAGATACAATGTATCTTAATGAACATTTTTTTACACTGTAATAATATAAAATTTTTTAAAGGCACTAAGAGAGCTCAGGAAATTTCAAGCGAGGAAGAGTTACACAAACAAATAGCTAGCCACACCAAAGATTCATTACATAGCGGAATAAATGAAGGTTTTAATTCGTTAAAGAACAATATATATTTTCCGAAGCTAAGAGACCATATTTAGTTGATAATTTCAAATTGTAAAAAATGTAAGGAAATTAAAAATGACAGAAAACCAATCAAACCTAAGTTTCAATTCACAGAAACACCGGATGTTAAAAATCAAATTTTACATTTAGACATATTTCATATAAAACACAAATCATTTGTTACAATCATAGACAAGCTCACAAAATTCGCAGTCGCTTATAATATAACAGATAGAAACTGGAAAACTAAAATGGTAATTATGATTGAACACTTTGCCAAATTCAATAAGCCACATAAAATAATAATGGATAATGAATTTCGATCAGAACAGATAAAACAATACTTAAACCAAGAACAAATAGAAATCCATTATACAAAGCCAAATTCACATACAGGAAATGCAGACATAGAAAGACTACATTCTACTCTCATTGAAATAATAGCAGGAATAGATGATGATTTATCAATTTGATCCAAAATGCAATTAGCAATAACAGCTTATAATAACCGTTATCACTCTATAATAAAATGTACACCAAATTATGCAAAAAACATAGAAGATGAGGAAAAACTAAAAAACACTATTATCAAGCACAAAGAAAAAATTTTAAGCAAACATAATAATAAAAGAGAAGATTATGAGGAGGAAAGACAGGAAGGACCAATTAAAAACTATAAACGAGTTAGGCATAAGGATAAACCTTATTTTAGAATTACAACATTAAATAATATTCATCCATGTAATATAAAAAGACCGTCAAAGCAGGAAAAAATTAATTTCCAACAAAATACAGATTGACATCCTTGAAACAAAAATTTTTTTTTTCTCTTATGCTCAGATTTTCATAATTTTTTACGTTATAATGTGTGTTCAAGGCAGATTACAAATTGAACCAATTCAATCAAATGCAGGATATGCACCTATACAAACTTATTCCACGGAAATAGTTAATGAAACAGTAATTATACTACACATTATTAATATCGACCCTTTAAATAATATAATAAATCAAATGGAGACAAACATTAAAAATATTAACATCACAGGAAAAAAGGAGCTATTAGCTGAAATAAATCTAATTAGAGCTAAAATAAAATCTATAACCCCAAACAACAGAATAAAAAGAGGAATGTTAAATATTGTAGGAACAACATGCAAATGGCTTTTTGGAATTATGGACGATGAAGATAGAAAAGATATTTTAGACCACCTTAACAATATTGACCAAAACAACCATAATATTATACAAGACATGAACCAACAAATTGTTATAAATACACATTTTAATAAAACAATACACAACTTAGCAGAAACAATTAAACAAGACAGAACAATAATCAAGGACATACTTACAAGCATGGACAATCAAAATCAAGAAATAGAAATGAAAATACTTCATAATGACCAAATGGGGAAATTAAAAAATATACAATTCAAAATAAATTATATTCAGGAAAACATAGCATCAGCAAAAAATAATATAATCGTACCAGAAATTTTATCAGAAGAGGAAATAAATAAATTTGACATTGATTTTTATAAATTAAAGCTAATCCGTATGGGCATTTTAAAATATAAGAATAATTGCATCATAATCGCAATTAAAATCCCAAAATCATTTATAACCATAGATGTTAAGTTAATTATTCCTATACCAAATATGGATTATATACAAATAGACCAAGAAAATCAGTTAATTGCAGAAATAAATAATAAAACATTTACATATGAACCCAACAAAATTTTAAAAGAATTAAAATTAAGTAAAAGTTGTACCATTAATAATAATTGCAAATTTATATTCAACAATATAACGAGTATCGAAGAAATTGACGATGATACAATTATAATCAAAAATGCCAAGAATACAAAAATATATCAAAATTGCGATAAAAGAAATATTATACTTAAGGGAAGTAACTTAATTCAATTCGGTAACTGTAAAATTCAAATTCTAAATGAAATATTTTTTAACGAAAAAACAGAATTACACGAAAAATTTTTTTATCCAACAGAACTATTGAATCAAACCTATAAAAACACAATTAACTTTGATCATGTAATAATAGATAATTTTGACAATTTAAAAGAAATCACAGAACTTAAATACGAAAAGAAAATGACAAATGGCATATTTTTAACACTTTTTATTATTATTATTATATGTTTATCCATTTATATACATATATACTGTAAAAAGAAAAATATAAACATTAATGTAAACAGAATTCAGGAGAATTCATACTCTCAGAGGGGAGGAGTTATGCCATTAGCAACACTTCCCATAACAGCCGACCCAAGAGGTCTACACTCCACATTAATGTAAACATAAACAATACCATTCCAGTAAACATAGAGTGTCACAACATAAGTGACTGTTTCCCTAAACGTAGAGTGTCGCAAGAAAAGTGACCAGAAGAAAACATTATAAACACTTAGATGTAAGCCAAACCAGAATATGATTTGATTCAATAAAGCAGTCTTGATTTAACACTCAACCAGAACAGACTCAATCTTAATTCGCGCAATGCAGTAACTTAAACTTAAGTATTGGTCGTCAGATAGTTCATTTTTTAGTACGGAAATTCCTGTGTATAGTAAAAATTGTCTAAATTCTGTCGCTTTCCATTTTGACAGTTCGTTTAGGGATCTAGGCTTTCTTACAAAATCTCTTGGCATTTTTTTGCGTAAGTCAATTAATTTTTGCGATATATTATTTTTTTTTCTTTCATTAATTTATTACAAGTCTTGTTATTTACTAATCTGTCAAGAAATTTACGCATGACTCCTAAATCGATTAAATGCATACAATCCAATGGAATTTGGGTAACCATTTTAACATTTAGCGTTTCAAAAGGTGTAATTTTTGTCAAATAGTGCTTTGAGTGGTGATCGGAATATTTTCTATCTTTGAAGTCCTCGTCTGTAATTAAGTCTCCACTTTCTGTTTTGTATGTTAATACACCATTTATTTTTTTACCGACTTGTGTATATTTCGAACATCCATGCGATGATGTATGTCCAGGAGTCCCACTGACGTAAGCCCTAGCTGGAGCATCACAAACAATGGCCCTAAGTTGTACTTCCAAGTGCTTTTCGTGTATTTTAATTCCATTTTCCATCAAATCCTTTAACTCGCAAGTAAATTGGCTTAGAAATTCATCACAACTATAGGGCTTGGACTTCCCTAATATATTCCAGCAGGAAGTACCGGTAAATTTGGAATGTTTGTCAATTTTATTAAAATGGGCCAAAGTTGTGAATTGGAACTTTTGAACAGAGGAATGCCGTCAATATTTATGTCAATAATTAATTTGTTGTCATTACAATAAGTTGAGGACAAAAGTTTATTAATTTGATTTTTTATGCCTATGTGTAAATAAAGACCTCAACCAATACGTGTTATTTCTGCTTTTTTTGGCGAACTATATTTGTAGAATGGAACGACATCCAAATTATGGCTTTTTAATATTTTCACTAAGTCAATCGCGCAATCACGCGTCGGCCTATGTTTAAGGAACCACAATTTTAACTGTTCATTTAAAGTATTAATTTCTTTTTCTTCGATTTTATTATTTATGCCACTGTCAATGTCTATCACATTTAATACTTCCTCAACTTCTTCCATTTCACCATCACTTTCATTATTTTTTTTTCTTCTCCCTTTTCTAATGTCGCGACACAATTTAATTTGTTTATATATTTGGCTTTCTGCTCCTGTTTGAGCCTTCTTAAATGCCTTTCATTATACATATTGTTTTGATTATAATTTGTTTAAATTTTCTTGGAATATTTACGATTGTTGCTGCTTCAGAACTTCACTTGCAATGCTTGATTGTATTTGGTCAACCGGCGAACGCAACAGCCTTGGAGGAAGAGTAGAAAGCATAAACGAAAAGAAACGGTACTTCCATAACAATTGTTTTTGTAAATTAGGAAAGAAACTGCGACAGAAAGCAAAGATTGTTTTTTTCCTTTACCTATGCGTTATTCGCAAAACACCAAAAATATATGTATGTGATGATACTACCGTTTTTTTTTCGTTTATGTTTTCTGTCGCTTCGTGCTCGGTGGTTCGGCGATCGCTTACCATAGGGTCAGTCAAGTAAGTACCCATGTTAGGACTAGTGGGGAAGGTAGAACTGTTTTTTTTTTCGTTTATATTTTCTGCCGTTTCGTGCATATACTTTGTTGCTCGGTGGTTCGGCGTTCGCTTACCATAGCGTCAGTCAAGTAAGTACCCATGTTAGGACTAGTGGGGAAGGTAGAACTGTTTTTTTTTTCGTTTATGTTTTCTGCCGTTTCGTGCATACATATACTTTGTTGCTCGGTGGTTCGGCGTTCGCTTACCATAGGGTCAGTCAAGTAAGTACCCATGTTAGGACTAGTGGGGAAGGTAGAACTGTTTTTTTTTTCGTTTATGTTTTCTGCCGTTTCGTGCATACATATACTTTGTTGCTCGGTGGTTCGGCGTTCGCTTACCATAGGGTCAGTCAAGTAAGTACCCATGTAAGGACTAGTGGGGAAGGTAGTTCAACTATGGTCAATCGCCACCTCCAGTACTACAGGGTTCGTTCTGTCTATGCATGTGTACACTCGTCGGTACATGCTCAGGCTTCGTAGTGTGTGTGTGACGTGAAGTTGTGTACAACACCGCATTTCAATAGCTCGCTCGACAAATAGTTTTCATTTTCGACAAAACAGCGACTAACAATAAGCGAATAGAACATGCTCCTGTGGAAAGAATATCAAAAAATACTGGCACTAATTTCGTATGTAGCTCGGTGGGTGTGTCAATAGTGTGCCCGCCTGGAGATCCGAATGGTCCCTGGTTCGATTCCTAGCTCAAAATTTGTCAAAAAAGGTTCTTTTTATGTTCTTGCTGGGTAATATAAAATGCTTTGGAATGGCGTGTTTGCTAAATTGTTGGTTAAATTATTAATCAACTTTTTTTCATATATTTTCATATTTTTTCATACATATTTAATCTTATATACATGTGTACATACATATGTTTTGTGCTATGTACATATTCATTTACCTGTAAAACCTTTGTGCGCAAATATGTCGGTACATATCATATCATATCATACATATCAGATTTAGTCTTGTAAACGTATGCATACATATACATACATACATATATGGAAATGCGTATGTACATATGTATGTATTTATGTATAAGAGTTACCCTTAAAAAAGTATGTGTACACAAGGGCGTCGCCTAGTACTGGCATGGGGTGTTACCTTCACTCCCCCAATATAGCGATCAATTCAGTGAGACTTCAAATCGAAATGTATTAACAAAATTCAGCTACACTTCAGTGACCCCCTGAATTCGACGAATTACTAGAGAGCTTCGCTCTACTCGGGTGTCCTGTGACACCTCATTGCTTTTTTTCTTTTTTTTTCTCTTTCTTTTCTTCCTCTCTCTCCCACCTTAATCTCATTTTTTCTGCCTTGCAAATCACAAACAACGCATCTTAAGAGCTATCGAAATGAAATTTCATATTTGAGCTACTTTTAGCAGGGAGATGATAAAGTATAAAAATTGTCAGGATCGGACTACTATATCATATAGCTCTAGAACAAAAATTTTTGCAAAAATTGGAGTATCCCCATGAAATTTACCAATATAATAGAATTTGATATAAAATCTCAGATCCCAAAATTTGAATTTGATCGGATAAATAGAACACAAGTTACAGTCAATACAAATCGGTTCTACGTCATCAGCAAATCAAACAGAGCACATGCATACACATACATACATACGTGTAGCGCTACACAATTTTTGTTCTAGAGCTATATGATATAGTAGTCCGATCCTGACAATTTTTATACTTTATCATCTCCCGGCTAAAAGTAGCTCAAATATGAAATTTCATTCCGATAGCTATATGATATAGTAGTCCGATCCTGACAATTTTTATACTTTATCATCTCCCGGCTAAAAGTAGCTCAAATATGAAATTTCATTCCGATAGTTGTATGTGTGCGCTTGCTTGTGAGCGTAAGTTGCTTGACACTGCGCAAATTGCATGTGACGAAAGCACGAAAAATGTAAAATGCGATGGAAAACCAATAATTTTAAATTCATATATTTTTTTAAACTCAACTATTTCATTAACTTCTATATTATTTGGATAACTTTTTATCCGAAGGAGATCTTCTAAATGGCTATCAGTTAGACTGTTTCGAATAAATTTTTTTATTAATTTCATTGTGGAAAATGTTGTTTCACAAATATATGTTGTGGTAAACATAGAACATAGAATATAGAACATTAACATTGCCTTTATGCAAATCGGAAATTTATCTATCGGAAGTTCTCGCCAAAATTATATTCCACTACTTATTGTTAGTGGCATCATCAAAAGTCAGTTTTCATGACCTGTAATTCCTCCCTAATTTCTTCTGGAATTGATTCATTTTATATTACCCAGCAAGAACATAAAAAGAACCTTTTTTGACAAATTTTGAGCTAGGAATCGAACCAGGGACCATTCGGATCTCCAGGCGGGCACACTATTGACACACCCACCGAGCTTCATACGAAATTAGTGCCAGTATTTTTTGATATTCTTTCCACAGGGGCATGTTCTATTCGCTTATTGTTAGTCGCTGTTTTGTCGAAAATGAAAACTATTTGTCGAGCGAGCTATTGAAATGCGGTGTTGTACACAACTTCACGTCACACACACACTACGAAGCCTGAGCATGTACCGACGAGTGTACACATGCATAGACAGAACGAACCCTGTAGTACTGGAGGTGGCGATTGACCATAGTTGAACTACCTTCCCCACTAGTCCTTACATGGGTACTTACTTGACTGACCCTATGGTAAGCGAACGCCGAACCACCGAGCAACAAAGTATATGTATGCACGAAACGGCAGAAAACATAAACGAAAAAAAAAACAGTTCTACCTTCCCCACTAGTCCTAACATGGGTACTTACTTGACTGACCCTATGGTAAGCGAACGCCGAACCACCGAGCAACAAAGTATATGTATGCACGAAACGGGAGAAAACATAAACGAAAAAAAAAAACAGTTCTACCTTCCCCACTAGTCCTAACATGTGTACTTACTTGACTGACGCTATGGTAAGCGAACGCCGAACCACCGAATGCACGAAACGGCAGAAAATATAAACGAAAAAAATGAAGTAAGTAAGTCGTCTCGCCGACTTAGGTATACTATACACCAGTAAAACAAATATTTCAAATTTGTAATAACAAATAACAAAATAATAGCAGCATTTGCCTATTTTCATAAAGTTCTGTTCACATGCTTTTTACAAGCATATCTTAGTATCTCGCTCACTCATGCATATGAGCACCCTAGCGCCCCACCCGCCAACGGCCAACTCCCGCCAACGGCCAACTCCCGCCTTATGGAAAAACGTTTATATGCATAACTTGGCTATTTTTTGTCCGATTTTGATCAAATTTGGTATTTTGCTGGGTATTAGTATCAAATTCAAGTGTGCCAAATTTGATTCCACAAGGTGAAAAATTACGGGAGATAATCGAGTTTTTCAAATTTCGGGGGCGGAAAGGGGCGTGGCAAAATCTTTATAATTACAAAATGAGCGTATTTACTAAGCAAATATACATACCAAATATGGTGTCTCTAGCTGCAATAGTTTTTGAGATAAACTTTTTTTTGAATTGCGGGGGCGGAAAGGGGCGTGGCAAAATCTTTATTATTACAAAATGAGCGCATTTACTAAGCAAATATACATACCAAATATGGTGTCTCTAGCTGCAATAGTTTTTGAGATAAACGTTTTTTTTGAATTGCGGGGGCGGAAAGGGGCGTGGCAAAAATTTGAAACAAACTCGATCACTCTACATACCACACGAGCCTACATTTCAAATTTGGTGGCTCTATCTCTTATAGTCTCCGAGAACAAGGCGTTCATACGGACGGACAGACGGACAGATGGACAGACGGACGGACGGACGGACAGACGGACATGGCTAGATCGACTCGGCTGTTGATACTGATCAAGATTATATATACTTTATGGGGTCGGAAAATATAGTGGCGACTTTAATATACCATTTCACCCTATGGGTGTATGGTATAAAAACAGTTCTACCTTCCCCACTAGTCCTAACATGGGTACTTACTTGACTGACCCTATGGTAAGCGATCGCCGAACCACCGAGCACGAAGCGACAGAAAACATAAACGAAAAAAAAAACGGTAGTATCATCACATACATATATTTTTGGTGTTTTGCGAATAACGCATAGGTAAAGGAAAAAAACAATCTTTGCTTTCTGTCGCAGTTTCTTTCCTAATTTACAAAAACAATTGTTATGGAAGTACCGTTTCTTTTCGTTTATGCTTTCTACTCTTCCTCCAAGGCTGCTGCGTTCGCCGGTTGACCAAATACAATCAAGCATTGCAAGTGAAGTTCTGAAGCAGCAACAATCGTAAATATTCCAAGAAAATTTAAACAAATTATAATCAAAACAATATGTATAATGAAAGGCATTTAAGAAGGCTCAAACAGGAGCAGAAAGCCAAATATATAAACAAATTAAATTGTGTCGCGACATTAGAAAAGGGAGAAGAAAAAAAAATAATGAAAGTGATGGTGAAATGGAAGAAGTTGAGGAAGTATTAAATGTGATAGACATTGACTGGCATAAATAATAAAATCGAAGAAAAAGAAATTAATACTTTAAATGAACAGTTAAAATTGTGGTTCCTTAAACATAGGCCGACGCGTGATTGCGCGATTGACTTAGTGAAAATATTAAAAAGCCATAATTTGGATGTCGTTCCATTCTACAAATATAGTTCGCCAAAAAAAGCAGAAATAACACGTATTGGTTGAGGTCTTTATTTACACATAGGCATAAAAAATCAAATTAATAAACTTTTGTCCTCAACTTATTGTAATGACAACAAATTAATTATTGACATAAATCTTGACGGCATTCCTCTGTTCAAAAGTTCCAATTCACAACTTTGGCCCATTTTAATAAAATTGACAAACATTCCAAATTTACCGGTACTTCCTGCTGGAATATATTAGGGGAAGTCCAAGCCCTATAGTTGTGATGAATTTCTAAGCCAATTTACTTGCGAGTTAAAGGATTTGATGGAAAATGGAATTAAAATACACGAAAAGCACTTGGAAGTACAACTTAGGGCCATTGTTTGTGATGCTCCAGCTAGGGCTTACGTCAGTGGGACTCCTGGACATACATCATCGCATGGATGTTCGAAATATACACAAGTCGGTAAAAAAAATAAATGGTGTATTAACATACAAAACAGAAAGTGGAGACTTAATTACAGACGAGGACTTCAAAGATAGAAAATATTCCGATCACCACTCAAAGCACTATTTGACAAAAATTACACCTTTTGAAACGCTAAATGTTAAAATGGTTACCCAAATTCCATTGGATTGTATGCATTTAATCGATTTAGGAGTCATGCGTAAATTTCTTGACAGATTAGTAAATAACAAGACTTGTAATAAATTAATGAAAGAAAAAAAAATAATATATCGCAAAAATTAATTGACTTACGCAAAAAAATGCCAAGAGATTTTGTAAGAAAGCCTAGATCCCTAAACGAACTGTCAAAATGGAAAGCGACAGAATTTAGACAATTTTTACTATACACAGGAATTTCCGTACTAAAAAATGAACTATCTGATGACCAATACTTAAGTTTAAGTTACTGCATTGCGCGAATTAAGATTGAGTCTGTTCTGGTTGAGTGTTAAATCAAGACTGCTTTATTGAATCAAATCATATTCTGGTTTGGCTTACATCTAAGTGTTTATAATGTTTTCTTCTGGTCACTTTTCTTGCGACACTCTACGTTTAGGGAAACAGTCACTTATGTTGTGACACTCTATGTTTACTGGAATGGTATTGTTTATGTTTACATTAATGTGGAGTGTAGACCTCTTGGGTCGGCTGTTATGGGAAGTGTTGCTAATGGCATAACTCCTCCCCTCTGAGAGTATGAATTCTACATTAATGTTTATATTTTGCATTTTACAGTATATATGTATATAAATGGATAAACATATAATAATAATAATAATAATAATAATAAAAAGTGTTAAAAATATGCCATTTGTCATTTTGTTTTCGTATTTAAGTTCTGTGATTTCTTTTAAATTGTCAAAATTATCTATTGTTACATGATCAAAGTTAATTGTGTTTTTATAGGTTTGATTCAATAGTTTGATTCAAATTTTTCGTGAAATTCTATTTTTTCGTTAAAAAATATTTTATTTAGAATTTTAATTTTACAGTTACCGAATTGAATTAAGTTACTTCCCTTAAGTATAATATTTCTTTTATCGCAATTTTGATATATTTTTGTATTCTTGGCATTTTTGATTATAATTGTATCATCGTCAATTTCTTCGATACTCGTTATATTGTTGAATATAAATTTGCAATTATTATTAATGGTACAACTTTTACTTAATTTTAATTCTTTTAAAATTTTGTTGGGTTCATATGTAAATGTTTTATTATTTATTTCTACAATTAACTGATTTTCTTGGTCTATTTGTATATAATCAATATTTGGTATAGGAATAATTAACTTAACTTCTATGGTTATAAATGATTTCGGGATTTTAATTGCGATTATGATGCAATTATTCTTATATTTTAAAATGTATAATGGATTTCTATTTGTTCTTGGTTTAAGTATTGTTTTATCTGTTCTGATCGAAATTCATTATCCATTATTATTTTATGTGGCTTATTGAATTTGGCAAAGTGTTCAATTATAATTTCCATTTTAGTTTTCCAGTTTCTATCTGTTATATTATAAGCGACTGCGAATTTTGTGAGCTTGTCTATGATTGTAACAAACGATTTGTGTTTTATATGAAATATGTCTAAATGTATAATTTGATTTTTAACATCCGGTGTTTCTGTGAATTTTTTTCTGTCATATTTAATTTCCTTACATTTTTTACAATTTGAAATTATCAACTGAATATGGTCTCTTAGCTTTGGAAAATATATTTTGTTCTTTAACAATTTAAAAGCTTCATTTATTCCGCTATGTAATGAATCTTTGGTATGGCTAGCTATTTGTTTGTGTAACTCTTCCTCGCTTGAAATTTCCTGAGCTCTCTTAGTACATTTAAAAAATTTTATATTATTACATTGTGAAAAAATGTTCATTAAGATACATTGTATCTTATAATACTCTGAGTTTGGAACTTCTGAAAAAATTCCTACTGTTCCTTTATTTATATTATTTTGCATTTTGATTTCGATTTCAATTTCTGTTTCTGCTGGGCTTACTTCTATTATTTTTCTACCATGCTGAATATTAATATTGTCCGTTGTTGTATAAGTTACTATTATCTGAGTTTTATATTTGTTTACAATATCGTCTTTTATATAGAAATTTGTAAATCCTCCTTCATCTGCTGAATGCTGTGTATCTGATAGTTCAAAGTTTGACTCATTTGTTTTATACTTGTTTATTAGTTCAGCTGTTTCCTGTCTACTTAAAAAATCTGCTACCTTATTGTCTTTTCCTTTCAAATATATTATGTCATAATCGAATTCTTGTAATTTTAAAATCCATCTTTGGTGTCTTGCTGTCATTTCTTTCTCTTTGTATTTTGAGTTTAGATATTTTATCGGAGCATGATCTGTTATAATTTGGAATTTATTACCTATCAAATGTGGTAAAATAGTTTACTGCATGTATAATGGATAAAAATTCTTTATCAATTGTACTGTAGTTTTTTTCGTGTTTATTTAGAGTTCTTGAAACGAATGCAACTGGTTGCTCTTGTTGAGACAATACTGCACCTATTGCGAAGTCACTGGCATCTGTTGTAATGGTAAATGGTTTATCAAACTCTGGATATATTAAGATTGGATGTGAGCTTATAAGTGTTTTAAGGTTTTCAAAGGCATCTATAAACTGTGGGTCATTTGTATTAATTTGTGTGCCTTTTTGTAAATATCTGATCATTGGGTAAGCTATTTTGGAATAGTTCTTAATAAATTTTCTGTAAAATCCTGTCATACCAAGAAATCCTTTGAATTGCTTTTCTGTTTTAGGTAGCTGCATTGCTTTTATTGCTTCTATTTTATGTGGATTGGGTTTAATCCCTTGCTTTGTGAGAATGTGTCCTAAATATTCAGTATATTGTTTCATGGAGGAGCATTTGTCTGGTTGAATTTTTAAGTTATGATTTCTAAGTATTTTGAAAATGTTTTCTAGAGCAATCTTATGTTCCTCAAGTGTTGTTGAAAATATCAAAATATCGTCCATGTATACAACACAACTTTTGTTTATATAATCCCTCAGTATTTCATTCATTAAACGTTGAAATGTGGCTGGGGCATTTTTTAACCCAAAAGGCATTCTAACATATTAATATAAACCCATTGGTGAAATGAATGCTGTTTTCTCTATATCTTATTCTGCCATTAAAATTTGGTGATAGCCTATTGGTAAATCTAATGTAGTAAAATATTGGGCTTTACCGAGTTTGTCTAATACAGCGTCCATGATAGGTATTGGGTACTTATCTGGAACGGTTACTTGGTTTAAACGCCTATAGTCTACACAAATACGATACTTTTGAATTCCAGAGCTCTCTCTTTTTTTTTAGGTATGACACATATTGGAGAACTATATTTGCTTTTGCTTTTTCTTATAATTCCATTGTATTCCATATAAATTATTTGTTTCTTTATTTCTTCTTCATATTTCATCATACTTCTCATACTTCATCAACCCGATAGAGTTTTGAATTAATAGGTTGGTCTATGCTAGGAACTATAGTGTTAGTATTGGTTAAGTGATCCCCTTCTTTGAAACATAACTTTTCGTACTTTTTTGAAAGATTTCTTATTATTTGTTCTTCCTCAGTATTGAGTTCTTTTAACTTAAGATCATCAATTTCACTTACTTCCATTACGCAAACATCTTCTGATTGTTTGGAAAGGAATGGAATTTCGACCCCATTGTTAAGTTTAATAATTTTGTTTTGAAAATCAATATTTGCAAAATTCCTTTGAATGAAGTCCATGCCCAATAGAAAATCACATGATTTTTCCAGGGGCATAGCCACCCATTTTGTTCTTGCATAATTTATATATTTAAACTCCCTAGGCACTTTTGTTTTCACTAAGTAACTGTCACTTTCTATTTTTCCCTTTATTGTATGTATGGTTTCTGAATATTTTTCAATTATTTTGTATTTGGAATTATGTACATTAATTGTGTTTAAAATGCTTATGGTTAATCCTGTATCTACTAAAATAATATAAGTATCTTCCTCTATTGTTCCTTTTATAAAAATTTTTTTTTTCATCCAAGGCTAGTTGGTAAAAAACTCTTGATTATCTGTGCTGTTTACTACTTCCTCATTTATATTATCTACACTCATTGCTTCTGCTGGTGGTTGCTGATAATTTTGTGGTTGCTGATAATTTTGATTTTGTCTTACGTTCTGACTCTGTTGTCTATTCGGATTTTGATACTGTCTCGTATTTTGACTCTGTCTATTGGGATTTTGAGACTGTTTTACATTTTGACTCTGTTCAGTATTTTGGTTTGTATTTTTATTAGTTGTCTGTTTGTTATATGTACTATGGTCATTGTCATTTTTGGTTAATAATAGTTTTTTATTTAAATTTCCATAATTCAGACCAATATAATTTGCAAGTTCAATTCTTATATCTGTTAATGTTGTTTTATTCATTAAGGCAATGGCCATTGGACCACAAGATAATTCTTTTACTCTTTGAATTAAGAGACCACTTAATATGTCAACTAATCTGCTATTGTTTTCAAAGACCGAAAAATCAGTAATTTCCTCAACAATTGCTCTTACTTTAAAATCAAGATCTCGAACGGTAGTTACCCTTAAGTTATTAATTTTTCTGGTTAGACCCATTTGATCCGTTCTTGGGCGATAATGATGTCGAAGACGAGTTTTGCAATCAGCCCAAGATGTAGGGGGGTTAATATTAAGCATAGTTCTAGCCTGACCTTGAATTTTGGTGTTGAATATAACAGTGAAGACCTGGTCGTTATCATCATACTCCTCCATGATTTGGTTGACTGCCGAAATGAAACCATGTAACGTTCCCTCCTGTCCAGTGAACACCGGCAAGTACCTTGTTTCCTTCTCGATGCTGTTTCTCTCCCTTGTTGTTGGATTAGAATGCACCTCTTGATTGGATATTATTATTGATGTTAGCATTTGAATGCATTGTTGCATTTCGTTAATTTGTGCTGGATTAGCCATTTTAATGGTGTATGTTTTATTGTTTCGTTAACTTTTTTTATACCATACACCCATAGGGTGAAATGGTATATTAAAGTCGCCAAAATGTATGTAACAGGCAGAAGGAAGCTTTTCCGACCCCATAAAGTATATATATTCTTGATCAGTATCAACAGCCGAGTCGATATAGCCATGTCCGTCTGTCCGTCCGTCTGTCCGTATGAACGCCTAGATCTCAGAGACTATAAGAGATAGAGCCACCAAATTTGGTATGTAGGCTCATGTAGTATGTATAGTGATCGAGTTTATTTCAAAATTTTGCCACGCCCCTTTCCGCCCCGCAATTCAAAAAAAACGTCTATCTTAAAAACTATTGCAGCTAGAGTCACCATATTTGGTATGTATATTTGCTTAGTAAATGCGCTCATTTTGTAATTATAAAGATTTTGCCACGCCCCTTTCCGCCCCCGCAATTCAAAAAAAACGTTTATCTCAAAAACTATTGTAGCTAGAGACACCGTCTTTGGTATGTATATTTGCTTAGTAAATGCGCACATTTTGTATGTATAAAGATTTTGCCACGCCCCTTTCCGCCCCCAAAATTTGAAAAACTTGATTATCTCCCGTAATTTTTTAGCTTGTGGAATCAAATTTGGCACACTTGAATTTGATACTAATACCCAGCAAAATACCAAATTTGATCAAAAGCGGACAATAGCCAAGTTATGCATATAAACGTTTTTTCCTAAGGCCGGAGTTGGCCGTTGGCGGGTGGTGGCGCTAGGGTGCTCATATGTACGAGTGAACGATATACTAAGATATGCTTATAAAAAGCATGTGAACAGAATTTTTTTTAAAATAGGCAAATGCATTTGTTATTACAAATTTGAAATATTTGTTTTACTGGTGTATGGTATACCTAAGTCGGCGAGACGACTTACTTACTTCATTTTTTATAATATTATATTGTTTCGTTGGCTTAGATTTTCTCCAAAGTTTCCACAATATATATATTTTATTTTGTCACTAAATGTTTTGTTTTCCACAGTATTATATTGTTTCGTAATCTTTGATTGCGTTCAAAGTTTCCACAATATTTTAGCTGTGAACTCGAGTACCGACTGCGCCAATTAAGATTGAGTCTGTTCTGGTTGAGTGTTAAACCAAGACTGCTTTATTGAATCAAATCATATTCTGGTTTGGCTTACATCTAAGTGTTTATAATGTTTTCATCTGGTCACTTTTCTTGTGACACTCTATGTTTAGGGAAACTGTCACTTATCTTGTGACACTCTATGTTTACTGGAATGGTATTGTTTATGTTTACATTAATGTGGAGTGTAGACCTCTTGGGTCGGCTGTTATGGGAAGTGTTGCTAATGGCATAACTCGTGTTGTGCTTTGCTTGCGGAATGATGGAAGAAAAATTTTTAGTAAAAAGAGAAATAATTTGAATATTTTGTTTGTGTATTGATAAATTGAGTTGCAGGGAAAGAAATTTCAAAATGTAAAAAAATTATTCCCAAGGACTGCAAGGGTATATAAACTTCGGCCGAAGTTAGCTTCTTTGATATTTTTAATAAAAAAATGATTAAAAAAAGGAAAATAAACATATATTTATTGTTTTAATAAAAAAACAGAGGGCCGGGGCTAAATTCGACCGCTCAAAGTTTGTATACCCTTGCAAGTTTTTTAGTAGCTCATTTATCTAAACTAACTGTATTATCTAAAAAGGGTAATGTTTGCGAAAGAACGGCCTTCAATCTTAGCATAGGATATAACGAACTTTCTAATGAAAGTCACTGTTTTCCACCGATCGTTCCTATGGGAGCTATATGATATAGTTACCCGATCTTTACCAAATTCGGCGCAGTCAGTAACAGATATATTTAACTATCAAATGTTTAATTTGAAAGCAATCGCATTAAAAGAAACGAAGTTATTGACAAAAGTCACTGTTTTCGACGGATCGTTCCTTTGGGAGGTATATGATATAGTCACCCGATCTTGACAGAATTTGGCACAGTCGTTTACAGTTCCAATAAACTTACTTATATTAAATTTCACGACAATAGCTTCAAAAGTAACGAAGTTATTGAGAAAGGTCACTGTTCGTGACTTTGACGTTTGTATGGGAGCTATATGATATAGTGGTCCGATCCGGCTGAATCCGAGATATACAACGCCTGCAGTATATACAAGCCTACATGCAAAATTTCAACTCTGTAGCTCTTACGGTCTCGGAGGAGTTTGCGTTGATCCAGACGGTCGGACGGACGGACGGACATGGCTATTTGAACTCGTCTCGTCGTGCTGATCAAGAATATATATACTTTATATGGTCGACCAAAATTAATATACCCTTTTTGCAAGGGTATAATGATTAAAAAAAGAAAAATATACAAAGAATTAGTGAAAAAAATTAAAGAGCAAGAAAACTTAAATACTTTAAGTACATACATATGTGTCGGCGCATACCGAGTTTGTATGTGTGAGGTTGTGGCTTTGCGTGTGTCGCCGCATGTTGAGTTTGTGTGCGTGTGGTTGTAGTTTTGGATATTTCTTATTAATGACAATTTCATCATTATTGTAATATTGCGTCAGTCTCGAATTGTGTTGTGATTGGTTGCAAGTACTTTGTCGCTTTAAGAAGTACCGTTTAGCGGGGCGTTAGCGTTCTGACTCTGACGCCGAGTGTGGTTCGATGGTAGGCACAAAGAAGGGAGTTCAGATTCAAGGCAGTACAATTCTGAACTCGAGTGCGATCGAAACTCGCTGCGCTACAATGGTCGAAAATAATAGTGACCCGACATCAGAAGTGGGATCTGGCCCTCTACCTTCAACAGTTGATGCATCTTTGAAAACCATAATGGAGTTGCAAAATAAATTGAACTGGTTCGGGCCATACAATCAACGGCGTCAGGCAGTGCAGTGCAGAATAAATCAGTGCAACTACCCAAATTCAACCCAGACAAGTCGGGCGCCAACGCTTCATCGTGGTGTACAACCGTTGAAATTATTCTTCAAGAAAATGCATTGAAAGGCAGCACGTTGGTCATGGCCTTGAGCTCAGCATTAGAGGGAAGCGCTTCTCAATGGCTTTCGCAAGTGTGTTACGCCGAAATTACCTGGGCCGAGTTTAAAGAACTGTTCATAAAGCGTTTTGATACCGTAGAAACACCAGCCGCAATGTTTCTAAGTATGCTGTCGAATCGACCGACTGACAGCGAGAGTCTCGCAGTGCATGCAAGCCGCATGGTTACAGAGCTGACGACGAAATGGCGCCAAATGGGAATTGAAGAGATTGCTGTCTCTGTCACTCTTGCATTGCTAGCAAGTTAGAATGCATGCTAGCTAGAATGTTACAACAAGAAGCGATTTGCAGTCCGAATTAAAAGCGTTCACTTTTAATAAAAGGAAATCTGGCTTTATGGAGCATCAATCCGAAACTTTTCCCAAACGTCAAAAACAATCATCCATAGAGTGTCACTTCTGCGGCAAATTGGGCCATAAAATGATTGACTGCCGACTCAAGAAACAACAAAATCATTTTGCAAGTGGCAATGAACGACGTGGTAGACAAGAAGGTCATCACCGTGAAACATCAAGCGTAACATGCTACAATTGCGGAGAATTGGGTCACATATCTACCCAATGCCCAAAGGAGGAAGCTAATAGAAACAAGATATTCAACCAGGAAAAGCGAGTGGAGCAGTGCAGCGTTGCAGTACCAAAGGGAAACATGGACCATAGAGGCGAAATTTTCGAAATCACCTTTGATTCTGGAGCAGAATGTTCGTTGATGAAAGAAAAGATAAGTACAAAATTTTCTGGCAGAAGATTCAATAATGTGGTTATGGTGGTAGGTAGTGGTGGAATTTGTAGTACTGTACAGATATTAAGTAATGTAAAAATTGATGACAATTGTATTGAAATTCTGTTTTATATAATAAGTGATGATCACATGGAAAACAACATTGTCATTGGACGGGAAATATTAAATCAGGGTTTCGACATTGTTTTTTCATCAAACCAATTTAAAATCTTAAGAACCAAAATAATTAATTCATGTATTGGTGATGAGTCGACCGATATTGATACAGAGCTTGAGGGTCACGACAAAATAAAACTGCATTCATTGTTGGCAAAGTATTCAAATTCTTTTATAAAAGGTATCCCAGGTACTAAAGTCAAGGTTGGTGAAATGAAAATTAGATTAATTGATCCAAGTAAAACAGTTCAAAGGAGGCCATATCGTTTAAGTCCATGCGAGCGGGATTTAGTAAGGGAAAAAATTAACGAATTGCTAAAATACAAAATAATTAGACCAAGCTGTTCACCTTACGCAAGCCCCATATTGTTGGTCCAGAAGAAAAATGGTTCAGATAGACTTTGTGTTGATTACAGAGAGCTAAATTCGAATACAGTCGCCGATAAATACCCGTTGCCACTTATACAGGATCAAATAAATAGACTTGAAGGAGTTAATTATTTTACGTGTTTAGATATGGCCAGCGGTTATTACCAAATTCCCTCACACACCGATTCTATTGAGTTTGGGCTTAGGAACGCGCCTTCTGTGTTTCAACGTTTGGTAATGCAAGCTCTAGGTGATTTAGCAAATTCGTATGTTGTCGTCTATATGGACGATATAATGATAATTGCCTCAACAAAAGATCAAGCGCTAGAAAGATTAGAAATTGTTTTAAACACATTAACAGAAGCTGGATTTTCATTTAACATTACAAAGTGCTCTTTTTTGAAAACATCGGTTCAATATTTAGGCTACAATATTAGTGCTGGTGAAATTCGTTCAAACCCTCAGAAAATTGTAGCATTAACTGCTCCTCCGCCGCCACAGTCAGTCACATCGCTAAGACAATTCATTGGCTTAGCATCTTATTTCCGACAATTTATTGGGGGATTTTCACAATTGATGAAGCCTTTGTATTTTTTAACTTCAGACAAAAGTAAATTCGTTTGGAAAACGCAACATGAGCAGATACGAAAAAAAGTTGTTTCTATTCTTACCGATAAACCAGTCCTTGTAATTTTTGACCCAAAACATCCAATTGAGTTGCATACAGATGCAAGTTGTGATGGCTACGGTGCAATTTTATTACACAAAATTATTAACAAACCCCACGTAATTGAGTACTATAGTAAAATTACTTCACCTGCAGAGTCAAGATACCACTCGTATGAGTTGGAAATTTTGGCTGTTGTAAACTCCATTAAACATTTTCGACATTATCTGTTAGGCATGAACTTTACTGTGTTTACTGATTGTAACTCGCTAAAGGTGTCAAGAAACAAACAAGACTTGACCCCCAGAGCACAGCGTTGGTGGGCTTACTTGCAGGCGTTTACATTCGATATTCAATACAGAGAGGGGAAAAGAATGGCACATGTCGACTTTTTGTCAAGAAATCCTCTTTTACCGAAGCCCACTTCTGCGGCAAGGGTGATTGACGAGAAGAGAGTTAACTTGGCTGAAATTTCAAGCAACTGGCTCATTGCTGAGCAGCGTCGAGACGCGGATATAGCCGAAATTGTGCATAAATCAAAAGATTTTACTCTTGCTGAAGATATTGCGAAAACCTATGAACTAAGGGCAGAAGTTCTTTACCGAAAAATACAGAGGAATGGCAGAACACGTTGTTTACCAGTAGTGCCACGTGCCTTCAGATGGTCTGTTATCAAGCAAGTTCATGAGTCGATAATGCATTTAGGTTGGGAGAAGACACTAGATAAAGTCTACGATTTTTATTGGTTTGACAATATGTCAAAATTTGTCCGAAAATTTGTTGATAACTGTATCACTTGTAAAATATCCAAATCAACCTCAGGAAAATTACAAGCTGAATTGCATCCCATTCCTAAAGTCAATATTCCTTGGCACACTATTCACATCGATATAACTGGAAAACTAAGTGGCAAAAGTGACCAGAAGGAGTATGTAATTGTTCAAGTAGACGCGTTTACCAAGTATGTCTATCTTAGTCATAGCCTTAAATTAGACAGTGAGAGTTGCATAAAGGCTGTTCAATCTGCTGTTTCGTTGTTTGGAGTACCAAACCGAATAATAGCTGACCAGGGTAGGTGTTTTACGGGTGGAAAGTTTAGCCAATTCTGTTTAGATAAAAAAATAAACTTGCATTTGATTGCCACTGGTGCTAGCCGAGCTAAAGGCCAAGTGGAACGAACAATGAGAACGTTAAAAAATACGCTGACTGCGGTTGAAACTGGAACTCAGTCTTGGCAAGATGTGTTGGGAGAGGTACAGTTGGCAATCAATTGTACAACTAACCGCGTGACGAAGGCTAGTCCATTAGAAATGTTATTGGGAAAGATAGCACGTCCATTAGGATTACATCCACCTAGCGATATTGAAGATGAGGTTGATCTGTCAAATGTAAGAGCACAAGCTGAAAAGAATGTTTTAGCTACAGCAATTTATGACAAAGAACGATTAAATAAAAATAAGGCAAAAGTAATTAGACACAAAGTTGGAAATTTTGTGCTACCCTCAAAATCTCTATTTCTTATTATTTCTGGACCTCAGAGTGAGTTATATATTTTAATACCAAACATTTCTCATTTTTCAGTTTTATTTGTTTGATTACCAATTTTTTCTTATTACCTCATAATGACTGTTTGTTCGATTAAAAATTGTTTGCATCCCGCCCCACCCTTGAATAGTTTTATTTACTGTTGGTTGTGTAAAACTACAGTACATGTTCGGATCTTTTAGATCAAAAAAAGGGTTTCAAATGGGGATGTGAGTCATGCCGGATCGTGGAAGATGAAATGGAACTTTTCATGCGGCAAACAAAGGATAACCTGATGAGTCTGTCTGCCAGTTTTCCTAAACTCTCGCAAGAGTTTAAAGCTGTTGAGTCTCAGTTTAGTAGTTTAACGCTACTGACTGAGTCTCGAAAGCGTAAGAAGGCGGGAGAACGGACTCCTGATTTGTCCTTGCGTTTGCCGGTCTCCACATCTATATCGGTTCCGCACCCTTCTCAACCAATGCAAACTCCAACTCCACAGACGATGTCTGTAGTGTCCGTTTTGTCTGGGCAAGAATCTACACCCATGGATATTGCCGACAGGGATCCTAATGTTAGTAATGCCGGAGTGCCACTTGTTGCAACTGATGCTACAATTAATGCGGTAGATGATGCAATACCTGGAATGCCTAAACCATTGGTGGGAGTGCCTCCTAAAAAACACATTTTTGTTTCGAGTCTTCTCCCTGATGCTACATCGGATGATGTCATGGCCCACATTCGGGCTAAACTGAATGTCTCTAATATATCCATAGAAAAGTTTAAATTTTCATATTCTAGAGAAATTTCATCTTTTAAAATCAGTGTTCCAATTGAATTCTTTGACTGTATCTGCAGTTCTAGCTTCTGGCCGAAAAGCTTAATTGTGAAGGAGTTTACATCCAGAAAAATGAAGACACGGGGTCACACAAGGATTCCTTCACCATCTATTCCTCTTTCTTCTTCATCTATTCCCACTCCTTCCTTATCTATTCCTTCTTCTACTCTATCAAAAAACTAACAACTTCCTTCTCTGTCGGCTATCAGAATGTCAGAGGCCTTAATACTAAACTTACTAAACTCGTTGTAGATAGTCTGTCATTTGATTTTGACCTAATTGTCTTTACTGAGACTTGGTTAAAACCTGACGTTTTTGACGCCACAGTTTTACCCTCTAATTTCAATATTTTTAGACGTGATCGTACTGATCGTAGGGGTGGTGGAGTCTTATTGCCGTAGATTCCGCCCTATCATCGGGTCTGATAACAATACCTGTCTCAAGTAGTATCGAATTTATATGCGTTAAGGTATCTTTTACTCGTTTTTCAATTTTTGTTACCTGTTCTTACATTCCGCCCCAATCGGAATGACCAACCTACTTACTACACTTAGAATCTATTAAATTTATACTTGAACTACTTTCTGACAGAGACTCATTAATTGTCCTTGGGGACTTTAACCTGCCCACTATAACTTGGTCAACACTTAATGGTAGCAAAACGTTGCTGCCCTCTGAGTGTCACGATTTTAATGATGGTCTGCTTGAGCTTTCGTTGGCCCAGCTGAATTCGATTCCTAATACGTCTGGCAGATTTCTGGATCTGATTTTTACTTCTGATCCCAGTTTTTGTGAAGTATCTAGAACTAGTCCAATGGTGTTACCAGAGGATAGTTTTCATCCAACTTTAGAGTTATCTATTGAGTTTCCCAGGCGCGAGCCCATGTCTGAGTGTGATCCTACGGTACGCACCCGATGTTTTCGGAAGACTGACTTTGTCGCACTAAACAATGCCTTTCTTAATACCGATTGGACTAATTTATACACTTGTACGGATATGAACTCCGCCATTTCTTTATTTTATACCACTGTTGACTCATTCTTTAATGACTGTGTACCCCTAGTGTCTCCTGTGGTGACGCAAAAATCACCATGGTTTACGCGGGGGCTGTCAAAACTGAAGAATCTTAAGTCTAGGTATTACAAAAAGTATAAAGTCACGGGTCTATCATCGGATCTTTCTCGTTACTTGGTTGCTAAATCGAATTTTATTGTTTCTAATTCTAATTGCTATAATAATTACTTACAACGTTGCAAGTTGCAATTCTCTGAAAATCTTAAAGAGTTCTATAGTTTCGTTAACTCAAAGCGACATTCATCTCCCTTCATCTTCTGATCAATCTATTTCTAATTTATTTGCTAACTTCTTCTCGACTACGTACACATCCACTAAGTACAACTCTAGTCAGATATATCCATATCCTATAACGAAATCCAACTGCATTCTTAATCCTATTATAACGGAAAGTTCGGTAGCTAAGGAACTAATGACGATTAAGCCGGTATACTCACCGGGTCCAGACGGTATTCCCGCTTGTGTCCTGAGGTTCTGTGCGGAGTCATTGTGCTCGCCTTTACTTAAGCTTTGAGTTGTCCGTTACACTGTCCGAGTTTCCAACTATATGGAAGGATTCGTTTATTTTACCTCTTCACAAATGTGGCAATAAATCCGACGTCACTAATTACAGAGGAATTTCTAAATTGTCAGCGATACCTAAACTGTTTGAGAAAATTATGACGTCTCAAATACAGCATTTATGTAAATCTATTTTTCGCCATACCAGCATGGGTTTGTCAAGAATAGGTCTACCACAACTAACTTTCTACAGTTTACATCTTTTGTAATCCAAGGTTTTAAGAAACAAAAGCAAACTGATGTTATATATACGGATTTCAGTAAGGCTTTCGATTCGGTAAACCATGCCTTACTATTACATAAGCTGAATTTAGTTGGCTTTCCGGATGCTCTGCTTGCTTGGATATCACAATATCTAAGCAATAGGAGGCAGAGGGTTCTTTTTAAGTCCTCTCTTTCTAAGATCATTTGTGTTGAATCGCGAGTCCCACAGGGCAGTCACCTTGGCCCATTACTATTCACCATTTTTATTAATGATCTACCCACCGTTCTTTTAAATTCTAGAGTTCTTATGTATGGCGATGATGTAAAAATCGCTAATCGCATCGTAGACTCTCTCTCATGTCATACCTTGCAAGCTGACCTGAATGTTTTTCAGGGGTGGTGTAGGGCTAACTTGTTATCGTTTTCACGGTCTCGGATCTTGACATTTTTTGGGGGTAGAACTTAAATTACATGGCACTTGGGAACTCATTTCCAATTTGGGGGCCAGTCCATAACCGTTGGCCTTTATTTATATATAAAATATATTAGAAAACCAGAGGGGAATCAATATATAATTATATATCTTGTCTTTCCAAAAGGAAAAAAAAAAGATATTGTTTTATTTGAGTTAAAAGCGGGGACTTTATTCGTTGGATGAATACTTAAAACTAAAGTACAAAATGTCTTACAGTTATATTTATAGGCTAAATATGTGAGCCCTTTATAAGGTTTTGTGTATTGAAGTTGGATATATGACTTCCCCATCCTAAAAAATTTAGCCTGTCCTCAGGCGGATACATTGGGATATAGCGAGGGGTTTTTCTCAGCTGTAAATATTGGGGTATCAATTTTGTTTATAATTTGGGACTCAATTTTTTCAACAATTGGGGTTTCGGTTTCTGTGGGACCATTGTTATTTGATCGAAAATGCTTAATTATTAATTCTTGTGGCATTGCCTTAAACTTATAGATTAAGTATGTAATCCAACTTATTATAGTAAGTATAAAAGTGGTTAATGTAATAGTTTGAAATGCAGTATAATATTTCGTATGTTCGTTAATTATTTCTTTTGTTTGGATAAAGGAAATAGGTTCTAGCCTGGTGATATTGTTTGTTACATAAATGCTTTGGCTATAGTCAAGCAATGAATTTATTATTGATATTTCGTTTAGTTGTAAGGCACAATCGTAAATTTTTATTATGTTATTGCCTTCTATTATTAATTCGTTGTTTACGCAATTTTGATTAAGTTTAGTTTTTGGTAAATTCCATGTTACAATTATGTTTGGGTCAATATAATTAGTTTGAAAATTCTTATATGTTTTAGTGTATTTACAAGTGGTTGGGATTTGATTTAAAATGCCTCTTATACATTCATTAGTTTCTATTTGTTTTGTATTTTTATTAAACAAAGTGTTATTGTTAAAATAGTATTTATCGTATGAATTTTCTGTCAAAATATTTTCATTTTCATCTGGATAAGGAAGTATCTCAAAGATAGGGGTTTTTATTATTTCTTGAGGAATGTTTGAAATGATAAATATCTCGTTTGAATTTGGTTTAAGCCAGGTGGACGTTTTTGTATTCAATAGTTTTTCCGAATTAACATGACTTAAGCGATTATGCTTTAAAAGTTTTGGATTGAAAATTCCTAGTCTGGTGAGCTGCATGCCCATTTCTATGTCTTCAATGTATTCTGTGAAATGCTCAAAATTAAAGATTAGAACTTCTAATTTTACTGATTTTTCCTTTTCTTCCTTGAGGTTGTTTATTACTTCTAAACCTTTATTTATAGTGTCTATTACGTAATTTAGTTCGTTTGCTTGTACGCTATTGCTTTCAAGATTATTTATTTTTTCTTCTAATTCGTCTTTATCGTCTTGATCAAGAGTACCAAAAAGATATTTGTATATTGAACCAATTCCGTTAATTAGTCCTCGTTTGTTACGTTTTACAATTTGTATTCCATTAATTTCCCTACTTAGTTTTTCTGTTAAGTATTGTATATGGATTATATCTTTAAATTCCTGTGCTTGTTGCATTAGATTGTTATATGTAATGTCTACTCACGTTAAATTTACCTTTAAATAATGATATTCAAAGTTTGTCGGTAAGTCCATGGTGCCTGTTTTAAATATTAAGTAACCTTTCGGTGCTTTTACTGGGTTTATGTCAATGGATTGACTGCATGTTGATTTTAATGTTAAGAATAGCATGATGCACTAAAAAGTCATCTTGAGTTGTTGACCTGTAATGTATCAATTGTCATATTTGCTTTTATTAACTTTCTTTTTCTTTTTGTATTTTGATTTGTAGTGTGTGACTCTTTGCCCTCTATTTCTTTCTTCAAAATGTTTCTCATCTAACTGATTTATCTCTCCTGTCTTTTTGAATGGATTTGTTGTTTTTGACTTTACTAGTGGTGGTTGTTTAAATCTAGTATCGATTTCGAAATCGTGTCTATCTTTATTTAAATTGTTTATTTTATGTATTTTATTCGTTTGGGTATTATAGTCGGGTTATCCTGCATAAATAAAAATGTCCGCTGGTGTTCGGTTAGTTGTTTTATGTCTCTTGTATATGTAGAGAATTTTTTCAAATTTAAGTAATTTATCTTCAATGTCGTTTTCACTATTTATAATTCTGAGTTTTTCATTTACTGTTTTATAGAATCTTTTTACGTCTGAAATGCCGTTTTTATTTGTTGTAATTTCTAACTTTACATTTTCTTCTTGTAGCCAATTTTTTAGTGCTATACACAAAAATGCTGAATCTTTGTCTGATTTTATTTCTACCGGTTTGCCCATTTCAGTGAATACTTTCATAATTGCTCTCTTGGCTTCTAACCAATCTCTAGATTTTACTTCTACAAGTGTTGCAAATTTGGAGTAAATGTCAATGCATGAAAGGAATTGTAAATTGTCGATCATGTAAAAGTCCATGACGTATTTTTCTCTGACATTAAAAGTTTCTGGTGTTATTTCAAAAGTTAGTTTTGTATTCCTATTTTCTGTCTTTGCGATATTGCATACTGAGCATTCGTTAATAATGTTTTGAATCAGGTTTTGAAAATCGAGGAAATAATATTTTTCTTTAAACAAATTAATCGTTTCTTCGATTCCTGGATGTAATAATTCTTTATGTTGTTTTAGAATTATTTCTATGAATTGTGCAAATGTTTGAATGTCCTCTAACTTAATGCTTGATTTCGAGGTTTTTGTGTTTGCGTTTGATCGTATTATTTCAATAAAGGCTTGTTGAAATAGTACTGTTTTCTTACCGCAAAGATATCTTTTAATTATATCCCTTGCGTAAGCATTGGTCATTTCTTTGTATGTTATTTTTATGTTTGATTTATAAAAATAGGTTGATGTTTCTGTTTTGTCTTCTGAACCTCTAATGAATTCTATTTGCCTGTTAGAATAATTAATGGGTTTTTCTATTATTGGAATGTAATTTCCATTATCCTCATGAGCACTATGTATTGTAGCTACGGTGCTGTCTGTTGATCCTAAGAAGTTTTCATCTATTTTAATTCTGGAAAGAGCATCTGCTACGTGATTTTCTTTGCCGGGTAAATATTTGATTTTATAATCAAACTCATTTAGTTTTATTCTCCATCGTTGAAGTTTCATGTTTGGTTCTTTTATATTGTTGAGCCATACTAAAGGCTTATGGTCGCCAATTACTATTCACCATTTTTATTAATGATCTCCCCACCGTTCTTTTAAATTCTAGAGTTCTTATGTATGGCGATGATGTAAAAATCGCTAATCGCATCGTAGACTCTCTCTCATGTCATACCTTGCAAGCTGACCTGAATGTTTTTCAGGGGTGGTGTAGGGCTAACTTGTTATCGTTTTCACGGTCTCGGATCTTGACATTTTTTGGGGGTAGAACTTAAATTACATGGCACTTGGGAACTCATTTCCAATTTGGGGTCCAGTCCATAACCGTTGGCCTTTATTTGTATATAAAATATATTAGAAAACCAGAGGGGAATCAATATATAATTATATATCTTGTCTTTCCAAAAGGAAAAAAAACGAGCTATGGAAGTTAACTTCGGCCTTGCCGAAAATTATATACCCTTGCAGTTCTTTATTATATTTAATTCGATAAGAAAAGTGAAATTTCATACATCAACAGCATTAGTTGTCGTATTATGAATATGCTCAAATATTTTTCAAACTACTGAATTCAAAACACATTTAATGATTATTAAACAATATATGATATAGTAGTCCGATCCCGATGATTTTCATACTTTATCTCACACAGGTAATAAAGAGTCTCCAAAAAAAATTTCAACCCGATATCTCTTAAGATGGCTGAGTAAAACGCATACGCACAGACGGACGGACAGACGGACAGACGGACATGGCTATATCGACTCAGCTTCTCAAGCTGATCAAGAATATATATACTTTATGGGGTCGGAAACGTCTCCTTCTGTGCGTTACAAACATCTGACCAATTTTATAATACCCTCTGCAAGGGTATAAAGATATTGTTTTATTTGAGTTAAAAGCGGGGACTTTATTCGTTGGATGAATACTTAAAACTAAAGTACAAAATGTCTTACAGTTAAATTTATAGGCTAAATATGTGAGCCCTTCAGTGGCGTGATCGATATTGATGTGATTTGATTGGCCCGAATTTTAATGCTGATGTAGCGTTCTCACGCTTTTGATTTTAGGGGGACAATTATTATTGCAAGTGTTCAATTGTTTATGAATAAAACGGATTTTATTGCTTGTGCTTTAATTATGAGTTAGCGTTCACACGCTTTGATTTTGAGGGGCACAATTGTTATTGCAAGTGTCCAATTGTTTATTATAAACGAGCTATGGAAGTTAACTTCGGCCTTGCCGAAGTTTATATACCCTTGCAGTTCTTTATTATATTTAATTCGATAAGAAAAGTGAAATTTCATACATCAACAGCATTAGTTGTCGTATTATGAATATGCTCAAATATTTTTCAAACTACTGAATTCAAAACACATTTAATGATTATTAAACAATATATGATATAGTAGTCCGATCCCGATGATTTTCATACTTTATCTCACACAGGTAATAAAGAGTCTCCAAAAAAAATTTCAACCCGATATCTCTTAAGATGGCTGAGTAAAAGGCATACGCACAGACGGACGGACAGACGGACAGACGGACAGACGGACATGGCTATATCGACTCAGCTTCTCAAGCTGATCAAGAATATATATACTTTATGGGGTCGGAAACGTCTCCTTCTGTGCGTTACAAACATCTGACCAATTTTATAATACCCTCTGCAAGGGTATAAAAACGGATGTTTACTTTTGAGTTTGATTTTAGGGGGCGAAAAGTTTATAAGGTTTTGTGTATTGAAGTTGGATATATGACTTCCCCATCCTAAAAAATTTAGCCTGTCCTCAGGCGGATACATTGGGATATAGCGAGGGGTTTTTCTCAGCTGTAAATATTGGGGTATCAAAGCACAATCGTAAATTTTTATTATGTTATTGCCTTCTATTATTAATTCGTTGTTTACGCAATTTTGATTAAGTTTAGTTTTTGGTAAATTCCATGTTACAATTATGTTTGGGTCAATATAATTAGTTTGAAAATTCTTATATGTTTTAGTGTATTTACAAGTGGTTGGGATTTGATTTAAAATGCCTCTTATACATTCATTAGTTTCTATTTGTTTTGTATTTTTATTAAACAAAGTGTTATTGTTAAAATAGTATTTATCGTATGAATTTTCTGTCAAAATATTTTCATTTTCATCTGGATAAGGAAGTATCTCAAAGATAGGGGTTTTTATTATTTCTTGAGGAATGTTTGAAATGATAAATATCTCGTTTGAATTTGGTTTAAGCCAGGTGGACGTTTTTGTATTCAATAGTTTTTCCGAATTAACATGACTTAAGCGATTATGCTTTAAAAGTTTTGGATTGAAAATTCCTAGTCTGGTGAGCTGCATGCCCATTTCTATGTCTTCAATGTATTCTGTGAAATGCTCAAAATTAAAGATTAGAACTTCTAATTTTACTGATTTTTCCTTTTCTTCCTTGAGGTTGTTTATTACTTCTAAACCTTTATTTATAGTGTCTATTACGTAATTTAGTTCGTTTGCTTGTACGCTATTGCTTTCAAGATTATTTACTTTTTCTTCTAATTCGTCTTTATCGTCTTGATCAAGAGTACCAAAAAGATATTTGTATATTGAACCAATTCCGTTAATTAGTCCTCGTTTGTTACGTTTTACAATTTGTATTCCATTAATTTCCCTACTTAGTTTTTCTGTTAAGTATTGTATATGGATTATATCTTTAAATTCCTGTGCTTGTTGCATTAGATTGTTATATGTAATGTCTACTCACGTTAAATTTACCTTTAAATAATGATATTCAAAGTTTGTCGGTAAGTCCATGCTTCCTGTTTTAAATATTAAGTAACCGTTCGGTGCTTTTACTGGGTTTATGTCAATGGATTGACTGCATGTTGATTTTAATGTTAAGAATAGCATGATGCACTAAAAAGTCATCTTGAGTTGTTGACCTGTAATGTATCAATTGTCATATTTGCTTTTATTAACTTTCTTTTTCTTTTTGAATTTTGATTTGTAGTGTGTGACTCTTTGCCCTCTATTTCTTTCTTCAAAATGTTTCTCATCTAACTGATTTATCTCTCCTGTCTTTTTGAATGGATTTGTTGTTTTTGACTTTACTAGTGGTGCTTGTTTAAATCTAGTATCGATTTCGAAATCGTGTCTATCTTTATTTAAATTGTTTATTTTATGTATTTTATTCGTTTGGGTATTATAGTCGGGTGATCCTGCATAGATAAAAATGTCCGCTGGTGTTCGGTTAGTTGTTTTATGTCTCTTGTATATGTAGAGAATTTTTTCAAATTTAAGTAATTTATCTTCAATGTCGTTTTCACTATTTATAATTCTGAGTTTTTCATTTACTGTTTTATGGAATCTTTTTACGTCTGAAATGCCGTTTTTACTTGTTGTAATTTCTAACTTTACATTTTCTTCTTGTAGCCAATTTTTTAGTGCTATACACAAAAATGCTGAATCTTTGTCTGATTTTATTTCTACCGGTTTGCCCATTTCAGTGAATACTTTCATAATTGCTCTCTTGGCTTCTAACCAATCTCTAGATTTTACTTCTACAAGTGTTGCAAATTTGGAGTAAATGTCAATGCATGAAAGGAATTGTAAATTGTCGATCATGTAAAAGTCCATGACGTATTTTTCTCTGACATTAAAAGTTTCTGGTGTTATTTCAAAAGTTAGTTTTGTATTCCTATTTTCTGTCTTTGCGATATTGCATACTGAGCATTCGTTAATAATGTTTTGAATCAGGTTTTGAAAATCGAGGAAATAATATTTTTCTTTAAACAAATTAATCGTTTTTTCGATTCCTGGATGTAATAATTCTTTATGTTGTTTTAGAATTATTTCTATGAATTGTGCAAATGTTTGAATGTCCTCTAACTTAATGCTTGATTTCGAGGTTTTTGTGTTTGCGTTTGATCGTATTATTTCAATAAAGGCTTGTTGAAATAGTACTGTTTTCTTACCGCAAAGATATCTTTTAATTATATCCCTTGCGTAAGCATTGGTCATTTCTTTGTATGTTATTTTTATGTTTGATTTATAAAAATAGGTTGATGTTTCTGTTTTGTCTTCTGAACCTCTAATGAATTCTATTTGCCTGTTAGAATAATTAATGGGTTTTTCTATTATTGGAATGTAATTTCCATTATCCTCATGAGCACTATGTATTGTAGCTACGGTGCTGTCTGTTGATCCTAAGAAGTTTTCATCTATTTTAATTCTGGAAAGAGCATCTGCTACGTGATTTTCTTTGCCGGGTAAATATTTGATTTTATAATCAAACTCATTTAGTTTTATTCTCCATCGTTGAAGTTTCATGTTTGGTTCTTTTATATTGTTGAGCCATACTAAAGGCTTATGGTCGCCAATTACTATTCACCATTTTTATTAATGATCTCCCCACCGTTCTTTTAAATTCTAGAGTTCTTATGTATGGCGATGATGTAAAAATCGCTAATCGCATCGTAGACTCTCTCTCATGTCATACCTTGCAAGCTGACCTGAATGTTTTTCAGGGGTGGTGTAGGGCTAACTTGTTATCGTTTTCACGGTCTCGGATCTTGACATTTTTTGGGGGTAGAACTTAAATTACATGGCACTTGGGAACTCATTTCCAATTTGGGGTCCAGTCCATAACCGTTGGCCTTTATTTGTATATAAAATATATTAGAAAACCAGAGGGGAATCAATATATAATTATATATCTTGTCTTTCCAAAAGGAAAAAAAACGAGCTATGGAAGTTAACTTCGGCCTTGCCGAAGTTTATATACCCTTGCAGTTCTTTATTATATTTAATTCGATAAGAAAAGTGAAATTTCATACATCAACAGCATTAGTTGTCGTATTATGAATATGCTCAAATATTTTTCAAACTACTGAATTCAAAACACATTTAATGATTATTAAACAATATATGATATAGTAGTCCGATCCCGATGATTTTCATACTTTATCTCACACAGGTAATAAAGAGTCTCCAAAAAAAATTTCAACCCGATATCTCTTAAGATGGCTGAGTAAAACGCATACGCACAGACGGACGGACAGACGGACAGACGGACATGGCTATATCGACTCAGCTTCTCAAGCTGATCAAGAATATATATACTTTATGGGGTCGGAAACGTCTCCTTCTGTGCGTTACAAACATCTGACCAATTTTATAATACCCTCTGCAAGGGTATAAAGATATTGTTTTATTTGAGTTAAAAGCGGGGACTTTATTCGTTGGATGAATACTTAAAACTAAAGTACAAAATGTCTTACAGTTAAATTTATAGGCTAAATATGTGAGCCCTTCAGTGGCGTGATCGATATTGATGTGATTTGATTGGCCCGAATTTTAATGCTGATGTAGCGTTCTCACGCTTTTGATTTTAGGGGGACAATTATTATTGCAAGTGTTCAATTGTTTATGAATAAAACGGATTTTATTGCTTGTGCTTTAATTATGAGTTAGCGTTCACACGCTTTGATTTTGAGGGGCACAATTGTTATTGCAAGTGTCCAATTGTTTATTATAAACGAGCTATGGAAGTTAACTTCGGCCTTGCCGAAGTTTATATACCCTTGCAGTTCTTTATTATATTTAATTCGATAAGAAAAGTGAAATTTCATACATCAACAGCATTAGTTGTCGTATTATGAATATGCTCAAATATTTTTCAAACTACTGAATTCAAAACACATTTAATGATTATTAAACAATATATGATATAGTAGTCCGATCCCGATGATTTTCATACTTTATCTCACACAGGTAATAAAGAGTCTCCAAAAAAATTTCAACCCGATATCTCTTAAGATGGCTGAGTAAAAGGCATACGCACAGACGGACGGACAGACGGACAGACGGACATGGCTATATCGACTCAGCTTCTCAAGCTGATCAAGAATATATATACTTTATGGGGTCGGAAACGTCTCCTTCTGTGCGTTACAAACATCTGACCAATTTTATAATACCCTCTGCAAGGGTATAAAAACGGATGTTTACTTTTGAGTTTGATTTTAGGGGGCGAAAAGTTTATAAGGTTTTGTGTATTGAAGTTGGATATATGACTTCCCCATCCTAAAAAATTTAGCCTGTCCTCAGGCGGATACATTGGGATATAGCGAGGGGTTTTTCTCAGCTGTAAATATTGGGGTATCAATTTTGTTTATAATTTGGGACTCAATTTTTTCAACAATTGGGGTTTCGGTTTCCTTGGGACCATTGTTATTTGATCGAAAATGCTTAATTATTAATTCTTGTGGCATTGCCTTAAACTTATAGATTAAGTATGTAATCCAACTTATTATAGTAAGTATAAAAGTGGTTAATGTAATAGTTTGAAATGCAGTATAATATTTCGTATGTTCGTTAATTATTTCTTTTGTTTGGATAAAGGAAATAGGTTCTAGCCTGGTGATATTGTTTGTTACATAAATGCTTTGGCTATAGTCAAGCAATGAATTTATTATTGATATTTCGTTTAGTTGTAAGGCACAATCGTAAATTTTTATTATGTTATTGCCTTCTATTATTAATTCGTTGTTTACGCAATTTTGATTAAGTTTAGTTTTTGGTAAATTCCATGTTACAATTATGTTTGGGTCAATATAATTAGTTTGAAAATTCTTATATGTTTTAGTGTATTTACAAGTGGTTGGGATTTGATTTAAAATGCCTCTTATACATTCATTAGTTTCTATTTGTTTTGTATTTTTATTAAACAAAGTGTTATTGTTAAAATAGTATTTATCGTATGAATTTTCTGTCAAAATATTTTCATTTTCATCTGGATAAGGAAGTATCTCAAAGATAGGGGTTTTTATTATTTCTTGAGGAATGTTTGAAATGATAAATATCTCGTTTGAATTTGGTTTAAGCCAGGTGGACGTTTTTGTATTCAATAGTTTTTCCGAATTAACATGACTTAAGCGATTATGCTTTAAAAGTTTTGGATTGAAAATTCCTAGTCTGGTGAGCTGCATGCCCATTTCTATGTCTTCAATGTATTCTGTGAAATGCTCAAAATTAAAGATTAGAACTTCTAATTTTACTGATTTTTCCTTTTCTTCCTTGAGGTTGTTTATTACTTCTAAACCTTTATTTATAGTGTCTATTACGTAATTTAGTTCGTTTGCTTGTACGCTATTGCTTTCAAGATTATTTACTTTTTCTTCTAATTCGTCTTTATCGTCTTGATCAAGAGTACCAAAAGATATTTGTATATTGAACCAATTCCGTTAATTAGTCCTCGTTTGTAAAGTTTTACAATTTGTATTCCATTAATTTCCCTACTTAGGTTTTCTGTTAAGTATTGTATATGGATTATATCTTTAAATTCCTGTGCTTGTTGCATTAGATTGTTATATGTAATGTCTACTCACGTTAAATTTACCTTTAAATAATGATATTCAAAGTTTGTCGGTAAGTCCATGCTTCCTGTTTTAAATATTAAGTAACCGTTCGGTGCTTTTACTGGGTTTATGTCAATGGATTGACTGCATGTTGATTTTAATGTTAAGAATAGCATGATGCACTAAAAAGTCATCTTGAGTTGTTGACCTGTAATGTATCAATTGTCATATTTGCTTTTATTAACTTTCTTTTTCTTTTTGAATTTTGATTTGTAGTGTGTGACTCTTTGCCCTCTATTTCTTTCTTCAAAATGTTTCTCATCTAACTGATTTATCTCTCCTGTCTTTTTGAATGGATTTGTTGTTTTTGACTTTACTAGTGGTGCTTGTTTAAATCTAGTATCGATTTCGAAATCGTGTCTATCTTTATTTAAATTGTTTATTTTATGTATTTTATTCGTTTGGGTATTATAGTCGGGTGATCCTGCATAGATAAAAATGTCCGCTGGTGTTCGGTTAGTTGTTTTATGTCTCTTGTATATGTAGAGAATTTTTTCAAATTTAAGTAATTTATCTTCAATGTCGTTTTCACTATTTATAATTCTGAGTTTTTCATTTACTGTTTTATGGAATCTTTTTACGTCTGAAATGCCGTTTTTACTTGTTGTAATTTCTAACTTTACATTTTCTTCTTGTAGCCAATTTTTTAGTGCTATACACAAAAATGCTGAATCTTTGTCTGATTTTATTTCTACCGGTTTGCCCATTTCAGTGAATACTTTCATAATTGCTCTCTTGGCTTCTAACCAATCTCTAGATTTTACTTCTACAAGTGTTGCAAATTTGGAGTAAATGTCAATGCATGAAAGGAATTGTAAATTGTCGATCATGTAAAAGTCCATGACGTATTTTTCTCTGACATTAAAAGTTTCTGGTGTTATTTCAAAAGTTAGTTTTGTATTCCTATTTTCTGTCTTTGCGATATTGCATACTGAGCATTCGTTAATAATGTTTTGAATCAGGTTTTGAAAATCGAGGAAATAATATTTTTCTTTAAACAAATTAATCGTTTTTTCGATTCCTGGATGTAATAATTCTTTATGTTGTTTTAGAATTATTTCTATGAATTGTGCAAATGTTTGAATGTCCTCTAACTTAATGCTTGATTTCGAGGTTTTTGTGTTTGCGTTTGATCGTATTATTTCAATAAAGGCTTGTTGAAATAGTACTGTTTTCTTACCGCAAAGATATCTTTTAATTATATCCCTTGCGTAAGCATTGGTCATTTCTTTGTATGTTATTTTTATGTTTGATTTATAAAAATAGGTTGATGTTTCTGTTTTGTCTTCTGAACCTCTAATGAATTCTATTTGCCTGTTAGAATAATTAATGGGTTTTTCTATTATTGGAATGTAATTTCCATTATCCTCATGAGCACTATGTATTGTAGCTACGGTGCTGTCTGTTGATCCTAAGAAGTTTTCATCTATTTTAATTCTGGAAAGAGCATCTGCTACGTGATTTTCTTTGCCGGGTAAATATTTGATTTTATAATCAAACTCATTTAGTTTTATTCTCCATCGTTGAAGTTTCATGTTTGGTTCTTTTATATTGTTGAGCCATACTAAAGGCTTATGGTCGCCAATTACTATTCACCATTTTTATTAATGATCTCCCCACCGTTCTTTTAAATTCTAGAGTTCTTATGTATGGCGATGATGTAAAAATCGCTAATCGCATCGTAGACTCTCTCTCATGTCATACCTTGCAAGCTGACCTGAATGTTTTTCAGGGGTGGTGTAGGGCTAACTTGTTATCGTTTTCACGGTCTCGGATCTTGACATTTTTTGGGGGTAGAACTTAAATTACATGGCACTTGGGAACTCATTTCCAATTTGGGGTCCAGTCCATAACCGTTGGCCTTTATTTGTATATAAAATATATTAGAAAACCAGAGGGGAATCAATATATAATTATATATCTTGTCTTTCCAAAAGGAAAAAAAACGAGCTATGGAAGTTAACTTCGGCCTTGCCGAAAATTATATACCCTTGCAGTTCTTTATTATATTTAATTCGATAAGAAAAGTGAAATTTCATACATCAACAGCATTAGTTGTCGTATTATGAATATGCTCAAATATTTTTCAAACTACTGAATTCAAAACACATTTAATGATTATTAAACAATATATGATATAGTAGTCCGATCCCGATGATTTTCATACTTTATCTCACACAGGTAATAAAGAGTCTCCAAAAAAAATTTCAACCCGATATCTCTTAAGATGGCTGAGTAAAAGGCATACGCACAGACGGACGGACAGACGGACAGACGGACATGGCTATATCGACTCAGCTTCTCAAGCTGATCAAGAATATATATACTTTATGGGGTCGGAAACGTCTCCTTCTGTGCGTTACAAACATCTGACCAATTTTATAATACCCTCTGCAAGGGTATAAAAACGGATGTTTACTTTTGAGTTTGATTTTAGGGGGCGAAAAGTTTATAAGGTTTTGTGTATTGAAGTTGGATATATGACTTCCCCATCCTAAAAAATTTAGCCTGTCCTCAGGCGGATACATTGGGATATAGCGAGGGGTTTTTCTCAGCTGTAAATATTGGGGTATCAATTTTGTTTATAATTTGGGACTCAATTTTTTCAACAATTGGGGTTTCGGTTTCCTTGGGACCATTGTTATTTGATCGAAAATGCTTAATTATTAATTCTTGTGGCATTGCCTTAAACTTATAGATTAAGTATGTAATCCAACTTATTATAGTAAGTATAAAAGTGGTTAATGTAATAGTTTGAAATGCAGTATAATATTTCGTATGTTCGTTAATTATTTCTTTTGTTTGGATAAAGGAAATAGGTTCTAGCCTGGTGATATTGTTTGTTACATAAATGCTTTGGCTATAGTCAAGCAATGAATTTATTATTGATATTTCGTTTAGTTGTAAGGCACAATCGTAAATTTTTATTATGTTATTGCCTTCTATTATTAATTCGTTGTTTACGCAATTTTGATTAAGTTTAGTTTTTGGTAAATTCCATGTTACAATTATGTTTGGGTCAATATAATTAGTTTGAAAATTCTTATATGTTTTAGTGTATTTACAAGTGGTTGGGATTTGATTTAAAATGCCTCTTATACATTCATTAGTTTCTATTTGTTTTGTATTTTTATTAAACAAAGTGTTATTGTTAAAATAGTATTTATCGTATGAATTTTCTGTCAAAATATTTTCATTTTCATCTGGATAAGGAAGTATCTCAAAGATAGGGGTTTTTATTATTTCTTGAGGAATGTTTGAAATGATAAATATCTCGTTTGAATTTGGTTTAAGCCAGGTGGACGTTTTTGTATTCAATAGTTTTTCCGAATTAACATGACTTAAGCGATTATGCTTTAAAAGTTTTGGATTGAAAATTCCTAGTCTGGTGAGCTGCATGCCCATTTCTATGTCTTCAATGTATTCTGTGAAATGCTCAAAATTAAAGATTAGAACTTCTAATTTTACTGATTTTTCCTTTTCTTCCTTGAGGTTGTTTATTACTTCTAAACCTTTATTTATGGTGTCTATTAAGTAATTTAATTCGTTTGCTTGTACGCTATTGCTTTCAAGATTATTTACTTTTTCTTCTAATTCGTCTTTATCGTCTTGATCAAGAGTACCAAAAGATATTTGTATATTGAACCAATTCCGTTAATTAGTCCTCGTTTGTTACGTTTTACAATTTGTATTCCATTAATTTCCCTACTTAGTTTTTCTGTTAAGTATTGTATATGGATTATATCTTTAAATTCCTGTGCTTGTTGCATTAGATTGTTATATGTAATGTCTACTCACGTTAAATTTACCTTTAAATAATGATATTCAAAGTTCGTCGGTAAGTCCATGCTTCCTGTTTTAAATATTAAGTAACCGTTCGGTGCTTTTACTGGGTTTATGTCAATGGATTGACTGCATGTTGATTTTAATGTTAAGAATAGCATGATGCACTAAAAAGTCATCTTGAGTTGTTGACCTGTAATGTATCAATTGTCATATTTGCTTTTATTAACTTTCTTTTTCTTTTTGAA
The DNA here is from genome assembly GCA_018152135.1 of Drosophila paulistorum. Classification (NCBI taxonomy): domain Eukaryota; kingdom Metazoa; phylum Arthropoda; class Insecta; order Diptera; family Drosophilidae; genus Drosophila; species Drosophila paulistorum. The sequence continues at coordinate 960,639 of JAECXG010000394.1, read as the reverse complement.
TTTTGATTTGTAGTGTGTGACTCTTTGCCCTCTATTTCTTTCTTCAAAATGTTTCTCATCTAACTGATTTATCTCTCCTGTCTTTTTGAATGGATTTGTTGTTTTTGACTTTACTAGTGGTGCTTGTTTAAATCTAGTATCGATTTCGAAATCGTGTCTATCTTTATTTAAATTGTTTATTTTATGTATTTTATTCGTTTGGGTATTATAGTCGGGTGATCCTGCATAGATAAAAATGTCCGCTGGTGTTCGGTTAGTTGTTTTATGTCTCTTGTATATGTAGAGAATTTTTCAAATTTAAGTAATTTATCTTCAATGTCGTTTTCACTATTTATAATTCTGAGTTTTTCATTTACTGTTTTATGGAATCTTTTTACGTCTGAAATGCCGTTTTTACTTGTTGTAATTTCTAACTTTACATTTTCTTCTTGTAGCCAATTTTTTAGTGCTATACACAAAAATGCTGAATCTTTGTCTGATTTTATTTCTACCGGTTTGCCCATTTCAGTGAATACTTTCATAATTGCTCTCTTGGCTTCTAACCAATCTCTAGACTTTACTTCTACAAGTGTTGCAAATTTGGAGTAAATGTCAATGCATGAAAGGAATTGTAAATTGTCGATCATGTAAAAGTCCATGACGTATTTTTCTCTGACATTAAAAGTTTCTGGTGTTATTTCAAAAGTTAGTTTTGTATTCCTATTTTCTGTCTTTGCGATATTGCATACTCAGCATTCGTTAATAATGTTTTGAATCAGGTTTTGAAAATCGAGGAAATAATATTTTTCTTTAAACAAATTAATCGTTTTTTCGATTCCTGGATGTAATAATTCTTTATGTTGTTTTAGAATTATTTCTATGAATTGTGCAAATGTTTGAATGTCCTCTAACTTAATGCTTGATTTCGAGGTTTTTGTGTTTGCGTTTGATCGTATTATTTCAATAAAGGCTTGTTGAAATAGTACTGTTTTCTTACCGCAAAGATATCTTTTAATTATATCCCTTGCGTAAGCATTGGTCATTTCTTTGTATGTTATTTTTATGTTTGATTTATAAAAATAGGTTGATGTTTCTGTTTTGTCTTCTGAACCTCTAATGAATTCTATTTGCCTGTTAGAATAATTAATGGGTTTTTCTATTATTGGAATGTAATTTCCATTATCCTCATGAGCACTATGTATTGTAGCTACGGTGCTGTCTGTTGATCCTAAGAAGTTTTCATCTATTTTAATTCTGGAAAGAGCATCTGCTACGTGATTTTCTTTGCCGGGTAAATATTTGATTTTATAATCAAACTCATTTAGTTTTATTCTCCATCGTTGAAGTTTCATGTTTGGTTCTTTTATATTGTTGAGCCATACTAAAGGCTTATGGTCGCTTAGAATTTCGAACTTTCTACCGAAAAGGTATGGTCTGAAATATTTTGTTGCCCAAACTATCGCTAGTAATTCTTTTTCTATAGCTGAATAATTGATCTCATGTTCGTTTAACGTTCTGCTTGCGTAAGAAATAGGTCTATGGTCCTGTGAGATGAACGCACCTAAAGCTATATTGCTAGCATCTGCGGTTAGAAAAAATGGTTTTTTAAAATCGGGGTATGCAAGTATGGGGTCGTTCATAAGAAGATATTTCAATTTTCCAAAGGATGAAATATAATCTGGGTCGTTTATGTTAATTTTAGCTCCTTTCTTTAATCCGAGAGTTAATGGTTTTGCAATATGTGCAAAGTTTGGTATGAATTTTCGGAAGAATCCGCATAATCCTAAGAATGATTTAATTTCTTTTGGGGTTTTAGGGATCGGAAAATTTTGAATTGCTGTGATTTTATTTGGGTTAGGTTTTATACCTTCTGTTGTAATTATATGACCAAGGAATTCTGTTTCTTTTTTCATGAATTCGCATTTGTCGAGATGAAGTTTAAGATTAGCTTCTCTTAGTTTTTTAAATACCTTTCTGAGTGATAGTATGTGTTCCTCCAATGAAGTGGAGTACACTATAATGTCATCCAGATAAACAAGACACTCCTTGTAAATAAGGTCTTCCAAAAGATTATTCATGCATCTCTGGAATGTTGCCGGGGCATTTTTAAAACCAAATGGCATACGTGTGTATTCGTAATGGCCATGTTTAGTTGAGAAAGCTGTTTTTGCAATAGATTCAGGATCCATTTGAATTTGATGAAATCCCTTAGCTAAATCAATGGTGGTAAAGTATTGGCATTTTCCCAGTTTGTCAAGAATTTCATCCATGACTGGAATTGGGAATTTGTCATCTATTGTGACTTCATTTAAATTTCGGTAGTCAATGACTAATCTGAATTTTTGTTTGTTGGAAGCATCTCCTTTTTTTGGGACGATCCAAATGGGTGAACAGTAGGGTGAATTCGATTTTGATTCATTCGATTCATTCGAAAATGATACCCTGTTCGATCATTTCATTTATTTGTTTGTTGATTTCTATATCAAACGTTTGGATATTTGTATGGACGTTTATAAATTGGGTCCTCATGTTTTGTACAAATAGAGTGCTTTATAGTACTCGTGAAAGTCAAATTTTCACCTGCGCGATACTGAATAGTTTTTGTATTTCCTCGTTATTTAAATGGTCGACTGATCTATACTGATTACTTTCTATTATTTCATTTTCAATTGCAAAATTTGTGTCTGGGTCCCTCTCTGTAGGTGGGTCTAGACATTCTATGTTATGTTCTTCTTTATATTGTTCATTGTGATTCTGATGAAGGACTTGTCTCTATCTCTTCTTCCGATTGATCCGAGGCATTCTGATGAAAATTTTCGGATGTGTCCATTTTGCTAATTCCACTATTACTTTCTCTTGGCCTTTTTGTAGGCTGGTTTGCTACATATTTTTTTGGATAATTATTTTGTTGTTGATTATTCATTGGATTCTAAACCCTGTCAATATTTAATTTTTGTTGAAATTCTTGGAAAAGTTTTTGGTTTTGTGTGGTGTCTGATTGTTTTGTTTGAGACGGAGTTTTACTATTGGGTACAAAAGATTTTCCACTTTTTATACCATACACCCATAGGGTGAAATGGTATATTAAAGTCGTTAAAATGTATGTAACAGGAAGAACGAAGCTTTTCCGACCCCATAAAGTATATATATTCTTGATCAGTATCAACAGCCGAGTCGATATAGCCATGTCCGTCTGTCCGTCCGTCTGTCCGCCCGTCCGTCCGTCCGTCTGTCCGTCTGTCCGTCCGTATGAACGCCTAGTTCTTGGAGACTATAAGAGATAGAGCCACCAAATTTGAAATGTAGGCTCGTGTGGTATGTAGAGTGATCGAGTTTGTTTCAAATTTTTGCCACGCCCCTTTCCGCCCCCGCAATTCAAAAAAAAACGTTTATCTCAAAAACTATTGCAGCTAGAGACACCATATTTGGTATGTATATTTGCTTAGTAAATGCGCTCATTTTGTAATAATAAAGATTTTGCCACGCCCCTTTCCGCCCCCGCAATTCAAAAAAAACGTTTATCTCAAAAACTATTGCAGCTAGAGACACCATATTTGGTATGTATATTTGCTTAGTAAATACGCTCATTTTGTAATTATAAAGATTTTGCCACGCCCCTTTCCGCCCCCGAAATTTGAAAAACTCGATTATCTCCCGTAATTTTTCACCTTGTGGAATCAAATTTGGCACACTTGAATTTGATACTAATACCCAGCAAAATACCAAATTTGATCAAAATCGGACAAAAAATAGCCAAGTTATGCATATAAACGTTTTCCATAAGGCCGGAGTTGGCCGTTGGCGGGTGGGGCGCTAGGGTGCTCATATGCATGAGTGAGCGAGATACTAAGATATGCTTGTAAAAAGCATGTAAACAGAACTTTATTAAAATAGGCAAATGCTGTTATTATTTTGTTATTTGTTATTACAAATTTGAAATATTTGTTTTACTGGTGTATGGTATACCTAAGTCGGCGAGACGACTTACTTACTTCATTTTTTTCGTTTATATTTTCTGCCGTTTCGTGCATATACTTTGTTGCTCGGTGGTTCGGCGTTCGCTTACCATAGCGTCAGTCAAGTAAGTACCCATGTTAGGACTAGTGGGGAAGGTAGAACTGTTTTTTTTTTCGTTTATGTTTTCTCCCGTTTCGTGCATACATATACTTTGTTGCTCGGTGGTTCGGCGTTCGCTTACCATAGGGTCAGTCAAGTAAGTACCCATGTTAGGACTACTGGGGAAGGTAGAACTGTTTTTTTTTTCGTTTATGTTTTCTGCCGTTTCGTGCATACATATACTTTGTTGCTCGGTGGTTCGGCGTTCGCTTACCATAGGGTCAGTCAAGTAAGTACCCATGTTAGGACTAGTGGGGAAGGTAGAACTGTTTTTTTCGTTTATGTTTTCTGCCGTTTCGTGCATACATATACTTTGTTGCTCGGTGGTTCGGCGTTCGCTTACCATAGGGTCAGTCAAGTAAGTACCCATGTTAGGACTAGTGGGGAAGGTAGAACTGTTTTTTTTTTCGTTTATGTTTTCTGCCGTTTCGTGCATACATATACTTTGTTGCTCGGTGGTTCGGCGTTCGCTTACCATAGGGTCAGTCAAGTAAGTACCCATGTAAGGACTAGTGGGGAAGGTAGTTCAACTATGGTCAATCGCCACCTCCAGTACTACAGGGTTCGTTCTGTCTATGCATGTGTACACTCGTCGGTACATGCTCAGGCTTCGTAGTGTGTGTGTGACGTGAAGTTGTGTACAACACCGCATTTCAATAGATCGCTCGACAAATAGTTTTCATTTTCGACAAAACAGCGACTAACAATAAGCGAATAGAACATGCCCCTGTGGAAAGAATATCAAAAAATACTGGCACTAATTTCGTATGTAGCTCGGTGGGTGTGTCAATAGTGTGCCCGCCTGGAGATCCGAATGGTCCCTGGTTCGATTCCTAGCTCAAAATTTGTCAAAAAAGGTTCTTTTTATGTTCTTGCTGGGTAATATAAAATGAATCAATTCCAGAAGAAATTAGGGAGGAATTACAGGTCATGAAAACTGACTTTTGATGATGCCACTAACAATAAGTAGTGGAATATAATTTTGGCGAGAACTTCCGATAGATAAATTTCCGATTTGCAAAAAGGCAATGTTAATGTTCTATGTTCTATGTTTACCACAACATATATTTGTGAAACAACATTTTCCACAATGAAATTAATAAAAAATTCTATTCGAAACAGTCTAACTGATAGCCATTTAGAAAGATCTCCTTCGGATAAAAAGTTATCCAAATAATATAGAAGTTAATGAAATAGTTGAGTTTAAAAAAAAAAAAATGAATTCAAAATTATTGGTTTTCCATCGCATTTTACATTTTTCGTGCTTTCGTCACATGCAATTTGCGCAGTGTCAAGCAACTTACGCACACAAGCAAGCGCACACATACAACTATCGAAATGAAATTTCATATTTGAGCTACTTTTAGCCGGGAGATAATAAAGTATAAAAAGTGTCAGGATCGGACTACCGCGTAAACCATGGTGATTTTTGCGTCACCACAGGAGACACTAGGGGTACACAGTCATTAAAGATTGAGTCAACAGTGGTATAAAATAAAGAAAATTAGTCCAATCGGTATTAAGAAAGGCATTGTTTAGTGCGACAAAGTCAGTCTTCCGAAAACATCGGGTGCGTACCGTAGGATCACACTCAGACATGGGCTCGCGGCTGGGAAACTCAATAGATAACTCTAAAGTTGGATGAAAATTATCCTCTGGTAACACCATTGGACTAGTTCTAGATACTTCACAAAAACTGGGATCAGAAGTAAAAATCAGATCCAGAAATCTGCCAGACGTATTAGGAATCGAATTCAGCTGGGCCAACGAAAGCTCAAGCAGACCATCAATAAAATCGTGACACCCATAGGGCAGAAACGTTTTGCTACCATTAAGTGTTGACCAAGTTATAGTGGGCAGGTTAAAGTCCCCAAGGACAATTAATGAGTCTCTGTCAGAAAGTAGTTCAAGTATAAATTTAATAGATTCTAAGTGTAGTAAGTAGGTTGGACATTCCGATTGGGGCGGAATGTAAGAACAGGTAACAAAAATTGAAAAACGAGTAAAAGATACCTTAACGCATATAAATTCGATACTACTTGAGACAGGTATTGTTATCAGACCCGATGATAGGGCGGAATCTACGGCAATAAGACTCCACCACCCCTACGATCAGTACGATCACGTCTAAAAATATTGAAATTAGAGGGTAAAACTGTGGCGTCAAAAACGTCAGGTTTTAACCAAGTCTCAGTAAAGACAATTAGGTCAAAATCAAATGACAGTCCATCTACAACGAGTTTAGTAAGTTTAGTATTAAGGCCTCTGACATTCTGATAGCCGACAGAGAAGGAAGTTGTTAGTTTTTTGATAGAGTAGAAGAAGGAATAGATAAGGAAGGAGTGGGAATAGATGAAGAAGAAAGAGGAATAGATGGTAAAGGAATCCTTGTTTGACCCCGTGTCTTCATTTTTCTGGATGTAAACTCCTTCGCAATTAAGCTTTTCGGCCAGAAGCTAGAACTGCAGATACAGTCAAAGAATTCAATTGGAACACTGATTTTAAGAGATGAAATTTCTCTAGAATATGAAAATTTAAACTTTTCTATGGATATATTAGAGACATTCAGTTTAGCCCGAATGTGGGCCATGACATCATCCGATGTAGCATCAGGGAGAAGTCTCGAAACAAAAATGTGTTTTTTAGGAGGCACTCCCACCAATGGTTTAGGCATTCCAGGTATTGCAGTTGCAACAAGTGGCACTCCGGCATTACTAACATTAGGATCCCTGTCGGCAATATCCATGGGTGTAGATTCTTGCCCAGACAAAACGGACACTACAGACATCGTCTGTGGAGTTGGAGTTTGCATTGGTTGAGAAGGGGTCGGAATCGATATAGATGTGGAGGCCGGCAAACGCAAGGACAAATCAGGAGTGCGTTCTCCCGCCTTCTTACGCTTTCGAGACTCAGTCAGTAGCGTTAAACTACTAAACTGAGACTCAACAGCTTTAAACTCTTGCGAGAATTTAAGAAAACTGGCAGACAGACTCATCAGGTTATCCTTTGTTCGCCGCATGAAAAGTTCCATTTCATCTTCCACGATCCGGCATGACTCACATCCCCATTTGAAACCCTTTTTATACCATACACCCATAGGGTGAAAAGGTATATTAAAGTCGCCAAAATGTATGTAACAGGAAGAACGAAGCTTTTCCGACCCCATAAAGTATATATATTCTTGATCAGGATCAACAGCTGAGTCGATCTAGCCATGTCCGTCTGTCCGTCCGTCTGTCCGTCTGTATGAACGCCTAGATCTCGGAGACTATAAGAGATAGAGTCACCAAATTTGGAATGTAGGCTCGTGTAGTATGTAGAGTGATCGAGTTTGTTTTAAATTTTTGCCACGCCCCTTTCCGCCCCCGAAATTCAAAAAAAACGTTTATCTCAAAAACTATTGCAGCTAGAGACACCATATTTGGTATGTATATTTGCTTAGTAAATGCGCTCATTTTGTAATTATAAAGATTTTGCCACGCCCCTTTCCGCCCCCGCAATTCAAAAAAAACGTTTATTTCAAAAACTATTGTAGCTAGAGACACGATATTTGTTATGTATATTTGCTTAGTAAATTCGCACATTTTGTATGTATAAAGATTTTGCCACGCCCCTTTCCGCCCCCAAAATTTGAAAAACTCGATTATCTCCCGTAATTTTTTACCTTGTGGAATCAAATTTGGCACACTTGAATTTGATAATAATACCCAGCAAAATACCAAATTTGATCAAAATCGGACAAAAAATAGCCAAGTTATGCACATAAACGTTTTTCCATAGGGCCGGAGTTGGCCGTTGGCGGGTGGTGGCGCTAAGGTGCTCATATGCATGAGTGAGCGAGATACTAAGATATGCTTGGAAAAAGCATGTAAACAGAACTTTTTTAAAATAGGCAAATGCATTTGTTATTACAAATTTGAAATATTTGTTTTGCTGGTGTATGGTATACCTAAGTCGGCGAGACGACTTAGTGCTTCATTTGGCTTTGATTTGATTTTCTGATTTCTGTTATACTATCCTCGTATAACCCTTCTCTTTGAGCTACTTGTTTTAGCTTGCTAACTGTGGTTATATCATATCTGGCTAACGTCATAAATAATCTATCGGGTAATTTTTTGTTGATTAGATCTTTTATAGTGTTATTTAAAGCATTTGTATAAAGAGTAGTGTTATTTGCATCGTTTTCAAGACTAAGCTTGTTTGTAATAATATAGGATTTATCTTCTAATTCTGTTACAAACTTACGAAGGTTTCCTGTATAGTGGGTGTTGTAGAGGCGTCGAAGAAGTTCCCCACATGGGGTCTGCGTCTTCAATTCATTGATGAGGAATGTTCTTAGTTCCGGCCAGTTGTTGGCTTGTCCAATTTGCGAAAGTCGTTGTGCCTCTCCAGTGAACTGCATCTCGATTGCGCTGAACAATATGTTATGTTGCCTTAGGTCATGGGTTGGATACAGGTGCATGATGAAATCTATCCTCCTTATGAATGAAGTCAGATTCTCTGGTGCTCCATCATAGTTTGCCACCTGTCTTAATGAAGACAGTGCTTGATTGAGATGGGCTTCGGTGAGTTCGGCCATTTTTGGTTTTTAGTTTTGTTTGTGATGTTTTATATGTGTTTTACTTTATTCGCACACAAGTTGGCGTTTTGTTCCACAATTGGAGTTTTATGGTTGTAACACACACAGTTGATGTTTCCGCACACAGTTGGCGTTTTTGTTCCACAATTGGAGTTTATGGTTGTAACACACACAGTTGATATTTCCGCACACAGTTGCCGTTTTTGTTCCACAATTGGAATATTAATTTTTTGTTGGTTGCAACACACAGTTGATATTTCCGCGCACAGTTGGCAGAAAATATTTTCACTGTTGTAGACTTTTGAGCGTTCCCGTAAGTTCTTGATGTCGGATCGGAGTTTTATAGTGATTATTCACTAATTCTATGTAACGCACGGATAATAATTCTATGTGTCACACGGATAGAATAACAAGTTCACTTTTACCGATCCTACCGACTGCGCCAATTATATATCTTGTCTTTCCAAAAGGAAAAAAAAGATATTGTTTTATTTGAGTTAAAAGCGCGGACTTTATTCGTTGGATGAATACTTAAAACTAAAGTACAAAATGTCTTACAGTTATATTTATAGGCTAAATATGTGAGCCCTTCAGTGGCGTGATCGATATTGATGTGATTTGATTGGCCCGAATTTTAATGCTGAATTAGCGTTCTCAAGCTTTTGATTTTAGGGGGACAATTATTATTGCAAGGGTTCAATTGTTTATGAATAAAACGGATTTTATTGCTTGTGCTTTAATTATGAGTTAGCGTTCACACGCTTTGATTTTGAGGGGCACAATTGTTATTGCAAGTGTCCAATTGTTTATTATAAAAAACGGATGTTTACTTTTGAGTTTGATATTAGGGGGCGAAAAGTTTATAAGGTTTTGTGTATTGAAGTTGGATATATGACTATATATATATATCGGGTTGAAATTTTTTTTGGGCGCTTTTTATTACCCCGGTGAAATAAAGTATGAAAATTGTCAGGACTACTATATCATATAGCTCTGAAGCAAAATTTTTTTGTCAAAAATTTGAGTATCCCCATACCGATATAATAGAATTTTATATAAAATCTCAGATCCCAAAGTTTGAATCTGATCGGATAAATAGATACAAGTTACAGTCAATACAAATCGGTTCAAGCGCTGCCGGCAGCGCTGCTGCTGCCTACTACGTCATCATCAAATCAATCATCAACGCTCTCGAAGAAGACGGACGTGTTTTTTTTCAAGCTCCCGCGTTTTTAACTGATTTACATTTATTTTATTTTGTTTTATCGGCATCGCGATCGAAATATTAATTAATTAGTAAATCTAACTTGCACCGTATCACTCGTTGCGTTTTTGTGTGTTTGTGTTAATAATTTTTAACAACTTTAATTTCTGCTTATAACCTTTGTTGGTTTTTTTCTTTTTTTTTCCCCTTTCTTTTCTTTCTCTCTCTCCCACCTTAATCTCATTTTTTCTGCCTTGCAAATCACAAGCAACGCTCTGTTGTTGTTGTCTTGCAATTTTATAGTGTTCTTGTTGCAGTGTTTGACTTTGACTTTTTTTTCTCTCGTTTTCGTTTCACTCGTCGCCGTTATTTGCGCTCATATTGCAGTCTGTTGTGTGTCTGTAATTTAGAGTCTATATTGTCTTAGTCAGTGCTCTTTTCTTTCAGCCCTTGTGCACCCTCAAAATCTCTATTTCTTATTATTTCTGAACCTCAGAGTGAGTTATATATTTTAATACCAAACATTTCTCATTTTTCACTTTTATTTCTTTGATTACCAATTTTTTCTTATTACCTCATAATGACTGTTTGTTCGATTAAAAATTGTTTGCATCCCGCCCCACCCTTGAATATTTTTATTTACTGTTGGTTGTGTAAAACTACAGTACATGTTAAGTGTGCCGGCTTTACATGCAGGGTGAAGGATCTTTTAGATCAATAAAAGGGTTTCAAATGGGGATGTGAGTCATGCCGGATCGTGGAAGATGAAATGGAACTTTTCATGCGGCAAACAAAGGATAACCTGATGAGTCTGTCTGCCAGTTTTCTTAAACTCTCGCAAGAGTTTAAAGCTGTTGAGTCTCAGTTTAGTAGTTTAACGCTACTGACTGAGTCTCGAAAGCGTAAGAAGGCGGGAGAACGGACTCCTGATTTGTCCTTGCGTTTGCCGGTCTCCACATCTATATCGGTTCGGACGCCTTCTCAACCAATGCAAACTCCAACTCCACAGACGATGTCTGTAGTGTCCGTTTTGTCTGGGCAAGAAACTACACCCATGGATATTGCCGACAGGGATCCTAATGTTAGTAATGCCGGAGTGCCACTTGTTGCAACTGCAATACCTGGAATGCCTAAACCATTGGTGGGAGTGCTTCTAAAAAACACATTTTTGTTTCGAGACTTCTCCCTGATGCTACATCGGATGATGTCATGGCCCACATTCGGGCTAAACTGAATGTCTCTAATATATCCATAGAAAAGTTTAAATTTTCATATTCTAGAGAAATTTCATCTCTTAAAATCAGTGTTCCAATTGAATTCTTTGACTGTATCTGCAGTTCTAGCTTCTGGCCGAAAAGCTTAATTGTGAAGGAGTTTACATCCAGAAAAATGAAGACACGGGGTCAAACAAGGATTCCTTCACCATCTATTCCTCTTTCTTCTTCATCTATTCCCACTCCTTCCTTATCTATTCCTTCTTCTACTCTATCAAAAAACTAACAACTTCCTTCTCTGTCGGCTATCAGAATGTCAGAGGCCTTAATACTAAACTTACTAAACTCGTTGTAGATGGACTGTCATTTGATTTTGACCTAATTGTCTTTACTGAGACTTGGTTAAAACCTGACGTTTTTGACGCCACAGTTTTACCCTCTAATTTCAATATTTTTAGACGTGATCGTACTGATCGTAGGGGTGGTGGAGTCTTATTGCCGTAGATTCCGCCCTATCATCGGGTCTGATAACAATACCTGGCTCAAGTAGTATCGAATTTATATGCGTTAAGGTATCTTTTACTCGTTTTTCAATTTTTGTTACCTGTTCTTACATTCCGCCCCAATCGGAATGTCCAACCTACTTACTACACTTAGAATCTATTAAATTTATACTTGAACTACTTTCTGACAGAGACTCATTAATTGTCCTTGGGGACTTTAACCTGCCCACTATAACTTGGTCAACACTTAATGGTAGCAAAACGTTGCTGCCCTATGGGTGTCACGATTTTATTGATGGTCTGCTTGAGCTTTCGTTGGCCCAGCTGAAATTGATTCCTAATACGTCTGGCAGATTTCTGGATCTGATCTTTACTTCTGATCCCAGTTTTTGTGAAGTATCTAGAACTAGTCCAATGGTGTTACCAGAGGATAGTTTTCATCCAACTTTAGAGTTATCTATTGAGTTTCCCAGCCGCGAGCCCATGTCTGAGTGTGATCCTACGGTACGCACCCGATGTTTTCGGAAGACTGACTTTGTCGCACTAAACAATGCCTTTCTTAATACCGATTGGACTAATTTATACACTTGTACGGATATGAACTCCGCCATTTCTTTATTTTATACCACTGTTGACTCAATCTTTAATGACTGTGTACCCCTAGTGTCTCCTGTGGTGACGCAAAAATCACCATGGTTTACGCGGGGGCTGTCAAAACTGAAGAATCTTAAGTCTAGGTATTACAAAAAGTATAAAGTCACGGGTCTATCATCGGATCTTTCTCGTTACTTGGTTGCTAAATCGAATTTTATTGTTTCTAATTCTAATTGCTATAATAATTACTTACAACAGAGTTCTATAGTTTCGTTAACTCAAAGCGACATTCTATCTCCCTTCCATCATTTGCAGTTTTTAATAATGTTTCGGCCTCTTCTGATCAATCTATTTCTAATTTAATTGCTAACTTCTTCTCGACTACGTACACATCCACTAAGTACAACTCTAGTCAGATATATCCATATCCTATAACGAAATCCAACTGCATTCTTAATCCTATTATAACGGAAAGTTCGGTAGCTAAGGAACTAATGACGATTAAGCCGGTATACTCACCGGGTCCAGACGGTATTCCCGCTTGTGTCCTGAGGTTCTGTGCGGAGTCATTGTGCTCGCCTTTACTTAAGCTTTGAGTTGTCCGTTACACTGTCCGAGTTTCCAACTATATGGCAGGATTCGTTTATTTTACCTCTTCATAAATGTGGCAATAAATCCGACGTCACTAATTAAAGAGGAATTTCTAAATTGTCAGCGATACCTAAACTGTTTGAGAAAATTATGACGTCTCAAATACAGCATTTATGTAAATCTATTTTTTCGCCATACCAGCATGGGTTTGTCAAGAATAGGTCTACCACAACTAACTTTCTACAGTTTACATCTTTTGTAATCCAAGGTTTTAAGAAACAAAAGCAAACTGATGTTATATATACGGATTTCAGTAAGGCTTTCGATTCGGTAAACCATGCCTTACTATTACATAAGCTGAATTTAGTTGGCTTTCCGGATGCTCTGCTTGCTTGGATATCACAATATCTAAGCAATAGGAGGCAGAGGGTTCTTTTTAAGTCCTCTCTTTCCAAGATCATTTGTGTTGAATCGGGAGTCCCACAGGGCAGTCACCTTGGCCCATTACTATTCACCATTTTTATTAATGATCTCCCCACCGTTCTTTTAAATTCTAGAGTTCTTATGTATGCCGATGATGTAAAAATCGCTAATCGCATAGTAGACTCTCTCTCATGTCATACCTTGCAAGCTGACCTAAATGCTTTTCAGGGGTGGTGTAGGGCTAACTTGTTATCGTTAAACTGTTCTAAGTGCAAAATTATGTCTTTTTATAGAGGTTCTCCCCAATTAACGAGTTACTTTTTAAATAATTTCCCGTTAGAAAGAATTAATAATACTTCTTTGGTTGTAAAAGATTTGGGGATCTTAATAGACCACAAACTTAGTTTTAATCAGCATATATCGACTACTGTTAGTAGGGCTAAAAGTGTTTTTGGCTTTATAAAGCGCTGGTCGAAGGAGTTCAAGGATCCATATATTACCAAAATACTTTATACTTCTTTAGTCCGTCCCATATTGGAGTATGGATCTTGTGTTTGGTCTCCTCAATATGAGTTTTATCAAAACAAATTAGAATCTGTACAAAAACAGTTGTTACTCTTTGCCTTTCGTCATTTGCGCTGGGATCCAACTGTACAACTTCCATCTTATTCTAGTCGACTTCAGTTAATTAACCTTCCTTCTTTAGCTAATCGTAGAACTATGTTAAGTGTAACTTTTCTTTACAAACTTTTGAATGGTGAGATTGACTCTTCCGAGCTGTTGAGCCAAATTAACATTTCTGTTCCATCTAGAAGGACCCGCAATTTCACACCGCTTTTACTTCCCACTTGCACAACTAACTTTTCTCTGCTTGAACCTTTTCGTATACTATGTAGTGACTACAACAGACTTTGGCACGTTATCGGTTCGGAAACATCGCTTCCCGGTATAAAAACTGAGATCTTGTCCTTCCTCGCTCGTAACTAGTTGTAATCATCTTTATTTTAACCTATCCTGTTCTCTTTTTATATGTAACTTATTATCTTATTACATTTAATATTTTCTATTTCTTTAGTTTAATTTTATGTTTATATACATATGTAATACGCCTATGCCCTTAGGTCGGAATGGGTAGAGGTTGTAACATTAACTTTACTTAGGGTCATTCGTAACAGGCCCGGGCCTGGTGTCATATGGGCCACTTGTTCGTACTGAGCGTTGTACGACTACGTCTACTAAAAAGAAAATGAAGTAAGTAAGTCGTCTCGCCGACTTAGGTATACCATACACCAGTAAAACAAATAAACTCTTTACAAACTTTTGAATGGTGAGATTGACTCTTCCGAGCTGTTGAGCCAAATTAACATTTCTGTTCCATCTAGAAGGACCCGCAATTTCACACCGCTTTTACTTCCCACTTGCACAACTAACTTTTCTCTGCTTGAACTTTTTCGTATACTATGTAGTGACTACAACAGACTTTGGCACGTTATCGGTTCGGAAACATCGCTTCCCGGTATAAAAACTGCGATCTTGTCCTTCCTGGCTCGTAACTAGTTGTAATCATCTTTATTTTAACCTATCCTGTTCTCTTTTTATATGTAACTTATTATCTTATTACATTTAATATTTTCTATTTCTTTAGTTTATTTTTATGTTTATATACATATGTAATACGCCTATGCCCTTAGGTCGGAGTGGGTAGAGGTTGTAACATTAACTTTACTTAAGGTCATTCGTAACAGCCCCGGGCCTGGTGTCATATGGGACACTTGTTCGTATTGAGCGTTGTACGACTACGTCTACTAAAAAGAAAATGAAGTAAGTAAGTCGTCTCGCCGACTTAGGTATACCATACACCAGTAAAACAAATATTTCAAATTTGTAATAACAAATGCATTTTGCCTATTTCAAAAAAATTCTGTTCACATGCTTTTTACAAGCATATCTTAGTATCTCACTGACTCATGCATATGAGCACCCTAGCGCCACCACCCGCCGACGGCCAACTCCGGCCTTATGGAAAAACGTTTATATGCATAACTTTGCTATTTTTTGTGTGCCAAATTTGATTCCACAAGGTATAAAATTACGGGAGATAATCGAGTTTTTCAAATTTTGGGGGCGGAAAGGGGCGTGGCAAAATCTTTATAATTACAAAATGTGCGCATTTACTAAGCAAATATACATACCAAATACGGTGTCTCTAGCTCCAATAGTTTTTGAAATAAACTTTTTTTTTAATTTTAAGGGCGGAAAGGGGCGTGGCAAAATCTTTATACATACAAAATGTGCGCATTTACTAAGCAAATATACATACCAAATACGATGTCTCTAGCTGCAATAGTTTTTGAGATAAACGTTTGTTTTGAATTGCGGGGGCGGAAAGGGGCGTGGCAAAATTTTGAAATAAACTTGATCACTCTACATACTACATGAGCCTACATACCAAATTTGGTGGCTCTATCTCTTATAGTCTCTGAGATTTAGGCGTTCATACGGACGGACAAACGGACAGACGGACGGACGGACGGGCGGACAGACGGACGGACAGACGGACATGGCTATATCGACTCGGCTGTTGATACTGATCAAGAATATATATACTTTATGGGGTCGGAAAAGCTTCGTTCTTCCTGTTACATACATTTTGGCGACTTTAATATACCATTTGGAATGATGGAAGAAAAATTTGTAGTAAAAAGAGAAATAATTTGAATGTTTTGTTTGTGTATTGATGAATTGAGTTGCAGGGAAAGAAATTTCAAAATGTAAAAAAATTATTCCCAAGGACTGCAAGGGTATATAAACTTCGGCATTGCCGAAGTTAGCTTCTTTGATATTTTTAATAAAAAAATGATTAAAAAAAGGAAAATAAACATATATTTATTGTTTTAATAAAAAATGATTAAAAAAAGAAAAATAAACAAAGAATTAGGAAAAAAAATGAAAGAGCTAGAAAACTTAAATACTTTAAGTACATATGTACATATGTATGTATGTATGTAGAAAGATTACTTCACAAAATATGTATGTCATTCAAAAAATTCAAACACTGTTTGCAAAATGTTATTGAAGAACAAGCAGTCGGGGGAAGATGAAGAAAAAATAATTGCTCAAAGCATTAATTTTTATTCTTCTAAGGCCTATATTTTAATTTTTTAATCAATTTTTTATTAAATAAGTTCTCTGGGGTTCCAGAAGAACGTTCGGGTTTTTGCCGAAGTTCTCTGGGGTTCCACGCTCAGGCTAGCGTTTGTAATCACAAAATCTTGAGTTTGACGCATCTACATACATATGTATGTATTTTATGGTTAGTGGTGAAACTTAATGTATGTATATGTATAACTTTATTATATGTACCTATGTATGTATGTAACGTACATTTTTCTCATTTAGCTTTGAAAACGCGTGCATGTATGTATATACAACCATGTTTTTTTTTTTTAATTCGTTTATTTAGGAAAGGATAGAAAGAAGAATTTACAAAAGATTTAGGAATATATGAAGTTGCGGAGAGGGAAAAGCGTGTGGGACTGCCAGCGGGGGTATTGCTTCACACGTTCATGCCTCGACCGCACATCCTCTTATCAGCTTCTGTTTTCCAGTTGTTCTACGCTGCGCAGTTCGGCCATGGTGACCGCTGCGAATTTGTTGAAGGCATCCCAATTTGCCTTCCACAGTATGATTAGCGGTACCAGATTTGTTGCCGACGCCTGCACCCCGAGTACCACTTGCAGATTTCTTCTGTGAGTGTCGAAGCGGCCACAACTGAACAGAATGTGTTCAGCAGTCTCTTCCTCACCGTTGTTGCACCATGGGCACGCTGGGCTTGCAGCATGCCGAAATCTGTAAAGGTAACTCCGGAAGCAACCGTGTCCGCTTAGTAGCTGTGTCAGGTTGAAGTTGACTTCGCCGTGTCCCCTATTCAGCCATGCTTCGAGATTTGGGATAAGTCGGTAAGTCCATCTGCCTTTTTCAGACTCGTCCCACAGCACCTGCCATCTAGAAATACTTGTGCTCCGCTCCCTCTTGCGGATTGCAGTCCTTTCGATTTGGGTAATTCTCGGGTCTTTTAATTTGCTGTACAATTGTTTGATCTCGTCTGCTAGGAGTCGGATAGGAATTGTGCCTGCTAGCACCATAGCAGCTATTCCAGAGATCGTGCGGAAACCGGAGCAGACTCTGAGCGCACTGAGTCTATAGACGGATTCCATGTCCCGTGCATAGGATTTTGTGGCCATGGCCTCGGCCCAGACCGGAGCACCATAAAGCATTATGGCCTTTGTGACCCCGTGGAGCAGCAATCTACGGCTCTGTGTGGGACCCTTTGTGTTGCACATTAGGCACGATAAGGCAGCGCCGGTAGCCCTCGCTTTCTTTGCTGATTCATTGAGGTAGTCTTTGAACGTTAACCTGGAATCGATAAGTATGCCAAGGTACTTTATTGAGCGTTTACTGGTTATTTGCGCGGTGCCAGCCTGAATTGTTGCAATCTCTACTTTCTTCCGACTGCTTACGAGCACTGCCTCAGTTTTATGTTCGGCCAAGTGAAGGCCCATTGAGGCCAGCCACTGCTGAACTCGGAATATCGCGTTCGAGCAAACAGCTTCCACTTCATTTAGATGTTTCGCCACGCAAACTAAGGCGATGTCGTCGGCAAAGCCAATGGTCTCAACTCCTTCAGGCATATTCAGGTTTAGCACTCCGTTGTACATTGCGTTCCAGAGTAGCGGCCCCATGACAGAGCCCTGTGGAACTCCTCCGGTAATTCTATAATGTTTCACTCCATCATAGGTGTCCACATGCAACCATCTGTTGTTGAGGTAGCTGCTAACTACCTTCAGCAGGTACGGCGGAACTCTATAGTTATGCAGGGCCTCCAATTACAGGACCATCTTGCCGAGTTGAAGGCATTTTTAACGTCTAATGTGGCTATTAGGCAGTATTTTTTTGTTCCGCCTTTCCATCTATCGCCGGCGGTTGCATTTCGAGCAATTTTAACCACCTTCCGAATAGCATCTAGTGTAGATCTTCCCTTGCGAAAACCAAACTGGTTTTCGGAAATTGCTTGGTTTCTGGTATTCTTTCTAGGAGTTTTCCCGTCGAGTCTAGTAGGCAGATGGGTCTGTAGGCAGAGGGCTCTCCCATTTGTTTTCCTGGTTTAGGTAAGAGCACTAGGTTCTGCTGTTTGTTTAGATCGGGGAATATGCCATCGTTGAGACATTTGGTGAAGGCGAATGCAAACTTTTCAGGGTGCTGGAAGGCAGCAATCTTTAGTGCCTCGTTCGGGATACAGTCGGGGCCCGGGGAGGAATTGGTTCTAATGCGTCCTACAGCTGCTAGTACTTCTTGTGATGTGACCGGCGGTATGCCTGCTACATCGTAGTTAGCTGAGACAAAATTGCTAGGTGCCTGGGTGGGAAATAGTTCCCTTACTATTGCATCTATTTCGATGCTAGAAGGTGGTTCTATGCGCTGGAAGAATTTAAGCCTCTTCATAACAATTTTGTATGGCCTGCCCCATACATAATTTTCTGCTTCTGTGAGTAGTGCATCGAAACAAGCCTTTTTACTTCGGCGAATAGCCATCTTAAGCTCTCTGCGCTTTGCCTCAAATTCTAGACGGTGAGACTCAGAGTCTTCACTACCCCGAGTGCGCTGGGATCGATGACACAGCTTACGGAGTTTGGCAATCTCTTCGTTCCACCAATATGCTGGTCTGTGGTTCTTGGGACAGGCATTTTTCCGGGGCATGCAGGCGTTGCACGCGTCGGTTAGCCAGGCGTTAAGCTCTTCTGCTGTATATGCCTCGATATTGTGCTGCTCAAGAGTTCTAGTGAAGACTTGGACATCTAACATTTTCGAATTGAATATTTGGGGTCTCGTTATCTGCCGTTCCGACCGCCGCTGATTATCAATTGTGCAGATAATTGCAATATGGTCGCTAGCTGTGTAATGGGGACTCAATACCCACTGTGCATGTGTGCAGAGTGCACTGGTGACGAAAGTTAGATCAATTATAGATCCTATATTGCCACGTTGGAATGTGAAGCCGTTGCCTGTGTTTAGGAGCGCCAAGTCGATTGACGCGAATGCTTCAAGAAGTGCTTGGCCTCTTGCATTGGTGGAGGAGCTGCCCCATTCCGCTGCCCATGCATTGAAATCCCCAGCAACAATTGCCGGCTTGTGGCATCGGATCTGATCCGACAGCTCTTCTATTACACCGCAGAATTCTCCGAGGCTATATGAGGAGGGTAGATAGCAGCTAAAAATCCAGTACTCTCTTATTTTGGCTCTAACAAAACCGTTGAAGGATGCAGAGAATTTTTTTTTTAATAAAAAAATGATTAAAAAAATGGAAAATAAACATATATTTATTGTTTTAATAAAAAATGATTAAAAAAGAAAAATAAACAAAGAATTAGGAAAAAAAATGAAAGAGCTAGAAAACTTAAATACTTTAAGTACATATGTACATATGTATGTATGTATGTAGAAAGATTACTTCACAAAATATGTATGTCATTCAAAAAATTCAAACACTGTTTGCAAAATGTTATTGAAGAACAAGCAGTCGGGGGAAGATGAAGAAAAAATAATTGCTCAAAGCATTAATTTTTATTCTTCTA
The DNA here is from genome assembly GCA_018152135.1 of Drosophila paulistorum. Lineage (NCBI taxonomy): Eukaryota > Metazoa > Arthropoda > Insecta > Diptera > Drosophilidae > Drosophila > Drosophila paulistorum. The sequence continues at coordinate 940,804 of JAECXG010000394.1, read as the reverse complement.
AGGCCTATATTTTAATTTTTTAATCAATGTTTTATTAAAAAAGTTCCCTGGGGTTCCAGAAGAACGTTCGGGTTTTTGCCGAAGTTCTCTGGGGTTCCACGCTCAGGCTAGCGTTTGTAATCACAAAATCTTGAGTTTGACGCATCTACATACATATGTATGTATTTTATGGTTAGTGGTGAAACTTAATGTATGTATATGTATAACTTTATTATATGTACCTATGTATGTATGTAACGTACATTTTTCTCATTTAGCTTTGAAAACGCGTGCATGTATGTATATACAACCATGTTTTTTTTTTTAATTCGTTTATTTAGGAAAGGATAGAAAGAAGAATTTACAAAAGATTTAGGAATATATGAAGTTGCGGAGAGGGAAAAGCGTGTGGGACTGCCAGCGGGGTATTGCTTCACACGTTCATGCCTCGACCGCACATCCTCTTATCAGCTTCTGTTTTCCAGTTGTTCTACGCTGCGCAGTTCGGCCATGGTGACCGCTGCGAATTTGTTGAAGGCATCCCAATTTGCCTTCCGCAGTATGATTAGCGGTACCAGATTTGTTGCCGACGCCTGCATCCCGAGTACCACTTGCAGATTTCTTCTGTGAGTGTCGAAGCGGCCACAACTGAACAGAATGTGTTCAGCAGTCTCTTCCTCACCGTTGTTGCACCATGGGCACGCTGGGCTTGCAGCATGCCGAAATCTGTAAAGGTAACTCCGGAAGCAACCGTGTCCGCTTAGTAGCTGTGTCAGGTTGAAGTTGACTTCGCCGTGTCCCCTATTCAGCCATGCTTCGAGATTTGGGATAAGTCGGTGAGTCCATCTGCCTTTTTCAGACTCGTCCCACAGCACCTGCCATCTAGAAATACTTGTGCTCCGCTCCCTCTTGCGGATTGCAGTCCTTTCGATTTGGGTAATTCTCGGGTCTTTTAATTTGCTGTACAATTGTTTGATCTCGTCTGCTAGGAGTCGGATAGGAATTGTGCCTGCTAGCACCATAGCAGCTATTCCAGAGATCGTGCGGAAACCGGAGCAGACTCTGAGCGCACTGAGTCTATAGACGGATTCCATGTCCCGTGCATAGGATTTTGTGGCCATGGCCTCGGCCCAGACCGGAGCACCATAAAGCATTATGGCCTTTGTGACCCCGTGGAGCAGCAATCTACGGCTCTGTGTGGGACCCTTTGTGTTGCACATTAGGCACGATAAGGCAGCGCCGGTAGCCCTCGCTTTCTTTGCTGATTCATTGAGGTAGTCTTTGAACGTTAACCTGGAATCGATAAGTATGCCAAGGTACTTTATTGAGCGTTTACTGGTTATTTGCGCGGTGCCAGCCTGAATTGTTGCAATCTCTACTTTCTTCCGACTGCTTACGAGCACTGCCTCAGTTTTATGTTCGGCCAAGTGAAGGCCCATTGAGGCCAGCCACTGCTGAACTCGGAATATCGCGTTCGAGCAAACAGCTTCCACTTCATTTAGATGTTTCGCCATGCAAACTAAGGCGATGTCGTCGGCAAAGCCAATGGTCTCAACTCCTTCAGGCATATTCAGGTTTAGCACTCCGTTGTACATTGCGTTCCAGAGTAGCGGCCCCATGACAGAGCCCTGTGGAACTCCTCCGGTAATTCTATAATGTTTCACTCCATCATAGGTGTCCACATGCAACCATCTGTTGTTGAGGTAGCTGCTAACTACCTTCAGCAGGTACGGCGGAACTCTATAGTTATGCAGGGCCTCCAATTACAGGACCATCTTGCCGAGTTGAAGGCATTTTTAACGTCTAATGTGGCTATTAGGCAGTATTTTTTTGTTCCGCCTTTCCATCTATCGCCGGCGGTTGCATTTCGAGCAATTTTAACCACCTTCCGAATAGCATCTAGTGTAGATCTTCCCTTGCGAAAACCAAACTGGTTTTCGGAAATTGCTTGGTTTCTGGTATTCTTTCTAGGAGTTTTCCCGTCGAGTCTAGTAGGCAGATGGGTCTGTAGGCAGAGGGCTCTCCCATTTGTTTTCCTGGTTTAGGTAAGAGCACTAGGTTCTGCTGTTTGTTTAGATCGGGGAATATGCCATCGTTGAGACATTTGGTGAAGGCGAATGCAAACTTTTCAGGGTGCTGGAAGGCAGCAATCTTTAGTGCCTCGTTCGGGATACAGTCGGGGCCCGGGGAGGAATTGGTTCTAATGCGTCCTACAGCTGCTAGTACTTCTTGTGATGTGACCGGCGGTATGCCTGCTACATCGTAGTTAGCTGAGACAAAATTGCTAGGTGCCTGGGTGGGAAATAGTTCCCTTACTATTGCATCTATTTCGATGCTAGAAGGTGGTTCTATGCGCTGGAAGAATTTAAGCCTCTTCATAACAATTTTGTATGGCCTGCCCCATACATAATTTTCTGCTTCTGTGAGTAGTGCATCGAAACAAGCCTTTTTACTTCGGCGAATAGCCATCTTAAGCTCTCTGCGCTTTGCCTCAAATTCTAGACGGTGAGACTCAGAGTCTTCACTACCCCGAGTGCGCTGGGATCGATGACACAGCTTACGGAGTTTGGCAATCTCTTCGTTCCACCAATATGCTGGTCTGTGGTTCTTGGGACAGGCATTTTCCGGGGCATGCAGGCGTTGCACGCGTCGGTTAGCCAGGCGTTAAGCTCTTCTGCTGTATATGCCTCGATATTGTGCTGCTCAAGAGTTCTAGTGAAGACTTGGACATCTAACATTTTCGAATTGAATATTTGGGGTCTCGTTATCTGCCGTTCCGACCGCCGCTGATTATCAATTGTGCAGATAATTGCAATATGGTCGCTAGCTGTGTAATGGGGACTCAATACCCACTGTGCATGTGTGCAGAGTGCACTGGTGACGAAAGTTAGATCAATTATAGATCCTATATTGCCACGTTGGAATGTGAAGCCGTTGCCTGTGTTTAGGAGCGCCAAGTCGATTGACGCGAATGCTTCAAGAAGTGCTTGGCCTCTTGCATTGGTGGAGGAGCTGCCCCATTCCGCTGCCCATGCATTGAAATCCCCAGCAACAATTGCCGGCTTGTGGCATCGGATCTGATCCGACAGCTCTTCTATTACACCGCAGAATTCTCCGAGGCTATATGAGGAGGGTAGATAGCAGCTAAAAATCCAGTACTCTCTTATTTTGGCTCTAACAAAACCGTTGAAGGATGCAGAGAATTTTTTTTTTTTAATAAAAAAATGATTAAAAAATGGAAAATAAACATATATTTATTGTTTTAATAAAAAATGATTAAAAAAAGAAAAATAAACAAAGAATTAGGAAAAAAAATGAAAGAGCTAGAAAACTTAAATACTTTAAGTACATATGTACATATGTATGTATGTATGTAGAAAGATTACTTCACAAAATATGTATGTCATTCAAAAAATTCAAACACTGTTTGCAAAATGTTATTGAAGAACAAGCAGTCGGGGGAAGATGAAGAAAAAATAATTGCTCAAAGCATTAATTTTTATTCTTCTAAGGCCTATATTTTAATTTTTTAATCAATGTTTTATTAAAAAAGTTCCCTGGGGTTCCAGAAGAACGTTCGGGTTTTTGCCGAAGTTCTCTGGGGTTCCACGCTCAGGCTAGCGTTTGTAATCACAAAATCTTGAGTTTGACGCATCTACATACATATGTATGTATTTTATGGTTAGTGGTGAAACTTAATGTATGTATATGTATAACTTTATTATATGTACCTATGTATGTATGTAACGTACATTTTTCTCATTTAGCTTTGAAAACGCGTGCATGTATGTATATACAACCATGTTTTTTTTTTTTTAATTCGTTTATTTAGGAAAGGATAGAAAGAAGAATTTACAAAAGATTTAGGAATATATGAAGTTGCGGAGAGGGAAAAGCGTGTGGGACTGCCAGCGGGGGTATTGCTTCACACGTTCATGCCTCGACCGCACATCCTCTTATCAGCTTCTGTTTTCCAGTTGTTCTACGCTGCGCAGTTCGGCCATGGTGACCGCTGCGAATTTGTTGAAGGCATCCCAATTTGCCTTCCGCAGTATGATTAGCGGTACCAGATTTGTTGCCGACGCCTGCACCCCGAGTACCACTTGCAGATTTCTTCTGTGAGTGTCGAAGCGGCCACAACTGAACAGAATGTGTTCAGCAGTCTCTTCCTCACCGTTGTTGCACCATGGGCACGCTGGGCTTGCAGCATGCCGAAATCTGTAAAGGTAACTCCGGAAGCAACCGTGTCCGCTTAGTAGCTGTGTCAGGTTGAAGTTGACTTCGCCGTGTCCCCTATTCAGCCATGCTTCGAGATTTGGGATAAGTCGGTGAGTCCATCTGCCTTTTTCAGACTCGTCCCACAGCACCTGCCATCTAGAAATACTTGTGCTCCGCTCCCTCTTGCGGATTGCAGTCCTTTCGATTTGGGTAATTCTCGGGTCTTTTAATTTGCTGTACAATTGTTTGATCTCGTCTGCTAGGAGTCGGATAGGAATTGTGCCTGCTAGCACCATAGCAGCTATTCCAGAGATCGTGCGGAAACCGGAGCAGACTCTGAGCGCACTGAGTCTATAGACGGATTCCATGTCCCGTGCATAGGATTTTGTGGCCATGGCCTCGGCCTAGACCGGAGCACCATAAAGCATTATGGCCTTTGTGACCCCGTGGAGCAGCAATCTACGGCTCTGTGTGGGACCCTTTGTGTTGCACATTAGGCGCGATAAGGCAGCGCCGGTAGCCCTCGCTTTCTTTGCTGATTCATTGAGGTGGTCTTTGAACGTTAACCTGGAATCGATACAAGGTACTTTATTGAGCGTTTACTGGTTATTTGCGCGGTGCCAGCCTGAATTGTTGCAATCTCTACTTTCTTCCGACTGCTTACGAGCACTGCCTCAGTTTTATGTTCGGCCAAGTGAAGGCCCATTGAGGCCAGCCACTGCTGAACTCGGAATATCGCGTTCGAGCAAACAGCTTCCACTTCATTTAGATGTTTCGCCACGCAAACTAAGGCGATGTCGTCGGCAAAGCCAATGGTCTCAACTCCTTCAGGCATATTCAGGTTTAGCACTCCGTTGTACATTGGGTCCAGAGTAGCGGCCCCATGACAGAGCCCCTGTGGAACTCCTCCGGTAATGCTATAATGTTTCACTCCATCATAGGTGTCCACATGCAACCATCTGTTGTTGAGGTAGCTGCAAACTACCTTCAGCAGGTACGGCGGAACTCTATAGTTATGCAGGGCCTCCAATATGCAGGACCATCTTGCCGAGTTGAAGGCATTTTTAACGTCTAATGTGGCTATTAGGCAGTATTTTTTTGTTCCGCCTTTCCATCTATCGCCGGCGGTTGCATTTCGAGCAATTTTAACCACCTTCCGAATAGCATCTAGTGTAGATCTTCCCTTGCGAAAACCAAACTGGTTTTCGGAAATTGCTTGGTTTCTGGTATTCTTTCTAGGAGTTTTCCCGTCGAGTCTAGTAGGCAGATGGGTCTGTAGGCAGAGGGCTCTCCCATTTGTTTTCCTGGTTTAGGTAAGAGCACTAGGTTCTGCTGTTTGTTTAGATCGGGGAATATGCCATCGTTGAGACATTTGGTGAAGGCGAATGCAAACTTTTCAGGGTGCTGGAAGGCAGCAATCTTTAGTGCCTCGTTCGGGATACAGTCGGGGCCCGGGGAGGAATTGGTTCTAATGCGTCCTACAGCTGCTAGTACTTCTTGTGATGTGACCGGCGGTATGCCTGCTACATCGTAGTTAGCTGAGACAAAATTGCTAGGTGCCTGGGTGGGAAATAGTTCCCTTACTATTGCATCTATTTCGATGCTAGAAGGTGGTTCTATGCGCTGGAAGAATTTAAGCCTCTTCATAACAATTTTGTATGGCCTGCCCCATACATAATTTTCTGCTTCTGTGAGTAGTGCATCGAAACAAGCCTTTTTACTTCGGCGAATAGCCATCTTAAGCTCTCTGCGCTTTGCCTCAAATTCTAGACGGTGAGACTCAGAGTCTTCACTACTTCGAGTGCGCTGGGATCTTCTTCAAGATCGATGACACAGCTTACGGAGTTTGGCAATCTCTTCGTTCCACCAATATGCTGGTCTGTGGTTCTTGGGACAGGCATTTTTCCGGGGCATGCAGGCGTTGCACGCGTCGGTTAGCCAGGCGTTAAGCTCTTCTGCTGTATATGCCTCGATATTGTGCTGCTCAAGAGTTCTAGTGAAGACTTGGACATCTAACATTTTCGAATTGAATATTTGGGGTCTCGTTATCTGCCGTTCCGACCGCCGCTGATTATCAATTGTGCAGATAATTGCAATATGGTCGCTAGCTGTGTAATGGGGACTCAATTCCCACTGTGCATGTGTGCAGAGTGCACTGGTGACGAAAGTTAGATCAATTATAGATCCTATATTGCCACGTTGGAATGTGAAGCCGTTGCCTGTGTTTAGGAGCGCCAAGTCGATTGACGCGAATGCTTCAAGAAGTGCTTGGCCTCTTGCATTGGTGGAGGAGCTGCCCCATTCCGCTGCCCATGCATTGAAATCCCCAGCAACAATTGCCGGCTTGTGGCATCGGATCTGATCCGACAGCTCTTCTATTACACCGCAGAATTCTCCGAGGCTATATGAGGAGGGTAGATAGCAGCTAAAAATCCAGTACTCTCTTATTTTGGCTCTAACAAAACCGTTGAAGGATGCAGAGAATTTTTTTTTTTAATAAAAAAATGATTAAAAAATGGAAAATAAACATATATTTATTGTTTTAATAAAAAATGATTAAAAAAAGAAAAATAAACAAAGAATTAGGAAAAAAAATGAAAGAGCTAGAAAACTTAAATACTTTAAGTACATATGTACATATGTATGTATGTATGTAGAAAGATTACTTCACAAAATATGTATGTCATTCAAAAAATTCAAACACTGTTTGCAAAATGTTATTGAAGAACAAGCAGTCGGGGGAAGATGAAGAAAAATAATTGCTCAAAGCATTAATTTTTATTCTTCTAAGGCCTATATTTTAATTTTTAATCAATGTTTTATTAAAAAAGTTCCCTGGGGTTCCAGAAGAACGTTCGGGTTTTTGCCGAAGTTCTCTGGGGTTCCACGCTCAGGCTAGCGTTTGTAATCACAAAATCTTGAGTTTGACGCATCTACATACATATGTATGTATTTTATGGTTAGTGGTGAAACTTAATGTATGTATATGTATAACTTTATTATATGTACCTATGTATGTATGTAACGTACATTTTTCTCATTTAGCTTTGAAAACGCGTGCATGTATGTATATACAACCATGTTTTTTTTTTTTAATTCGTTTATTTAGGAAAGGATAGAAAGAAGAATTTACAAAAGATTTAGGAATATATGAAGTTGCGGAGAGGGAAAAGCGTGTGGGACTGCCAGCGGGGGTATTGCTTCACACGTTCATGCCTCGACCGCACATCCTCTTATCAGCTTCTGTTTTCCAGTTGTTCTACGCTGCGCAGTTCGGCCATGGTGACCGCTGCGAATTTGTTGAAGGCATCCCAATTTGCCTTCCGCAGTATGATTAGCGGTACCAGATTTGTTGCCGACGCCTGCACCCCGAGTACCACTTGCAGATTTCTTCTGTGAGTGTCGAAGCGGCCACAACTGAACAGAATGTGTTCAGCAGTCTCTTCCTCACCGTTGTTGCACCATGGGCACGCTGGGCTTGCAGCATGCCGAAATCTGTAAAGGTAACTCCGGAAGCAACCGTGTCCGCTTAGTAGCTGTGTCAGGTTGAAGTTGACTTCGCCGTGTCCCCTATTCAGCCATGCTTCGAGATTTGGGATAAGTCGGTGAGTCCATCTGCCTTTTTCAGACTCGTCCCACAGCACCTGCCATCTAGAAATACTTGTGCTCCGCTCCCTCTTGCGGATTGCAGTCCTTTCGATTTGGGTAATTCTCGGGTCTTTTAATTTGCTGTACAATTGTTTGATCTCGTCTGCTAGGAGTCGGATAGGAATTGTGCCTGCTAGCACCATAGCAGCTATTCCAGAGATCGTGCGGAAACCGGAGCAGACTCTGAGCGCACTGAGTCTATAGACGGATTCCATGTCCCGTGCATAGGATTTTGTGGCCATGGCCTCGGCCTAGACCGGAGCACCATAAAGCATTATGGCCTTTGTGACCCCGTGGAGCAGCAATCTACGGCTCTGTGTGGGACCCTTTGTGTTGCACATTAGGCGCGATAAGGCAGCGCCGGTAGCCCTCGCTTTCTTTGCTGATTCATTGAGGTGGTCTTTGAACGTTAACCTGGAATCGATACAAGGTACTTTATTGAGCGTTTACTGGTTATTTGCGCGGTGCCAGCCTGAATTGTTGCAATCTCTACTTTCTTCCGACTGCTTACGAGCACTGCCTCAGTTTTATGTTCGGCCAAGTGAAGGCCCATTGAGGCCAGCCACTGCTGAACTCGGAATATCGCGTTCGAGCAAACAGCTTCCACTTCATTTAGATGTTTCGCCACGCAAACTAAGGCGATGTCGTCGGCAAAGCCAATGGTCTCAACTCCTTCAGGCATATTCAGGTTTAGCACTCCGTTGTACATTGGGTCCAGAGTAGCGGCCCCATGACAGAGCCCTGTGGAACTCCTCCGGTAATGCTATAATGTTTCACTCCATCATAGGTGTCCACATGCAACCATCTGTTGTTGAGGTAGCTGCAAACTACCTTCAGCAGGTACGGCGGAACTCTATAGTTATGCAGGGCCTCCAATATGCAGGACCATCTTGCCGAGTTGAAGGCATTTTTAACGTCTAATGTGGCTATTAGGCAGTATTTTTTTGTTCCGCCTTTCCATCTATCGCCGGCGGTTGCATTTCGAGCAATTTTAACCACCTTCCGAATAGCATCTAGTGTAGATCTTCCCTTGCGAAAACCAAACTGGTTTTCGGAAATTGCTTGGTTGGCCTGCAAGGCTTGGTCTAACCCGTCCACTAGGAGTTTTCCCGTCGAGTCTAGTAGGCAGATGGGTCTGTAGGCAGAGGGCTCTCCCATTTGTTTTCCTGGTTTAGGTAAGAGCACTAGGTTCTGCTGTTTGTATAGATCGGGGAATATGCCATCGTTGAGACATTTGGTGAAGGCGAATGCAAACTTTTCAGGGTGCTGGAAGGCAGCAATCTTTAGTGCCTCGTTCGGGATACAGTCGGGGCCCGGGGAGGAATTGGTTCTAATGCGTCCTACAGCTGCTAGTACTTCTTGTGATGGGACCGGCGGTATGCCTGCTACATCGTAGTTAGCTGAGACAAAATTGCTAGGTGCCTGGGTGGGAAATAGTTCCCTTACTATTGCATCTATTTCGATGCTAGAAGGTGGTTCTATGCGCTGGAAGAATTTAAGCCTCTTCATAACAATTTTGTATGGCCTGCCCCATACATAATTTTCTGCTTCTGTGAGTAGTGCATCGAAACAAGCCTTTTTACTTCGGCGAATAGCCATCTTAAGCTCTCTGCGCTTTGCCTCAAATTCTAGACGGTGAGACTCAGAGTCTTCACTACTTCGAGTGCGCTGGGATCTTCTTCAAGATCGATGACACAGCTTACGGAGTTTGGCAATCTCTTCGTTCCACCAATATGCTGGTCTGTGGTTCTTGGGACAGGCATTTTTCCGGGGCATGCAGGCGTTGCACGCGTCGGTTAGCCAGGCGTTAAGCTCTTCTGCTGTATATGCCTCGATATTGTGCTGCTCAAGAGTTCTAGTGAAGACTTGGACATCTAACATTTTCGAATTGAATATTTGGGGTCTCGTTATCTGCCGTTCCGACCGCCGCTGATTATCAATTGTGCAGATAATTGCAATATGGTCGCTAGCTGTGTAATGGGGACTCAATACCCACTGTGCATGTGTGCAGAGTGCACTGGTGACGAAAGTTAGATCAATTATAGATCCTATATTGCCACGTTGGAATGTGAAGCCGTTGCCTGTGTTTAGGAGCGCCAAGTCGATTGACGCGAATGCTTCAAGAAGTGCTTGGCCTCTTGCATTGGTGGAGGAGCTGCCCCATTCCGCTGCCCATGCATTGAAATCCCCAGCAACAATTGCCGGCTTGTGGCATCGGATCTGATCCGACAGCTCTTCTATTACACCGCAGAATTCTCCGAGGCTATATGAGGAGGGTAGATAGCAGCTAAAAATCCAGTACTCTCTTATTTTGGCTCTAACAAAACCGTTGAAGGATGCAGAGAATTTTATCTGGCACGGTGTGGTCCCACATAACCAGATCGCGGCTTTTCCCGAATTGTTTTGTGCCCATGTCGTGGAAGTAAAACTTTTATAAGGCTCGCTGATAATAGCAACGTCTGCGCCGAGCTCTCTGACAGTCTGTGACAGCAAGTCTTGTGCTGCCTCGCAGTGTTTGAGATTTATTTGAATAAATCTCATTATTGTTTTGCTGTAGACATCCCTTTCGGCCCGTATGGGCACCACAACCATGTAAATGCATTCATATGTACATATTTACATATTTATGTATGTTATCATTACTATTGAATACGTATGCGTACATATGTACAATGTACATATTCAAATGTTTGTACACACTAGGCCTTAAAACCCATGAGTACACACATCTATGTACATATGTATGTATACATTTTCGGCAGGCAAGTGTGCATGCATATATGTATGTATGTAAGTACATTTGTCAATGCTGGCCGAGGAAACTAAGAAATTTGCAGAGTTCTTGCAAAGCTTTGGAATGGCGTGTTTGCTAAATTGTTGGTTAAATTATTAATCAACTTTTTTTCACGGGTTCTAGTCGTAGCATCGGCTGCCAAGTATCCTCAGCGCATGCTTTTTTTTTCTTTTTTCTTTAAATTACATATGTACAGTGACTTTATAGAAGTAAGTCCCAACGCCAAACCTAAGTACAGCCTATACCCGATAAACAACATTACGGATTGTGAGCTTTAATTATGAAAATCAATTATAAGCACTTATAAGAACATAAACATCCGTCAACGACAGTTGTCCATTTATTTATAAACAATGCATCGGATCGCGAACATTGATTTCCAAAAAATACTTACTAAGCACTTATAAGAGCAAAGCATCTACATAAATGCATAAATATCCATCAGCGACAATTGTCCACTTATAAACAATGCATGCATATATACACATATGTATATACTTTGCTCAAATCATATTTTATATACATAACAATCCTCTTATATACTTTAAACTTTTGGAGGTTTCGACATTCGAGACCAAACTCTGTATTTTTAGTTCTTAATTCACCATCTGACTATACGGTCGCAAAAATAAAGATCACTGTTTTAAAAACTCCGTTTACATCACCTGTATGAATTGACATCAATAAGTAAACGTCATTGTACATATGTAAGTATATTATTTTTCATACATACATATTTAATCTTATATACATATGTACATACATATGTTTTGTGCTATGTATATATTCATTTACCTGTAAAACCTTTGTGCGCAAATATGTCGGTACATACATACATATATATGTACATATCAGATTTAGTCTTGTAAACGTATGCATACATACATACATATATGGAAATGCGTATGTACATGTGTATGAACATATACACATATGTATGTATTTATGTATAAGAGTTACCCTTAAAAAAGTATGTGTACACAAGGGCGTCGCCTAGTACTGGCATGGGGTGTTACCTTCACTCCCCCAATATAGCGATCAATTTAGTGAGACTTCAAATCGAAATGTATTAACAAAATTCAGCTACACTTCAGTGACCCCCTGAATTCGTCGAATTCCTAGAGAGCTTCGCTCTACTCGGGTATCCTGTGACACCTCATTGCTTTTTTTCTTTTTTTTTCTCTTTCTTTTCTTCCTCTCTCTCCCACCTTAATCTCATTTTTTCTGCCTTGCAAATCACAAGCAACGCTCTTTTGTAGTTGTCTTGCAATTTCATAGTGTTCTTGTTGCAGTGTTTTGTTATTGTGATTTCTAACTCTCGTTTTCGTTTCACTCGTCGCCGTTATTTCCGCTCATATTGCAGTCTGTTGTGTGTCTGTAATTTAGAGTCTATATTCTCTTAGTCACTGCTCTTTTCTTTTAGCCCTTGTGCACCCTCAAAGTCTCTATTTCTTATTATTTCTGGACCTCAGAGTGAGTTATATATTTTAATACCAAACATTTCTCATTTTGTTTTATTTGTTTGATTACCAATTTTTTCTTATTACCTCATAATGACTGTTTGTTCGATTAAAAATTGTTTGCATCCCGCCCCACCCTTGAATAGTTTTATTTACTGTTGGTTGTGTAAAACTACAGTACATGTTAAGTGTGCCGGCTTTAGATGCAGGGTGAAGGATCTTTTAGATCAAAAAAAGGGTTTCAAATGGGGATGTGAGTCATGCCGGATCGTGGAAGATGAAATGGAACTTTTCATGCGGCAAACAAAGGATAATCTGCCAGTTTTCTCTAACTCTCGCAAGAGTTTAAAGCTGTTGAGTCTCAGTTTAGTAGTTTAACGCTACTGACTGAGTCTCGAAAGCGTAAGAAGGCGGGAGAACGGACTCCTGATTTGTCCTTGCGTTTGCCGGTCTCCACATCTATATCGGTTCCGACCCCTTCTCAACCAATGCAAACTCCAACTCCACAGACGATGTTTGTAGTGTCCGTTTTGTCTGGGCAAGAATCTACACCCATGGATATTGCCGACAGGGATCCTAATGTTAGTAATGCCGGAGTGCCACTTGTTGCAACTGATGCTACAATTAATGCGGTAGCACATGCAATACCTGGAATGCCGAAACCATTGGTGGGAGTGCCTCCTAAAAACACATTTTTGTTTCGAGACTTCTCCCTGATGCTACATCGGATGATGTCATGGCCCAAATTCGGGCTAAACTGAATGTCTCTAATATATCCATAGAAAAGTTTAAATTTTCATATTCTAGATTAATTTCTTCTTTTAAAATCAGTGTTCCAATTGAATTCTTTGACTGTATCTGCAGTTCTAGCTTCTGGCCGAAAAGCTTAATTGTGAAGGAGTTTACATCCAGAAAAATGAAGACACGGGGTCAAACAAGGATTCCTTCACCATCTATTCCTCTTTCTTCTTCATCTATTCCCACTCCTTCCCTGTCTATTCCTTCTTCTACTCTATCAAAAAACTAACAACTTCCTTCTCTGTCGGCTATCAGAATGTCAGAGGCCTTAATACTAAACTTACTAAACTCGTTGTAGATAGTCTGTCATTTGATTTTGACCTAATTGTCTTTACTGAGACTTGGTTAAAACCTGACGTTTTTGACGCCACAGTTTTACCCTCTAATTTCAATATTTTTAGACGTGATCGTACTGATCGTAGGGGTGGTGGAGTCTTATTGCCGTAGATTCCGCCCTATCATCGGGTCTGATAACAATACCTGTCTCAAGTAGTATCGAATTTATATGCGTTAAGGTATCTTTTACTCGTTTTTCAATTTTTGTTACCTGTTCTTACATTCCGCCCCAATCGGAATGTCCAACCTACTTACTACACTTAGAATCTATTAAATTTATACTTGAACTACTTTCTGACAGAGACTCATTAATTGTCCTTGGGGACTTTAACCTGCCCACTATAACTTGGTCAACACTTAATGGTAGCAAAACGTTGCTGCCCTCTGGCTGTCACGATTTTATTGATGGTCTGCTTGAGCTTTCGTTGGCCCAGCTGAATTCGATTCCTAATACGTCTGGCAGATTTCTGGATCTGATTTTTACTTCTGATCCCAGTTTTTGTGAAGTATCTAGAACTAGTCCAATGGTGTTACCAGAGGATAGTTTTCATCCAACTTTAGAGTTATCTATTGAGTTTCCCATTATACCTTGCAATGTGATGGTAATATATATCACTTTGGAGAGGCCAGCCTATGAGTATCAGATTATAACTGGACCAAGTGAGATTTAATACCTTTTCAATAATGTTTTCTTAATTTTTAACAAATCAATTTAAATAAGTAGAACAGACAAAGTACGGAAAATAAGTAGCTTAGGAATATGGGTTTGAATACAGTTCGGATACCTACCAGGCCATACAGTTTCATAGATCTCAAATAAATTGTTGTAGTGAGGTGAAATGAGAACTGTTCTTGCTGGAATCGTTACTAGCAAGTCCCTCTTTCAACGAATTACACATTCAAATACAGCTGATATAAATAAAGTACAGAGTGGTGGGTGTATTAATGCTGTTAAACTCTTATTGAAGGAGAAGTCCCAAATTTGTAAGGAAATTATTTTGATATTTAGAAGTTGAATCCAGAATTCGTGTTTACGAAATAGAATCATTAAATTATCTTCCATTGTCTTGAATTTTTCGTGGTTACGAAATATATTTACCTTTCGTTTTTTTGTTTTTTAAATATGGTCGTAAGACGAAGCCTAGAAAACTTGGCTTCTGCTATGCCAAGTAAAAATGCACTTGTATGCGCAATTTGCAATGGTACCAGTGGACAGACAGATATTGTAGAGACCCAATGTCGGCACACGTTTCATAAACACTGCCTAAAGAGTTGGCTCGAGAGCAATGAATCGTGTCCAAACTGTAGGCAACCTTGTTCGAAAAGTATAGTAGGTAGCAACGATAGATTGACTACAAATGTTCAACCCCCACGAGCTTCTCTGGGAGCAGAAAATTCTACCGCCTCAGGAGCAATACCAAAAAGACCCAATACACGAGCAAATACTCGCGCAAACCAAAATCAGAACTCAAGAATGGTGGGACTACCTCGACGTGAACAACAACAACGGAATCCAAGTACAAACCAGCCCCCAGTAGTGTCAGAAGAACGCATTCAACAACTTATTGCGAACTCATTAGAAACGTATCGAGTTAATATGGCATCGGTAATTACCGACGAAATTCGTAACGCTATGAGAAATTTAAGCATCACAGGAGTTCAGGCAGAAAAAAATACGTAGATTTGGGAGCTCTATACGTAGATACGTAGATCGGGGCTGAAAATACGTAGATCTACGTAAAAATACGTAGATTTTGCAGCACTGCCATTGGTGGGAGTGCCTCCTAAAAAACACATTTTTGTTTCGAGACTTCTCCCTGATGCTACATCGGATGATGTCATGGCCCACATTCGGGCTAAACTGAATGTCTCTAATATATCCATAGAAAAGTTTAAATTTTCATATTCTAGAGAAATTTCATCTCTTAAAATCAGTGTTCCAATTGAATTCTTTGACTGTATCTGCAGTTCTAGCTTCTGGCCGAAAAGCTTAATTGCGAAGGAGTTTACATCCAGAAAAATGAAGACACGGGGTCAAACAAGGATTCCTCCACCATCTATTCCTCTTTCTTCTTCATCTATTCCCACTCCTTCCTTATCTATTCCTTCTTCTACTCTATCAAAAAACTAACAACTTCCTTCTCTGTCGGCTATCAGAATGTCAGAGGCCATAAGACTAAACTTACTAAACTCGTTGTAGATAGTCTGTCATTTGATTTTGACCTAATTGTCTTTACTGACACCTGACGTTTTTGACACCACAGTTTTACCCTCTGATTTCAATATTTTTAGACGTGATCGTACTGATCACAGGGGTGGTGGAGTCTTATTGCCGTAGATTCCGCCCTATCATCGGGTCTGATAACAATACCTGTCTCAAGTAGTATCGAATTTATATGCGTTATCTTTTACTCGTTTTTAAATTTTTGTTACCTGTTCTTACATTCCGCCCCAATCGGAATGTCCAACCTACTTACTACACTTAGAATCTATTAAATTTATACTTGAACTACTTTCTGACAGAGACTCATTAATTGTCCTTGGGGACTTTAACCTGCCCACTATAACTTGGTCAACACTTAATGGTAGCAAAACGTTGCTGCCCTCTGGCTGTCACGATTTTATTGATGGTCTGCTTGAGCTTTCGTTGGCCCAGCTGAATTCGATTCCTAATACGTCTGGCAGATTTCTGGATCTGATTTTTACTTCTGATCCCAGTTTTTGTGAAGTATCTAGAACTAGTCCAATGGTGTTACCAGAGGATAGTTTTCATCCAACTTTAGAGTTATCTATTGAGTTTCCCATTATACCTTGCAATGTGATGGTAATATATATCACTTTGGAGAGGCCAGCCTATGAGTATCAGATTATAACTGGACCAAGTGAGATTTAATACCTTTTCAATAATGTTTTCTTAATTTTTAACAAATCAATTTAAATAAGTAGAACAGACAAAGTACGGAAAATAAGTAGCTTAGGAATATGGGTTTGAATACAGTTCGGATACCTACCAGGCCATACAGTTTCATAGATCTCAAATAAATTGTTGTAGTGAGGTGAAATGAGAACTGTTCTTGCTGGAATCGTTACTAGCAAGTCCCTCTTTCAACGAATTACACATTCAAATACAGCTGATATAAATAAAGTACAGAGTGGTGGGTGTATTAATGCTGTTAAACTCTTATTGAAGGAGAAGTCCCAAATTTGTAAGGAAAATATTTTGATATTTAGAAGTTGAATCCAGAATTCGTGTTTACGAAATAGAATCATTAAATTATCTTCCATTGTCTTGAATTTTTCGTGGTTACGAAATATATTTACCTTTCGTTTTTTTGTTTTTTAAATATGGTCGTAAGACGAAGCCTAGAAAACTTGGCTTCTGCTATGCCAAGTAAAAATGCACTTGTATGCGCAATTTGCAATGGTACCAGTGGACAGACAGATATTGTAGAGACCCAATGTCGGCACACGTTTCATAAACACTGCCTAAAGAGTTGGCTCGAGAGCAATGAATCGTGTCCAAACTGTAGGCAACCTTGTTCGAAAAGTATAGTAGGTAGCAACGATAGATTGACTACAAATGTTCAACCCCCACGAGCTTCTCTGGGAGCAGAAAATTCTACCGCCTCAGGAGCAATACCAAAAGACCCAATACACGAGCAAATACTCGCGCAAACCAAAATCAGAACTCAAGAATGGTGGGACTACCTCGACGTGAACAACAACAACGGAATCCAAGTACAAACCAGCCCCCAGTAGTGTCAGAAGAACGCATTCAACAACTTATTGCGAACTCATTAGAAACGTATCGAGTTAATATGGCATCGGTAATTACCGACGAAATTCGTAACGCTATGAGAAATTTAAGCATCACAGGAGTTCAGGCAGAAAAAAATACGTAGATTTGGGAGCTCTATACGTAGATACGTAGATCGGGGCTGAAAATACGTAGATCTACGTAAAAATACGTAGATTTTGCAGCACTGCCATTGGTGGGAGTGCCTCCTAAAAAACACATTTTTGTTTCGAGACTTCTCCCTGATGCTACATCGGATGATGTCATGGCCCACATTCGGGCTAAACTGAATGTCTCTAATATATCCATAGAAAAGTTTAAATTTTCATATTCTAGAGAAATTTCATCTCTTAAAATCAGTGTTCCAATTGAATTCTTTGACTGTATCTGCAGTTCTAGCTTCTGGCCGAAAAGCTTAATTGTGAAGGAGTTTACATCCAGAAAAATGAAGACACGGGGTCAAACAAGGATTCCTTCACCATCTATTCCTCTTTCTTCTTCATCTATTCCCACTCCTTCCCTGTCTATTCCTTCTTCTACTCTATCAAAAAACTAACAACTTCCTTCTCTGTCGGCTATCAGAATGTCAGAGGCCTTAATACTAAACTTACTAAACTCGTTGTAGATAGTCTGTCATTTGATTTTGACCTAATTGTCTTTACTGAGACTTGGTTAAAACCTGACGTTTTTGACGCCACAGTTTTACCCTCTAATTTCAATATTTTTAGACGTGATCGTACTGATCGTAGGGGTGGTGGAGTCTTATTGCCGTAGATTCCGCCCTATCATCGGGTCTGATAACAATACCTGTCTCAAGTAGTATCGAATTTATATGCGTTATCTTTTACTCGTTTTTCAATTTTTGTTACCTGTTCTTACATTCCGCCCCAATCGGAATGTCCAACCTACTTACTACACTTAGAATCTATTAAATTTATACTTGAACTACTTTCTGACAGAGACTCATTAATTGTCCTTGGGGACTTTAACCTGCCCACTATAACTTGGTCAACACTTAATGGTAGCAAAACGTTGCTGCCCTCTGGCTGTCACGATTTTATTGATGGTCTGCTTGAGCTTTCGTTGGCCCAGCTGAATTCGATTCCTAATACGTCTGGCAGATTTCTGGATCTGATTTTTACTTCTGATCCCAGTTTTTGTGAAGTATCTAGAACTAGTCCAATGGTGTTACCAGAGGATAGTTTTCATCCAACTTTAGAGTTATCTTTTGAGTTTCCCAGCCGCGAGCCCATGTCTCCTACGGTACGCTCCCGATGTTTTCGGAAGACTGACTTTGTCGCACTAAACAATGCCTTTCTTAATACCGATTGGACTAATTTATACACTTGTACGGATATGAACTCCGCCATTTCTTTATTTTATACCACTGTTGACTCAATCTTTAATGACTGTGTACCCCTAGTGTCTCCTGTGGTGACGCAAAAATTACCATGGTTTACGCGGGGGCTGTCAAAACTGAAGAATCTTAAGTCTAGGTATTACAAAAAGTATAAAGTCACGGGTCTATCATCGGATTGTAAGGGCGCGCTGTTTCAAACATTAAATTTTATAAATCTGCTAGCTAGACGAATATATTTGACATACACTATTTATATGGCGAATTGACCTTGAGCTTTTTTTTTGGAACCGAGCTTACACGATCCACTTCCATAGAAAAGCTCATACAAGAAAGTGCCCAAAAAATTGAGCTTGAATAGTGTGAGGAGAGTCTAGAATGGTCTGAGTGAGAATGCGGTCGTGCGAATAAGAGGAGGGAGAAAGCGAAAGAAAAATCGCAAGTGCAAGAAATGCACGTGGAGTTACGTAACACTCCATACCCCTCGTGGACATTACCTAAGTCCACGCCTCTTTCTCAAGTTCCAACTATGATGAAGGAACAATAAAATTAATTCGCCACTGCCAGCGCGGTCTTGCCATCATTAAAGGCAAGCGCGTACCCATGGTGTTAGCCACTATAAGGCAGAGCGACCAGTGCCAGACGACGACCCCATCCATGGTTTCAAGTCGAACTTTTGGGACTGCGACCAAATAAATGTCGACCCAGTTTTTGACCTGACCAGAGGATAAATTGTTGGAGAGCTATTTGGCCATAAGTGCGCACACCTATCGTTGTGTGGAGCGTAGCCAGCCAATCTAATTCCTAGGCGAACCCTCGTTGGAGTGGATGATTCACCTTAGGACACGGGATAGCCCCTCGCAACCATTACTGGAGATTTCTTGTGAAAGACGTTGTCGCCGACTCCAAACCCAGCATTGAGGAAACCTAACCGTAGTTGGCCTTCAACCAGCCGTTCTTTTTTTCTTTAAGTATCGTACAAACATGTGTGAATATTTATAAGCCTCCAATTTATAATTAGCTTTCTATATAGCAGGTGTTAAGCGTTATTCTTGTTGGTAATGAGAAGCAAGTTATATTCCGGTCCCTCTTAATAACTTTAACAGCCTCTAGTGCTCCACCCATCATCAGGCCTGCTGACTGGATTGGACTCTACAAACTGTAAGTACGGCATAGCCGCAGTAAATCTATTGGCAAAATATAACCGCTTGCCGTGACCACAGAGTTAGTTTATGTGTAAATTTTGAATCTGAAATGAATGCCTAACGTAAAATCTAGTTTAAATCGAATTCATGCCTATAAATCTACCCACACATTTTTGTACGATTACTTTCACCAAATTAGTTAGGAATTAAATATATTTGAAACTATTGTTAATATTATTATTACATAAGTGGGATATGAAATCCGATGTGCTCTTCTTATCTTAAAGGCGTATGGCCTTTTGTTCTTTGAATTTAATATATGTATGAAATGATGAATTGCTGAGTTAGTTTATTTGGGCACATGCCGTAAGAGATTTAACAGCCACAATAAGGGTAATATCGAGATTCCTTAGGTATTACAAGGTTGGGTGGGTATAGAGAAGGCCATGACATCTAAGTCCTTCGAATAACAACCATTACCTCTGCACAAAGATCCCTAATTAGGTGTAGTTCTTTATTCCTTATCTCTGTCTTCGTTTTATCTATGTAGCGCATGTTTTGGGAGAGCACAAGAACCACCCCATTTTCCCTGAGCTCAGCCGAGCCACTTGTTAGAAAGACAGAGAGTGCACTCCAACACCCGCGTGTTCGTTACATAATAAATGGCGCCCAACGTGGGGCACGAGAAAGCAAGGATTTTTTTTTTTTGCCTCACGTGTCCTTAAACCCCTCCTTTAATCCCACAACACTTTATACCTTGCAATATGATGGTAATATATATCACTTTGGAGAGGCCAGCCTATGAGTATCAGATTATAACTGGACCAAGTGAAATTTAATACCTTTTCAATAATGTTTTCTTAATTTTTAACAAATCAATTTAAATAAGTAGAACAGACAAAGTACGGAAAATAAGTAGCTTAGGAATATGGGTTTGAATACAGTTCGGATACCTACCAGGCCATACAGTTTCATAGATCTCAAATAAATTGTTGTAGTGAGGTGAAATGAGAACTGTTCTTGCTGGAATCGTTACTAGCAAGTCCCTCTTTCAACGAATTACACATTCAAATACAGCTGATATAAATAAAGTGCAGAGTGGTGGGTGTATTAATGCTGTTAAACTCTTATTGAAGGAGAAGTCCCAAATTTGTAAGGAAATTATTTTGATATTTAGAAGTTGAATCCAGAATTCGTGTTTACGAAATAGAATCATTAAATTATCTTCCATTGTCTTGTATTTTTCGTGGTTACGAAATATATTTACCTTTCGTTTTTTTGTTTTTAAATATGGTCGTAAGACGAAGCCTAGAAAACTTGGCTTCTGCTATGCCAAGTAAAAATGCACTTGTATGCGCAATTTGCAATGGTACCAGTGGACAGACAGATATTGTAGAGACCCAATGTCGGCACACGTTTCATAAACACTGCCTAAAGAGTTGGCTCGAGAGCAATGAATCGTGTCCAAACTGTAGGCAACCTTGTTCGAAAAGTATAGTAGGTAGCAACGATAGATTGACTACAAATGTTCAACCCCCACGAGCTTCTCTGGGAGCAGAAAATTCTACCGCCTCAGGAGCAATACCAAAAGACCCAATACACGAGCAAATACTCGCGCAAACCAAAATCAGAACTCAAGAATGGTGGGACTACCTCGACGTGAACAACAACAACGGAATCCAAGTACAAACCAGCCCCCAGTATTGTCAGAAGAACGCATTCAACAACTTATTGCGAACTCATTAGAAACGTATCGAGTTAATATGGCATCGGTAATTAACGACGAAATTCGTAACGCTATGAGAAATTTAAGCATCACAGGAGTTCAGGCAAAAAAAATACGTAGATTTGGGAGCTCTATACGTAGATACGTAGATCGGGGCTGAAAATACGTAGATCTACGTAAAAATACGTAGATTTTGCAGCACTGCCATTGGTGGGAGTGCCTCCTAAAAAACACATTTTTGTTTCGAGACTTCTCCCTGATGCTACATCGGATGATGTCATGGCCCACATTCGGGCTAAACTGAATGTCTCTAATATATCCATAGAAAAGTTTAAATTTTCATATTCTAGAGAAATTTCATCTCTTAAAATCAGTGTTCCAATTGAATTCTTTGACTGTATCTGCAGTTCTAGCTTCTGGCCGAAAAGCTTAATTGTGAAGGAGTTTACATCCAGAAAAATGAAGACACGGGGTCAAACAAGGATTCCTCCACCATCTATTCCTCTTTCTTCTTCATCTATTCCCACTCCTTCCTTATCTATTCCTTCTTCTACTCTATCAAAAAACTAACAACTTCCTTCTCTGTCGGCTATCAGAATGTCAGAGGCCTTAAGACTAAACTTACTAAACTCGTTGTAGATAGTCTGTCATTTGATTTTGACCTAATTGTCTTTACTGACACCTGACGTTTTTGACGCCACAGTTTTACCCTCTGATTTCAATATTTTTAGACGTGATCGTACTGATCATAGGGGTGGTGGAGTCTTATTGCCGTAGATTCCGCCCTATCATCGGGTCTGATAACAATACCTGTCTCAAGTAGTATCGAATTTATATGCGTTATCTTTTACTCGTTTTTCAATTTTTGTTACCTGTTCTTACATTCCGCCCCAATCGGAATGTCCAACCTACTTACTACACTTAGAATCTATTAAATTTATACTTGAACTACTTTCTGACAGAGACTCATTAATTGTCCTTGGGGACTTTAACCTGCCCACTATAACTTGGTCAACACTTAATGGTAGCAAAACGTTGCTGCCCTCTGGCTGTCACGATTTTATTGATGGTCTGCTTGAGCTTTCGTTGGCCCAGCTGAATTCGATTCCTAATACGTCTGGCAGATTTCTGGATCTGATTTTTACTTCTGATCCCAGTTTTTGTGAAGTATCTAGAACTAGTCCAATGGTGTTACCAGAGGATAGTTTTCATCCAACTTTAGAGTTATCTATTGAGTTTCCCAGCACGAGCACGTGGGGCACGAGAAAGCAAGGATTTTTTTTTTTGCCCTACGTGTCCTTAAACCCCTCCTTTAATCCCACAACACATTATACCTTGCAATATGATGGTGATATATATTATCACTTTGGAGAGGCCAGCCTATGAGTATCAGATTATAACTGGACCAAGTGAGATTTAATACCTTTTCAATAATGTTTTCTTAATTTTTAACAAATCAATTTAAATAAGTAGAACAGACAAAGTACGGAAAATAAGTAGCTTAGGAATATGGGTTTGAATACAGTTCGGATACCTACCAGGCCATACAGTTTCATAGATCTCAAATAAATTGTTGTAGTGAGGTGAAATGAGAACTGTTCTTGCTGGAATCGTTACTAGCAAGTCCCTCTTTCAACGAATTACACATTCAAATACAGCTGATATAAATAAAGTGCAGAGTGGTGGGTGTATTAATGCTGTTAAACTCTTATTGAAGGAGAAGTCCCAAATTTGTAAGGAAATTATTTTGATATTTAGAAGTTGAATCCAGAATTCGTGTTTACGAAATAGAATCATTAAATTATCTTCCATTGTCTTGTATTTTTCGTGGTTACGAAATATATTTACCTTTCGTTTTTTTGTTTTTAAATATGGTCGTAAGACGAAGCCTAGAAAACTTGGTGCTATGCCAAGTGAAAATGCACTTGTATGCGCAATTTGCAATGGTACCAGTGAACAGACAGATATTGTAGAGACCCAATGTCGGCACACGTTTCATAAACACTGCCTAAAGAGTTGGCTCGAGAGCAATGAATCGTGTCCAAACTGTAGGCAACCTTGTTCGAAAAGTATAGTAGGTAGCAACGATAGATTGACTACAAATGTTCAACCCCCACGAGCTTCTCTGGGAGCAGAAAATTCTACCGCCTCAGGAGCAATACCAAAAAGACCCAATACACGAGCAAATACTCGCGCAAACCAAAATCAGAACTCAAGAATGGTGGGACTACCTCGACGTGAACAACCACGGAATCCAAGTACAAACCAGCCCCCAGTAGTGTCAGAAGAACGCATTCAACAACTTAATGCGAACTCAATAAAAACTTATCGAGTTAATATGGCATCGGTATTTACCGACGAAATTCGTAAGGCCATGAGAAATTTAAGCATCACAGGAGTTCAGGCGGAACCCAATGATGAACCTCAACTAGTGTGGGACTTTCCAGCACCCTCAGTTGCTCCTCGAAGAAGTCTTGAGAATAGTATTAGAACTCGACCATTGAATATTCGGAGTAATCCAACTGCAACTGACCAAGAGATATTACCAGAACGACCCGATCGAGTATCAAGTATAATTTTTAACTGGCATATACGATTCACGGGGTCTTCAAAAGATATAACTGTAGAAGATTTTATTTATCGAGTGAATTGTTTAACAACTCAAAGTTTAAATGGAGACTTTAACTTGCTTTATAAATTCTCGGATTCTCGGGACCAGCCCTAATATTTTTCTGGCGATGTCATCGAACTTCGAATGAAATGAACTGGTTCGATCTATGCATTCGTTTAAGAGATAGGTATAAAGACCAAAGGTCAGACAGAGACATTATGGATGCCCTTCGCAGACGCAAGCAGGCCTCCAATGAAAATTTTGATGAATTCCTCGACTCGATGTTGGCTATTACAGATGCTTTGCGAGAACTTTTAAACGATTCAGAATTTATAGCTGAAGTGCGAAACAATTTAAGACCCGACTTATTCCATGAAATTTTACATGTAGAGACCCCAAACTTAGCTGCTTTGCGTAGGGAATGTCATAAACATGAAGAATTTTTCCGTAGCTTTCGGTCAAGACAGGTAACTCGTCAAATAGGCAGTAAACGTATGGTGAATGCGATAGTGCATGATGAACCAGTAGTTGAACAGCTAGATGACGAATCAGATGATCTTATTGATATGTGTGCATTGCGTGCACCAGAGAAAATAAAATGCTGGAATTGTGACGAATTAGGACATGGTTATCAGAACTGTTTGCAACAACGCCGCATATTTTGTTATGGGTGTGGGCTAGTAGATGTGTATAAACCAAATTGTTTAAAATGTAATCCGCGTACGGGAAACCAGTCGCAGGATATCCGCCGATTGGTGAAGAGGGATGTCCGCCCGTAGTCTTGGATAAACCAAAGAATTTAATAGTCAACTCAGCCGTGACCGTAACTAAAAACTCTGACTTACATAATACTAAACAATTCAAACGCTTGCAAGAGTATACGAAGCGAAGATCTGAAATATTTTAGGATACTGTGCAGCACTCGCGATCTAATCAACGATTGCGAACGTTTTGGACGAATAGACACAAGCTAAAGAAAATTACCATATCAGCCATAATTAACCCGGAGAACGATTTACGACCTTTTATTGATTTATCAATATGTGGACAAATTTACACTACTTTACTAGACAGTGGTGCTAACAAAAGTGTACTAGGAGGAGAATTAGCAACAAAACTTATGACCACCAAGCAATATTGCCCTAAAACGCGCGGTAACGTTAGGACAGCCGATGGACAATCGCAACAGGTTGTTGGTACGATTACGAGCAATCTCACTTATAACTCGAAAAGCGCCAACTCAGAATTTCTCATAGTACCGACTATTACTCAAAATATAATTTGTGGTATGGACTTCTGGAGAACATTTCGTCTATCCATTTCTCACGTCCAATCAGACCCTGAAATTGCCGAAGTTTCGTTTGAAGAGGATCAATTTCCATTAACAGCTAGTCAACATAGTCAATTACAAACTGTTATAAATGGATTTCCAACTTTTGAAAGAGATGGCTTAGGTTTCACGACCCTGATAGAACATGTTATTGATACCGAAAACGCAAAGCCAATTAAACAAAAATTTTACCCAATATCACCAGCGAAAGAAAACTTATTAGAGCGAAGCTCTTTTAGGCGCGTTGGGGTAGGAAATTATTTTTAAAATTAGTCAGATCTGCAGCGCGTCAGATTTTTTTCTTGTAGCGCAATAAAACGGTAATTTATCCATTAATTGCTAAATGCCAATGTAGTTCTGAAGGTGTGTGCTGGCCTCCCCTGCACCTGGCCCGTGGTTCAAATGCTGTGGAGGTCGTAGAATATTTTCGTTTTTTTTTTTTCTATACCCTTGCAGAGGGTATTATAAAATTGGTCAGATGTTTGTAACGCACAGAAGGAGACGTTTCCGACCCCATAAAGTATATATATTCTTGATCAGCATGAGAAGCTGAGTCGATATAGCCATGTCCGTCTGTCCGTTCGTCCGTCCGTCTGTGCAAATTAACTTCACGCTGGCATCTTAAGAGCTATCGGAATGAAATTTCATATTTGAGCTACTTTTAGCCGGGAGATGATAAAGTATAAAAATTGTCAGGATCGGCCTACTATATCATATAGCTCTAGAACAAAAATTTTTGCAAAAATTGGAGTATCCCCATGAAATTTACCAATATAATAGAATTTGATATAAAATCTCAGATCCCAAAATTTGAATTTAATCGGATAAATAGAAGACAAGTTACAGTCAATACAAATCGGTTCTACATCATCAGCAAATCAAACAGAGCACATGCATACACATACATACATACGTGTAGCGCTACACAATTTTTGTTCTAGAGCTATATGATATAGTAGTTAGTTATATAAATAGGTTCAAATAGCCATGTCCGTCCGTCCGTCCGTCCGTATGTCCGTCCGTCCGTCCGTCTGGATCAACGCGAACTCCTCCGAAACCGTAAGAGCTACAGAGATGAAATTTTGCACGTAGGCTTGTATATACTGCAGGCGTTGTATATCTCGGATTCAGCCGGATCGGACCACTATATCATATAGCTCCCATACAAACGTAAAAGTCACGAACAGTGACTTTTCTCAATAACTTCGTTATTTTATCAGCAATTGTCATAAAAGTTGGTGTTGGTCAGTTTTGTCTTCTTATAATTAATTGTGCCAAAGTTGATCAAGATCGGGTGACTATATCATATAGCTCCCATACAAACGGCAAAGTCACGAACAGTGACTCAATAACTTCGTTACTTTTTAAGCTATTGTCGTGAAATTAAATATAAGTAAGTTTATTGTAACTATAAACGACTGTACCAAATTTGGTCAAGATCAGGTGCCTATATCATATAGCTCCCATAGAAACGATCGGTGGAAAACAGTGACTTTCATCAAAAAGTTCGTTATATCCTATGCTAAGATTGAAGGCCGTTCTTTCGCAAACATTACCCTTTTTAAATAAAACAGTTAGTTTAGATAAAAGAGCTACTAAAAAACATGCAAGGGTATACAAACTTTGACACGGTCGAAGTTAGCCCCGGCCCTCTGGTTTTTATACCCTTGCAGAGGGTATTATAAAATTGGTCAGATGTTTGTAACGCACAGAAGGAGACGTTTCCGACCCCATAAAGTATATATATTCTTGATCAGCATGAGAAGCTGAGTCGATATACCCATGTCCGTCTGTCCGTCGGTGCGTACGCGTTTTACTCAGCCATGAAATTTTTTTCGGGGCTTATTTTTACCCAGGTGAGATAAAGTATGAAAATCATCGGGATCGGACTACTATATCATATAGCTCTGAAACAAAAATTTTTGCTAAAATTGGAATATCCCCATGAAATTTACCAATATAATAGAATTTGGTATAAAATCTCAGATCCCAAAATTTGAACTTGATCGGATAAATATAACACAAGTTACAGTCAATACAAATCGGTTCTACGTCATCAGCAAATCAAACAGTACCACACACAGACGTAGCGCTACACGAACTGTATGTATGTATGTGTGTGCGTGTTTTACTTTGCTTACGGAATGATATAAGAAAAATTTGGAGTAAAAAAAGTAATAATTTGAATGTTTTGTTTGTGTAGTGATGAATTGAGTTGCAGGGAAAAAAATTTCAAAATGTAAAAATATTATTGCCAAGGACTGCAAGGGTATATAAACTTTGGCATAGCCCAAGTTAGCTTCTTTGATATTTTTTCTCTTGTTTTCGTTTCACTCGTCGCCGTTATTTGCGCTCATATTGCAGTCTGATGTGTGTCTGTAATTTAGAGTCTATATTCTCTTAGTCAGTGCTCTTTTCTTTTAGCCATTGTGCACCCTCAAAATCTCTATTTCTTATTATTTCTGGACCTCAGAGTGAGTTATATATTTTAATACCAAACATTTCTCATTTTTCAGTTTTATTTGTTTGATTACCAATTTTTTCTTATTTTCTTATTCTTATTTTTCTTATCTCATAATGACTGTTTGTTCGATTAAAAATTGTTTGCATCCCGCCCCACCCTTGAATAGTTTTATTTACTGTTGGTTGTGTAAAACTACAGTACATGTTAAGTGTGCCGGCTTTACATGCAGGGTGAAGGATCTTTTAGATAACAATGAAGTAAGTAAGTCGTCTCGCCGACTTAGGTATACAAATATTTCAAATTTGTAATAACAAATGCATTTGCCTATTTCAAAAAAGTTCTGTTTACAAGCTTTTTACAAGCATATCTTAGTATCTCGCTCACTCATGCATATGAGCACCTTAGCGCCACCACCTGCCAACGGACAACTCCGGCCTTGTGGAAAAACGGTTTTATGCATAACTTGGCTATTTTTGTCCGATTTTGATTAAATTTGGTATTTTGCTGGGTATTAGTATTAAATTAAAGTGTGGCAAATTTGATTGCACAAGGTTAAAGATAAGGGGAGATAATCGAGTTTTTCAAATTTCGGGGGCGGAAAGGGGCTTGGCAAAATCTTTATAATTACAAAATGTGCGTAATTACTAAGCAAATATACATACCAAATATGGTGTTTCTAGCTGCAATAGTTTTTGAGATAAACGTTTTTTTTTAATTGCGGGGGCGGAAAGGGGCGTGGCAAAAATTTGAAACAAACTCGATCACTCTACATACTACACGAGCCCACATTCTAAATTTGGTGGCTCTATCTCTTATAGTCTCCGAGATCTAGGCGTTCATACGGACGGACAGACGGACGGACGGACGGACGGACAGACGGACGGACAGACGGACATGGCTAGATCGACTCGGCTGTTGATACTGATCAAGAATATATATACTTTATGGGGTCGGAAAAGTTTCCTTCTGCCTGTTACATACATTTTGGCGACTTTAATATACCTTTTCACCCTATGGGTGTATGGTATAAAAAGGGTTTCAAATGGGGATGTGAGTCATGCCGGATCGTGGAAGATGAAATGGAACTTTTCATGCGGCGAACAAAGGATAACCTGATGAGTCTGTCTGCCAGTTTTCTTAAATTCTCGCAAGCTGTTGAGTCTCAGTTTAGTAGTTTAACGCTACTGACTGAGTCTCGAAAGCGTAAGAAGGCGGGAGAACGGACTCCTGATTTGTCCTTGCGTTTGCCGGCCTCCACATCTATATCGATTCCGACCCCTTCTCAACCAATGCAAACTCCAACTCCACAGACGATGTCTGTAGTGTCCGTTTTGTCTGGGCCAGAATCTACACCCATGGATATTGCCGACAGGGATCCTAATGTTAGTAATGCCGGAGTGCCACTTGTTGCAACTGATGCTACAATTAATGCGGTAGCTGATGCAATACCTGGAATGCCGAAACCATTGGTGGGAGTGCCTCCTAAAAAACACATTTTTGTTTCGAGACTTCTCCCTGATGCTACATCGGATGATGTCATGGCCCACATTCGGGCTAAACTGAATGTCTCTAATATATCCATAGAAAAGTTTAAATTTTCATATTCTAGAGCAATTTCATCTTTTAATATCAGTGTTCCAATTGAATTCTTTGACTGTATCTGCAGTTCTAGCTTCTGGCCGAAATGCTTAATTGTGAAGGAGTTTACATCCAGAAAAATGAAGACATGGGGTCAAACAAGGATTCCTCCACCATCTATTCCTCTTTCTTCTTCATCTATTCCCACTCCTTCTTTATCTATTCCTTCTTCTACTCTATCAAAAAATTAACAACTTCCTTCTCTGTCGGCTATCAGAATGTCAGAGGCCTTAATACTAAACTTACTAAACTCGTTGTAGATAGTCTGTCATTTGATTTTGACCTAATTGTCTTTACTGACACTTGGTTAAAACCTGACGTTTTTGACGCCACAGTTTTACCCTCTAATTTCAATATTTTTAGACGTGATCGTACTGATCGTAGGGGTGGTGGAGTCTTATTGCCGTAGATTCCGCCCTATCATCGGGTCTGATAACAATACCTGTCTCAAGTAGTATCGAATTTATATGCGTTATCTTTTACTCGTTTTTCAATTTTTGTTACCTGTTCTTACATTCCGCCCCAATCGGAATGTCCAACCTACTTACTACACTTAGAATCTATTAAATTTATACTTGAACTACTTTCTGACAGAGACTCATTAATTGTCCTTGGGGACTTTAACCTGCCCACTATAACTTGGTCAACACTTAATGGTAGCAAAACGTTGCTGCCCTCTGGCTGTCACGATTTTATTGATGGTCTGCTTGAGCTTTCGTTGGCCCAGCTGAATTCGATTCCTAATACGTCTGGCAGATTTCTGGATCTGATTTTTACTTCTGATCCCAGTTTTTGTGAAGTATCTAGAACTAGTCCAATGGTGTTACCAGAGGATAGTTTTCATCCAACTTTAGAGTTATCTATTGAGTTTCCCAGCACGAGCACGTGGGGCACGAGAAAGCAAGGATTTTTTTTTTTGCCCTACGTGTCCTTAAACCCCTCCTTTAATCCCACAACACATTATACCTTGCAATATGATGGTAATATATATCACTTTGGAGAGGCCAGCCTATGAGTATCAGATTATAACTGGACCAAGTGAGATTTAATGCCTTTTCAATAATGTTTTCTTAATTTTTAACAAATCAATTTAAATAAGTAGAACAGACAAAGTACGGAAAATAAGTAGCTTAGGAATATGGGTTTGAATACAGTTCGGATACCTACCAGGCCATACAGTTTCATAGATCTCAAATAAATTGTTGTAGTGAGGTGAAATGAGAACTGTTCTTGCTGGAATCGTTACTAGCAAGTCCCTCTTTCAACGAATTACACATTCAAATACAGCTGATATAAATAAAGTGCAGAGTGGTGGGTGTATTAATGCTGTTAAACTCTTATTGAAGGAGAAGTCCCAAATTTGTAAGGAAATTATTTTGATATTTAGAAGTTGAATCCAGAATTCGTGTTTACGAAATAGAATCATTAAATTATTTCCATTGTCTTGTATTTTTCGTGGTTACGAAATATATTTACCTTTCGTTTTTTTGTTTTTAAATATGGTCGTAAGACGAAGCCTAGAAAACTTGGCTTCTGCTATGCCAAGTAAAAATGCACTTGTATGCGCAATTTGCAATGGTACCAGTGGACAGACAGATATTGTAGAGACCCAATGTCGGCACATCTATATCGATTCCGACCCCTTCTCAACCAATGCAAACTCCAACTCCACAGACGATGTCTGTAGTGTCCGTTTTGTCTGGGCAAGAATCTACACCCATGGATATTGCCGACAGGGATCCTAATGTTAGTAATGCCGGAGTGCCACTTGTTGCAACTGATGCTACAATTAATGCGGTAGCTGATGCAATACCTGGAATGCCGAAACCATTGGTGGGAGTGCCTCCTAAAAAACACATTTTTGTTTCGAGACTTCTCCCTGATGCTACATCGGATGATGTCATGGCCCACATTCGGGCTAAACTGAATGTCTCTAATATATCCATAGAAAAGTTTAAATTTTCATATTCTAGAGCAATTTCATCTTTTAATATCAGTGTTCCAATTGAATTCTTTGACTGTATCTGCAGTTCTAGCTTCTGGCCGAAATGCTTAATTGTGAAGGAGTTTACATCCAGAAAAATGAAGACATGGGGTCAAACAAGGATTCCTCCACCATCTATTCCTCTTTCTTCTTCATCTATTCCCACTCCTTCCTTATCTATTCCTTCTTCTACTCTATCAAAAAAATTAACAACTTCCTTCTCTGTCGGCTATCAGAATGTCAGAGGCCTTAATACTAAACTTACTAAACTCGTTGTAGATAGTCTGTCATTTGATTTTGACCTAATTGTCTTTACTGACACTTGGTTAAAACCTGACGTTTTTGACGCCACAGTTTTACCCTCTAATTTCAATATTTTTAGACGTGATCGTACTGATCGTAGGGGTGGTGGAGTCTTATTGCCGTAGATTCCGCCCTATCATCGGGTCTGATAACAATACCTGTCTCAAGTAGTATCGAATTTATATGCGTTATCTTTTACTCGTTTTTCAATTTTTGTTACCTGTTCTTACATTCCGCCCCAATCGGAATGTCCAACCTACTACTACACTTAGAATCTATTAAATTTATACTTGAACTACTTTCTGACAGAGACTCATTAATTGTCCTTGGGGACTTTAACCTGCCCACTATAACTTGGTCAACACTTAATGGTAGCAAAACGTTGCTGCCCTCTGGCTGTCACGATTTTATTGATGGTCTGCTTGAGCTTTCGTTGGCCCAGCTGAATTCGATTCCTAATACGTCTGGCAGATTTCTGGATCTGATTTTTACTTCTGATCCCAGTTTTTGTGAAGTATCTAGAACTAGTCCAATGGTGTTACCAGAGGATAGTTTTCATCCAACTTTAGAGTTATCTATTGAGTTTCCCAGCACGAGCTCGTGGGGCACGAGAAAGCAAGGATTTTTTTTTGCCCTACGTGTCCTTAAACCCCTCCTTTAATCCCACAACACATTATACCTTGCAATATGATGGTAATATATATCACTTTGGAGAGGCCAGCCTATGAGTATCAGATTATAACTGGACCAAGTGAGATTTAATGCCTTTTCAATAATGTTTTCTTAATTTTTAACAAATCAATTTAAATAAGTAGAACAGACAAAGTACGGAAAATAAGTAGCTTAGGAATATGGGTTTGAATACAGTTCGGATACCTACCAGGCCATACAGTTTCATAGATCTCAAATAAATTGTTGTAGTGAGGTGAAATGAGAACTGTTCTTGCTGGAATCGTTACTAGCAAGTCCCTCTTTCAACGAATTACACATTCAAATACAGCTGATATAAATAAAGTGCAGAGTGGTGGGTGTATTAATGCTGTTAAACTCTTATTGAAGGAGAAGTCCCAAATTTGTAAGGAAATTATTTTGATATTTAGAAGTTGAATCCAGAATTCGTGTTTACGAAATAGAATCATTAAATTATTTCCATTGTCTTGTATTTTTCGTGGTTACGAAATATATTTACCTTTCGTTTTTTTGTTTTTAAATATGGTCGTAAGACGAAGCCTAGAAAACTTGGCTTCTGCTATGCCAAGTAAAAATGCACTTGTATGCGCAATTTGCAATGGTACCAGTGGACAGACAGATATTGTAGAGACCCAATGTCGGCACACGTTTCATAAACACTGCCTAAAGAGTTGGCTCGAGAGCAATGAATCGTGTCCAAACTGTAGGCAACCTTGTTCGAGAAGTATAGTAGGTAGCAACGATAGATTGACTACAAATGTTCAACCCCCACGAGCTTCTCTGGGAGCAGAAAATTCTACCGCCTCAGGAGCAATACCAAAAGACCCAATACACGAGCAAATACTCGCGCAAACCAAAATCAGAACTCAAGAATGGTGGGACTACCTCGACGTGAACAACCACGGAATCCAAGTACAAACCAGCCCCCAGTAGTGTCAGAAGAACGCATTCAACAACTTATTGCGAACTCATTAGAAACGTATCGAGTTAATATGGCATCGGTAATTACCGACGAAATTCGTAACGCTATGAGAAATTTAAGCATCACAGGAGTTCAGGCAGAAAAAAATACGTAGATTTGGGAGCTCTATACGTAGATACGTAGATCGGGGCTGAAAATACGTAGATCTACGTAAAAATACGTAGATTTTGCAGCACTGCCATTGGTGGGAGTGCCTCCTAAAAAACACATTTTTGTTTCGAGACTTCTCCCTGATGCTACATCGGATGATGTCATGGCCCACATTCGGGCTAAACTGAATGTCTCTAATATATCCATAGAAAAGTTTAAATTTTCATATTCTAGAGAAATTTCATCTCTTAAAATCAGTGTTCCAATTGAATTCTTTGACTGTATCTGCAGTTCTAGCTTCTGGCCGAAAAGCTTAATTGTGAAGGAGTTTACATCCAGAAAAATGAAGACACGGGGTCAAACAAGGATTCCTCCACCATCTATTCCTCTTTCTTCTTCATCTATTCCCACTCCTTCCTTATCTATTCCTTCTTCTACTCTATCAAAAAATTAACAACTTC
The DNA here is from genome assembly GCA_018152135.1 of Drosophila paulistorum. Lineage (NCBI taxonomy): Eukaryota > Metazoa > Arthropoda > Insecta > Diptera > Drosophilidae > Drosophila > Drosophila paulistorum. The sequence goes on along the minus strand of JAECXG010000394.1, from coordinate 906,994 downwards.
CTTCTCTGTCGGCTATCAGAATGTCAGAGGCCTTAAGACTAAACTTACTAAACTCGTTGTAGATAGTCTGTCATTTGATTTTGACCTAATTGTCTTTACTGACACCTGACGTTTTTGACGCCACAGTTTTACCCTCTGATTTCAATATTTTTAGACGTGATCGTACTGATCATAGGGGTGGTGGAGTCTTATTGCCGTAGATTCCGCCCTATCATCGGGTCTGATAACAATACCTGTCTCAAGTAGTATCGAATTTATATGCGTTATCTTTTACTCGTTTTTCAATTTTTGTTACCTGTTCTTACATTCCGCCCCAATCGGAATGTCCAACCTACTTACTACACTTAGAATCTATTAAATTTATACTTGAACTACTTTCTGACAGAGACTCATTAATTGTCCTTGGGGACTTTAACCTGCCCACTATAACTTGGTCAACACTTAATGGTAGCAAAACGTTGCTGCCCTCTGGCTGTCACGATTTTATTGATGGTCTGCTTGAGCTTTCGTTGGCCCAGCTGAATTCGATTCCTAATACGTCTGGCAGATTTCTGGATCTGATTTTTACTTCTGATCCCAGTTTTTGTGAAGTATCTAGAACTAGTCCAATGGTGTTACCAGAGGATAGTTTTCATCCAACTTTAGAGTTATCTATTGAGTTTCCCAGCACGAGCACGTGGGGCACGAGAAAGCAAGGATTTTTTTTTTGCCCTACGTGTCCTTAAACCCCTCCTTTAATCCCACAACACATTATACCTTGCAATATGATGGTAATATATATCACTTTGGAGAGGCCAGCCTATGAGTATCAGATTATAACTGGACTAAGTGAGATTTAATACCTTTTCAATAATGTTTTCTTAATTTTTAACAAATCAATTTAAATAAGTAGAACAGACAAAGTACGGAAAATAAGTAGCTTAGGAATATGGGTTTGAATACAGTTCGGATACCTACCAGGCCATACAGTTTCATAGATCTCAAATAAATTGTTGTAGTGAGGTGAAATGAGAACTGTTCTTGCTGGAATCGTTACTAGCAAGTCCCTCTTTCAACGAATTACACATTCAAATACAGCTGATATAAATAAAGTGCAGAGTGGTGGGTGTATTAATGCTGTTAAACTCTTATTGAAGGAGAAGTCCCAAATTTGTAAGGAAATTATTTTGATATTTAGAAGTTGAATCCAGAATTCGTGTTTACGAAATAGAATCATTAAATTATTTCCATTGTCTTGTATTTTACGTGGTTACGAAATATATTTACCTTTCGTTTTTTTGTTTTTAAATATGGTCGTAAGACGAAGCCTAGAAAACTTGGCTTCTGCTATGCCAAGTAAAAATGCACTTGTATGCGCAATTTGCAATGGTACCAGTGGACAGACAGATATTGTAGAGACCCAATGTCGGCACACGTTTCATAAACACTGCCTAAAGAGTTGGCTCGAGAGCAATGAATCGTGTCCAAACTGTAGGCAACCTTGTTCGAGAAGTATAGTAGGTAGCAACGATAGATTGACTACAAATGTTCAACCCCCACGAGCTTCTCTGGGAGCAGAAAATTCTACCGCCTCAGGAGCAATACCAAAAAGACCCAATACACGAGCAAATACTCGCGCAAACCAAAATCAGAACTCAAGAATGGTGGGACTACCTCGACGTGAACAACCACGGAATCCAAGTACAAACCAGCCCCCAGTAGTGTCAGAAGAACGCATTCAACAACTTATTGCGAACTCATTAGAAACGTATCGAGTTAATATGGCATCGGTAATTACCGACGAAATTCGTAAGGCCATGAGAAATTTAAGCATCACAGGAGTTCAGGCGGAACCCGATGATGAACCTCAACTAGTGTGGGACTTTCCAGCACCCTCAGTTGCTCCTCGAAGAAGTCTTGAGAATAGTATTAGAACTCGACCATTGAATATTCGGAGTAATCCAACTGCAACTGACCAAGAGATATTACCAGAACGACCCGATCGAGTATCAAGTATAATTTTTAACTGGCATATACGATTCACGGGGTCTTCAAAAGATATAACTGTAGAAGATTTTATTTATCGAGTGAATTGTTTAACAACTCAAAGTTTAAATGGAGACTTTAACTTGCTTTATAAATTCTCGGATTCTCGGGACCAGCCCTAATATTTTTCTGGCGATGTCATCGAACTTCGAATGAAATGAACTGGTTCGATCTATGCATTCGTTTAAGAGATAGGTATAAAGACCAAGGTCAGACAGAGACATTATGGATGCCCTTCGCAGACGCAAGCAGGCCTCCAATGAAAATTTTGATGAATTCCTCGACTCGATGTTGGCTATTACAGATGCTTTGCGAGAACTTTTAAACGATTCAGAATTTATAGCTGAAGTGCGAAACAATTTAAGACCGGACTTATTCCATGAAATTTTACATGTAGAGACCCCAAACTTAGCTGCTTTGCGTAGGGAATGTCATAAACATGAAGAATTTTTCCGTAGCTTTCGGTCAAGACAGGTAACTCGTCAAATAGGCAGTAAACGTATGGTGAATGCGATAGTGCATGATGAACCAGTAGTTGAACAGCTAGATGACGAATCAGATGATCTTATTGATATGTGTGCATTGCGTGCACCAGAGAAAATAAAATGCTGGAATTGTGACGAATTAGGACATGGTTATCAGAACTGTTTGCAACAACGCCGCATATTTTGTTATGGGTGTGGGCTAGTAGATGTGTATAAACCAAATTGTTTAAAATGTAATCCGCGTACGGGAAACCAGTCGCAGGATATCCGCCGATTGGTGAAGAGGGATGTCCGCCCGTAGTCTTGGATAAACCAAAGAATTTAATAGTCAACTCAGCCGTGACCGTAACTAAAAACTCTGACTTACATAATACTAAACAATTCAAACCATATCATGTGCGCTTGCAAGAGTATACGAAGCGAAGATCTGAAATATTTAAGGATACTGTGTAGCACTCGCGATCTAATCAACGATTGCGAACGTTTTGGACGAATAGACACAAGCTAAAGAAAATTACCATATCAGCCATAATTAACCCGGAGAACGATTTACGACCTTTTATTGATTTATCAATATGTGGACAAATTTACACTACTTTACTAGACAGTGGTGCTAACAAAAGTGTACTAGGAGGAGAATTAGCAACAAAACTTATGACCACCAAGCAATATTGCCCTAAAACGCGCGGTAACGTTAGGACAGCCGATGGACAATCGCAACAGGTTGTTGGTACGATTACGAGCAATCTCACTTATAACTCGAAAAGCGCCAACTCAGAATTTCTCATAGTACCGACTATTACTCAAAATATAATTTGTGGTATGGACTTCTGGAGAACATTTGGTCTATCCATTTCTCACGTCCAAACAGACCCTGAAATTGCCGAAGTTTCGTTTGAAGAGGATCAATTTCCATTAACAGCTAGTCAACATAGTCAATTACAAACTGTTATAAATGGATTTCCAACTTTTGAAAGAGATGGCTTAGGTTTCACGACCCTGATAGAACATGTTATTGATACCGAAAACGCAAAGCCAATTAAACAAAAATTTTACCCAATATCACCAGCGAAAGAAAACTTATTAGAGCGAAGCTCTTTTAGGCGCGTTGGGGTAGGAAATTATTTTTAAAATTAGTCAGATCTGCAGCGCGTCAGATTTTTTTCTTGTAGCGCAATAAAACGGTAATTTATCCATTAATTGCTAAATGCCAATGTAGTTCTGAAGGTGTGTGCTGGCCTCCCCTGCACCTGGCCCGTGGTTCAAATGCTGTGGAGGTCGTAGAATATTTTCGTTTTTTTTTTTTTCTATACCCTTGCAGAGGGTATTATAAAATTGGTCAGATGTTTGTAACGCACAGAAGGAGACGTTTCCGACCCCATAAAGTATATATATTCTTGATCAGCATGAGAAGCTGAGTCGATATAGCCATGTCCGTCTGTCCGTTCGTCCGTCCGTCTGTGCAAATTAACTTCACGCTGGCATCTTAAGAGCTATCGGAATGAAATTTCATATTTGAGCTACTTTTAGCCGGGAGATGATAAAGTATAAAAATTGTCAGGATCGGCCTACTATATCATATAGCTCTAGAACAAAAATTTTTGCAAAAATTGGAGTATCCCCATGAAATTTACCAATATAATAGAATTTGATATAAAATCTCAGATCCCAAAATTTGAATTTAATCGGATAAATAGAAGACAAGTTACAGTCAATACAAATCGGTTCTACGTCATCAGCAAATCAAACAGAGCACATGCATACACATACATACATACGTGTAGCGCTACACAATTTTTGTTCTAGAGCTATATGATATAGTAGTTAGTTATGGATCAACGCGAACTCCTCCGAAACCGTAAGAGCTACAGAGATGAAATTTTGCACGTAGGCTTGTATATACTGCAGGCGTTGTATATCTCGGATTCAGCCGGATCGGACCACTATATCATATAGCTCCCATACAAACGTAAAAGTCACGAACAGTGACTTTTCTCAATAACTTCGTTATTTTATCAGCAATTGTCATAAAAGTTGGTGTTGGTCAGTTTTGTCTTCTTATAATTAATTGTGCCAAAGTTGATCAAGATCGGGTGACTATATCATATAGCTCCCATACAAACGGCAAAGTCACGAACAGTGACTCAATAACTTCGTTACTTTTTAAGCTATTGTCGTGAAATTAAATATAAGTAAGTTTATTGTAACTATAAACGACTGTACCAAATTTGGTCAAGATCAGGTGCCTATATCATATAGCTCCCATAGAAACGATCGGTGGAAAACAGTGACTTTCATCAAAAAGTTCGTTATATCCTATGCTAAGATTGAAGGCCGTTCTTTCGCAAACATTACCCTTTTTTAAATAAAACAGTTAGTTTAGATAAAAGAGCTACTAAAAAACATGCAAGGGTATACAAACTTTGACACGGTCGAAGTTAGCCCCGGCCCTCTGGTTTTTATACCCTTGCAGAGGGTATTATAAAATTGGTCAGATGTTTGTAACGCACAGAAGGAGACGTTTCCGACCCCATAAAGTATATATATTCTTGATCAGCATGAGAAGCTGAGTCGATATACCCATGTCCGTCTGTCCGTCGGTGCGTACGCGTTTTACTCAGCCATGAAATTTTTTTTGGGGCTTATTTTTACCCAGGTGAGATAAAGTATGAAAATCATCGGGATCGGACTACTATATCATATAGCTCTGAAACAAAAATTTTTGCTAAAATTGGAATATCCCCATGAAATTTACCAATATAATAGAATTTGGTATAAAATCTCAGATCCCAAAATTTGAACTTGATCGGATAAATATAACACAAGTTACAGTCAATACAAATCGGTTCTACGTCATCAGCAAATCAAACAGTACACACACACAGACGTAGCGCTACACGAACTGTATGTATGTATGTGTGTGCGTGTTTTACTTTGCTTACGGAATGATATAAGAAAAATTTGGAGTAAAAAAAGTAATAATTTGAATGTTTTGTTTGTGTAGTGATGAATTGAGTTGCAGGGAAAAAAATTTCAAAATGTAAAAATATTATTGCCAAGGACTGCAAGGGTATATAAACTTTGGCATAGCCCAAGTTAGCTTCTTTGATATTTTTTCTCTTGTTTTCGTTTCACTCGTCGCCGTTATTTGCGCTCATATTGCAGTCTGATGTGTGTCTGTAATTTAGAGTCTATATTCTCTTAGTCAGTGCTCTTTTCTTTTAGCCATTGTGCACCCTCAAAATCTCTATTTCTTATTATTTCTGGACCTCAGAGTGAGTTATATATTTTAATACCAAACATTTCTCATTTTTCAGTTTTATTTGTTTGATTACCAATTTTTTCTTATTTTCTTATTCTTATTTTTCTTATCTCATAATGACTGTTTGTTCGATTAAAAATTGTTTGCATCCCGCCCCACCCTTGAATAGTTTTATTTACTGTTGGTTGTGTAAAACTACAGTACATGTTAAGTGTGCCGGCTTTACATGCAGGGTGAAGGATCTTTAGATAACAATGAAGTAAGTAAGTCGTCTCGCCGACTTAGGTATACAAATATTTCAAATTTGTAATAACAAATGCATTTGCCTATTTCAAAAAAGTTCTGTTTACAAGCTTTTTACAAGCATATCTTAGTATCTCGCTCACTCATGCATATGAGCACCTTAGCGCCACCACCTGCCAACGGACAACTCCGGCCTTGTGGAAAAACGGTTTTATGCATAACTTGGCTATTTTTTGTCCGATTTTGATTAAATTTGGTATTTTGCTGGGTATTAGTATTAAATTAAAGTGTGGCAAATTTGATTGCACAAGGTTAAAGATAAGGGGAGATAATCGAGTTTTTCAAATTTCGGGGGCGGAAAGGGGCTTGGCAAAATCTTTATAATTACAAAATGTGCGTAATTACTAAGCAAATATACATACCAAATATGGTGTTTCTAGCTGCAATAGTTTTTGAGATAAACGTTTTTTTTGAATTGCGGGGGCGGAAAGGGGCGTGGCAAAAATTTGAAACAAACTCGATCACTCTACATACTACACGAGCCCACATTCTAAATTTGGTGGCTCTATCTCTCATAGTCTCCGAGATCTAGGCGTTCATACGGACGGACAGACGGACGGACGGACGGACGGACAGACGGACATGGCTAGATCGACTCGGCTGTTGATACTGATCAAGAATATATATACTTTATGGGGTCGGAAAAGTTTCCTTCTGCCTGTTACATACATTTTGGCGACTTTAATATACCTTTTCACCCTATGGGTGTATGGTATAAAAAGGGTTTCAAATGGGGATGTGAGTCATGCCGGATCGTGGAAGATGAAATGGAACTTTTCATGCGGCGAACAAAGGATAACCTGATGAGTCTGTCTGCCAGTTTTCTTAAATTCTCGCAAGAGTTTAAAGCTGTTGAGTCTCAGTTTAGTAGTTTAACGCTACTGACTGAGTCTCGAAAGCGTAAGAAGGCGGGAGAACGGACTCCTGATTTGTCCTTGCGTTTGCCGGCCTCCACATCTATATCGATTCCGACCCCTTCTCAACCAATACAAACTCCAACTCCACAGACGATGTCTGTAGTGTCCGTTTTGTCTGGGCAAGAATCTACACCCATGGATATTGCCGACAGGGATCCTAATGTTAGTAATGCCGGAGTGCCACTTGTTGCAACTGATGCTACAATTAATGCGGTAGCTGATGCAATACCTGGAATGCCGAAACCATTGGTGGGAGTGCCTCCTAAAAAACACATTTTTGTTTCGAGACTTCTCCCTGATGCTACATCGGATGATGTCATGGCCCACATTCGGGCTAAACTGAATGTCTCTAATATATCCATATAAAAGTTTAAATTTTCATATTCTAGAGCAATTTCATCTTTTAATATCAGTGTTCCAATTGAATTCTTTGACTGTATCTGCAGTTCTAGCTTCTGGCCGAAATGCTTAATTGTGAAGGAGTTTACATCCAGAAAAATGAAGACATGGGGTCAAACAAGGATTCCTCCACCATCTATTCCTCTTTCTTCTTCATCTATTCCCACTCCTTCCTTATCTATTCCTTCTTCTACTCTATCAAAAAACTAACAACTTCCTTCTCTGTCGGCTATCAGAATGTCAGAGGCCTTAATACTAAACTTACTAAACTCGTTGTAGATAGTCTGTCATTTGATTTTGACCTAATTGTCTTTACTGACACTTGGTTAAAACCTGACGTTTTTGACGCCACAGTTTTACCCTCTAATTTCAATATTTTTAGACGTGATCGTACTGATCGTAGGGGTGGTGGAGTCTTATTGCCGTAGATTCCGCCCTATCATCGGGTCTGATAACAATACCTGTCTCAAGTAGTATCGAATTTATATGCGTTAAGGTATCTTTTACTCGTTTTTCAATTTTTGTTACCTGTTCTTACATTCCGCCCCAATCGGAATGGCCAACCTACTTACTACACTTAGAATCTATTAAATTTATACTTGAACTACTTTCTGACAGAGACTCATTAATTGTCCTTGGGGACTTTAACCTGCTCACAATAACTTGGTCAACACTTAATGGTAGCAAAACGTTGCTGCCCTCTGGGTGTCACGATTTTATTGATGGTCTGCTTGAGCTTTCGTTGGCCCAGCTGAATTCGATTCCTAATACGTCTGGCAGATTTCTGGATCTGATTTTTACTTCTGATCCCAGTTTTTGTGAAGTATCTAGAACTAGTCCAATGGTGTTACCAGAGGATAGTTTTCATCCAACTTTAGAGTTATCTATTGAGTTTCCCAGCCGCGAGCCCATGTCTGAGTGTGATCCTACGGTACGCACCCGATGTTTTCGGAAGACTGACTTTGTCGCACTAAACAATGCCTTTCTTAATACCGATTGGACTAATTTATACACTTGTACGGATATGAACTCCGCCATTTCTTTATTTTATACCACTGTTGAGTCAAACTTTAATGACTGTGTACCCCTAGTGTCTCCTGTGGTGACGCAAAAATCACCATGGTTTACGCGGGGGCTGTCAAAACTGAAGAATCTTAAGTCTAGGTATTACAAAAAGTATAAAGTCACGCGTCTATCATCGGATCTTTCTCGTTACTTGGTTGCTAAATCGAATTTTATTGTTTCTAATTCTAATTGCTATAATAATTACTTACTTGCAATTTGCAATTCTCTGAAAATCCTAAAGAGTTCTATAGTTTCGTTAACTCAAAGCGACATTCTATCTCCCTTCCATCATTTGCAGTTTTTAATAATGTTTCGGCCTCTTCTGATCAATCTATTTCTAATTTATTTGCTAACTTCTTCTCGACTACGTACACATCCACTAAGTACAACTCTAGTCAGATATATCCATATCCTATAACGAAATCCAACTGCATTCTTAATCCTATTATAACGGAAAGATCGGTAGCTAAGGAACTAATGACGATTAAGCCGGTATACTCACCGGGTCCAGACGGTATTCCCGCTTGTGTCCTGAGGTTCTGTGCGGAGTCATTGTGCTCGCCTTTACTTAAGCTTTTTGAGTTGTCCGTTACACTGTCCGAGTTTCCAACTATATGGAAGGATTCGTTTATTTTACCTCTTCACAAATGTGGCAATAAATCCGACGTCACTAATTACAGAGGAATTTCTAAATTGTCAGCGATACCTAAATTGTTTGAGAAAATTATGACGTCTCAAATACAACATTTATGTAAATCTATTTTTTCGCCATACCAGCATGGGTTTGTCAAGAATAGGTCTACCACAACTAACCTTCTACAGTTTACATCTTTTGTAATCCAAGGTTTTAAGAAACAAAAGCAAACTGATGTTATATATACGGATTTCAGTAAGGCTTTGGATTCGGTAAACCATGCCTTACTATTACATAAGCTGAATTTAGTTGGCTTTCCGGATGCTCTGCTTGCTTGGATATCACAATATCTAAGCAATAGGAGGCAGAGGGTTCTTTTTAAGTCCTCTCTTTCTAAGATCATTTGTGTTGAATCGGGAGTCCCACAGGGCAGTCACCTTGGCCCATTACTATTCACCATTTTTATTAATGATCACCCCACCGTTCTTTTAAATTCTAGAGTTCTTATGTATGGCGATGATGTAAAAATCGCTAATCGCATCGTAGACTCTCTCTCATGTCATACCTTGCAAGCTGACCTGAATGTTTTTCAGGGGTGGTGTAGGGCTAACTTGTTATCGTTAAACTGTTCTAAGTGCAAAATTATGTCTTTTTATAGAGGTTCTCCCCAATTAACGAGTTACTTTTTAAATAATTTCCCGTTAGAAAGAATTAATAATACTTCTTTGGTTGTAAAATATTTGGGGATCTTAATAGACCACAAACTTAGTTTTTATCGGCATATATCGACTACTGTTAGTAGGGCTAAAAGTGTTCTTGGCTTTATAAAGCGCTGGTCGAAGGAGTTCAAGGATCCATAAACTACCAAAATACTTTATACTTCTTTAGTCCGTCCCATATTGGAGTATGGATCTTGTGTTTGGTCTCCTCAATATGAGTTTTATCAAAACAAATTAGAATCTGTACAAAAACAGTTTTTACTCTTTGCCTTTCGTGATTTGCGCTGGGATCCAACTGTACAACTTCCATCTTATTCTAGTCGACTTCAGTTAATTAACCTTCCTTCTTTAGCTAATCGTAGAACTATGCTTGGTGTAACTTTTCTTTACAAACTTTTGAATGGTGAAATTGACTCTTCCGAACTGTTGAGCCAAATTAACATTTCTGTTCCATCTAGAAGGACCCGCAATTTCACACCGCTTTTACTTCCCACTTGCACAACTAACTTTTCTCTGCTTGAACCTTTTCGTATACTATGTAGTGACTACAACAGACTTTGGCACGTTATCGGTTCGGAAACATCGCTTCCCGGTATAAAAACTGCGATCTTGTCCTTCCTCGCTCGTAACTAGTTGTAATCATCTTTATTTTAACCTATCCTGTTCTCTTTTTATATGTAACTTATTATCTTATTACATTTAATATTTTCTATTTCTTTAGTTTAATTTTATGTTTATATACATATGTAATACGCCTATGCCCTTAGGTCGGAATGGGTAGAGGTTGTAACATTAACTTTACTTAGGGTCATTCGTAACAGGCCCGGGCCTGGTGTCATATGGGCCACTTGTTCGTACTGAGCGTTGTACGACTACGTCTAATAAAAAGAAAATGAAGTAAGTAAGTCGTCTCGCCGACTTAGGTATACCATACACCAGTAAAACAAATAAACTCTTTACAAACTTTTGAATGGTGAGATTGACTCTTCCGAGCTGTTGAGCCAAATTAACATTTCTGTTCCATCTAGAAGGACCCGCAATTTCACACCGCTTTTACTTCCCACTTGCACAACTAACTTTTCTCTGCTTGAACCTTTTCGTATACTATGTAGTGACTACAACAGACTTTGGCACGTTATCGGTTCGGAAACATCGCTTCCCGGTATAAAAACTGCGATCTTGTCCTTCCTCGCTCGTAACTAGTTGTAATCATCTTTATTTTAACCTATCCTGTTCTCTTTTTATATGTAACTTATTATCTTATTACATTTAATATTTTCTATTTCTTTAGTTCAGTTTTATGTTTATATATGTAATACGCCTATGCCCTTACTTAGGGTCATTCGTAACAGGCCCGGGCCTGGTGTCATATGGGCCACTTGTTCGTACTGAGCGTTGTACGACTACGTCTACTAAAAAGAAATATCAAAGAAGCTAACTTCGGCTATGCCAAAGTTTATATACCCTTGCAGTCCTTGGCAATAATATTTTTACATTTTGAAATTTCTTTCCCTGCAACTCAATTCATCAATACACAAACAAAACATTCAAATTATTACTTTTTTTACTCCAAATTTTTCTTATACCCTGCAGTACGCGTCTGCGGAGAATCTCCGGAGAGTCTCCGGGGACATGTCCGCTGTCTTGGGGGACATAGCGGCGACACGCTCGTTTAAGTTGCGGCGACATTTAACATTAGATGACCTAGCAATAAGGACAATCGGGACAACGTGGCGACAAACTCGACGGTACGTCCGGGGGTGGTTTTTCAAAAATGTTTTGAGGGACATTTGCAAAGAAATTTCCTCTGAACGTCGACGGTACGTCGGCAGGTCTTCTTTGCGTTCGTGTCAGAGGACATTTGCATCGAAATTTGCTTTGAATGTCGACCGTTGATCGACGGATCTTCTTTGCATGCGCTTCAGAGGACGTTCCATCGACAATGGCATTGAATGTCGATAGTGTTGTCCATACAAAAATAAAATACAAAATACAAAATTTTCTTTTAATTAATTTATTCATTTATTAAATTTTTATTTCACAGCAATATTTGAAAAATGTAATTTATTATATTATATTTATTATATTATATTTAATTACAATAAACATTGAATGTTCAGTGTTTATTAATATTGGGTATTTCATTGAAATACTTACTCGGTTGACCAACGATGCTTTCTGAAATATATTCAAAGAAAATGTATTAGAATAATTTTGAGAAAGTCATTGTAATACATTGTAAACTTACCTTAATATATTTTGAATAATTTGAATATTTTCACTGTAATTTTTCACAAGTTTCTAACTCCTCACTTTTGTGACAACTATCTTGTACGCAATTCTAAATCAAATGGAAACGAAAATAACAAAGCGATGCGTGCCGAAATGGTAAATAAAAACAAGAATGCAATGTTCCGTTCTTTTTGTCTTCCTTTTTGTCGCGTGCCGAAAACACAGAGTATGCTTGGCCATAACCGACGATGGATGTAAAATTATGTAAAATTTACATATGTTTCACATCAAAAGAACATGCTTATTTAATGATCAATTTATAAGTAACAAGTTATAGACAAATTATGCATATCTAAAAATAATATGTATATGGTAATAATGTTCAAATTTTTTCCTCATCCATAAGTAACAAGGGTATGGTAAAGCCGTCATGAAAATAAATATTATTTCATGCTGCATTTTTCCTATTCTTGCCTTTTTTTTTTTGTGTCAATTTTTTTTAAGAAATTGTGTTTGCTCAATTCTTTTCGGTAGCCGAAGTGTTTCGGCGACGATATTGGATAGTTCGGGCACCGTCGGCTGGTCTTTGCTTGTCGACGCCGGCAGAATTTAATTCTGCCGACGTCGGTATAGTCGACCGATGCGGCGACATTGTCGACCGGGGACATTTGGTACTCCAGGGTATCATTCCGTAAGCAAAGCACAACACGCATACACATACATACTCGCGTAGCGCTACGTCTGCGTGAGTTATGAAACCAATCAAAGTCGCACAAACAAATAACATAATTATACAAAAAGCCAAAGCTGAACAAACAAATAAGCCTATGCATGGGAATGTTGATAACGACGAGATCAGCATAATCATGCAGAAGTACTTGAACCAAAATCAAATTTCAAAAGCATAAACAACAGAAGCGTCGCCGTCGCTCCCGTTGCAAATGCTCGATCAGCAATTTATGAAACAAACGAAATGGGCATTTGCATATGCCAAAGAAAATCATAATTTTAGTCTTAAGATTCAATTGTAACCAGACAGAAGTCTAAGTTCCAAACCAATAAAGAAACTCACAATATCTAAAGATATCCAGTGAACAAAAATCATTTAATTCAACAAAATTTAAATCAAAATTTAAATAAATAAATAAAGATATCTAAAGATATCTAGTGACTAAAATTCGTTCTTTCAACGAATATAATTGGCGCAGTCGAAATCGGACAAATACGTTCAGAATTAACCAAAGTTAATCTGCGAGAAATTTTTTTTAATTTAAACCACAATGGAAGCAGAGATGGATAATTTAAGAGCAGCATTGCTTCAACAAGAAGGAGAGTTGAACCTATTAAGGCAACAAAATCAACAACAACAACAACAACTGCAACAACAACAGCAACAACAACAACAACAACCATTCCAGTGGCTGTCAAACAAAGATATGCAAATGCGACCCAGGATGACCTACGAGGACGTATTCGATAGATGCAGATTCATCAAAGTGAGTAGTTTAAGAGATTTGTTCCAGGAGTTTGAGAAAGCAAAGTGCGAAATAAATAAAATATATATGTTCGACGAATCCAAACCAGCCATGTATGAAAATGATAAAGTAGATAGAGATTTGTTAAACATGTTAATGAATAAAATAGACACTCCATTCAGGATTCATGTCGATCAGGGCATATCTATGCATGCTTTACAAACGAAATATTCAAATATTAAAGCACTGGACGATCCCAGAGCTATCTTACAGAGGTATAGGAAAAATTCGAACAATACCTATAACAAACAGGGTAACACTAACACTAACACCAACACTAGCACCACTCATAAAAACGCAACCCAGAATAATCAGTTTGCTAGTAATAATAACAATACCAAACAGAATCAGGGTGGCCAACCAAACACCAATAATAACGCCAGCCCACCTCGGAGTGACCAAGTCAACCAACAGTCGTATAACAAGTCACAACCCACCCAAAATCCAAATTTTAAACCTAACTATAACAACAAGGGTAACAGCTCAAGACAGACAAGAATGTCTCATATGAGCGTTGACACTCAAAAGAATGATCCCACACCCATGGAGATTGGGACTTTAGAAGAAAAACAGGCAGAAGAAGAAGAGGAAGAACAGGTAAATTTTTTGATTCCTTGCCTAGAGCATCCTTACCCATAATAGTGTGGACAATAGGAAAAGAAAAAATTAAATGCTTAGTCGACACTGGTGCGACGACAAGCATCTTAAAATCAAAAATTCTTGAATTTCAATACCCCAAAACAGAACTCACCAAACCATGCTCTTATAAAACTCTTAACGGCATTAACGTCGTGAAATACACTGTAACAACACCACTTCCAAAAGAGATACCCTACTCGGGGACACTACAGTACAAATCTTATAGATTTCTCAAACAAAAATTTCTCGGCAATAATAGGCCAAAATTTCTTAAAAGCCTTCAATGCTCAAATCAACAACACAGAGCGATATGTACAATTACTCGATAGAAAATTTTATTTTTTGGATTACGAATACCCAGAAGCCATGCACAATGCTTGTGCTCTGCAACCCGTGAACAAAGAAGAAATACGAGATCGCTTCAACCTCGCTCATTTAAATGACGAGGAACGTCGAGCCGTCGAAACCCTATTAGCGGAATCTGACGACTTATTTTTTCAAGAGGGGGACGTTTTGTCAGCAACAAACCAGATTTCCCACGAAATAATTACCACAGTGGATAGGCCTTTATATTCTAAAATATATAGATATCCCCAAATACATGAAAAAGAAATAAATAGACAGATAAAGGAAATGCTTGAGCAGAACATAATAAAAAAGAGTAACTCACCCTACAACAGTCCCTTATGGATCGTCGAGAAAAAACTCGATAATTCAGGGTCAAAAAGTTCAGAATCGTCATCGATTACCGCAAATTAAACGAATTCACGGTCGATGACAGATTTCCAATCCCTAATCTAAACTCTCTATTGGATAAATTAGGTAGATCCCAATATTTCACAACCCTCGATCTGGCGAAGGGTTTTCACCAAATTCTCGTAAGAGAGGAAGACAGACCAAAAACGGCATTTTCAACACCGTCAGGTCACTATGAGTTTGTCAGAATGCCGTTCGGACTAAAAAAATGCTCCATCGACATTTCAGAGGCTCATGAATGAAGTCTTGAAAGACCATATTAATGACAACTGTGTCGTCTACATGGACGACATATTAATTTTTAGCACTTCCCTTCAGGAACATATGACCACCCTAAGGAAGATATTTAGAACCTTGAAGGGGGCAAATTTGAAAATTCAAGTAGATAAGTGTGACTTCCTTAAGAAAGACACAATATCTTGGCCACATCCTGACCACTCACGGTATTAAACCGAACCCAGACAAAGTAAATATTATACAAAATTTAAAATTACCTAAAACGGCAAAACAGATTAAATCATTCCTGGGAATGACAGGATTTTACAGAAAGTTCGTTAAGGATTATGCAAAAATAGCATTCCCTATGTCAAGGTATCTGAAGAAAAACGAGACGATCAACACTAATGACCCAAGCTATATAGCTGCATTCGAAAAGTTGAAGACACTAGTTACAAACAGTCCAGTCCTACGATACCCAAATTTTTCCAAGAAATTCACTGTCACTACAGACGCCAGTAATTTCGCGGTGGGAGCAGTGCTATCGCAAGAGAGCCACCCAATCGCATATGCATCCCGAACATTAAATCAACATGAATGCAACTACTCGACTATAGAGAAAGAGCTTCTAGCCATAGTGTGGGCCGTAAAGTACTTTCGACCGTATGTTTATGGTAGAGAATTCGACCTCGAGAGCGATCACCAACCCTTAAAATGGCTGATGGCTAAATATACGGGCAAAGATATAAGCCCAAGACTGCAGAGATGGCTCATTAATCTAGGGGAGTACAATTTCCATATAGAATACATAAAAGGAAAAAATAATAATATTGCCGATTTTTTGAGTAGGATTAAAGAAGACGAAATTAACCTAATGGAGGTCGAACCAACAGACGAAGAAGACAACAAATCCCTGACTGAAACGGTTCACTCTAAAGAAGAAGATCAGGGTTTTAACATGTCCATACTAGAAACGGCAGTCAACAGATTCAAAACACAAATAATTTTCACAGAAAAGAAACCCAACACCATAGTACAAGTGTTTGGCAGAAAGAGAGTTTATATTAGCAAAGAAGACTTGGAAAACAACCAAGCAGTAAACATCCTCAGACGAGAAATAACAGCAGGAAAGATAGGAGTTTTTTCACACCTAAGCGACCATGAATTTTACCAATTTCAAAAAATATTGACAAAGGAATACACTTCCAATCCAAAAGTAAGGTTCGTAAAATGTACCAGGTTCGCTACAGACATAGAGTCTGAAGATGAGTTGCACACCCAAATAGCTCTGTTTCATAAAAACGAGAGTGGCCATTGCGGGATAGTTGCTACCTATCAGAAACTTAAACTTCAAATTTACCATCCCAATCTAAAAACACATATCCACAGAATAATAAATAATTGTGACGTTTGCAGTGGTGGGAAATATGATAGGAAACCCATTAAAAACAACTTCCATCTAACAGAAACACCAAAAACCTGCAACGAGATAATACATGTGGACACATATGCGAATTCAAAACAATCTTTCATAATATTCATTGATAAATTCTCAAAACACGCCACTTGCTTGCCACTGACCGATAGAAATAGTATCACAATAGTAGAACACATTCAACAGTTCTTGTCCATTAAAGGGAAGTACAGAAATTTGTCTTCGACAACGAATTCAATAGCTTGAACGTCAGGGAATTCCTGGAAAAAGAAGGCATAGAATACCACTTAACAAAGCCAAATAGTCATACTGGCAATAGCGATGTCGAAAGACTTAATAATACATTGACAGAGAAAATTCGTACACTAAATATAGAAGAGAAAAGACCTATAATTGAACAAATGGCCAGAGCTGTGTACTTTTACAACAATACACACCACACCACCACAAAGTCTACACCGTTCGAAGTACAAAACCATAAAGTCGATCACAAAGAATTATATGACAGAATGTCAGCACAAAAAGCTGAAAAAATATCAAAACTAAACAATAACAGGGAAACTTACATAGAAACCAGAACAGAAGGATTTATAAAAAATTACAAAAACTTAAGACACAAGGAAGAACCCAAATTTAGGAAAACAAAATTACAAAACATCCATACAACAAACATTAAAAGACCTACAAAATTTTCAGATAACGTTGACACTCCTCATCATGTGCCTGTTGCCAACACTGTCGACGGCAATGATCAACATAACCCCGATCCAGGCTGAAACCGGATTCATATCGCTGGGGGAAAGTACGGTGGAGCTGGTTAGCGAGTTCAAAATGGTCCTACATATAATAAGTCCAGAAGAAATATTAGAATTAACCAACATAATCCAGAATAATACGAAAATTCTGGTTAAGAAAGACAGGCATAGACTAGATACAGAGATAGAAACTATAACCAGAGGGCCGGGGTTAACTTCGACCACGTCGAAGTTTGTATACCCTTGCAACTGTTTTGGTACTTCTCGGCTATATCCTCCAGAATCCTTATAGGCAAACACTTCAACCCAAAAATTGGCAGTGTTCTCAGTATTTTCCCACTGAATTAGATGAATAACATTTTACTACGATTAATCGCTCAAAAATGATAAATTGTTCAGTAGAAAAAGAGCGGAAAAAAGCAATTTATATTTTTAAAAAATCCAGAATTCCCGCTGCCCGCTGTTTTGGTATTTTTCCCGCAATTGGACTTTCAAAAAAGCCAGATTTGACGGGAAAAAAAAGCTGATTTGGCTATAGCTATAAAATTAATGAAGTTATTGAGAAAGTCACTGTTCGTGACTTTGCCGTTTGTATGGGAGCTATATGATATAGTCACCCGATCTTGATCAAATTTGGCACAATTATTAATAAGAACAATAAACTGACAAATACCAACTTTTATGACAATTGCTGATAAAATAACGAAGTTTGTGTGAAAAGTCACTGTTCGTGACTTTGACGTTTGTATGGGAGCTATATGATATAATGGTCCGATCCGGCTGAATCCGAGATATACAACGCCTGCAGTATATAGAAGCATACGTGCAAAATTTCAGCTCTGTAGCTCTTACGGTCTCGGAGGAGTTCGCGTTGATCCAGACGGACGGACGGACGGACGGACGGACGGACGGACGGACGGACGGACATGGCTATTTGAACTCGTCTCGTCGTGCTGATCAAGAATATATATACTTTATATGGTCGGAGATGCTTCCTTCTATGCGTTGCACACTTCTGACCAAAATTAATATACCCTTTTTGCAAGGGTATAAAAATCAAAATAAGATCCATAACCCCAAATTCGCTAGCAAGACAAAAACGCGGCCTTATCAACGCAATAGGAAAAGCTCAGAAGTGGCTCACCGGTCTCATGGATGATGACGACAGGGAAACCATCATGAATCATCTCCTTAATAACCAAGAAAACCAAAATAACATAATTAACAATATTAACAAACAAGTAAACATAAATAACGACTTACAAAATTCTATTAACGCACTTAAAGAAGTAATATTGGATGACAGGGAAAAAATAACCAAAACCCTTAACAACATTGAGACATATAATACCATGCTCAGAACAGACATAATGTATCATGACCAGCTGTTGAAGTTGAAATTTTTGCATGATAAAGTAGACACCATCTTGGACACAATAGCGACAGCCAAATATAACCTCTTTCACCCCTCAATACTAACGAACAAAGAGTTTATACTCTATAATATAGATTTTTACAAAATTAAATTAATTCGCATGGGAGTCATGACCTATGACACTAATATAATCATAGCAATCAAAATACCAACTAACATAATAACTACCACAGTATTCCTAATAACCCCACTAACTAATCAGAAGAACAAAAGAATCGACATGAGTCCCGAAAGAGTAATAAAAATAGAGAACAAAACTTATACATACGAAGAACAGAAAACAATAAATTAACTCAAGCTTAGCTCTAACTGTATAATTAAAAGAAATTGTAAAATGATAGAAGATGTAGAATTTAAGACAAAATTAATAAACGAAGGTACATTGTTAATAAGTAATGCACAAGATAATGAAATTCAATACAATTGCAACAATACCACCAATAGCGAAATATTAAGAGGAAACTTCCTCATAGAATTCACAAATTGCACAGTCCTCATAGACGAAACATACTACAAAAATAACCAAGAAATTTATATACAATCATTTGCCAATGAAGAAGAGGAGGAAAACTCATTTAACTTCACCGAAAAGCAGACGTTTAAAGATATCGTATTAAAAGAAATAGAAAACACAAAAACAATTAAAGAAATAAAAATACAAACAATAGTTTCCAACAGTTTTGGCATAGTATCAATTACTCTTGTACTCCTCTTCATAGGAATATATTCCTATAACAAATGTAAAAGAGGAATCCAGGAGAATCCCTCATCAAAGGGGGAGGAGTTATGAAACCAATCAAAGTCGCACAAACAAATAACATAATTATACAAAAAGCCAAAGCTGAACAAACAAATAAGCCTATGCATGGGAATGTTGATAACGACGAGATCAGCATAATCATGCAGAAGTACTTGAACCAAAATCAAATTTCAAAAGCATAAACAACAGAAGCGTCGCCGTCGCTCCCGTTGCAAATGCTCGATCAGCAATTTATGAAACAAACGAAATGGGCATTTGCATATGCCAAAGAAAATCATAATTTTAGTCTTAAGATTCAATTGTAACCAGACAGAAGTCTAAGTTCCAAACCAATAAAGAAACTCACAATATCTAAAGATATCCAGTGAACAAAAATCATTTAATTCAACAAAATTTAAATCAAAATTTAAATAAATAAATAAAGATATCTAAAGATATCTAGTGACTAAAATTCGTTCTTTCAACGAATATAATTCGTGTGTGTATGCATGTGCTCTGTTTGATTTGCTGATGACGTAGAACCGATTTGTATTGACTGTAACTTGTGTTCTATTTATCCGATCAAGTTCAAATTTTGGGATCTGAGATTTTATATCAAATTCTATTATATTGGTAAATTTCATGGGGATACTCAAATTTTTGCAAAAATTTTTGTTCCAGAGCTATATGATATAGTAGTCCGATCCCGATGATTTTCATACTTTATCTCACCCAGCTAAAAATAAGCTCCCCAAAAAAATTTCATCCAGATAGCTCTTAAGATGGCTGAGTAAAACGCGTACGCACCGACGGACAGATGGACATGGCTATATCGACTCAGCTTCTCATGCTGGTCAAGAATATATATACTTTATGGGGTCGGAAACGTTTCCTTCTGTGCGTTACAAATATCTGACCAATTTTATAATACCCTCTGCAAGGGTATAAAAATTTGGAGTAAAAAAAGTAATAATTTGAATGTTTTGTTTGTGTATTGATGAATTGAGTTGCAGGGAAAGAAATTTCAAAATGTAAAAATATTATTGCCAAGGACTGCAAGGGTGTATAAACTTTGTCATAGCCGAAGTTAGCTTCTTTGATATTTGGTTATTTATTTTGTTTGTTTTTTTTGTTTTTTTAATCAATTTTTTATTAAAAAAGTTCTCTGGGGTTCCACGCTCAGGCTAGCGTTTGTAATCACAAAATCTTGAGTTTGACGCATCTACATATGTATGTATTTTATGGTTAGTGGTGAAACTTAATGTATATGTATAACTTTATTATATGTACCTATATATTGTATGTAACGTACATTTTTCTCACTTAGCTTTGAAAACGCGTGCATGTATGTACAACCATGTAAATGCATTCATATAATGACGTTTACTTATTGATGTCGATTAATACAAGTGATGTAAACGGAGTTTTTATACCATACACCCATAGGGTGAAATGGTATATTAAAGTCGCCAAAATGTATGTAACAGGCAGAAGGAAGCTTTTCCGACCCCATAAAGTATATATATTCTTGATCAGTATCAACAGCCGAGTCGATATAGCCATGTCCGTCTGTCCGTCCGTCAGTCTGTCCGTCCGTATGAACGCCTAGATCTCAGAGACAATGCAATTCAAAAAAAACGTTTATCTTAAAAACTATTGCAGCTAGAGACACCATATTTGGTATGTATATTTGCTTAGTAAATGCGCTCTTTTTTTAATTGTAAAGATTTTGCCACGCCCCTTTCCGCCCTCGCAATTCAAAAAAACGTTTATCTCAAAAACTATTGTAGCTAGAGAGAGGATTGTTATGTATATAAAATATGATTTGAGCAAAGTATATAAATATGTGTATATATGCATGCATTGTTTATAAGTGGACAATTGTCGCTGATGGATATTTATGCATGTATGTAGATGCTTTGCTCTTATAAGTGCTTAGTAAGTATTTTTTGGAAATCAATGTTCGCGATCCGATGCATTGTTTATAAATAAATGGACAACTGTCGTTGACGGATGTTTATGTTCTTATAAGTGCTTATAATTGATTTTCATAATTAAAGCTCACAATCCGTAATGTTGTTTATCGGGTATAGGCTGTACTTAGGTTTGGTGTTGGGACTTACTTCTATAACGTCACTCTTCCGTTCTTTGTTTTCAAGTGCGTCCTCGTGCTCTTTAACTCTATTCCTGTTTTTATATTGAACATATATGTTTCTAAAAAAAAATTGAACTTTGAATATAACATAAATTGTTATCAGAAAAATCATTCCAAAAAGTATTGAATATGTTATTATCTTAAATTTACTAGTTTCTTTTTGTCCAAGCCAGATTGCGTTTTTGGTTTCGATATTTGATAATACAGTAATTTTGCTTACATTATTTTCCAAAAATAATGGGTATGTATAATCTGAGAATGAATTTGATATGGATAATTGATTTAATTCCAAGGTACAATTATAGATTTTAATGATTTGGTTGCCTTTGATGTTTGGCTTATTCTTTTCGCAATCTTGGTTTATGTTAGGTTTGCTTAAATTATAAGTAATTATAATATTTGGTTGGACATAATATTCAAACTGTTCAATTTCTGCCTTAACGTATAAGCAATTAGTTGGCAAGTTTTTTATTATGCCTGTGATACATTGATCTGTAATGATTTTCTTGTCAGTGTTATAGATAACATCCTTAATTTGATAAAATTCCTCTTCTAAATCATATTTATGCCAACTTTTATTATGGTCAGCATATCTCAAAATCTTAAATTTTGGGTAAGATTTAATTTCTTTTGGAATATGGGATATTATACAAATTTCATCATTCATAGTTGCAATGCAAGTTCTATGTTTTCAACATATGTGGTTAGATATTCAATATTTTTGTTAAGTTGAGAAACCTCTGCATTTAAATAAGTTTTATTTATAATATGATTCAATGTTTCAATTACGTGGTTTAATTATTTTGTCTGTACTATTTCGCTACTCAGTATATTGAGTTTCAATTCTAATTCCTCTTTTTCGTCTTCGTCTAATGTTCCAAATAAATATTTGTAAGTTTTGCCTATTATGTTTAAGATCTTCCTGTAAAATGCAATCCTTTCATTTGGTATTCTAAATTTTTCATTAAATATGGTGTATTATAATCTTTTATTTTCAGATGTTGCGATTTTAAGTTATTAAAGGCAATTTCAATTTGGGTGCAATTTATAGTAAACGAATGTAAATTAAATTCAGTGCACTCCTCAACTGCTCCTGTTTTAAATAAAATAAATCCCTGGTTAGTGTCAATTGGTGCGATTTCAATTTTCCTCGCTTGTACAGTGGTTAAAACAACTAATCCAATGAAGATTCCGAAGATTCCTGTAGGGGATGAGATTTGGTATACTTTAGTTTTTATAGTCACTAAAGTGTCTCTGAACAATTCTTACTTTTTTTTATTTTGATAGTGCTTATTATCAAGTTTTTTAGTATCTGCAAGTTCTTCATAGGGTAAGTCTGTTTTCTTGTTCATCTTTTTTTTGTGAATATTAGGATTTACTTTTAATATTGGTAATCTTTTCTTATTAAGTTTTCGAATTCTGTCCTCCTTTACTTCTTGAGTGTCTATTTCTATTTCCTTATTATATAAGAAAACCTCTGCGGGTGTTTTACCTGTAGTATCATGAGTTGTTTTGTGGTTGTAATTGTATACTACTAGCTCAATATAGTTATTGGCATCTAGTGTTCTGTTAGATGCTTGTAAAATTCTCATTTTTTCATTCAGTGTTTTATGTATTCTTTCGATATCTGCAATACCTGTTTTACTAGTTGTTATTTCAATTTGTATAGAAGATTTTTATTGACAAGCCACGGGTCTTAGTCAAGTTTGACCGTTTTTGGTGGTCCTATCAAGTCAAAAATTTGTAACAGGGCACGCATCGATTCTATCCATGTCCTATCTCGGGTTTTCATAACTTTAGCCAGTTTTGAGTGTAGGTCTATACATGTTAGATACCAATCTCCTGAATTTTCCCAATAATCTATGACATATTTGTCCCTGATATTTTTACACTCAGGTGTTACCTCAAATGGTCTATCAGTTCGCTGGTGTTCATGTTTAGCTGTATTACAAATGATACACTGATTGATAATATTTAGGGTAGAAATTTAGGGTAGAAATATTTTTGTTTGAATGTCAAAATTGTTTTGTTGATTCCGTTATGAATCTGGTCTTGATGGATATCACTAATAATGCTGCTAAATTCTGCAAAATTTTGTATGTTTATTAAATTTTTTGCACATTTAAGCACCGCGGTGCCTGTTTTGGGGGCAATAAGTGAAATATAAACTCGTTGTAAAAGAGCAAAGTCGGTTTCACTTTCTATTAAAATTGCTGTCGTCTTTCCACAGAAATGTTCTTTTATAATGTCTGTGGCAAACTCTGTTGTCATGACACTGTAAGTTATTGTACTGATGGTTTTACCAAAGTATTGTTCTGAGGTTTTAAGATCTTTGTTTGATTAAATAAAGATAGCTTGGTTTTTAAAATTGTTAAGTGGTTTTTCTGAAATTAGAATTCCATGGTTTTCGTAGCCATTGTGACTGTGTCTAAGACATTGACTTCTTTCATTTTAATGCGAGACAATGCGTCTGCTACATTATTTTCTTTGCCCGGTATATGTTGTATGTCAAAATCATATTCGTTTAACTTGATTTTATATCTCTGTAACTTCATATTGGGTTCTTTCAGATTATGAAGCCACTGCAAAGGTTTATAGTCACTGTTTATTTTAAAATGCCGACCGTAGAGATAAGGTCGAAAATATTTGGTAGCCCATACGATAGCTAACAGTTCTTTTTCGATGGTCGAATAGTTATCTTCATGCTCATTAAGGGTTCGACTTGCAAAGCATATTGGTTTGCCGACCTGTGAAAGCACGGCACCTATCGCAAAGTCACTAGCATCTGTTGTTAACACAAATTCCTTTTTAAAGTCTGGTCTAGCAAGTATTGGATCTGATACTATTAGTGCTTTTAGCTTGGTAAAGGATTCCTTGTATGCGGTATCATTTATATTTATGACACTTCCCTTCTTTAGGAATGTTGTCATAGGTTTTGTCACCTTGGCAAAATCTTTAATAAACTTGCGATAAAATCCGCACAGTCCAAGAAAAGCTTTAATTTCTTTTTGAGTTTTGGGAATGGGATATTCCTCTACAACTCTAATTTTTTTCCGGTTTGCTTGAATACCTTGGTCATTAATAATATGACCTAAAAATTTTGTTTCCTTTTTTAGGAATTCGCATTTATTGAGTTGAATTGTTAAATTAGCTTCTTTTAATTTTTCGAAAACTTTTTGGAGACTTATTAAATGTTCCTCGAGAGAGGTTGAAAAGATGATTATATCATCTAGATAAACTAGACAATGTTCACCTAAGATGTCTTTCAGCACTTCGTTCATTAGCCTCTGGAAAGTAGCAGGTGCGTTTTTTAAACCAAATGGCATTCTAGTAAATTCAAAGAGACCTGTTTTAGTTCTGAATGCTGTTTTCTTGATGGACTTTTCATCCATCGGAATTTGGTGAAAACCTTTCGCCAAGTCTAGAGTTGTAAAATACTGACATCTCCCTAGTTTGTCTAATAATTCATCAATATTTGGTATGGGAAATCTATCTGATATAGTTACCTCATTCAGATTGCGATAATCAATAACTACTCGCAACTGTTTTTTCCCTGTTGCATCATCCTTTTTTGGTACTACCCATATCCGGCTACAATAAGATGAATTTGACCTTCTGATTATGCCTTGATTAAGCATATCTGTAATTTGTTTGTTTACTTCCTCTTCGTGAATTTGAGGGTAAGGGTATGGTTTTTTATAAATAGGTTCTTCTGTTGTCGTTTTTATAGTGTGGTGTATTTTATGTGTACATTTAAGTGTTTTGTCGTCATTAAATTTGAGCAATTCAAATTTTTTAACTATTGTGTTTAGACCTTTCTTTTCCTCTAAATTAAGGTGAGAATCTCGAATATGATGAGAAGTAAATTCTGCAAATTCACTGATCTCATCGACTTTTGCTATCGATAGAATCTCTTCATATGTATTAGGCACAATATTTTGCATTTTAAATGAAATACCGTTTAAAGTAACCGTCTGAGTCTCGTAGTCGATTTTTGCTTTACTTGCTCTAAGTACGGGACCACCTATTAAAAGATCATATCTTTCAGAGAAGTTGTAGATATGGAAAGGCTGGAAATCAAAAAGATTCATCACCTTCAACATAATATGGTTGTTGAGAATTTTTATACCATATACCATAGTTTGTATTTGAGCTTCATTATCTGAAAAAATTTTGTGACCAGAACTGGTCTTTATTAAATTTACACTACTGCCTGAGTCAATGAGGCAGGTATAAATTGTTCCCTCAATTGTAATTTTAATAACTACTGTTTGGGTTTGTCGTCCGAGGTTGTTTGTCGAAAAATCCGAATCTTCATTTGAAAAACTTTCGGTGGTGTCCATCGGGACGTTGGACTGCTTAGACTGACCGCTTGTGTTATCTATTTGTCTGTTTGAATCAAACTGATTCTGCCTCGAGTTTTGATTACGTTTATATCTTTTAGTATTGTTCGAACTAAAAATACAGAGTTTGGACTCGTATGTCGAAACCTCCAAAAGTTTAATGTATATAAGAGGATTGTTATATATATAAAATATGATTTGAGCAAAGTATATAAATATGTGTATATATGCATGCATTGTTTATAAGTGGACAATTGTCGCTGATGGATATTTATGCATGTATGTAGATGCTTTGCTCTTATAAGTGCTTAGTAAGTATTTTTTGGAAATCAATGTTCGCGATCCGATGCATTGTTTATAAATAAATGGACAACTGTCGTTGACGGATGTTTATGTTCTTATAAGTGCTTATAATTGATTTTCATAATTAAAGCTGACAATCCGTAATGTTGTTTATCGGGTATAGGCTGTACTTAGGTTTGGTGTTGGGACTTACTTCTATAACGTCACTCTTCCGTTCTTTGTTTTCAAGTGCGTCCTCGTGCTCTTTAACTCTATTCCTGTTTTTATATTGAACATATATGTTTCTAAAAAAAATTGAACTTTGAATATAACATAAATTGTTATCAGAAAAATCATTCCAAAAAGTATTGAATATGTTATTATCTTAAATTTACTAGTTTCTTTTTGTCCAAGCCAGATTGCGTTTTTGGTTTCGATATTTGATAATACAGTAATTTTGCTTACATTATTTTCCAAAAATAATGGGTATGTATAATCTGAGAATGAATTTGATATGGATAATTGATTTAATTCCAAGGTACAATTATAGATTTTAATGATTTGGTTGCCTTTGATGTTTGGCTTATTCTTTTCGCAATCTTGGTTTATGTTAGGTTTGCTTAAATTATAAGTAATTATAATATTTGGTTGGACATAATATTCAAACTGTTCAATTTCTGCCTTAACGTATAAGCAATTAGTTGGCAAGTTTTTTATTATGCCTGTGATACATTGATCTGTAATGATTTTCTTGTCAGTGTTATAGATAACATCCTTAATTTGATAAAATTCCTCTTCTATATCATATTTAAGCCAACTTTTATTATGGTCAGGATATCTGAAAATCTTAAATTTTGGGTAAGATTCAATTTCTTTTGGAATATGGGATATTATACAAATTTCATCTGTTTCTTTACTTAACCAAAACCTATAAACCTAATCGTGTTAGTTGCAATGCAAGATCTATGTTTTCAACATATGTATGTGGTTAGATATTCAATATTTTTGTTAAGTTGAGAAACCTCTGCATTTAAATAAGTTTTATTTATAATATGATTCAATGTTTCAATTACGTGGTTTAATTCTTTTGTCTGTACTATTTCGCTACTCAGTATATTGAGTTTCAATTCTAATTCCTCTTTGTCGTCTTCGTCTAATGTTCCAAATAAATATTTGTAAGTTTTGCCTATTATGTTTAAGAGTCCACGTTTGGATCTTCCTGTAAAATGCAATTTCATTTGGTTGTCTAAATTTTTCATTAAATATGGTGTATTATAATCTTTTATTTTCAAATGTTGCGATTTTAAGTTATTAAAGGCAATTTCAATTTGGGTGCAATTTATAGTAAACGAATGTAAATTAAATTCAGTGCACTCCTCAACTGCTCCTGTTTTAAATAAAATGAATCCCTGGTTAGTGTCAATTGGTGCGATTTCAATTTTCCTCGCTTGTACAGTGGTTAGAACAATTAATCCAATGAAGATTCCGAAGATTCCTGTAGGGGATGAGATTTGGTATACTTTAGTTTTTTGTAGTCACTAAAGTGTCTCTGAAAAATTCTTCCTTTTTTTTTATTTTAATAGTGCTTATTATCAAGTTTTTTAGTATCTGCAAGTTCTTCATAGGGTAAGTCTGTTTTCTTGTTCATCTTTTTTTTGTGAATATTAGGATTTACTTTTAATATTGGTAATCTTTTCTTATTAAGTTTTCGAATTCTGTCCTCCTTTACTTCTTGAGTGTCTATTTCTATTTCCTTATTATATAAGAAAACCTCTGCGGGTGTTTTACCTGTAGTATCATGAGTTGTTTTGTGGTTGTAATTTTATACTACTAGCTCAATATAGTTATTGGCATCTAGTGTTCTGTTAGATGCTTGTAAAATTCTCATTTTTTCATTCAGTGTTTTATGTATTCTTTCGATATCTGCAATACCTGTTTTACTAGTTGTTATTTCAATTTGTATAGAAGATTTTTATTGACAAGCCACGGGTCTTAGTCAAGTTTGACCGTTTTTGGTGGTCCTATCAAGTCAAAAATTTGTAACAGGGCACGCATCGATTCTATCCATGTCCTATCTCGGGTTTTCATAACTTTAGCCAGTTTTGAGTGTAGGTCTATACATGTTAGATACCAATCTCCTGAATTTTCCCAATAATCTATGACATATTTGTCCCTGATATTTTTACACTCAGGTGTTACCTCAAATGGTCTATCAGTTCGCTGGTGTTCATGTTTAGCTGTATTACAAATGATACACTGATTGACAATATTTCGAATTTCTGACGCAAATTTAGGGTAGAAATATTTTTGTTTGAATGTCAAAATTGTTTTGTTGATTCCGTTATGAATCTGGTCTTGATGGATATCACTAATAATGCTGCTAAATTCTGCAAAATTTTGTATGTTTATTAAATTTTTTGCACATTTAAGCACTGCGGTGCCTGTTTTGGGGGCAATAAGTGAAATATAAACTCGTTGTAAAAGAGCAAAGTCGGTTTCACTTTCTATTAAAATTGCTGTCGTCTTTCCACAGAAATGTTCTTTTATAATGTCTGTGGCAAACTCTGTTGTCATGACACTGTAAGTTATTGTACTGATGGTTTTATCAAAGTATTGTTCTGAGGTTTTAAGATCTTTGTTTGATTTAATAAAGATAGCTTGGTTTTTAAAATTGTTAAGTGGTTTTTCTGAAATTAGAATTCCATGGTTTTCGTTTTCACTCGCACTATGGCACGTAGCCATTGTGACTGTGTCTAAGACATTGACTTCTTTCATTTTAATGCGAGACAATGCGTCTGCTTCCTTTTTAAAGTCTGGTCTAGCAAGTATTGGATCTGATACAATTAGTGCTTTTAGCTTGGTAAAGGGTTCTTTGTATGCGGTATCATTTATATTTATGACACTTCCCTTCTTTAGGAATGTTGTCATAGGTTTTGTCACCTTGGCAAAATCTTTAATAAAGTTGCGATAAAATCCGCACAGTCCAAGAAAAGCTTTAATTTCTTTTTGAGTTTTGGGAATGGGATATTCCTCTACAACTCTAATTTTTTCCGGGTTTGCTTGAATACCTTGGTCATTAATAATATGACCTAAAAATTTTGTTTCCTTTTTTAGGAATTCGCATTTATTGAGTTGAATTGTTAAATTAGCTTCTTTTAATTTTTCGAAAACTTTTTGGAGACTTATTAAATGTTCCTCGAGAGAAGTTGAAAAGATGATTATATCATCTAGATAAACTAGACAATGTTCAACCAAGATGTCTTTCAGCACTTCGTTCATTAGCCTCTGGAAAGTAGCAGGTGCGTTTTTTAAACCAAATGGCATTCTAGTAAATTCAAAGAGACCTGAGTTTTCATCCATCGGAATTTGGTGAAAACCTTTCGCCAAGTCTAGAGTTGTAAAATACTGACATCTCCCTAGTTTGTCTAATAATTCATCAATATTTGGCATGGGAAATCTATCTGATATAGTTACCTCATTCAGATTGCGATAATCAATAACTACTCGAAACTGTTTTTTCCCTGTTGCATCATCCTTTTTTGGTACTACCCATATCGGGCTACAATAAGATGAATTTGACCTTCTGATTATGCCTTGATTAAGCATATCTGTAATTTGTTTGTTTACTTCCTCTTCGTGAATTTGAGGGTAAGGGTATGGTTTTTTATAAATAGGTTCTTCTGTTGTCGTTTTTATAGTGTGGTGTATTTTATGTGTACATTTAAGTGTTTTGTCGTCATTAAATTTGAGCAATTCAATTTTTTTAACTATTGTGTTTAGACCTTTCTTTTCCTCTAAATTAAGGTGAGAATCTCTAATATGATGAGAAGTAAATTCTTCAAATTCACTGATCTCATCGACTTTTGCTATCGATAGAATCTCTTCATATGTATTAGGCACAATATTTTGCATTTTAAATGAAACACCGTTTAAAGTAACCGTCTGAGTCTCGTAGTCGATTTTTGCTTTACTTGCTCTAAGTACGGGACCACCTATTAAAAGATCATATCTTTCAGAGAAATTGTCGATATGAAAAGGCTGGAAATCAAAAAGATTGATCACCTTCAACATAATATGGTTGTTAAGAATTTTTATACCATTTATAGTTTGTATTTGAGCTTCATTATCTGAAAAAATTTTGTGACCAGAACTGGTCTTTATTAAATTTACACTACTGCCTGAGTCAATTTAATTTTAATAACTACTGTTTGGGTTTGTCGTCCGAGGCTGTTTGTCGAAAAATCCGAATCTTCATTTGAAAAACTTTCGGTGGTGTCCATCGGGACGTTGGACTGCTTAGACTGACCGCTTGTGTTATCTATTTGTCTGTTTGAATCAAACTGATTCTGCCTCGAGTTTTGATTACGTTTATATCTTTTAGTATTGTTCGAATTATTTTCATTATTATAATTCTGCTTAGTGTAACTCTGAAAGTGTTACTTTGGTTGGTATTACTCTGGTTAGTATTACTTTGGTTAGTGTTATTGTTGTAATTTCGTTGGTTATACGAATTAGTGGGTGAGTTTGATGCATGCGAAAAGGCTTGACTTTTTGAGTTATGAGGCTTTGATTTATATTCGAAATCATATATTCCTTTCTCTATTGCTGCCTGTTGCAAACCTAATATTGTGCTGGTTTCAGCTGTTTTCATTCTAACATGGAATTCCATAGGAATTTGTTCAGCAATAACTTGCGCTATAGCTCTATCCATCAATTGTGTATACATTGTCGTATTTGGTTCATCGTGCTAACTTATCAAGTATATCATACAATAGTTTATTTAAATGGTCAACTAGCTTACGAATTGATACTCTGTATTGGGCTTTATAGATGCGATCTACCAAAACCGATAATGGGGTCCAATTTTTAAAGTTGCTGATTAGGAGCTCTTTCAGTTGTATCCAGGTTGAAGGTTGGTTCCTGATGACAAGGCTGTGGGCGTTTCCCGAGGTGAGCTGTCTGATGCTTTGAAATATTCGGGTCTGCTGCTCCAAATTCATTGTTGGGTATGCCGTCAACAATTGTTCAATCTGACTCAGGAATTGAGACAGATTTCCATCGCCGTTAAATCGTTCAACGTTGTTTAACGAATACAGTAAATCTCTAAGGGCATCGGCTGATAGAGATTGTAGGCCTTCCTGTTGTCCATGTGACATTTTGGTTTTGTGTTTTTGGTTTTCGTTGTTTTATTTTTTTTTTTAATTGTTGTAAAAAAAAAATTTGCACGATTTCCTTTGGGAGAGTTTTTACTTTTGTTTCTCTGCTTCAAGGTTAAAAATGGTTTTTATATATTTTTTTTTTGTTGCACAAAATTAATGTTTATATATTTTGTCGCTTTTTCCACGGGATCACAAACACTAATTTTGTTTTCCAGTGTATATGGATTGCAGGGATCAAAGGATATGCAATGCCCAGACATATGCTCTGTTTGTAGTGATTTTAGTTCACTACCTAGTTTTCCGATTGTCCAAAGGATCAATACTTTAATGGAATACTGGATTAACCCTTCTGAGAACGATGGGTTTGTTTCGCGGATAATATACAGAGGTAACTTTAACAAAGTTACTTATTATTTATCCTACCGACTGCGCCAATGACGTTTACTTATTGATGTCGATTCATACAAGTGATGTAAACGGAGTTTTTATACCATACACCCATAGGGTGAAATGGTATATTAAAGTCGCCAAAATGTATGTAAAAGGCAGATATATATATATATATATTCTTGATCAGCATCAACAGCCGAGTCGATCTAGCCATGTCCGTCTGTCCGTCCGTATGAACGCCTAGATCTCGGAGACTATAAGAGATAGAGCCACCAAATTTGGAATGTAGGCTCGTGTAGTATGTAGAGTGATCGAGTTTGTTTCAAATTTTTGCCACGCCCCTTTCCGCCCCCGCAATTAAAAAAAAACGTTTATCTCAAAAACTATTGCAGCTAGACACCCCATATTTGGTATGTATATTTGCTTAGTAATTGCGCACATTTTGTAGGTATAAAGATTTTGCCACGCCCCTTTCCGCCCCCAAAATTTGAAAAACTCGATTATCTCCTGTAATTTTTAACCTTGTGAAATCAAATTTGGCACACTTAAATTTAATACTAATACCCAGCAAAATACTAAATTTGATCAAAATCGAAATAAAAATAGCCAAGTTATGCATATAAAAGTTTTTCCATATGGCCGGAGTTGGCCGTTGGCGGGTGGTGGCGCTAAGGTGCTCATATGCATGAGTGAGCGAGATACTAAGATATGCTTGTAAAAAGCATGTAAATAGAACTTTTTTAAAATAGGCAAATGCATTTGTTATTACAAATTTGAAATATTTGTTTTACTGGTGCATGGTATACCTAAGTCGGCAAGACGACTTACTTACTTCATTTAAAACAGTGATCTTTATTTGTTCGACCGTATAGTCAGATGGTGAATTAAGAACTAAAAATACAGAGTTCGGTCTCGTATGTCGAAACCTCCAAAAGTTTAAAGTATATAAGAGGATTGTTATGTATATAAAATATGGTATGAGCAAAGTATATACATATGTGTATATATGCATGCATTGTTTATAAGTGGACAATTGTCGCTGATGGATATTTATGCATGTATTTAGATGCTTTGCTCTTATAAGTGCTTAGTAAGTATTTTTTGGAAATCAATGTTCGCGATCCGATGCATTGTTTATAAATAAATGGACAACTGTCGTTGACGGATGTTTATGTTCTTATAAGTGCTTATAATTGATTTTCATAATTAATGCTCACAATCCGTAATGTTGTTTATCGGGTATAGGCTGTACTTAGGTTTGGCGTTGGGACTTACTTCTATAACGTCACTCTTCCCTTCTTTGTTTTCGAGTGCGTCCTCGTGCTCTTTAACTCTATTCCTGCTTTTAAATTGAACATATGTATATGTTTCTAAAAAAAAATTGAACTTTGAATATAACATAAATTGTTATCAGAAAAATCATTCCAAAAAGTATTGAATATGTTATTATCTTAAATTTACTAGTTTCTTTTTGTCCAAGCCAGATTGCGTTTTTGGTTTCGATATTTGATAATACAGTAATTTTGCTTACATTATTTCCCAAAAATAATGGGTATGTATAATCTGAGAATGAATTTGATATGGATAATTGATTTAATTCCAAGGTACAATTATAGATTTTAATGATTTGGTTGCCTTTGATGTTTGGCTTATTCTTTTCGCAATCTTGGTTTATGTTAGGTTTGCTTAAATTATAAGTAATTATAATATTTGGTTGGACATAACATTCAAACTGTTCAATTTCTGCCTTAACGTATAAGCAATTAGTTGGCAAGTTTTTTATTATGCCTGTGATACATTGATCTGTAATGATTTTCTTGTCAGTGTTATAGATAACATACTTAATTTGATAAAATTCCTCTTCTAAATCATATTTAAGCCAACTTTTATTATGGTCAGGATATCTCAAAATCTTAAATTTTGGGTAAGATTCAATTTCTTTTTGAATATGGGATATTATACAAATTTCATCTGTTTCTTTACTTAACCAGGCTGAAGTTTTTATGTTTAATAATATTTTAGCATCAATATTTTTCAATTCATCGTAACTCATAAGTTTAGGGTTAAATAAACCTAATCGTGTTAGTTGCAATGCAAGATCTATGTTTTCAACATATGTATGTGGTTAGATATTCAATATTTTTGTTAAGTTGAGAAACCTCTGCATTTAAATAAGTTTTATTTATAATATGATTCAATGTTTCAATTACGTGGTTTAATTCTTTCGCTACTCAGTATATTGAGTTTCAATTCTAATTCCTCTTTGTCGTCTTCGTCTAATGTTCCAAATAAATATTTGTAAGTTTTGCCTATTATGTTTAAGAGTCCACGTTTGGATCTTCCTGTATTCTATGGTTAGTGATCTTATTTTAGACTCACACCCTCGTATTTGGGGGTTGAAAAATAATTATTTTGGGCACGGCGTCGGCCACTTGACATCCTGTCGTTATGATCTTTTGGGTTAGTTTAGATTTTCAAGTGTTTTTTCCCACACCGCGTGTGGCAGATTGTATTTCTAGTCATATGCTAGGTTAGTTGTTTGGTACAAAGGTACAGTTGTATTGTATTTTCTTTAGTGCATCTGATTTGGTGAAGCCAGTTCAGATGAACACGATGTTTATTCTTAAACATTCTGCAAAGGGCCACCAAATGCGGCGTTTTTGACTTTATTTTTATAGTTAGTTGTCTTATACAAATTATTATTAAACTATCATTAGTAAGATAATTATTGTTAAAAAAGCATGACCAGTTACATGATGGACGTTGAACCTAGTCAATCTGATGTTCCTTTGCCATTGTCACTGACTTCCTATTCTTACCAATTCTCCCGTATGTATTACTGAGTTGGCTTCTACTGGTTTTTATAACATTTGGCATATTACCTAATGAATTCTGTTTCGGGATATCTACCCATTCCTGATGTGTATTACCTTTTTTACCTTTTAATAAGCTGGAGAATTTAAAAAAGAACTAACTTTCCTTTTTGAATTGTACCAATGTGATCTTCGCTCCACTATTTTTAAATATCGCTGACTGCTAAAACTTGAGTGGTTATTCTGGCTATCATTGAATGTTGCCTTTTTATAAATATTTTGCCATATCTGCCTTTTTGGTACTATAGTTTGTTGCCGGAATCTATTTTGATATTATGTTTTAGATAATCATTATCTAATTGACCCATTGCCCTTGTAATATTCTCATTTTGTATTGGCTCTGGGATATATACTTTTTGTTGCCCAATTTTCACTTTACCTCCAATGTCAGGTCCTGCCGGGGGCCATAAAATTATTTTTTGAGTTTTGCTGTTGCATTTCTTTGGAATCGTGTTGTTTTTATTTTGAAATTTACCTTTCTTCTCCCAACGTTGTTTAAAACCTGTCACATCTATTGTTGTTGCCACTACAGATTTATTCTGATTTGATTTGGTGCATCCCGAGACGATCCAAACAAATTGAATATTTTGACCTAACAGGCCATCAATCTTTGTAATTCCGCTTTTTAAAATTTGGGTATATTCGTTTACTCCCATTATTATATCAACCCTACCAGGTTTATTGAAGGTAGGATCAGCTAGCACGTAAGTTTGCCATTTTGACATATCCACGTTTCCAATTTTTAATGGTAGAGCTTTCATTAACTTTGGCAACACAATTGCCTCAACCTTTAGATGTGCTTTCCAAGGATTTCTCGTCTTTACATCTATTTTTACCTTATATTTTGATTTATTAGATTTTATTGAGGACACGCCACTTATTTCTGTATATTGTTTAATTTTAGTTAATTTTAATATTTGAGCGGCCTCTTCAGACAAAATGGTGCTCTGTGAACCACAATCAATAAGGGCTCTTAGAGTCTTATATCCTCCATTTACATTTTTTACTTGTATTACAGATGTGGCTAACAGTGTAGGTTGTGAGGTTACACAAGTATTTACTCTCTCCTGTTCTTCGTCAAAATGAAGTAAGGTTTGGTGTTCCTTACTGCACAATGAACAGACCATTTCATTAGTGCACACCTTATTGCTTGAATGGTTCAAGCATCTTATGCATAGCTGCACTTTTTTGCCTATTTCATACCTTTCATTAGGTGTCAATCGTTTAAACTTATAGCACTTACACGCTTTATGCCCGGCAATTTTGCAAATCGGACATTTATCTTCAACTTCCGCATAATTTAAAACAGTTTGTAGCGGTTTTTTCTCTTCTTTTCTCATGGCACTTAGCGAGCAATATCTTTGCTCCAAGTATTCCATGACATCAGATAGCATTTGAATTTGCCTTGTTTTTCTAATCTGACTCTCATACAATTGTAGAGCCTCTCTGTCAAATTTCCTTAGTAGGAGTTGTGCGAGTATTACGTCAACTTCATCGGACAAATTTGCTTTTATTTTAATTAAGTAAACTGACTCATTAACTATGTCAATCACTCCTTTTACACTTTTTGCGGATTCATTGTTTATCATCGGTAAATCAACGATCCGACTTAATTGTTCGGAAAATACCCTCCGATTATTTTCATACCGCTTGGTTAATAATTCCCAAGCGGCACTGTAATTGTCAGCTGAACCTTACAATAGATGGGCTACCATGCTCCTTGCTTCGCCCTTTAACGCGGATTTTAAATAATTGAATTTAAGAGTCATACTTAAATCTTCTCTTTTTTCAATTAATTCCGCAAATAATTCCACAAACAGGTCCCGTTCTCGAGGCTCTCCAGAAAATGTGGGTACCTGAATTTTTGGTAACACTGGTAGTTCGCCTCTCACGGTTACATTCTCAACTTTCAATTTTTTCTCATCGTTTATTTTCTCTTCTAGTGCTGACAAGATATTCTGAACGTCGAACTCTAGTTCTTCTATGACTTCTTTAAACGTTTCATTACATATAAGTTCATCTGTGTAAGCTTGGCACATCTGTACCTTCTTGAACAAGAATTCTATTTTTTTAATATACATTTCGCCTGTTCTATTGTCTATCATACGTAAATCTTTGCTCACCATGTCCAAATCTTGCTGGAGCTGACGGACATTTCCTTGAAATTTTTCCTGGCTAACATTAGCGTTTTCATTACTGGAGGTCGCATTCCCGCGCGACTCTCCTTTGCTATCCTCAAACATTTCTGACCTATCTGCTTCTGTTTCAACTAACACCGACTTACTAGTGCCTGGTTTTTCTGACTCTCCTGCAGCTATTATTTTGCCAACTATCTTTTACACCTCTTCATGTACTTTATCTCTGTAGTACTGATGATCGAAAACCCCTCATGGTTAGGCATCTATCGGCTACTAATAACTTTTACTTCCTCAATCTCCTTGCTAGTGTTTCTGGGATCTAGTGCTTCCAACTGCCTTAACCTGGTATGCAACTCTTCCTGCTTCTCTAACAATTTCGCAGTCTTATTAGTAAACATTTTATCTTGTGCGAATATTAGGATATCGATATAAATATATAATAATAAAAATAGATAGATGTACTTATAACTATCTCAATTTATATCTTATCTGATGATCCTGTTGACACCGTTCGCCACTGTTGTCCGCCAAGTTGAGTTTGCCAAGTAGGTTTTGCCGATATTCTGCTGTTGCTTGTCTGCCAATGGGTCGGATTTGCCGTTTCTTTACATTTGCCTCGCCTCCAGTCGCCTCTTCTTTGCAACTATCTTGTTGCTCTGCTGCTATTTCTAGTTGCTGTCTTGCAACTGTATATAGTCTATATGTACACTAATAAATTCTTTTTTTTTTTTACTTTCGATATTAGGGCTTCGAATACGCCACACACAAAACTCCCCCCGCCGAAATTACTACAGTTGCTCCACTAGCCAAAACTGACTTTAAAATCGGACGCACGCACTTTTTATTTATTAAGCAAAATTTTGCCTTTTTAGATTATACTCTGTCTCTTACCACTGGTGGGGGAAAACAAGAGTTAATTTATTTTGCTACCTATAGCTGATCTTAGCATTTACACTTGCATAAGAATTCAGACTTTAAGGAGCTGATTCATTCTCTGAGTCTCTTACCACTGGTGGGGGAAAACTGCAGAGTTCCTTTTTTCGAAGGACCAAAATGAATACGGTTCGAAGGACCAAAATGAATCCGGTTCGAAGGACCAAAATGAATTGGGATTCCCGGAGAGAAGGAAAATAACCCAATCTTCATTCGTTGAATTCAAAATGTGAACTGATTTTATTTACAAAAGAACGGAGTTTATATAGGATTATCTTAGGCTCTAGTAGGTAACAATTGTTCTTAGAAGATCTTATTTTAGACTCACACCCTCGTATTTGGGGGTTGAAAAATAATTATTTTGGGCACGGCGTCGGCCACTTGACATCCTGTCGTTATGATCTTTTGGGTTAGTTTAGATTTTCAAGTGTTTTTTCCCACACCGCGTGTGGCAGATTGTATTTCTAGTCATATGCTAGGTTAGTTGTTTGGTACAAAGGTACAGTTGTATTGTATTTTCTTTAGTGCATCTGATTTGGTGAAGCCAGTTCAGATGAACACGATGTTTATTCTTAAACAGTCAGGATCGGACTACTATATCATATAGCTCTGGAACAACAATATAACAGAATTTTATATTAAATCTCAGATCCCAAAGTTTGAATCTGATCGGATAAATAGAACACAAGTTACAGTCAATACAAATCGGTTCAAGCGCTGTCGGCAGCGCTGCTTGCTGCCTACTACGTCGTCATCAAATCAATCATCAACGCTCTCGAGGAAGACGGACGTGTTTTTATACCATACACCCATAGGGTGAAATGGTATATTAAAGTCGCCAAAATGTATGTAACAGGCAGAAGGAAGCTTTTCCGACCCCATAAAGTATATATATTCTTGATCAGCATCAACAGCCGAGTCGATATAGCCATGTCCGTCTGTCCATCCGTCTGTCCGTCCGTCCGTCTGTCCGTCTGTCCGTCCGTATGAACGCCTAGATCTCAGAGACTATAAGAGATAGAGCCACCAAATTTGGTATGTAGGCTCATGTAGTATGTAGAGTGATCGAGTTTATTTCAAAATTTTGCCACGCCCCTTTCCGCCCCCGCAATTCAAAAAAAAACGTTTATCTCAAAAACTATTGCAGCTAGAGACACCGTATTTGGTATGTATATTTGCTTAGTAAATATAAAGATTTTGCCACGCCCCTTTCCGCCCCCAAAATTTGAAAAACTCGATTATCTCCCGTAATTTTTTACCTTGTGGAATTAAATTTGGCACACTTAAATTTAATACTAAATTCCAGCAAAATACCAAATTTGATCAAAATCGGACAAAAAATAGCCAAGTTATGCATATAAACGTTTTTCCATAAGTCCGGAGTTGGCCGTTGGCGGGTGGCAGCGCTAGGGTGCTCAGATGCATGAGTCAGTGAGATACTAAGATATGCTTGTAAAAAGCATG
Organism: Drosophila paulistorum; assembly: GCA_018152135.1. Lineage (NCBI taxonomy): Eukaryota > Metazoa > Arthropoda > Insecta > Diptera > Drosophilidae > Drosophila > Drosophila paulistorum. The sequence goes on along the minus strand of JAECXG010000394.1, from coordinate 867,706 downwards.
TGAACAGAATTTTTTTGAAATAGGCAAAATGCATTTGTTATTACAAATTTGAAATATTTGTTTTACTGGTGTATGGTATACCTAAGTCGGCGAGACGACTTACTTACTTCATTTTTCAAGCTCCCGCGTTTTTAACTTTTTTTTTTTTTTTTTTTTAACGTTTAATATATATTTGTTGAAAATCTACTCTTAAATTAGAGCCTAACAACAAGTTTGAGATATTTTTCTTAATCTAGTACTTAAGATATATCCAGGGGATATTGCAGGCGGCCCTAATCATTTATTATTGGTTTGGTCTGTCATTTCTTTTAAGACGAGTTCTATTATTAGTTCGCGTAAGGGAATTGGCAAGAACATTAGGGTGTACATCCAGTTTCGCAGAATACTTTAGTTGTTGACTACCTATTTCAGATTTTACGCTAGGTATATTTAGATCATTTTGAATGTTGTCGTGCCGTATGTACCACGGAGCCCCAGTGATTGATCTTAAAATCTTCGACTGCGCCCTTTGTATAATGTCGACATTGCTGGTACTTGCATTTCCCCATAGTACGGCACCGTAAGTCCAGATGGGTTTCAGTACGGAATTATATAGGAGGACTTTATACTCCAGACGTAGAGGTGACCGAGCATTGATGATCCAATGTAAGCTACTCGCTTTCAGTTTAAGCTGTGACTTTTTTGCCTCAATGTGCTTGCGCCAAACTAGTCTTCTGTCTAGGTGGATGCCAAGGTAAGTGACATCCACGGCTTGAGGAATTGGTACGTTGTTTAGCATTATAGCTGGACAGTTTCTTCTGTTAAGCGTAAATGTAACATGTTTGCATTTCTGCTCGTTGACCCGGATACGCCAGGTTGCTAGCCATTCCTCTACCACCTTGAGGTGTTCCTCTAATTTTGCAGAGGCTTGTATCGGGCATTTGCTTAGGATTGCCGTGTCATCGGCAAAAGTGGACGTTATAAGTCCTAGACTCGTTGGTAAGTCTGCAGTGTACAGCATATAGAGCAATGGTCCGAGTACACTGCCTTGCGGTACACCAGCTTCGATTTCAAAGTCAGCCGAGACGGAGCCATTACATCTTACAGCGAATTTCCTATTGTAAAGGTAAGATTCCATGAGTTTGTGGGTGTACTGTGGGAGTTTCTGCCGGATTTTGAACATTAAACCCTCCAGCCAGACTCTTTCGAAAGCCTGGGCAACGTCGAGAAAGACAGCCGTACAGTATTCTTTTAGTTCGAATGCTGTTCTTATTTCGAATGTTATACGATTGACTTGTTCAATTGTCCCATGTTTTTCGCGGAAGCCGAACTAGCGAGAAGGGATTGTGTTCTCCGATGCCAGAAATGAGTTTAGACGAATCTGCAGGACCTTTTCAAAAAGCTTCGAAAGACATGGCAGCAAACTAATTGGCCTATAGGATGATGGTTGGGTTTTGTCCTTTCCCACTTTAGGAATCATGATGATAGTGGACCTTTTCCATGCTCTTGGGAAGTAGCCAATTCTTAGTATAGCGTTGAACATTTTGCAGATGTATTGTATGGCGATAGTAGGGAGTTCTAGGATCATTTTCGGTGTTATTAGGTCATGGCCAGGGGCTTTGTTCGGCTTTATGTGGTTTTTAATAACTGCAGTGATCTCATCCGATTGGAGTTCCGAGTACTCACTATCCGTTAATATGCTCGAAGGGGGAAGTACAAATGAGTTTGATGTTGGATTTGGCTGGAAAACCATTTTAAGATGTGTGGCAAATTGGGCCCCTTATTGGTGAAACTGTCTCTGTAGGCGCGCTTAAAGTTGGGTGGGCTTTCCACAGAGGATGTTTAGTGCTGGATGGACTGAGCTTTTCTATGTATTTCCTTTGAGCCCAGATTTCCTCTTGTCTTAACTCCTTGGAGAGGTTGCGGCTGGCATGCCTTAGGCGAAGTTTTGCTGCTGGTGATCGAGTAATCTGCCATTCTCTTCTTAGACGTCGTTTTTCCGTTACTAATTGTTCTATCCGCCGGTTCGTAGGCCTGACAGCAGGTTTAGCGTAAGTAGAGGCATGTGGCGTAGATACTCTTGCTGCAGCTCCAAGCATCGACTCAAGTGCAGAGACGCACATGTCAATGTCCTCTGCAGCATCCAGTTTCGGCGAACAGTCAATGTGGGCACTCATGTACATTTTAAATTTAAGCCAATTTGTTTTGTTGTTTGTAAGCATATATGGGCGATCAAGTACTTGAGGTCTTGTTAACAGTGTGAATAGCACTGGAGAGTGATCGGAGGTTAAATCTAGCAGTGTTTCCGCAGTGATCCGATTACGCGGAATCCTCTTGGTTACTGCGAAATCAATCAAGTCAGGCATTTTCTGTGGATCTGTGGGCCAATAAGTAGGCCTACCCGGTGAGACGCAATCCATCTTATTGAGTGGGTTGACTATTGTATTGTACAACTGCTTGCCTTTAGGATTTACCAGGCGAGATCCCCAGTGCGTATGTTTGGCGTTATAGTCCCCTGCTGCAATGAAGCGTTCTCCGAGTGTGTCAAAGAAACCGGTGAATTCCTTTTCAGAGATTGAGAAGCGTGGTGGGCAGTACACGGCAACCAACGTAGTGTTGCCGCAGCTGGTTTGGACGGTTATAGCAGTTGCTTGTAGGTGCTGTGTTTCGAATCTGTTGAGGAACGAGTGTTTTATACGGTTTTTGATTAGGATACCAGTCCCGCCATGAGCTTTTCCGTCTGGATGGTTTGTTGCGTAGAAGGTGTATTTTGGTATTTGAAAGTTATTTTTTGATGTTAAATGTGTTTCCGATATCAGCATGACGTCGATTTCACTTGAGTCTAGGAATAGTTGCAGTTCATTTTTGTGCTTGGAGACGCCATTAGCATTCCAAAGACATAGACGTAGGGAAGCCATTATTTATTCTCGATAAGCTTCTGGATAAGCAGGTTTTGATTCCGCATCAGTTCCTGCATACAGTTTTGCATGAACGTCATAAAAGTGGTCATGTTTTGATTAAGTGAGATCAATAGGGCCTCTAAACCACTTGGAGTTTGCTGGCCAAGCTCTGGTGCGCTAGGTTGCGGATTCTGTAGATAGTGGAGTGACGGGGTCTCTTTCGCGGGCTCCGTCTGTCCAGTTCGGAGTACACTAGCGAAGGATACACTAAGATTGGTTGTAGCAGGCATGTTAGATGATCTAACAGCCTTGGCGAAGAATACCTCCGGTGTAGTTTTGGAGGCGTTGAAGGTGATTTTTGGTCCAGCTGGGGGTTTACGCCCGTTTAGGTGCGATTTAAGATCCTTGAAGACAGGACATCTAGTTGGCTGTGTGGTTCCCTCCACAGTTACTGCATAGTCTTAGTGCGACGTTGTTTCTGTCCTTGGTGCAAATGCCATCTTTATGATGTTCGCCGCAGCCAACACACACTGACCTAAGATTGCAATTGTTAGAGGTGTGGTTGTATTCCTGGCACCTTACACTGAGGTGGTTGGTATCTCTTATGGGGCTCCTCTACGGTGATTCTTCTGTGCAATAGGAGCTGAAGGTTGTAGATTGGATGCACTTCATTTGGCTTCGACCGCTTTGCATCTGGTTGGAGCTCGATTTTAAAGAGCGGCTGTGCGACTTTATTCCTGTTAATGATATTGACAACGGACTTAACCGCAAACCCTTTTTCGGCCAATGCGTCTGCTATTCCTTGAAGTGGGACCGATGGCTCGATCCCCTTTAACACAACCTGGAGCCCTTTACTGCTTTTTAGTTGGTAGGTATAGAAGTTTATGTTAGCATTACGGAGGTACTTTTCGATGATGTGGAAATTGTCCTCAGTTTGGGTTTGACATTTAATTTCTTATATGTTACCCCTGTTGAGAGGGGTTACAACAAAGTTATTTGCCCCTACTGTTTCTACTAGCTTCGAAATCAGGGCGCTGCAGTTGGCTCCACGGATGTATAGAGGGGTGGTCTAGCCGATTTAACTTTATCCACAGCGCCGGCTTGATCGTCTTGCTGATCGGCAAGAATTTTAAAACGATTTCCGCTTAGAAGTGCTGCTCGTTCATTTGTTTTGGTTATTTTAGGCGTATTGCCAATTTTTTTCTTTTGCGGGCTTAGCTTCCGCTTAGTTATTTTTATATATCTATCCATTCCAGTTTGGACAGAAGGCGTTGGGTTTCTTGTCGTGGCTGACTCTGGGCGACTTGTCGATGACGGCTTGAGGCAGGTCAATACTTCTGCAGACGTTGCAGCAGTTGCTGTTAACGAGCTGACGGTGCTGGTCGGTGCAATCGGTGACCCAGTTATCGATATTGATGGAGAAGCACACTGCTCTCTCCACGGTAAATTGCTGTTGTGGCTTGCTGTTGCTGAGTGGCTTGCACTTTCGGTGTTATTGCTTACGGTAGCATTCAGTGGGGTCGGCGACACCACCGAAAAGTACGCGTTGTTGCGTTGGACCGAGAGACGACGCTCACGTTGTTGTTGTACAAGTAGTTCTTGTAGCTGTTGCTGGTGGACATGGCCTTTCCAAAAAAGGTGCTCACTTTGTTGTTGCAACTTAGTATTTATTGCTATTTATTGCTATTAGAACAAACTAATAGCAATATGATTGTAAATAGGCGTCTCTGAGGCAACTGAGAGCCCTACACAATTTTTGCAAACGCGGTCTTTTTATTTTTTACACTAAATTTTGCGGAGTGCATTAAAAAACACGTCTGTACGCGGCGGCAGTTGAATTGAAATACTTGAACTGATTTACATTTTTAACTGATTACGTTTTTAACTGATTTACATTTATTTTATTTTGTTTTATCGGTTTGCAACGTATCACTCGTTGCGTTTTTGTGTGTTTGTGTTAATAATTTTTAACAAGTTTAATTTCTTATAACCTTTGTTGGTTTTTTTCTTTTTTTTTCTCTTTTTTTTCTTCCTCTCTCTCCCACCTTAATCTCATTTTTTCTGCCTTGCAAATCACAAGCAACGCTCTGTTGTTGTTGTCTTGCAATTTCATAGTGTTCTTGTTGCAGTGTTTTGTTATTGTGATTTCTAACTCCCGCGCTCGCGCTCTTTGACTTTCTTTTCTCTCGTTTTCGTTTCACTCGTCGCCGTTATTTGCGCTCATATTGCAGTCTGTTGTGTGTCTGTAATTATACCATACACCCATAGGGTGAAATGGTATATTAAAGTCGCCAAAATGTATGTAACAGGCAGAAGGAAGCTTTTCTGACCCCATAAAGTATATATATTCTTGATCAGTATCAACAGCCGAGTCGATATAGCCATGTCCGTCTGTCCGTCCGTCTGTCCGTCCGTCTGTCCGTCCGTCCGTCCGTCTTTCCGTCTGTCCGTCCGTATGAACGCCTAGATCTCAGAGACTATAAGAGATAGAGCCACCAAATTTGGAATGTAGGCTCGTCTAGTATGTAGAGTGGTCGAGTTTGTTTTAAATTTTTGCCACGCCCCTTTCCGCCCCCGCAATTCAAAAAAAAAACGTTTATTTCAAAAACTATTGCAGCTAGAGACACCATATTTCGTATGTATATTTGCTTAGTAAATGCGCACATTTTGTATGTATAAAGATTTTGCCACGCCCCTTTCCGCCCCCAAAATTTGAAAAACTCGATTATCTCGCGTAATTTTTTACCTTGTGGAATCAAATTTGGCACACTTGAATTTGATACTAATACCCAGCAAAATACCAAATTTGATCAAAATCGGACAAAAAATAGCCAAGTTATGCATATAAACGTTTTTCCATAAGGCCGGAGTTGGCCGTTGCCGGGTGGGGCGTTAGGGTGCTCATTTGCATGAGTGAGTGAGATACTAAGATATGCTTGTAAAAAGCATGTGAACAGAATTTTTTTGAAATAGGCAAATGCATTTGTTATTACAAATTTGAAATATTTGTTTTACTGGTGTAGGCGACTTACTTACTTCATTTACATATTCTCTTAGTCAGTGCTCTTTTCTTTTAGCCCTTGTGCACCCTCAAAATCTCTATTTCTTATTATTTCTGGACCTCAGAGTGAGTTATATATTTTAATACCAAACATTTCTCATTTTTCAGTTTTATTTGTTTGATTACCAATTTTTTCTTATTACCTCATAATGACTGTTTGTTCGATTAAAAATTGTTTGCATCCCGCCCCACCCTTGAATAGTTTTATTTACTGTTGGTTGTGTAAAACTACAGTACATGTTAAGTACTGTAGTTTAACGCTACTGACTGAGTCTCGAAAGCGTAAGAAGGCGGGAGAACGGACTCCTGATTTGTCCTTGCGTTTGTCGGTCTCCACATCTTTATCGGTTCCGACCCCTTCTCAACCAATGCAAACTCCAACTCCACAGACGATGTCTGTAGTGTCCGTTTTGTCTGGGCAAGAATCTACACCCATGGATATTGCCGACAGGGATCCTAATGTTAGTAATGCCGGAGTGCCACTTTTTGCAACTGATGCTACAATTAATGCGGTAGCTGATGCAATACCTGGAATGCCGAAACCATTGGTGGGAGTGCCTCCTAAAAAACACATTTTTGTTTCGAGACTTCTCCCTGATGCTACATCGGATGATGTCATGGCCCACATTCGGGCTAAACTGAATGTCTCTAATATATCCATAGAAAAGTTTAAATTTTCATATTCTAGAGAAATTTCATCTTTTAAAATCAGTGTTCCAATTGAATTCTTTGACTGTATCTGCAGTTCTAGCTTCTGGCCGAAAAGCTTAATTGTGAAGGAGTTTACATCCAGAAAAATGAAGACACGGGGTCAAACAAGGATTCCTTCACCATCTATTCCTCTTTCTTCTTCATCTATTCCCACTCCTTCCTTATCTATTCCTTCTTCTACTCTATCAAAAAACTAACAACTTTCTTCTCTGTCGGCTATCAGAATGTCAGAGGCCTTGATACTAAACTTACTAAACTCGTTGTAGATAGTCTGTCATTTGATTTTGACTTAATTGTCTTTACTGAGACTTGGTTAAAACCTGACGTTTTTGACGCCACAGTTTTACCCTCTAATTTCAATATTTTTAGACGTGATCGTACTGATCGTAGGGGTGGTGGAGTCTTATTGCCGTAGATTCCGCCCTATCATCGGGTCTGATAACAATACCTGTCTCAAGTAGTATCGAATTTATATGCGTTAAGGTATCTTTTACTCGTTTTTCAATTTTTGTTACCTGTTCTTACATTCCGCCCCAATCGGAATGTCCAACCTACTTACTAAACTTAGAATCTATTAAATTTATACTTGAACTACTTTCTGACAGAGACTCATTAATTGTCCTTGGGGACATTAACCTGCCCACTATAACTTGGTCAACACTTAATGGTAGCAAAACGTTGCTGCCCTCTGGGTGTCACGATTTTATTGATGGTCTGCTTGAGCTTTCGTTGGCCCAGCTGAATTCGATTCCTAATACGTCTGGCAGATTTCTGGATCTGATTTTTACTTCTGATCCCAGTTTTTGTGAAGTATCTAGAACTAGTCCAATGGTGTTACCAGAGGATAGTTTTCATCCAACTTTAGAGTTATCTATTGAGTCTCCCAGCGGCGAGCCCATGTCTGAGTGTGATCCTACGGTACGCACCCGATGTTTTCGGAAGACTGACTTTGTCGCACTAAACAATGCCTTTCTTAATACCGATTGGACTAATTTATACACTTGTACGGATATGAACTCCGCCATTTCTTTATTTTATACCACTGTTGACTCAATCTTTAATGACTGTGTACCCCTAGTGTCTCCTGTGGTGACGCAAAAATCACCATGGTTTACGCGGGGGCTGTCAAAACTGAAGAATCTTAAGTCTAGGTATTACAAAAAGTATAAAGTCACGGGTCTATCATCGGATCTTTCTCGTTACTTGGTTGCTAAATCGAATTTTAATGTTTCTAATTCTAATTGCTATAATAATTACTAACAACGTTGCAAGTTGCAATTCTCTGAAAATCCTAAAGAGTTCTATAGTTTCGTTAACTCAAAGCGACATTCTATCTCCCTTCCATCATTTGCAGTTTTTATACCATACACCCATAGGGTGGTATATTAAAGTCGCCAAAATGTATGTAACAGGCAGAAGGAAGCTTTTCCGACCCCATAAAGTTTATATATTCTTGATCAGTATCAACAGCCGAGTCGATATAGCCATGTCCGTCTGTCCGTCCGTCTGTCCGTCTGTCCGTCCGTCCGTCTGTCCGTCCGTATGAACGCCTAGATCTCAGAGACTATAGGAGATAGAGCCACCAAATTTGGTATGTAGGCTCATGTAGTATGTAGAGTGATCGAGTTTATTTCAAAATTTTGCCACGCCCCTTTCCGCCCCCGCAATTCAAAAAAAACGTTTATCTTAAAAACTATTGCAGCTAGAGACACCATATTTGGTATGTATATTTGCTTAGTAAATGCGCTCATTTTGTAATTATAAAGATTTTGCCACGCCCCTTCCGCCCCCGCAATTCAAAAAAAAACGTTTATCTCAAAAACTATTGTAGCTAGAGACACCGTCTTTGGTATGTATATTTGCTTAGTAAATGCGCACATTTTGTATGTATAAAGATTTTGCCACGCCCCTTTCCGCCCCCAAAATTTGAAAAACTCGATTATCTCCCGTAATTTTTTACCTTGTGGAATCAAATTTGACACACTTGAATTTGATACTAATACCCAGCAAAATACCAAATTTGATCCAAATCGGAGAAAAAATAGCCAAGTTATGCATATAAACGTTTTTCCATAAGGCCGGAGTTGGTCGTTGGCGGGTGGGGGCGCTAGGGTGCTCAGATGCATGAGTCAGTCAGATACTAAGATATGCTTTTAAAAAGCATGTGAACAGAATTTTTTTCAAATAGGCAAAACGCATTTGTTATTACAAATTTGAAATATTTGTTTTGTTGGTGTATGGTATACCTAAGTCGGCGAGACGACTTACTTACTTCATTAATAATGTTTCGGCCTCTTCTGATCAATCTATATTCTTCTTCTCGACTACGTACACATCCACTAAGTACAACTCTAGTCAGATATATCCATATCCTATAACGAAATCCAACTGCATTCTTAATCCTATTATAACGGAAAGTTCGCTAGATAAGGAACTAATGACGATTAAGCCGGTATACTCACCGGGTCCAGACGGTATTCCCGCTTGTGTCCTGAGGTTCTGTGCGGAGTCATTGTGCTCGCCTTTACTTAAGCTTTTTGAGTTGTCCGTTACACTGTCCGAGTTTTCAACTATATGGAAGGATTCGTTTATTTTACCTCTTCACAAATGTGGCAATAAATCCGACGTCACTAAATACAGAGGAATTTCTAAATTGTCAGCGATACCTAAACTGTTTGAGAAAAATATCACGTCTCAAATACAGCATTTATGTAAATCTATTTTTTCGCCATACCAGCATGGGTTTGTCAAGAATAGGTCTACCACAACTAACCTTCTACAGTTTACATCTTTTGTAATCCAAGGTTTTAAGAAATAAAAGCAAACTGATGTTATATATACGGATTTCAGTAAGGCTTTCGATTCGGTAAACCATGCCTTACTATTACATAAGCTGAATTTAGTTGGCTTTCCGGATGCTCTGCTTGCTTGGATATCACAATATCTAAGCAATAGGAGGCAGAGGGTTCTTTTTAAGTCCTCTCTTTCTAAGATCATTTGTGTTGAATCGGGAGTCCCACAGGGCAGTCACCTTGGCCCATTACTATTCACCATTTTTATTAATGATCTCCCCACCGTTCTTTTAAATTCTAGAGTTCTTATGTATGCCGATGATGTAAAAATCGCTAATCGCATAGTAGACTCTCTCTCATGTCATACCTTGCAAGCTGACCTAAATGCTTTTCAGGGGTGGTGTAGGGCTAACTTGTTATCGTTAAACTGTTCTAAGTGCAAAATTATGTCTTTTTATAGAGGTTCTCCCCAATTAACGAGTTACTTTTTAAATAATTTCCCGTTAGAAAGAATTAATAATACTTCTTTGGTTGTAAAAGATTTGGGGATCTTAATAGACCACAAACTTAGTTTTAATCAGCATATATCGACTACTGTTAGTAGGGCTAAAAGTGTTCTTGGCTTTATAAAGCGCTGGTCGAAGGAGTTCAATGATCCATATACTACCAAAATACTTTATACTTCTTTAGTCCGTCCCATATTGGAGTATGGATCTGATGTTTGGTCTCCTCAATATGAGTTTTATTAAAACAAATTAGAATCTGTAGAAAAACAGTTTTTACTCTTTGCCTTTCCATCTTATTCTAGTCGACTTCAGTTAATTAACCTTCCTTCTTTAGCTAATCGTAGAACTATGCTTGGTGTAACTTTTCTTTACAAACTTTTGAATGGTGAGATTGACTCTTCCGAGCTGTTGAGCCAAATTAACATTTCTGTTACATCTAGAAGGACCCGCAATTTCACACCGCTTTTACTTCCCACTTGCACAACTAACTTTTCTCTGCTTGAACCTTTTCGTATACTATGTAGTGCCTACAACAGACTTTGGCACGTTATCGGTTCGGAAACATCGCTTCCCGGTATAAAAACTGCGATCTTGTCCTTCCTCGCTCGTAACTAGTTGTAATCATCTTTATTTTAACCTATCCTGTTCTCTTTTTATATGTAACTTATTATCTTATTACATTTAATATTTTCTATTTCTTTAGTTTAATTTTATGTTTATATATGTAATACCCCTATGCCCTTGGGTCGGAGTGGGTAGAGGTTGTAACATTAACTTTACTTAGGGTCATTCGTAACAGGCCCGAGCCTGGTGTTATATGGGCCACTTGTTCGTACTGAGCGTTGTACGCCTACGTCTACTAAAAAGAAAAAAAGAAACAGAGCACATGCATACACACACACAGACGTAGCGCTACACGAACTGTATGAATGTGTATGCGTGTTGTGCTTTGCTTGCGGAATGATGGAAGAAAAATTTGTAGTAAAAAGAGAAATAATTTGAATGTTTTCTTTGTGTACTGATGAATTGAGTTGCAGGGAAAGAAATTTCAAAATGTAAAAAAATTATTCCCAAGGACTGCAAGGGTATATAAATTCCGGTATTGCCGAAGTTAACTTCTTTGATATTTTTAATAAAAAAAATGATTAAAAAAAGGAAAATAAACATATATTTATTGTTTTAATAAAAAATGATTAAAAAAAGAAAAATAAACAAAGAATTAGGAAAAAATATCAAAAATGCATGTGCTCTGTTTGATTTGCTGATGACGTAGAACCGATTTGTATTGACTGTAACTTGTGTTCTATTTATCCGATCAAATTCAAATTTTTGGATCTGAGATTTTATACCAAATTCTATTATATTGGTAAATTTCATGGGGATACTCCAATTTTTGCAAAAATTTTTGTTCCAGAGCTATATGATATAGTAGTCCGATCCCAATGATTTTCATACTTTATCTCACCTGGGTAAAAATAAGCCCCCAAAAAAAATTTCATCCCGATAGCTCTTAAGATGGCTGAGTAAAACGCGTACGCACCGACGGACAGACGGACAGACGGACATGGCTATATCGACTCAGCTTCTCATGCTGATCAAGAATATAAATACTTTATGGGGTCGGAAACGTCTCCTTCTGTGCGTTACAAACATCTGACCAATTTTATAATACCCTCTGCAAGGGTATAAAAAAGGGTTTCAAATGGGGATGTGAGTCACCACATTCGGGCTAAACTGAATGTCTCTAATATATCCATAGAAAAGTTTAAATTTTCATATTCTAGAGAAATTTCATCTTTTAAAATCAGTGTTCCAATTGAATTCTTTGACTGTATCTGCAGTTCTAGCTTCTGGCCGAAAAGCTTAATTGTGAAGGAGTTTACATTCACCATCTATTCCTCTTTCTTCTTCATCTATTCCCACTCCTTCCTTATCTATTCCTTCTTCTACTCTATCAAAAAACTAACAACTTCCTTCTCTGTCGGCTATCAGAATGTCAGAGGCCTTAATACTAAACTTACTAAACTCGTTGTAGATAGTCTGTCATTTGATTTTGACTTAATTGTCTTTACTGAGACTTGGTTAAAACCTGACGTTTTTGACGCCACAGTTTTACCCTCTAATTTCAATATTTTTAGACGTGATCGTACTGATCGTAGGGGTGGTGGAGTCGTATTGCCGTAGATTCCGTCCTATCATCGGGTCTGATAACAATACCTGTCTCAAGTAGTATCGAATTTATATGCGTTAAGGTATTTTTTTCTCGTTTTTCAATTGTTGTTACCTGTTCTTACATTCCGCCCCAATCGGAATGGCCAACCTACTTACTACACTTAGAATCTATTAAATTTATACTTGAACTACTTTCTGACAGAGACTCATTAATTGTCCTTGGGGACTTTAACCTGCCCACTATAACTTGGTCAACACTTAATGGTAGCAAAACAATACCTGATAACAATACCTGTCTCAAGTAGTATCGAATTTATATGCGTTAAGGTATCTTTTACTCGTTTTTCAATTGTTGTTACCTGTTCTAACATTCCGCCCCAATCGGAATGGCCAACCTACTTACTACACTTAGAATCTATTAAATTTATACTTGAACTACTTTCTGACAGAGACTCATTAATTGTCCTTGGGGACTTTAACCTGCCCACTATAACTTGGTCAACACTTAATGGTAGCAAAACGTTGCTGCCCTCTGGGTGTCACGATTTTATTGATGGTCTGCTTGAGCAGCTGTTGGCCCAGCTGAATTCGATTCCTAATACGTCTGGCAGATTTCTGGATCTGATTTTTACTTCTGATCCCAGTTTTTGTGAAGTATCTAGAACTAGTCCAATGGTGTTACCAGAGGATATTTTTCATCCAACTTTAGAGTTATCTATTGAGTTTCCCAGCCGCGAGCCCATGTCTAAGTGTGATCCTACGGTACGCACCCGATGTTTTCGGAAGACTGACTTTGTCGCACTAAACAATGCCTTTCTTAATACCGATTGGACTAATTTATACACTTGTACGGATATGAACTCCGCCATTTCTTTATTTTATACCACTGTTGACTCAATCTTTAATGACTGTGTACCCCTAGTGTCTCCTGTGGCGATGCAAAAATCACCATGGTTTACGCGGGGTGAATAGGGATTCCCGGAGAGAAGGAAAATAACTCAGTCTTCATTCGTTGAATTCAAAATATGAACTGATTTTATTTACAAAAGTACGGAGTACCCAGTCTTCATTCGTTGAATTCAAAATATGAACTGATTTTATTTACAAAAGTACGGAGTTTATATAGGATTATCTTAGGCTCTAGTAGGTAACAATTGTTCTTAGAAGATCTTATTTTAGACTCATACCCACGTGTTCGGGGGTTGAAAAATTATTATTTTGGGCACATCGGCCACTTGACATCCTGCCGTTGTGATCTTTTGGGTTAGTTTAGAATTACAAGTGTTTTTTCCACACCGCGTGTGGCAGATTGTATTTCTAGTCATATGCTAGGTTAGTTGTTTGGTACAAAGGTACAGTTGTATTGTATTTTCTTTAGTGCATCTGATTTGGTGAAGCCAGTTCAGATGAACACGATGTTTATTCTTAAACATTCTGCAAAGGGCCACCAAATGCGGCGTTTTGGACTTTATTTTTATAGTTAGTTGTCTTATACAAATTATTATTAAACTATCATTAGTAAGATAATTATTGTTAAAGAAGCATGACCAGTTACATGATGGACGTTGAACCTAGTCAATCTGATGTTCCTTTGCCATTGTCACTGACTTCCTATTCTTACCAATTCTCCCGTATGTATTACTGAGTTGGCTTCTACTGGTTTTTATAACATTTGGCATATTACCTAATGATTTTTAATTCGGGATATCTACCCATTCCTGATGTGTATTACTGTGCTGACTTCTAGCCTTTTTATAAGCTGGAGAATTTAAAAAAGAACTATCTTTCCTTTTTGAATTGTACCAATGTGATCTTCGCTCCACCATTTTTAAATAACGCTGACTGCTAAAACTTGAGTGGTTATTCTGGCTATCATTGAATGTTGTCCTTTTATAAATATTTTGCCATATCTGCCTTTTTGGCACTATAGTTTCGGACAATTTGTTACCGGAATCTTTTTTGATATTAATTTTTAGATAATCATTATCTAATTGACCCATTGCTTTCTGAATGTTCTCATTTTGTATTGGCTCTGGGATATATACTTTTTGTTCCCCAATTTTCACTTTACCTCCAATGTGAGGTCCTGCCGGGGGCCATAAATTTATTTTTTGAGTTTTGCTGTTGCATTTCTTTCGGATTGTGTCGTTTTTACTTTGAAATTTACCTTTCCTCTCCCAACGTTGTTCAAAACCTGTGACATCTATTGTTGTTGCCACTACAGATTTATTCTGATTTGATTTGGTGCATCCCGAGACGATCCAACCAAATTGAGTATTTTGGTATATACGTTTACTCCCATTATTATATCAACCCTACCAGGTTTATTGAAGGTAGGATCAGCTAGCACGTAAGTTTGCCATTTTGACATATCCACGTTTGCTATTTTTAATGAAAGAGCTTTCATTAACTTTGGCAACACAATTGCCTCAACCTTTAGATGTCCTTTCCAAGGATTTCTCGTCTTTACATCTATTTTTACCTTATATTTTGATTTATTAGATTTTATTGAGGACACACCACTTATTTCTGTATACTGTTTAATTTTAGGTAGTTTTAATATTTGAGCGGCCTCTTCAGACAAAATGGTGCTCTGTGAACCACAATCAATAAGGGCTCTTAGAGTCTTATATCCTCCATTTACATTTTTTACTTGTATTACAGCTGTGGCCAACAGTGTTGGTTGTGCGGTTACACAAGTATTTACTTTCTCCTGTTCTTCGTCAAAATGAAGTAAAGTAGAAATGAAGTTTTTCTCTTCCTTTCTCATGGCACTTAGCGAGTAATATCTTTGCTCTAAGTATTCCATGACATCAGATAGCAATTGTATCTGCTTTGTTTTTCTAATCTGACTCTCATACAATTGTAGAGCCTCTCTGTCAAATTTCCGAAGTATGAGTTGAGCGACTATTACGTCAACTTCATCGGACAAATTTGCTTTAATTTTAATTAAGTGTATTGACTCATTAATTATGTCAATCACTCCTTTTACACTTTTTGCGGATTCATTGTTTATCATCGGTAAATCAACGATCCGACTTAATTGTTCGGAAAATACCCTCCGATTATTTTCATACCGCTTGGTTAATAATTCCCAAGCGGCACTGTAATTGTCAGCTGAACCTTACAATAGATGGGCTACCATGCTCCTTGCTTCGCCCTTTAACTCGGATTTTAAATAATTGAATTTAAGAGTCAGGCTTAAATCTTCTCTTTTTTCAATTAATTCCGCAAATAATTCCACAAACAGGTCCCTTTCTCGAGAAAATGTGGGTACCTGAATTTTTGGCAACACTGGTAGTTCGCCTCTCACGGTTACTTTCTCAATCTTACTTTCCTTATTGTTTATTTTCATTTCTAATACTGATACTGAATTCCGGACATCGAATTCTAAATCATCCATAGCATTATTAAATTTAGCATTTTTTGTCAAACCCTGGCACGCCTGTACTTTCTCCCATAAATAATTGATCTTATTAATATATATTATGCATGTCTCATTGCCTATTGAATTATCTATAGTACGTAAATCTTTGGTTACTCTATCCAAATATTCCTGGAGCTGTCGGGCTCTACCCAAAAATATGGTTATCATTAGCGTCTGTATTACTGGAGGTCGCATTCCCGCGCGACTCTCCTTTGCTATCATCCAACTTTTCAAACATCGTTGCATCTGCTTCACTGTTTTCGAAATCAACAGTGCCCTGCCTGCTTTACTCTCCTTTGGTTAATAATCTGGCTACCATATCTAAACCTTCCTCATACTTTCCATTTGTGAAATAGTAGTGTTCGTTTACTCCACTCTGTAGCATTTGGCTATGGTAACTAATCCATTGCTTCTGAATCTCAGTTACCTCATTAAGAATCTTGCTAATTAACTTACTAGCATCTAACTCTTCTATTTTTTTTTAACCTTTTGTACAACTCGTGTTGCTTCCCTAACAATTTTTCAGTTTTGGTAGGAAACATTTTTGTCTTATGCGTCTTTTAGGATATCGATATAAGTATATTATAATACAAATAGATAGATGCACTTATAACTATCTTAATTTATATCTTATCTGATGATCCTGTTGACACTGTTCGCCACCGTTGTCCGCCCAGTAGAGTTTGCCAAGTATGTTTTGCCGATAGTCTGCTGCTGCTTGTCTGCCAATGGGTAGGGTTTGCCGTTTCTTTATATTCGTCTCGCCTCTAGTCGCCTCTTCTTTGCAACTATCTTGTTGCTCTGCTGCTGTTTGTAGTTGCCGACTTGCAACTGTATATAGTGTGTATGTACACTAGTAAATTCTTTTTTTTTTTTACTTTCGATATTAGGGCTTCGAATACGCCATACACAAAAAACTCCCGCCGCCGAAATTACTACAGTTGCTTCACTAGCCAAACTGACTTTAAAATCGGACGCACGCACTTTTTATTTATTAAGCAAAATTTTGCCTTTTTATACCATACACCCATAGGGTGAAATGGTATATTAAAGTCGCCAAAATGTATGTAACAGGCAGAAGGACCTTTCCGACCCCATAAAGTATATATATTCTTGATCAGTATCAACAGCCGAGTCGATATAGCCATGTCCGTCTGTCCGTCCGTCTGTCCGTCCGTCCGTCCGTCCGTCCGTCCGTCTGTCCGTCTGTCCGTCCGTATGAACGCCTAGATCTCAGAGACTATAAGAGATAGAGCCACCAAATTTGGTATGTAGGCTCATATAGTATGTAGAGTGATCGAGTTTATTTCAAAATTTTGCCACGCCCCTTTCCGCCCCCGCAATTCAAAAACAACGTTTATCTCAAAAACTATTGCAGCTATAGACACCATATTTGGTATGTATATTTGCTTAGTAAATGCGCTCATTTTGTAATTATAAAGATTTTGCCACGCCTCTTTCCGCCCCCAAAATTTGAAAAACTCGATTATCTCCCGTAATTTTTTACCTTGTGGAATCAAATTTGGTACACTTGAATTTGATACTAATATTCAGCAAAATACCAAATTTGATCAAAATCGGACAAAAAATAGCCAAGTTATGCATATAAACGTTTTTCCATAAGGCCGGAGTTGGCCGTTGGCGGGTGGTGGCGCTAGGGTGCTCATATGCATGAGTGAGCGAGATACTAAGATATGCTTGTAAAAAGCATGTGAACAGAATTTTTTTAAAATAAGCAAATGCATTTGTTATTACAAATTTGAAATATTTGTTTTACTGGTGTATGGTATACCTAAGTCGGCGAGACGACTTACTTACTTCATTTATATTATAATCTGTCTCTTACCACTGGTGGGGGAAAACAAGAGTTAATTTATTTTGCTACCTATAGCTGATCTTAGCATTTACACTTGCATAAGAATTCAGACTTTAAGGAGCTGATTGACTCTCTGTGTCTCTTACCACTGGTGGGGGAAAACTGCAGTGTTCCTTTTTTCGAAGGACCAAAATGAATCCGGTTCGAAGGACCAAAATGAATAGGGATTCCCGGAGAGAAGGAAAATAACCCAATCTTCATTCGTTGAATTCAAAATGTGAACTGATTTTATTTACAAAAGTACGGAGTTTATATAGGATTATCTTAGGCTCTAGTAGGTAACAATTGTTCTTAGAAGATCTTATTTTAGACTCACACCCTCGTATTTGGGGGTTGAAAAATAATTATTTTGGGCACGGCGTCGGCCACTTGACATCCTGTCGTTGTGATCTTTTGGGTTAGTTTAGATTTTCAAGTGTTTTTTCCCACACCGCGTGTGGCAGATTGTATTTCTAGTCATATGCTAGGTTAGTTGTTTGGTACAAAGGTACAGTTGTATTGTATTTTCTTTAGTGCATCTGATTTGGTGAAGCCAGTTCAGATGAATACGATGTTTATTCTTAAACAGTCAGGATCGGACTACTATATCATATAGCTCTGGAAATTTTTTAAAAAAATTGGAGTATCCCCATACCAATATAACAGAATTTTATATAAAATCTCAGATCCCAAAGTTTGAATCTGATCGGATAAATAGAACACAAGTTACAGTCAATACAAATCGGTTCAAGCGCTGTCGGCAGCGCTGCTTGCTGCCTACTACGTCATCATCAAATCAATCATCAACGCTCTCGAGGAAGACGGACGTGTTTTTTTTCAAGCTCCCGCGTTTTTAACTGATTTACATTTATTTTATTTTGTTTTATCGGCATCGCGATCGAAATATTAATTAATTAGTAAATCTAACTTTCACCGTATCACTCGTTGCGTTTTTGTGTGTTTGTGTTAATAATTTTTAACAACTTTAATTTCTTATAACCTTTGTTGGTTTTTTTCTTTTTTTTTCTCTTTCTTTTCTTCCTCTCTCTCCCACCTTAATTTCATTTTTTCTGCCTTGCAAATCCCAAGCAACGCTCTGTTGTTGTTGTCTTGCAATTTCATAGTGTTCTTGTTGCAGTGTTTTGTTATTGTGATTTCTAACTCCCGCGCTCGCGCTCTTTGACTTTTTTTTCTCTCGTTTTCGTTTCACTCGTCGCCGTTATTTGCGCTCATATTGCAGTCTGTTGTGTGTCTGTAATTTAGAGTCTATATTCTTTTAGTCAGTGCTCTTTTCTTTTAGCCCTTGTGCACCCTCAAAATCTATATTTCTTATTATTTCTGGACCTCAAAGTGAGTTATATATTTTAATACCAAACATTTCTCATTTTTCAGTTTTATTTGTTTGATTACCAATTTTTTCTTATTACCTCATAATGACTGTTTGTTCGATTAAAAATTGTTTGCATCCCGCCCCACCCTTGAATAGTTTTATTTACTGTTGGTTGTGTAAAACTACAGTACATGTTAAGTACTGTAGTTTAACGCTACTGACTGAGTCTCGAAAGCGTAAGAAGGCGGGAGAACGGACTCCTGATTTGTCCTTGCGTTTGTCGGTCTCCACATCTTTATCGGTTCCGACCCCTTCTCAACCAATGCAAACTCCAACTCCACAGACGATGTCTGTAGTGTCCGTTTTGTCTGGGCAAGAATCTACACCCATGGATATTGCCGACAGGGATCCTAATGTTAGTAATGCCGGAGTGCCACTTTTTGCAACTGATGCTACAATTAATGCGGTAGCTGATGCAATACCTGGAATGCCGAAACCATTGGTGGGAGTGCCTCCTAAAAAACACATTTTTGGTTCGAGACTTCTTCCTGATGCTACATCGGATGATGTCATGGCCCACATTCGGGCTAAACTGAATGTCTCTAATATATCCATAGAAAAGTTTAAATTTTCATATTCTAGAGAAATTTCATCTTTTACAATCAGTGTTCCAATTGAATTCTTTGACTGTATCTGCAGTTCTAGCTTCTGGCCGAAAAGCTTAATTGTGAAGGAGTTTACATCCAGAAAAATGAAGACACGGGGTCAAACAAGGATTCCTTCACCATCTATTCCTCTTTCTTCTTCATCTATTCCCACTCCTTCCTTATCTATTCCTTCTTCTACTCTATCAAAAAACTAACAACTTCCTTCTCTGTCGGCTATCAGAATGTCAGAGGCCTTAATACTAAACTTACTAAACTCGTTGTAGATAGTCTGTCATTTGATTTTGACCTAATTGTCTTTACTGAGACTTGGTTAAAACCTGACGTTTTTGACGCCACAGTTTTACCCTCTAATTTCAATATTTTTAGACGTGATCGTACTGATCGTAGGGGTGGTGGAGTCTTATTGCCGTAGATTCCGCCCTATCATAGGGTCTGATAACAATACCTGTCTCAAGTAGTATCGAATTTATATGCGTTAAGGTATCTTTTACTCGTTTTTCAATTTTTGTTACCTGTTCTTACATTCCGCCCCAATCGGAATGTCCAACCTACTTACTAAACTTAGAATCTATTAAATTTATACTTGAACTACTTTCTGACAGAGACTCATTAATTGTCCTTGGGGACTTTAACCTGCCCACTATAACTTGGTCAACACTTAATGGTAGCAAAACGTTGCTGCCCTCTGGGTGTCACGATTTTATTGATGGTCTGCTTGAGCTTTCGTTGGCCCAGCTGAATTCGATTCCTAATACGTCTGGCAGATTTCTGGATCTGATTTTTACTTCTGATCCCAGTTTTTGTGAAGTATCTAGAACTAGTCCAATGGTGTTACCAGAGGATAGTTTTCATCCAACTTTAGAGTTATCTATTGAGTTTCCCAGCCGCGAGCCCATGTCCGAGTGTGATCCTACGGTACGCACCCGATGTTTTTGGAAGACTGACATTGTCGCACTAAACAATGCCTTTCTTAATACCGATTGGACTAATTTATACACCTGTACGGATATGAACTCCGCCATTTCTTTATTTTATACCACTGTTGACTCAATCTTTAATGACTGTGTACCCCTAGTGTCTCCTGTGGTGACGCAAAAATCACTATGGTTTACGCGGGGGCTGTCAAAACTAAAGAATCTTAAGTCTAGGTATTACAAAAAGTATAAAGTCACGGGTCTATCATCGGATCTTTCTCGTTACTTGGTTGCTAAATCGAATTTTATTGTTTCTAATTCTAATTGCTATAATAATTACTTACAACGTTGCAAGTTGCAATTCTCTGAAAATCTTAAAGAGTTCTATAGTTTCGTTAACTCAAAGCGACATTCATCTCCCTTCATCTTCTGATCAATCTATTTCTAATTTATTTGCTAACTTCTTCTCGACTACGTACACATCCACTAAATACAACTCTAGTCAGATATATCCATATCCTATAACGAAATCCAACTGCATTCTTAATCCTATTATAACGGAAAGTTCGGTAGCTAAGGAATTAATGACGATTAAGCCGGTATACTCACCGGGTCCAGACGGTATTCCCGCTTGTGTCCTGAGGTTCTGTGCGGAGTCATTGTGCTCGCCTTTACTTAAGCTTTGAGTTGTCCGTTACACTGTCCGAGTTTCCAACTATATGGAAGGATTCGTTTATTTTACCTCTTCACAAATGTGGCAATAAATCCGACGTCACTAATTACAGAGGAATTTCTAAATTGTCAGCGATACCTAAACTGTTTGAGAAAATTATGACGTCTCAAATACAGCATTTATGTAAATCTATTTTTTCGCCATACCAGCATGGGTTTGTCAAGAATAGGTCTACCACAACTAACCTTCTACAGTTTACATCTTTTGTAATCCAAGGTTTTAAGAAACAAAAGCAAACTGATGTTATATATACGGATTTCAGTAAGGCTTTCGATTCGGTAAACCATGCCTTACTATTACATAAGCTGAATTTAGTTGGCTTTCCGGATGCTCTGCTTGCTTGGATATCACAATATCTAAGCAATAGGAGGCAGAGGGTTCTTTTTAAGTACTCTCTTTCCAAGATCATTTGTGTTGAATCGGGAGTCCCACAGGGCAGTCACCTTGGCCCATTACTATTCACCATTTTTATTAATGATCTCCCCACCGTTCTTTTAAATTCTAGAGTTCTTATTGTTGTGTCCACAGTAGAGAGGTACGCGCGTTCTTCTTGAGAGCTTATGCTAGACTGACCGTTTATTGATGTGTAAAGAAAATGTTACCATATCTAAGGAATACTAGGTTTAACAATGTTGGGAAATGCTTATTTTAGACTTTAAATGATACATAACACATCTCCCCCTTTAAATTATAAACGGTAACTAATTTTTAGATTTTCGGAAATCGTGTGGCTTGAACCGATTGACTTCCTGGCGAGCTCTTGTACTTTGTCGAACAGGTATACCAGAACGTCGTCGCGAAGATTGGTTTTGATTTGGAGTTTCATTCGACGTTGCTGCATTTTCGCCAGGATCAGGAACAGTTTCTTGAAGGGTATTTGGAAGATCGTGATGCGTTTCTGGCTGGTCTTCTTGTAATTGTGGTGAACAAGGAGCTGGTTGTGGTATTTCAGGAACGAACCAATACTTAGTCGGGTTGTGCTCGGACGTGTTGTCTGACATTCGTAGTTTGATTTGGTTGAAATAGCGCTTGATAAAGCCCTTTGATGTACGTACGACGTACAGCATTCGTCCAATTGGTCGATCGATAGTGCCTTCGATCCACTTTTCTCCCCTCGAGAAATTTCTGGAAAATACCTTTTGATTTGTGCTGTATTTTGTCAGCTCTTGCTTAGTTTCGACAGGCTTTTCGAAAAGTTGACTTAATACGGTGCGAACTGAACGACCGTGAATTAACTCAGCAGGCGATTTACCTTGTGCATTGGGGGTGAATCTGTAAGAAGCAAGATATTTCGTTACTGCTGTGCGTACAGGCAAACCTTCCTGAATATTTTTCTTCACAGAAATTTTAAAAGATTGTACAAATCGCTCAGCCAATCCATTAGAGGCTGGGTGAAATGGTGCTGTTGTTATATGCTTGATTCCATGGAGTATGCAAAACTCTTTCAATGCTTCAGACGTAAGCTGCGGTCCATTATCGCTGACCATAGTCTTAGGATATCCTTCGATTGCAAAAATTGAAGACAAAGCTGCGATTTTTGGGCGGTTGTTACCGATGTCATTTGAACAGTAAACGGGAACTGCGAGTATGCGTCTACACAAATTAACCACATGGCATCGAATATTGGGCCAGCGAAGTCGATGTGGATTCGCTCCCAAGCTGTGGTTGCTGTAGGCCAACTCTGGTATTGTCGTGGTGGCGCTGGATTGTTGCTCTTGCAGATGTTGCATGACTGAGCTAGCTTTTTTATGTCTTCATCAATGGCAGGCCACCAAACATGTTTCCTTGCAATTTGCTTCATGCTTCATGCTTCATGCTTAAGGACTTTTGGACGTAGACTGGTTGGAATCACCATACGATTTGCATCTGACTGTAAACATAGTAAGTGATCATTTATTGTTAAAGCAAACTTACGATTAAAGTATGGCAATAAATCTTCGTTGCCACTTTCTAACTTTTCTGGCCATCCTACAGAAACGTAGTGCAGGACTTGTTTGAGGATTTTATCGTTATTCAAATGCTTGAGAATGGTTTCTGCATTAACCGGTGGATTGATTTCCCTTATTAAGTTGTAAGCTTCCTCCTCTTTATCGAATTCTATATCAGTTCCAATTGGTAGTCGGGAAAGAGCATCAGCATTGCCATGTGCAGATGTCGCCCGATACTGGATATCAAAATTATAAGCCATTAGAATGATACCCCAACGTTGTAGTCTATTTGAAGTCATCAATGGAAGATGTTTCCCTCGATTGAAGATTGATACAAGCGGCTTGTGATCGGTTAACAGTATGAACTTCCTCCCATACAGATATTGGTGAAATCGTTTAACTCCGAAAATTATTGACAATCCCTCTTTTTCTATTTGACTGTATTTCTCTTGATGTTTGTCGAGTGTTTTCGAAGCAAAAACAATGGGTCTCTCTTGACCATCATGTTGAATATGAGAAAGGGCTACTCCGAGACCAAAAGATGATGCGTCTGCTGCGAGCACGATCGGTAAATTTTCATCAAAATGCGCCAGTTGCGTTCCGTTAATAATGTGAGACTTCAGAGCTGAAAAGGCTTGTAGTTGATTTCGATTTCGTCTTTGAAAAAGAAGCACTTTTCCTCTTTGCATTTGATTCCGTTTTCTTGAAGTATGTTTAAAACTTGTTCGATTCGTTTTAGATGTTCTTCGCTTGTTGGAGCTGAGATGATGATGTCATCTAGGTAGTTGCCACAACCTTCTATTCCCTTTAGAAGTTGCTCAAGATGTCTCTGGAAGATTGCCGGTGCGCTGTCAATTCCATACGGAAGGCGCTGATATTGAAATAGGCCCAATGGCGTGTTGACGACCATGAATTGCTTGGTTGCCTTATCTAGTTCCATCTGAAGATAGGCGTCTTTTAGGTCTATTTTGCTGAATTGCTTACCATGACGAATTATGTGAAATAGGGACTCTTTTGATGGTAATGGATACTGCTCTATGTCGATTTGTGCGTTAACTGCTTGCTTAAAGTCACCACAAATCCTAATGGCTCCACCTGGCTTAGGTGCTAACACAATGGGGGATGCCCAGTTGCTAAATTTGATCGGTTTCCAAATATTTGCTTCCGTGAGATGATTTGCTTCGGCTTTGAAATGTTCTAATTGAGCAAATGGAATTTGACGGCTTTTGCAAAATTTGGGTGTTGCTGTAGATTTTAAAAATACGCTGGCTTTGAAATCTTTTATGGTACCCATTGCAGGTTCGAACACTGACTTATATTTGCAGCAAAGCTCGAATCCAAATTTTTTAAATAAATCTGTTCCGAAAAGATTGGCTTCGTCTCTTTTACTAGTAACAATGATTACAATATTTTCGACTTTTTTTCCACACTTTGCGACAGTGTGCAATTCGCCTAGTATTGGTATTGGAATGTGTGTATAAGTTAACAGCCAAGTCAACGAACGGCCCTCGCAATGATTTCAAGCAACCCGCGCGATACAAATGCAACGTAATCAAAATAGCATTGGCCGGAGCAACGGCCAGCCGTTTTAGTTGTGTCGCAAGCGTTGAGTTTTTGTTGGGAATCAAGGACAGAACAGGGCACAACAGGCTGACCCTAAAACCTCGTCGAAGGACAAAGAGGCACAGTTAAAGAATCAGGTTCAGGTTGATCCAAAAAATTACGTTAAACCCGTAAAGGAGTTAAAAAACGTAACACCCGTCGGAACCCCATTTACTGTGAACTCCATTCATGGGTCCAGTAAAATCCAGCAAAAATGTTCAATGGTAATTTTTGGGAAAGTTGCCACGTTTTTCTTATTAGATACCCTGGACACCTTTGACGCAATAATAGGCTTCGATCTGCTCACACAGGCGGGGGTAACCATGGACCTAAGGGAAAACACCATAAACTACGGTAATACTACAGAGGTACTCAAACACCATCCGTGCGATAATGTGAACTTTACACGTGTCGATGATATCGTAGTCCCAGATTCTGTAAGAGCCGAGTTTAAGAAAATGATACTAAAAAGAATTAATGCATTCGCGACCCCTAACGAGGCGCTGCCTTATAATACTTCAGTCGTTGCTAGAATCCGAACTGTAGACAATAAGGAGATATATTCAAAGCCCTATCCGTACCCGGTAGGCGTGTCAGATTTTGTAAACAACGAAGTCGCACAGCTGCTAAAAGATGGCATCATAAGGCCATCAAGATCTGCGTATAACAGCCCGGCCTGGGTTGTTGATAAGAAGGGGACAGACGCCAACGGTAATAAGAACAAGCGGCTTGTCATTGACTTTAGGAAGTTAAATGAGAAAACCGTCGCCGACCGTTATCCGATGCCAAGTATCCAACTAATTTTAGCTAACCTCGGAAAAGCTAAGTTTTTCACAACCTTAGATCTTAAATCCGGGTACCACCAGATTTACCTGGCGGAGGGCGATCGGGAAAAGACATCCTTCTGAGTAAATGGCGGAAAATACGAGTTCTGTCGACTACCTTTTGGTTTAAAAAATGCGGGTAGCATTTTTCAAAGAGCAATCGACGATGTCTTGCGAGAACAAATTGGCAAGATATGTTACGTCTATGTTGATGACGTAATTATCTTCTCCGAAAATGCTGCGGATCACGTCCGCCATATTGACATAGTACTTCAGCAACTTTGTGAGACTAACATGAGGGTCTCTAAAGAAAAGACAAGGTTTTTCAAAGAAAGTGTTGAGTACTTAGGTTTTATTGTTACTAGCGAGGGAGCAAAGACAGACCCAGAAAAGGTCAAAGCGATCCAAGAGTACCCTGAGCCAAAAAATTTATATTCTCTGAGATCTTTTCTAGGCCTAGCCAGCTACTATAGGGTGTTTATCAAAGATTTTGCATCCATAGCAAGACCTTTGACTAATATACTCAAAGGCGAAAATGGCACTGTAAGCAAACACATGTCTAGAAAAGTAACGGTCGAATTCGACGAATCTCAGCGCGACGCTTTTAACCGTTTGAGAAACATACTAGCATCGGAAGACGTTATGCTTATGTACCCTGACTTCAAAAAACCTTTTGACTTGACTACGGACGCGTCTACGATTGGCCTTGGAGCAGTGTTGTCACAAGGTGGGAGACCAATCACCATGATCTCCCGAACGCTAAAAACGTGCGAAACTCATTATGCTACCAACGAAAGAGAGTTGTTAGCAATTGTTTGGGCTCTCGGCAAACTACAGAATTATCTTTACGGTACAAAAGAGTTGCATATTTTTACAGATCATCAACCGCTCACATTCGCAGTGTCTGAGAAAAACACGAATGCGAAAATCAAGAGGTGGAAGGCGTTTATCGAACAATATAACGCCCAGTTGCACTATAAGCCAGGGAAGGAAAATTTTGTTGCAGATGCCTTATCTAGGCAAGAGCTTAACGCTCTCCAAGACGGAGCGCAGTCAGACATAGCCACTGTTCACAGTGAGATATCCCTTACATACACTATAGAAACTGCCGATAACCCATTGAATTGCTACAGAAATCAAATAGCTTTGGAGGAATCACGTTATTCACTGCATAGAAAATTTATTTTGTTTGGCAAAAAAACCCGTCACTTAATTCAATTTATAGATAAGACCGATCTTATAAAAACTTTAAAACTTGCTGTAAACCCCGACGTCGTAAACGCGTTCTATTGCGACCTCCCAACTCTAGCTGCATTCCAACATGAGCTAGTTGCACTGTTCCCGACAACCAAGTTCTGGCACTGCAAAAAGATGGTGTCGGATATCACTAACAAAGGCGAACAGGTAGAAATAGTCAACGCCGAACATAATCGTGCGCATAGAGCGGCACAAGAAAATGTAAAACAAATACTTCGAGACTAATACTTCCCAAAAATGACCAAACTGGCCAACGAGGTTGTACTGAATTGTAAGGTCTGCGCTATAGCCAAGTACAACAGGCACCCCAAAAAACAAGAACTCGGGGAGACTCCAATTCCCTCATTTGCTGGAGAAATGTTACACATTGACATATTTTCTACCGATCAGAAGCTTTTCCTAACTTGTATTGATAAATTTTCCAAATTCACCGATGTCCAACCTTTAGCTTCTCGAGCAATAACCGATATTGTCAACCCCATTTTACTGATAATTAATACCTTTCCGGACACAAAAACTATTTATTGCGATAACGAACCATCGTTTAACTCCGAAACGATCGCTTCATTGTTGAAGAATCAGTTTAACATCGACGTGGTGAACGCCCCCCACTACATAGCTGTTCCAATGGACAAGTGGAGCGCTTTCACAGTACATTAATAGAAATTGCCAGGTGTTTAAAATTGGACAAAAAAATTAGCGATACAGTTCAAGCTATCATGAGAGCAACGATAGAGTATAATAAAACTATACACTCAGTAACAGGACATAAGCCACTCGATGTAATCCACTCTATACCAGATGAAACTAAGCAAGAAATCAAAAGTCGTTTAATAAAAGCCCAACAAGACCAATTAGCCAGATACAACCCAAACAGACAGAACAGGGTGTTTGATGTAGGTGAGAAAGTTTACCTCAAAAATAACAAAAGATTAGGTAACAAACTATCTCCCTTGTGCACGGAGGGCGCCATACAAGCAGACCTGAGAACGTCTGTACTTGTTAAGGGGAGGGTGGTCCATAAGGACAATGTGAGGTAAACATAGGTCATAACACATAAGATTATTACAGAAAGTTACTAAAATTGAATCTAATCGTTTCATTCAGGTTCGTCGGAGTAACCCTAATACTTTTGGCCACAACTCGCGCACTTCTCACCGATTTCTCGCACGCAAGCTATATTCCTGTGTTGGACGGCAACGTTTTCGTATGGGAACAACATAATTACGTAAAACATTCTACAAATTTATCCAATTTCGCGAGCATGATAGATAATACAATAAAATTGTCAGAACTTTTCCCTCAGTCACATATGCGAAAACTGTTAGATGTAGATATCGATCATATCCAGAGTATTTTTTCTAGCCTAACGGTACACCATAGAATGGCCAGAAGTTTAGACTTTTTAGGAACAGCGTTGAAAGTCGTCGCAGGCACACCCGATGCGTCAGACTTAGAAAGGATTAAGATTACCGAAGCCGAGCTCATAGAATCAAACAACAGACAAGTAATAGTAATCACTGAAGCGCAAAAACAAATCAACCTATTAACTGATACAGTAAATAAAATAATTAAAGAAAAGAAAGGCGAGTTTGTAGACTCCCCTCACTTGTATGAAACCTTACTTGCGCGCAATAGAATGTTATCCACCGAAATCCAAAACCTTATGCTCACTATAACGCTTGCCAAATCTAATATCATAAACCCAGCAATTCTCGACCACGAAGATTTGAAATCCATTTTTACCAAACAGCTCACAGAAGTCCCAATAGTTAGTTTAATGGCAGTGTCAAAAATAAAAATATTTCAATCAGATAGCGTAATCCACATAATAATTAATTACCCTAATGTTAAGACTATTTGTAAGAAGGTTATGATATTCCCTGTTGCCCACAATAACACTGTTCTGCAAGTACATGATAATGTAGTAGCTGAATGCAACGATGGAGTTCTAGCAGTAACAGAGTGCGCTACAACCAACTATGCGACGTTCTGCAAGAAGTCGGCTCACGACACTTGCGCCAGCAGATTACACTCTGGAGGTTTAGCATCATGCCACACACAGCCAAGCCACCTGGAACCAGTTACCGTAGTCGACGAAGGGATAATCATCGTCAATGAGATACCAGCAGGAATAAGAATAGATGACGGCCCACTAATGACAGTCAGAGGTACATATCTCGTCACATTCGAACGCTTCGCTACCATAAACGATACCACATACATTAACTACAACGGTGTTGTGAAGAAAAGTCCAGGCATCGCGGCATCACCATTGCTGAATATTACAGGACACGACCAAGTTCTTAGCCTACCATTGCTACAAAGAATGAATGAACATAATTTGCACGTAATTCGACAACTATGAGACGACGTGGATTCCGGAGGGGTCTCGCGAGTTTGGTTCATAGTCGGTGTAACCCTCAGCATCACCATTGGCTGCATTGGCATAATCTACCAGTATTGGTACCGGAGAAGATTAAACTGCAGGCTGTGGTAAATGAACTAAGTGTCACCGAGGACGGCAACAAACCTAAGGGGGGGCTAGTTAACAGCCAAGTCAACGAACGGCCCTCGCAATGATTTCAAGCAACCCGCGCAATGCAAGCAACCCGATTTGATGCAACGTAATCAAAATAGCATTGGCCGGAGCAACGGCCAGCCGTTTTAGTTGTGTCGCAAGCGTTGAGTTCTTGTTGGGAATATGCTTAGTCGGCTTTGCTGACCACAAGCCCGTCGCATGATCTTCTATGTACTTCTTATGTATTTTGTGTAGATTCGTATTTGCCGTTTTATGTATTTAGCTTTAGCCTTTATTTCACTCCACTCTTGTAATCAGTTTCTGAAAGACGATTGACTAATAAAGTAATTGATCATTTACATTTACTCCGGCACACTGCCGTTAAATATTTTTATTAATACACCGTTGAGCCACAAGGCCAACCGTTCAGCAAAGGGGACGAAGTCAAGTCCTCCACCATAATCATTTGATACATAACTCTACCCGCCGCTACACCGGTGACGTCACAACTGCCGTCAGAGGGGAAGGCGGAAACAAATAATTTATATGCGTAAAATTGTCTGGAACATTCTTGCAATTTTGGTTTATTCAGTAATAAATATGTTTCAAAATTTATCACTGAAGCTGTTGACCCTGAGTCCATTTGAAAAGTAATAACGCGATTCAATATTTCGACATCAATTAGCTTTTTACGATTTTCGTTTTTGACTTGACCCGTTATAGTGTTTACTTCTTCCATTAAATTTGCTTCTTCTCTTTTTTGTGTCTGCAAATTACTTTTGTCTTGCTTTGACATACACACGACAGATATATGGCCTTTTCTACCACATTTGTAACATACGGCGTCACGATACTTGCATCTCTCTCTAGTGTGAGACGTTCCACACCCAGAACACGACTTCCACGAATTTTTGCACTGTTTCTCTTTGTTCGGTTTATTCTGATACTTTTTGAATGTATGGATCGCGTTGAGTGGAACTTGACTCTCTCTCTTGTCTTTAAGGGTTGCAACGGTTTTTGTCGTTGTCTCATAGGTCTCCGCAACCATGAGCACATCTTCAAGAGTCGGCTGGTGCTTTTGAAGAGCAGTTGCCCGTACTGCATCATACGGGGTATGTACGATGATCTGATCCCGGATCATTTCATCTACGTAGTTGGACAAACAACCTTGTGCAGAACACACAAATTGGCATTCACGAGCGATCCCGCGCAAATCGGCTACCCACTCCTTGTGTGTTTGACCATGTGCCATCTCTTTCGCGCGCTGCTACAATATGACGCTTAGTTGTGAAATGTACAGTAAGTTTGTCTGTGAGCTCTTTATATGTATGAGTGGTATAGTTAATTCGGTGCAAAATCGGTCATTTTTTAAGAATTTTTATTGGCGATACGGATAGTCTCAGTTCAATTTTTGTTTGCCCATGTGATAATACAACATTTAAACAATATGTGTGAAAATTTTCATCCAAAAATATTGAAAATTGCGTGAGATATAGGCAATCTTCGGCGGGACCTCGAAAAAGAAGTGGTTTGCGGTGTACATCGTAACTCGTCACAGAATCATCGGAAATGAAAAAATCAAATTGCATTAGTTAAAGGACAAAATTCCCCAGGTAACGCTGTCGAGTTTTTAATTTTTAAATGTGCTTTTCGATTTTTAAAGGCACTTGAAAGTCAAAAACCCCGATTTTCGCCCAAAAAACCAAGTTATTTGTTGTTGTAAAAATGATAAATTAAAAAAAAAAAAAAAAAACTCGACAGCGTTACCTGAAGAATTTAGTGAAGAAGTACTGTGCAAAATTTCAAAACGATTTGGCCAGTAGATTTTGCAGGATCGTGTACACCGACTTTGAAAATGGCAACTTTTCAGGAGAGCGTTTTAAAGTTTTGGACACCCAAAAATCTAATACAAACGCGGTCGGCCACCCTGACTTCAACTGCCCATAACTTCAGAAGTTTCACTCGGATCGATCTAAAATTTTAACACACTATTCTTGAAATGTCGTGCATTCAGAAAAAAAAATAAAAAAAAATTGAAAAAAAAAAAAAATTTAATACTATACCCCCCCCTTAAGTTGCTACTCCCGAAGAGATTTTTAAGAAGCTCGAACAAGATGACGCCACACCAAGAAAGAAAATATGCTTTTTGTTTTTCGTCTGCACTGACTGAATATGCACTAAAATGTTGCGATAACTGTTCTAAATAAGACTCTCAATTTTGATTGTCTTTGTCAAATTTGTGAAATGGAGGACACATAGCTAATTCACCCGCGTGGCTTGAATTACTAGCACTAGATGAAGAATTATTCCCAAGAATTTCTCTCATCCATTGTCGTTGTTGTTCTAGAATGTTCGTTGTGAATTGCTGTTGCTGGGAAAGCAATTCTTGAAATTCCGCGCTTTCTATTGGCATCTTGATGAGAATTAATGACTGACCAACTAGATTTTACACAATTATTGTAGCTAAACTTTTTAATTTGTTTTTTGCCTCGTCGCCATTTATGTTGTGTCCACAGTAGAGAGGTACTCGCGTTCTTCTTGAGAGCTTATGCTAGACTAACCGTTTATTGATGTGTAAAGACAATGTTACCATATCTAAGGAATACTAAGTTTAACAATGTGAAATGCTTATTTTAGACTTTAAATGATACATAACACTTATGTATGGCGATGATGTAAAAATCGCTAATCGCATCGTAGACTCTCTCTCATGTCATACCTTGCAAGCTGACCTGAATGCTTTTCAGGGGTGGTGTAGGGCTAACTTGTTATCGTTAAACTGTTCTAAGTGCAAAATTATGTCTTTTTATAGAGGTTCTCCCCAATTAACGAGTTACTTTTTAAATAATTTCCCGTTAGAAAGAATTAATAATACTTCTTTGGTTGTAAAAGATTTGGGGATCTTAATAGACCACAAACTTAGTTTTAATCAGCATATATCGACTACTGTTAGTAGGGCTAAAAGTGTTCTTGGCTTTATAAAGCGCTGGTCGAAGGAGTTCAATGATCCATATACTACCAAAATACTTTATACTTCTTTAGTCCGTCCCATATTGGAGTATGGATCTTGTGTTTGGTCTCCTCAATATAAGTTTTATTAAAACAAATTAGAATCTGTAGAAAAACAGTTTTTACTCTTTGCCTTTCGTGATTTGCGCTGGGATCCAACTGTACAACTTCCATCTTATTCTAGTCGACTTCAGTTAATTAACCTTCCTTCTTTAGCTAATCGTAGAACTATGCTTGGTGTAACTTTTCTTTACAAACTTTTGAATGGTGAGATTGACTCTTCCGAGCTGTTGAGCCAAATTAACATTTCTGTTCCATCTAGAAGGACCCGCAATTTCACACCGCTTTTACTTCCCACTTGCACAACTAACTTTTATCTGCTTGAACCTTTTCGTATACTATGTAGTGACTACAACAGACTTTGGCACGTTATCGGTTCGGAAACATCGCTTCCCGGTATAAAAACTGCGATCTTGTCCTTCCTCGCTCGTAACTAGTTGTAATCATCTTTATTTTAACCTATCCTGTTCTCTTTTTATATGTAACTTATTATCTTATTATAATTATAAATGTAACTTATTATCTTATTACATTTAATATTTTCTATTTCTTTAGTTTAATTTTATGTTTATATATGTACTACGCCTATGCCCTTAGGTCGGAGTGGGTAGAGGTTGTAACATTAACTTGACTTAGGGTCATTCGTAACAGGCCCGGGCCTGGTGTCATATGGGCCACTTGTTCGTACTGAGCGTTGTACGACTACGTCTACTAAAAAGAAAATATCAAAGAAGCCAACTTCGGCTATGCCAAAGTTTATATACCCTTGCAGTCCTTGGCAATAATATTTTTACATTTTGAAATTTCTTTCCCTGCAACTCAATTCATCAATACACAAACAAAACATTCAAATTATTACTCTTCTTACTACAATTTTTCTTCTTCTTCTTCTTCAGCTTTGCGTCTGTGTGTGTGTATGCATGTGATCTGTTTGATTTGCTGATGACGTAGAACCGATTTGTATTGACTGTAACTTGTGTTCTATTTATCCGATCAAATTCAAATTTTGGGATCTGAGATTTTATACCAAATTCTATTATATTGGTAAATTTCATGGGGATACTCCAATTTTTGCAAAAATTTTTGTTCCAGAGCTATATGATATAGTAGTCCGATCCCGATGATTTTCATACTTTATCTCACATGGGTAAAAATAAGCCCCCAAAAAAATTTCATCCCGATAGCTCTTAAGATGGCTGAGTAAAACGCGTACGCACCGACGGACAGACGGACAGACGGACATGGCTATATCGACTCAGCTTCTCATGCTGCTCAAGAATATATATACTTTATGGGGTCGGAAACGTCTCTTTCTGTGCGTTACAAACATCTGCCCAATTTTATAATACCCTCTGCAAGGGTATAAAAAAGAAACAGAGCACATGCATACACACACACAGACGTAGCGCTACACGAACTGTATGTATGTATGTGTATGCGTGTTGTGCTTTGCTTGCGGAATGATGGAAAAAAAATTTGTAGTAAAAAGAGAAATAATTTGAATTTTTTGTTTGTGTATTGATGAATTGAGTTGCAGGGAAAGAAATTTCAAAATGTAAAAATATTATTGCCAAGGACTGCAAGGGTATTTAAACTTTGGCATAGCCGAAGTTAGCTTCTTTGATATTTTATTAATAATAATATTTTATTATTACTTTTTTTACTCCAAATTTTTATACCCTTGCAGAGGGTATTATAAAATTGGTCAGATGTTTGTAACGCACAGAAGGAGACGTTTCCGACCACATAAAGTATATATATTCTTGATCAGCATGAGAAGCTGAGTCGATATAGCCATGTCCGTCTGTCCGTCCGTCCGTCCGTCCGTCCGTCCGTCCGTCTGTGCAAATCAACTTCACGCTGGCATCTTAAGAGCTATCGGAATGAAATTTCATATTTGAGCTACTTTTAGCCGGGAGATAATAGAGTATGAAAATTGTCAGGATCGGACTACTATATCATATAGCTCTAGAACAAAAATTTTTGCAAAAATTGGAGTATCCCCATGAAATTTACCAATATAATAGAATTTGACATGAAATCTCAGATCCCAAACGCACACGCAGACGTAGCGCTGTATGTATGTATGTGTATGCGTGTTGTGCTTTGCTTAAAAATTTGTAGTAAAGAGAGAAATAATTTGAATGTTTTGTTTGTGTGTTGATGAATTGAGTTGCAGGGAAAGAAATTTCAAAATGTAAAAAAATTATTGCCAAGGACTGCAAGGGTATATAAACTTCGGCATTGCCGAAGTTAGCTTCTTTGATATTCTTATATCATTCCGTAAGCAAAGCACAACACGCATACACATACATACTCGCGTAGCGCTACGTCTGCGTGTGTGTATGCATGTTTTTTTTTTTTAATTCGTTTATTTGGGAAAAAGGAATTACAAATAGGTTAACAAATAAATATAGAAAACAGTGGGCAACAAAGAAAAGATAGTTTTGTTCAAAGAAGAAGAAATGAGAAATTGTGGGTGTGCGGGATCGCCTGGGAGCATTGCATCGCAGGATGTGTGGGGGAGTAGGGTTGTGGACTTTTCAGACCCCGCCTGTATTGCGCTGCCTTTCGCGCGCGCGTAGTTTGTGGATCACCTGTGCCGCAAAGGGGCAAATAGCTGTCCAATTTGGTTTGCTTAGCGTCATCAGTGGAACCAGATTCTGTGACGACAATGGCTCGCCACAGAGCAGTTCGGCCGCATGCCTTTCTGTCTCAAACATAGCGCATTCGAAGAGAGCATGATCAGGGCTCTCCGACACACCGTTTCCGCACCAAGTGCATTCCGCACTTGCCTGATGACCAAATCTGTGGAGATATTCCCCAAAGCATCCGTGGCCGCTGAGTATTTGTGTCAGCTCAAAGGTAACCTCGCCGTGCTTCCGTTGGAGCCACATCTTCAGATCAGGAATAAGCCTGAATGTCCACCTGCCCTTCATCGAGTTGGTCCAGCGAAGTTGCCAGGCGTCCCAACTTTCCTGGCGTACCACGGCCTTTACCAGCTTTAGCTCAGCAGGACTCGGCGCTGACTCCATCTTAATGGTATAGATGCGTTGTGCTTCATATGCTAGCAGATCGATGGGCGTCATACCTGCTATAACAAGAGCGGCATCGTCCGATATTGTGCGAAAGCCGCAACAGACTCTCAGCGCCGCAAGACGGTATGTGCTCTCTAGGCGTCTCCTGTATGTTTTGACCGTCATGGCCTTAGCCCAGGCTGGTGCCCCATAGAGTATAGTGGACTTCATAACGTTCATCAGAAGCAGGCGCCGACCTTGTTTTGGGCCTCTGCTGTTGAGCATGATGCGGCTAAGTGACCGTCCCAACTCAGCTGCCCTGGCTCCAACAAGCTCCAGATGCTCCTTGAAGGACAGGCGCGTGTCCAGGTGTATACCAAGATACCTAATGGCCCGTGTAGAGGTAATCGTGGTGGCGTCAACGATGATGTTGGCAACCTCAACCATTTTTCGACTACTTATTAAGACCGCTTCCGTCTTTTGAACTGCAAGCTCGAGTCCTGCAGAGGCTAGCCAGTCCTTAGCCATTCCGATGGAACGCGCAGTTAATTCCTCGTCACTACTATGGCAACATCGTCAGCGAAGCCCACCAGCCGCGCGCCACTCGGGAGTTGGATGCGCAGGATTCCGTCATACATTGCATTCCAAAGTAGAGGGCCGAGGACGGATCCTTGGGGTACGCCTCCTTTAACATTATAGGTATGCGTCCCGCCGTGCGATCTGTAGTACAGAACTCTATTTCTAGAGTAGTCCTCCATGATTCTTATGAGATACGCCGGGATTCTAAAGTTTCGCAATGCTGCGAGAATGTTGTTCCAATTTGCTGTGTTAAAGGCGTTTTTAACGTCCAGCGTGGTGACAAGGCAATACTGCTTTTGCCCTCCCTTCCAACGTTGCCCCTCTATAGCCTTAGCAGCAGTGTCGACAACAGATTTGATGGCATCAACAGTGGACATAGCTCTGCGGAACCCAAATTGCATAGGCAAGAGGTCGCCAGCCACTTTAATTGCTGCCTCTATTCTGGTGCTGAGTAGCCTCTCAAAGATTTTTCCTGCGGTATCCAGAAGACAAATTGGCCTGTATCCAGATGGGTTTGTTTGGCTTTGGAATCAGAAGCAGATTCTGCCTTTTCCATCTGTCCGGAAATGTACCTTCACCCATGCAAGCATTAAAAACTTCAGCAAATCTTTCGGATTGTAGGCCAATGGCAAGTTTTAGGGCCTTGTTGGGGATGCTATCCGGGCCAGGAGCCTTGTCGTTCTGCAGTCTCGATGCCGCCACTAACACCTCTTCTCCAGTGATGGGCCAGTCTACTAGCAAAGTAGTATGCTGCATTTCTTTCGGGCCTATTGATGAGGTGGCCGGAAACAGAGTTTCCACAATCGTAGCCATGCGCTCTTCATCTGGAGCTGCCGGCTTAACAGCCCTAAGCTTTTTCATGGCAATTTTTTAGGCCAAGCCCCAGGGGTCATTTTCTATAGAGTCGCAAAGTTCAAGAAAACAGGATTTTTTTCGTGCCTTAATAAGCTCTTTAAGTTCCCTTCTTCTGGCTGCAAATTCTGCTTGCAGCAGCAGGAACTCCGCAAAAATCGATGGATTAAGAGTGTCCACGCGGAATGATTGGCCACCTTGATCTGTTCGCATATGATTCGGCCCTTGGGGCGCGCTTCTCCTGATGGAGCATATAATGGCCAGGTGATCGCTACCAGTGTAAAAATCGCATAGTTCCCAGATTGAGTTGGGGAAAAGACAGGCACTTGTAAATGTAATATCGATTACAGAGCCGTATCCCGCCCTGCTAAACGTGTGCTTGGATCCAGTGTTAAGCACAGCCATATCGAGGATGGCCCAGGACTCGAGAAGCGTTCTGCCCCTGGCATTAGATGAACTGCTGCCCCATTCTTCGGACCAAGCGTTAAAGTCACCTGCGATTATAACATTTTGTTTTGAACTTGCATCAGCGGCGATGGAGTCTATTATTCTCTCGAATTCAGTGAGTCTCAGGCTAGGGGCTAGGTAGCAACTATAGTACCACATATCCCCGATTTTTACGCGAACATAGCCAAGGGACGAATAGATCGACTCCATAACCGGCACGTTTTTTCCGCATGACCAAATGGCAGCTTTGGTAGACGAGTCCACTGCCCACAGGGGGCCATCTCCTGTTTTATACGGCTCGCTCAAAATCGCTGTATCGGCGTCTACTTCACGCGCTGTTTGTGCCAACAGATCCTGTGCAACTGCACAATGCTTGAGGTTTAGTTAAATAAACTTCATACCTGATTCTTTGTTAGTTGCGCGCCAGATCTTGTCAACGGGCAATCTTTGCTGCCATCAAAATGCTTCCTGTCGATGCGGTTTGCTTCGACGCAGTTGTAACAATTTGGATCGTTTTCGCAAGCCGCAGCTTTATGTCCGGGCTGTCCACATCTGAAGCACCAGCTGGTTCGGTCAACTGTGCTCTTGCAGTTGAAAGCCACATGTCCAAAATTGAGGCATTTGTAGCATCTCTGCTGAGCCACTCTTTCCCTGATGTGGCAGCTGAACCATCCCACTATCAGTGCTCTCTTCTTAACAAGAAAGGCCGCCGACGTCTGTGGCAGACATACAACTGCCATTTCGGTCTCGTTAAAAGTTGGCCGAAGCGTCTTCACCGTTATGGCACTTTCCGCTATACCCGTTGCCTTTGTGATGGCCGCAATGATGTCGGTTGCCATTACTAGGCAATCTAGCTTCCGCAGTTCTATGTGTGACACGTCAGTGACAGTTCGAACTTTGGCGTTCATGCCCAATACGTTGCGTAGCTCCTCTTGTATTTTCTGGTCGCCATCTTTGGTTTTAAGCTCAAGAAGCAGATCGCCATTTTGCGTTTTCCTGGCCCTTGCTACTTCGTCCACCCGATCATTGGCCAAACCATCCCTGCGGGCTTGATCCATCGACGCAGTCATTTTATCCATCCCAATGCTGTTTTAAAATTTAAACTTGAGTTTAAAAAACGTAACGGCAAGGGAACGGCGCGTTGGCGCCACCTGGCGAATGCAGCCTTGGGCACAGCCCAAAGCCTTTTTGCGTTTTCCAACACTGGTCGCTCAGCTGATCAGTGGCGCTTTGTGGGGCAACTCTACCCGTTTGTTTCGCTGCCACAAGTGAACGTGCGTGCAAAACGGAGTGGATTCTGGATAACAGAGAGAATGAGAGAGATCTACGCACCAATACTATGACGAAGGCGGCGGCGGGAGACAGAAAGGCGCCAAGTTCCCCCCCGGGCGCCAACAAGAGCGAAGCTGACTTGAAGGTGTCCCAAAGTCTTTGCGATATTGGCACAACTGATGGCGCGGTGTCGCCGATGTAAGTCTGATTTGGGTGAGTAGTGTGGCACGCAGAGTCCCACTCCTGGATTAAAAAAGCTTTAATTCTAGGCACTGACCCGACTACTTGCGGAGCACTTGGAAAAAACACCTCAATGTGTGTGTGTGTGTGTGAGTGTGTGTGTGTGTGTAATGCATACATCATTCCGCAAGCAAAGCACAACACGCACACACATACATACATACAGTTCGTGTAGCGCTACGTCTGTGTGTGTGTATGCATATGCTCTTTTTGATTTGCTGATGACGTAGAACCGATTTGTATTGACTGTAACTTGTGTTCTATTTATCCGATCAAATTCAAATTTTGGGATCAGAGACTTTATATCAAATTCTATCATATTGGTAAATTTCATGGGGATACTCCAATTTTTGCAAAAATTTTTGTTTCACAGCTATATGATATAGTAGTCCGATCCCGATGATTTTCATACTTTATCTCACCCGGGTAAAAATAAGCTCCCAAAAAAAATTTTATCCCGATAGCTCTTAAGATGGCTGAGTAAAACGCGTACGCACCGACGGACAGACGGACATGGCTATATCGACTCAACACGCACAAACATACATACATACATACAGTTCGTGTAGCGCTACGTCTGTGTGTGTGTATGCATGTGCTCTGTTTCTTTTTTATACCCTTGCAGAGGGTATTATAAAATTGGTCAGATGTTTGTAACGCACAGAAGAAGACGTTTCCGACCCCATAAAGTATATATATTCTTGATCAGCATGAGAAGCTGAGTCGATATAGCCATGTCCGTCTGTTCGTCTGTCCGTCGGTGCGTACGCGTTTTACTCAGCCATCTTAAGAGCTATCGGGATGAAATTTTTTTTGGGGGCTTATTTTTACCCATGTGAGATAAAGTATGAAAATCATCGGGATCGGACTACTATATCATATAGCTCTAGAACAAAAATTTTTGCAAAAATTGGAGTATCCCCATGAAATTTACCAATATAATAGAATTTGGTATAAAATCTCAGATCCCAAAATTTGAATTTGATCGGATAAATAGAACACAAGTTACATTCAATACAAATCGGTTCTACGTCATCAGCAAATCAAACAGATCACCTGCATACACACACAAAGCGAAAAGCTGCACGAACTGTATGTGTATGCGTGCGATGCTTTGGATGGTAGAAGAAGAAAAATTGTAGTAAGAAGAGTAATAATTTGAATGTTTTGTTTGTGTATTGATGAATTGAGTTGCAGGGAAAGAAATTTCAAAATGTAAAAATATTATTGCCAAGGACTGCAAGGGTATATAAACTTTGGCATAGCCGAAGTTAGCTTCTTTGATATTTTCTTTTTAGTAGACGTAGTCGTACAACGCTCAGTACGAACAAGTGGCCCATATGACACCAGGCCCGGGCCTGTTACGAATGACCCTAAGTAAAGTTAATGTTACAACCTCTACCCACTCCGACCTAAGGGCATAGGGGTATTACATATATAAACATAAAATTAAACTAAAGAAATAGAAAATATTAAATGTAATAAGATAATAAGTTACATATAAAAAGAGAACAGGATAGGTTAAAATAAAGATGATTACAACTAGTTACGAGCGAGGAAGGACAAGATCGCAGTTTTTATACCGGGAAGCGATGTTTCCGAACCGATAACGTGCCAAAGTCTGTTGTAGTCACTACATAGTATACGAAAAGGTTCAAGCAGAGAAAAGTTAGTTGTGCAAGTGGGAAGTAAAAGCGGTGTGAAATTGCGGGTCCTTCTAGATGGAACAGAAATGTTAATTTGGCTCAACAGCTCGGAAGAGTCAATCTCACCATTCAAAAGTTTGTAAAGAAAAGTTACACCAAGCATAGTTCTACGATTAGCTAAAGAAGGAAGGTTAATTAACTGAAGTCGACTAGAATAAGATGGAAGTTGTACAGTTGGATCCCAGCGCAAAT
The DNA here is from genome assembly GCA_018152135.1 of Drosophila paulistorum. NCBI lineage: Eukaryota > Metazoa > Arthropoda > Insecta > Diptera > Drosophilidae > Drosophila > Drosophila paulistorum. The sequence goes on along the minus strand of JAECXG010000394.1, from coordinate 827,152 downwards.
CACGAAAGGCAAAGAGTAAAAACTGTTTTTCTACAGATTCTAATTTGTTTTAATAAAACAATATCCTCATATTGAGGAGACCAAACACAAGATCCATACTCCAATATGGGACGGACTAAAGAAGTATAAAGTATTTTGGTAGTATATGGATCATTGAACTCCTTCGACCAGCGCTTTATAAAGCCAAGAACACTTTTAGCCCTACTAACAGTAGTCGATATATGCTGATTAAAACTAAGTTTGTAGTCTATTAAGATCCCCAAATCTTTTACAACCAAAGAAGTATTATTAATTCTTTCTAACGGGAAATTATTTAAAAAGTAACTCGTTAATTGGGGAGAACCTCTATAAAAAGACATAATTTTGCACTTAGAACAGTTTAACGATAACAAGTTAGCCCTACACCACCCCTGAAAAGCATTCAGGTCAGCTTGCAAGGTATGACATGAGAGAGAGTCTACGATGCGATTAGCGATTTTTACATCATCGGCATACATAAGAACTCTAGAATTTAAAAGAACGGTGGGGAGATCATTAATAAAAATGGTGAATAATAATGGGCCAAGGTGACTGCCCTGTGGGACTCCCGATTCAACACAAATGATCTTAGAAAGAGAGGACTTAAAAAGAACCCTCTGCCTCCTATTGCTTAGATATTGTGATATCCAAGCAAGCAGAGCATCCGGAAAGCCAACTAAATTCAGCTTATGTAATAGTAAGGCATGGTTTACCGAATCGAAAGCCTTACTGAAATCCGTATATATAACATCAGTTTGCTTTTATTTCTTAAAACCTTGGACTACAAAAGATGTAAACTGTAGAAGGTTAGTTGTGGTAGACCTATTCTTGACAAACCCATGCTGGTATGGCAAAAAATTTAGAAATTTTTCTCTTCAATTAGTGACGTCGGATTTATTGCCACATTTGTGAAGAGGTTAAATAAACGAATCCTTCCATATAGTTGAATACTCGGACAGTGTAACGGACAACTCAAAAAGCTTAAGTAAAGGCGAGCACAATGACTCCGCACAGAACCTCAGGACACAAGCGGGAATACCGTCTGGACCCGGTGAGTATACCGGCTTAATCGTCATTAGTTCCTTAGCTACCGAACGTTATAATAGGATTAAGAATGCAGTTGAATTTCGTTATAGGATATGGATATATCTGACTAGAGTTGTACTTAGTGGATGTGTACGTAGTCGAGAAGAAGTTAGCAAATAAATTAGAAATAGATTGATCCGAAGAAGCCGAAACATTATTAAAAACTGCAAATGATGGAAGGGAGATAGAATGTCGCTTTGAGTTAACGAAACTATAGAACTCTTTAGGATTTTCAGAGAATTGCAACTTGCAACGTTGTAAGTAATTATTATAGCAATTAGAATTAGAAACAATAAAATTCGATTTAGCAACCAAGAAACGAGAAAGATCCGATGATAGACCCGTGACTTTATACTTTTTGTAATACCTAGACTTAAGATTGTTCAGTTTTGACAGCCCCCGCGTAAACCATGGTGATTTTTGCATCACCACAGGCGACACTAGGGGTACACAGTCATTAAAGATTGAGTCAACATAAAATAAAGAAATGGCGAAGTTCATATCCGTACAAGTGTATAAATTAGTCCAATCGGTATTAAGAAAGGCATTGTTTAGTGCGACAAAGTCAGTCTTCCGAAAACATCGGGTGCGTACCGTAGGATCACACTCAGACATGGGCTCGCGGCTGGGAGACTCAATAGATAACTCTAAAGTTGGATGAAAACTATCCTCTGGTAACACCATTGGACTAGTTCAAGATACTTCACAAAAACTGGGATTAGAAGTAAAAATCAGATCCAGAAATCTGCCAGACGTATTAGGAATCGAATTCAGCTGGGCCAACGAAAGCTCAAGCAGACCATCAATAAAATCGTGACACCCAGAGGGCAGCAACGTTTTGCTACCATTAAGTGTTGACCAAGTTATAGTGGGCAGGTTAAAGTCCCCAAGTACAATTAATGAGTCTCTGTCAGAAAGTAGTTCAAGTATAAATTTAATAGATTCTAGGTGTAGTAAGTAGGTTGGCCATTCCGATTGGGGCGGAATGTAAGAACAGATAACAAAAATTGAAAAACGAGTAAAAGATACCTTAACGCATATAAATTCGATACTACTTGAGACAGGTATTGTTATCAGACCCGATGATAGGGCGGAATATACGGCAATAAGACTCCACCACCCCTACGATCAGTACGATCAGTACGAAACTGTGGCGTCAAGAACGTCAGTTTTTAACCAAGTCTCAGTAAAGACAATTAGGTCAAAATCAAATGACAGACTATCTACAACGAGTTTAGTAAGTTTAGTATAAAGGCCTCTGACATTCAGTGTCAAGCAACTTACGCACACAAGCAAGCGCACACATACAACTATCGGAATGAATTTTCATATTTGAGCTACTTTTAGCCGGGAGATGATAAAGTATAAAAATTGTCAGGATCGGACTACTATATCATATAGCTCTAGAACAAAAATTGTGTAGCGCTACACGTATGTATGTATGTGTATGCATGTGCTCTGTTTGATTTGCTGATGACGTAGAACCGATTTGTATTGACTGTAACTTGTGTTCTATTTATCCGATCAAGTTAAAATTTTGGGATCTGAGATTTTATATCAAATTCTATTATATTGGTAAATTTCAGGGGGATACTCCAATTTTTGCAAAAATTTTTGTTCCAGAGCTATATGATATAGTAGTCCGATCCCGATGATTTTCATACTTTATCTCACCCGGGTAAAAATAAGCTCCCAACAAAAATTTCATCCCGATAGCTCTTAAGATGGCTGAGTAAAACGCGTACGCACCGACGGACAGACGGACATGGCTATATCGACTCAGCTTCTCATGCTGATCAAGAATATATATACTTTATGGGGTCGGTAACTTCTCCTTCTGTGCGTTACAAACATCTGATCAATTTTATAATACCCTCTGCAAGGGTATAAAAAAAAAAAACGAAAATATTCTACAACTTCCACAACATTTGATCCACGGGCCAGGTGCAGGGGAGGCCAGCAACACACCATCAGAACTACATTGGCATTTAGAAATTAATAGATAAATTATCGTTTAATTGCGCTACAAGAAAAAAATCTGACGCGCTGCAGATCTGACGAATTTTAAAAATAATTTCCTACCCCAACGCGCAGGCCCGGACTGGTACCCTAAGGGCCCACCGGGCATTCAAGTTAAAGGGCCCCCTATACTATATGCTTGAAAAATTATGGCGAGAAAAATGAAAGGTACAAATTTTGAGGTTTTACATCAAGTATGATCGTTTATGTGAATAAAACAAAAGCGACTTCTTACAAACAAATAAACAATTTTATTTGCCTATCTTTTTTCAACAATGCACTTCTACGTAAGGCGTGATTTTACTAGATTTTAAATCATCAAAAAGTCAAAAGTTTTTGAAGTAAATTGCTCTGTAAGGATAAGGCGTTAATAATTCGTTAATTTTCAATTTTATTTAAGTTTTTTTTTTCAACTGCCATAAGCAAGAAAGTTTCTAAATGGTTTTGCGTCAAACAGCTTCTTGATATATTTAACTTGGAAAATGATCTTTCGCAAGCTACTTGAGTACAAGAAAGTGTCAAAAGAAATTTATAAGCAAGAAACATCCGACTTAGGTATACCATACACCAGTAAAGCAAATATTTTAAATTTATTAAATAAATGCATTTTCACATGCATTTTTTTATTACAAGCATATTTTAGTATCTCGCTCACTCAAGCATCCGAGCACCCTAGCGCCCCCACCAGCCAACGTCCAACTCCGTTGGCACAACTTGCTAGTCTCCGAGATCTACGCGTTCATACGGACGGACAGACGGATATGGCTATATCGATTCAGTTTCTCATGCTGATCAAGAATATATGTACTTTATGGGGTCGGAACGACTCTTTCTGTGCGTTACAAACATCTGACCAATTTTATAATACCCTCTGAAAGGGTATAAAAATGTGAAAACCATTAATTATTGAAAAATTTAATAGACTTGCCAAAGTATAGCTTTGGTAGAAAAATCTATAGAAAAATTATACAATTATAGGAAATTGAAGAGGCCCCTAAACATCTAGGGCTCAAGCCTTTTGTTTATTCTATATACGAACAGAAAATTTTGTACTATGAACTTTGTGTTCTGGACCCTGGTTAAAATAAAATCAGTTCTCTGCTACACAATATTTCTTCAATTTGGAAAACAATGTCTAAAGTTCCAGTAGCTTTCAGGGCTTCTGAATTCCATGGGCCCCAGCGTCCATCAGTTTATTACGTTTAAAAAATGATTCGTACTGAGAACTTCGTATGAAGGGCCCCTAGTGGCTAACTGGTATATTGCTACATTCAACTTCGGTTTTTCAAGAAAATTTTTGTATACTTTATTCGTTTTAAAGAGCCCCAGTCTTTTCCAGTCTAACAGAGACTGTGAACGACAGGGGCCCCAGCGCCCATTGATTTATTATGGTAAAAAAATAATTCTTACTGGAAACCTTGTACAAAGGGCCCTAGTGACTAAAAACTGCTGTTGATACTAAATAAAATTTTATCAAAAGGGCCCACCTTGAGGGCCCACCGGGCATTTGCCCGGTTGCCCGGTGGGCCAGTCCGGGCCTGCCAACGCGCCTAAGAAAGCTTCGCTCTAAAAATAAAATTATAGGCCTTAGAAGAATAATGAAGTAAGTAAGTCGTCTCGCCGACTTAGGTATACCATACACCAACAAAACAAATATTTCAAATTTGTAATAACAAATGCATTTTGCCTATTTGAAAAAAATTCTGTTCACATGCTTTTTACAAGCATATCTTAGTATCTGACTGACTCATGCATCTGAGCACCCTAGCGCCCCCACCCGCCAACGACCAACACCGGCCTTATGGAAAAACGTTTATATGCATAACTTGGCTATTTTTTGTCCGATTTTGATCAAATTTGGTATTTTGCTGGGTATTAGTATCAAATTCAAGTGTGCCAAATTTGATTTCACAAGGTAAAAAATTACGGGAGATAACCGAGTTTTTCAAATTTTGGGGACGGAAAGGGGCGTGGCAAAATCTTTATACATACAAAATGTGCGCATTTACTAAGCAAATATACATACCAAAGACGGTGTCTCTAGCTACAATAGTTTTTGAGATAAACGTTTTTTTGAATTGCGGGGGCGGAAAGGGGCGTGGCAAAATTTTGAAATAAACTCGATCACTCTACATACTACATGAGCCTACATACCAAATTTGGTGGCTCTATCTCTTATAGTCTCTGAGATCTAGGCGTTCATACGGACGGACAGACGGACAGACGGACGGACAGACGGACATGGCTATATCGACTCGGCTGTTGATACTGATCAAGAATATATATACTTTATGGGGTCGGAAAAGCTTCCTTCTGCCTGTTACATACATTTTGGCGACTTTAATATACCATTTCACCCTATGGGTGTATGGTATAAAAATTAATGCTTTGAGCAATTATTTTTTCTTTATCTTCCCACGACTGCTTGTTCTTCAATAACATTTTGCAAAAAGTGTTTGAATTTTTTGAATGACATATGTACATATGTACATACATACATATTTTGTGAAGTAATCTTTCTATATACATACATATGTATGTACTTAAAGTATTTATGTTTTCTTGGTCTTTCATTTTTTTTCCTAATTCTTTGTTTATTTTTCTTTTTTTAATCGTTATACCCTTGCAGAGGGTATTATAAAATTGGTCAGATGTTTGTAACGCACAGAAGGAGACGTTTCCGACCACATAAAGTATATATATTCTAGATCAGCATGAGAAGCTGAGTCGATACAGCCATGTCCGTCTGTCCGTCCGTCCGTCCGTCCGTCCGTCCGTCCGTCCGTCCGTCTGTGCAAATCAACTTCACGCTGGCATCTTAAGAGCTATCGGAATGAAATTTCATATTTGAGCTACTTTTAGCCGGGAGATAATAGAGTATGAAAATTGTCAGGATCGGACTACTATATCATATAGCTCTAGAACAAAAATTTTTGCAAAAATTTGAGTATCCCCATGAAATTTACCAATATAATAGAATTTGATATAAAATCTCAGATCCCAAAATTTGAGTTCGATCGGATAAATAGAACACAAGTTACAGTCAATACAAATCGGTTCTACGTCATCAGCAAATCAAACAGAGCACATGCATACGCACACACAGACGTAGCGCTACACGTATGTATGTATGTATGTATGTGTATGCGTGTTGTGCTTTGCTTAAAAATTTGTAGTAAAAAGAGAAATAATTTGAATGTTTTGTTTGTGTATTGATGAATTGAGTTGCAGGGAAAGAAATTTCAAAATGTAAAAAAATTATTGCCAAGGACTGCAAGGGTATATAAACTTCGGCATTGCCGAAGTTAGCTTCTTTGATATTTTTTTATTAAAACAATAAATATATGTTTATTGTCCTTTTTTTAATCATTTTTTATACCCTTGCAGAGGGTATTATAAAATTGGTCAGATGTTTGTAACGCACAGAAGGAGACGTTTCCGACCCCATAAAGTATATATATTCTTGATCAGCATGAGAAGCTGAGTCGATATAGCCATGTCCGTCTGTCCGTCGGTGCGTACGCGTTTTACTCAACCATCTTAGGAGCTATCGGGATGAAAATCATCGGGATCGGACTACTATATCATATAGCTCTGGAACAAAAATTTTTGCAAAAATTGGAGTATCCCCATGAAATTTACCAATATAATAGAATTTAATATAAAATCTCAGATCCTAAAATTTGAACTTGATCGGATAAATAGAACACAAGTTACAGTCAATACAAATCGGTTCTACGTCATCAGCAAATCAAACAGATCACATTCATACACACACACAGACTTAGCGCTACGCGAGAATGTATGTGTATGCGTGTTGTGCTTTGCTTACGGAATGATATGAGAAAAATTTGGAGTAAAAAAATTTGAATGTTTTGTTTGTGTATTGATGAATTGAGTTGCAGGGAAAGAAATTTCAAAATGAAAAAAAATTATTCCCAAGGACTGCAAGGGTTCTTTGATATTTTTAATAAAAAAATGATTAAAAAAAGGAAAATAAACATATATTTATTGTTTTAATAAAAAATGATTAAAAAAATAAAAATAAACAAAGAATTAGGAAAACAAATGAAAGAGCAAGAAAACTTAAATACTTTAAGTACATACATATTTATGTATGTAGAAAGATTACTTCACAAAATATGTATGTGTCGGGACGTCAGGATTCTTGCTCGCCTCGCTCATATTTTCAACTGGAATCGTTCACTTAGTACTTTTTATTTCACTTTGACTTTTACTTTTCACTTTAGACTTTTTACTTTTCACTTTTACTTTTCACTTATACCTTTTTCTGTACGGCTAGTTCCCAGGGGGGTTTCTTCACTGAGCTCTCTAGCCCGAGGCTCCCCTTTATATAGGACCTGACCTGATGACAGATTGACCAATTTGTTTCTATTCCTCGTGTAATATTTTAATTTTTAACTTCAAACTTACCAAACGGAACTCGATCATCGTCTCTCCTAGACGGATAACAAAACATCGTCTTTCCTAGACGCATAACAATCGTCTCTCCTAGACGGATAACCAAACATCGTCTCTCCTAGACGGATAACAAAACATCGTCTTTCCTAGACGGATAACAAAACATCGTCTTTCCTAGACGGATAACCATCGTCTCTCCTAGACGGATAACCAAACATCGTCTCTTCTAGACGGATAACAAATCATCGTCTCTCCTAGACGGATAACCATTCTGACATTCACACATCCTCGTGTAATGACCAAATATCAAGTTCAGAGACACATTTTGAGTTTCATAACATAAACTGAACTTAAGTTTTATTCTTAACCACACCATACAGAGAATCTTCTTCTTCTTCTTTTTTTTTTTTTTTTTTTAACAAAACTTAAAAATTTACTTAAATTTTAACAAAACAATTAATCATTGTGCTTGCACTATGCGATTTCAACAAAATAACAAATTATTTGCTTAACTTTCAAATGAACGTGTGCCAGAAAATGAATGTCCAATATATAAAAAATACAAATAACAAAATAATAAATTTAATTCATCGTCTCACTTGGACGGGACACTCTCAGTCTCAATTATATTCTCTGATAAGCTCTGATTTTCATTATCAATATCCAATTCATCAGGAATTTTACCATCTGGAATTCTTCTAGTGTCTTCATGACAGTATTTGTAAAGCCGTTTATTTGTTAGCGATTTTAACATATATCTGTCCCCTTCCAGGACTTCAGTAACCAAAAATGGGCCCTTGAATTTCGGGTCTAATTTCGTTTGGTGTCTCTCCTCGTTTCTTAGCAGAACATAGTCACCAACATCATGCCTTACAACCGTGGCCTTAGTTTTGTCAAAGCGTTGTCTATCATACTCAGCCAAACTCTTCATCTTATCACTGGCTCGAGTCCGAACACTGTTCAAATCAATCTCGATTTCTGTGTCCACTGGTGGAATTAACCCTATCGGTCGAGCCTCCTTTCCTATCAACATTTCCAACGGGCTCGCTTCAGTTGCACGATTAACTGTACAATTTAATGCAAGCTGAACCTCGCCAAGTGCATCTTGCCAGGATCTTTGGCTCGACTCGACAGCAGTTAGCAAATTTTTGAGTGTACTCATAACACGCTCAACCTGACCGTTTGCACGACTTGCCCCAGTTGCGATTAGATGAAGTTTTATATTTTGTGAGGAACAAAATTCAGAGAATCGAGAACTTGAAAAGCACCTTCCCTGATCAGCTATGATACGATTTGGTATCCCGAATAGGGCAATCGAGGCTTTTAAGGCCTTAACGCAGCTTTCTGTATCTATTTTAAGGGTGTGATAAAGGTGTACAAATTTCGTGAAGCCATCAAACTGAACGATGACATATTCTTTTAGGTCGCTTTTACCGCTCAATTTTCCGGAAATATCTATGTGAACAGTGTGCCAAGGGAGGTTCACCTTCGCGATTGGATGGAGCTCAGCTTGTATTTTCCCAGAAGGCGACTTGGAAGTCCTACAAGTAATGCAATTATTTACAAACTTGCGAACATATTTATTCATGTTATGAAACCAATATTACAATTGGTAATTACGAATTACAATCAGTATATACCACAAACTTTCGCCCAAGCAGATAATGACGAAAGTGTTTTACAGAAGCAACCACAGCCAATGTTTCCAACTCGTATGAGTGATGTCTAGCGTCAGATAGCGAAGTTACTTTGCTAAAATATTCCACCACATGAGGATTACCATTAATACGGTGTAGGAGTATTGCACCATATCCACATGAACTGGCGTCAGTGTGTAACTCAATGGGGTATTGTGGGTCAAAAATTACCAAAACAGGTTCGTTTGTAAGGACAGTTTCTATTTTTTTTCGAACATTCTCAACATCCCAGACAATACTTCCTTTTCCCGATGTAAGAGAATAGAGTGGCTTCATTACTCTGGCAAAATAGGGTACAAACTTGCGAAAGTAGGAAGCCAGACCAATAAACTGTCGCAGACTGGAAACAGTCTGCGGAGGTGGTAATAAACTTAATGCAGTAATCTTCTGTGAGTTTGGCCTAATCTCGCCTGCTTTCACTTCGAAGCCCAAATACTGCACCGTTGTTTTCAGAAACGAACATTTCGAGATATTGAAGATGAATCCAGCCCTTGTCAGAACGTCCAATACTGTTCTCAATCTTTCCAAGCCTAACTCAATTGTTGGTGACACGATCATAATGTCGTCCATATAGACAATTACATATGAATATGCAAGATTGCCTAAAGCGTGCATAACTGTCCTTTGAAAAACGGAAGGCGCATTTTTGAGTCCGAAAGGCATTGTAAGAAATTCGTATTGGCCATCCGGAGTCACAAATGCAGTATATTCAACGGAATCGGGATGAATTGGAATTTGGTGAAAACCACTAGCCATATCTAAACAAGTAAAGTAATACGAACCACGCAACCTATCATCTGATCACTAATGAGCGGCAAGGGGTATTTGTCAGCAACGGTATTTGAGTTTAATTCTCGGTAGTCAATACATAAACGATCGGACCCATTTTTCTTTTTTTACAAGCAACATAGGACTGGCATACGGAGAACAACTTGGGCGGATAATGTTACATCTAAGTAACTCTCTTAACCTCTCGCGTACTATCTCTCTCTCTTCTGGACTGAGCCTATACGGCCGACGTTGCACAGTTTTGTTGGGGTCAATTAGTCGAATTCTCATTTCTCCTGTATTAACTCTTGTGTTTGGGATCCCTTTAGAAAATGCTGAGGTATAATTTTTTATTAATCTGCCTTTATCAGCATCAGCCAATTCAGTATCGATTTCGTCAAGATTAATTGGAGAATCATTAGCGGCACAAATATTTACAGACTTTGATTTTACAAATTTAAACGCATTTGGTGAAAGCACAACATTGAAACCCTGACTAAGGACTTCACGTCCAATGATGACATCGTGCTGCAAATTCTCATCTCGAACAACGTGAAATAATATTTCTACCATGTTTTCATTAATGGTAACCTGACTGAGAATTTGCATAGTACTATAAATACCGGCATCGCCAATACCTTTTAGCATTACTATGTTATTCATGCGCTTTCCGGACAACCTGCCAGTTATCTTTTCCATCTTCTCGGTGATTTTTTCTAACACAAGTTGTGGCTTTGAAGGAACTAGATTCCTGGAAAAGAAGTCTGCATGAGCCATGTGTTTTCCCTCCCAACTCATATGAGTGATATCTAGCCTCAGAGGGCGAAGTTACTTTGCTAAAATATTCCACCACATGAGGATTACCATTAATACGGTGTAGGAGTATTGTACCATATCCACATGAACTGGCGTCAGTGTGTAACTCAATGGGGTATTGTGGGTCAAAAATTACCAAAACAGGTTCGTTTGTAAGGACAGTTACTATTTTTTTTCGAACATTCTCGAGTTCAACATCCCAGACAATACTTCCTTTTCCCGATGTAAGAGAATAGAGTGGCTTCATTATTTTGGCAAAATAGCGTAGCTCTCACCTCGATGTAACATGACTCCTGTTGGCTCAGACACAAAGCACTGGTTTACATGCACTGGTTTTTGTTTCGTTGGAACGTCACTTACAGAGCATCGGTTCGCAAAATGCAAAATGCTATCAAGAATTCCCATTTTTTGATAGGAAGCAAGGACTAGGCCGCAAGGAGCTTTCGCCCAGGACACTACGTCGACGTCGTCTCACGTGCATGTGACAGTGGAGTAAACAATTTTATTTCGCTCAGTAGAAACAACAAAAAAAAACCCACACAGAGAGATAACTGCTACAAACGAGACGCAAGATGCTGCAGCAAGGACAACAACGGACCACCGCTACGGCAACGGCAACGAGGACGACGACGGCGGCACTTGAGTTGTGTTTTTTTTCGGACAGCAACCCCCAACAGGGGCAAGAACAAAAAAAAAGAAGCAAGCATAAGAAGTTCCGTAAATATATTGTCCTGTCGCTTATTCAGAAGAAGTGGGCTGCTGCTGTTGCTGTTGGGGTGCAAGGGACAAGAACTGCGGTCGACTGGGCTGGGCCGGGGCCGGCCGGTACATTCAGTTTCAGGACTCTTTGGTCCTTTTGGTGATTCTCCGCTCGATGCTGTGGCCCGCCGTGGGCGTTGGACGCAGTTAGTCGAGCGTGCCTGGTGGATTTTAATGCGTGCCTCTATAAATTTTGCACGCCTTTTGTAAATGTGGGCAAAGCGGTGGACTAGATCGAGGCATCGGGTGAGGGGAGCCATGGGGGCGTGGGCAGCTGTACACGTGGCCAGAACATTTTTTCGTTTTCTTATTCGATTTTCGTCCTCTTCGGATTCGGTATCTATGCCTGTATTTGAATCTGTACCCGTAGCCGATCCGGTGTCAGATTCTGTCTCCGAGTCGGTACCAGATCCAGAATCTGATTCAGAATCTGATCCTGAAACTGATTAGAATTTAATCCTGGATCTGATCCAGAATCTGATCTTGAATATGACACGAAGTCTGATCCAGAATCAGATGCAGAATCTGATCCTGAATCGGATTCTTTCTTTTGATTCATTTTCTTAGTCTCCGTCTTCCTGTCTGTGTCAGGGTCATCGTTCCCTTCAATACAAGCTTTCGTCTTGATCAAGTCCAAGAAATCAAACCATTCCAACATTTCCTCTTCCCGTGGATCTTCCTTCTCCTCTTTTTTTACAGTCCGTCCAACTGTATTAGTGCAAAATGCCAGCAAAAGAATCCGTCGTGACATTCGGACTGAATAGATAGGAGCATCTTTACTTCGATATGAGCTAACCAAGTAGTCCGCCTCAGTCGAATCAACATTAGTCTTATCTGCTTCCACTTGCGCTTCTAGCTTTTTGCGTGTTTTATTCCTTATAAGAAATTATAAGTCCCAGATAGACATTCGGCAATCTTGTCCCCCAGCGGCAAATAGATTACCATCAATTGAAACTGTAATGCTATTAATCCTATCCGTGTGATGAGTGAGAACTCTTAGTAATTGTTCTGTAACCGTATCCCAGAGAATAATTAACTTGTCATCGCCTCCTGAAATCAGGTAATGTCCACATGGAGTATACGCTAAAGTATTAACCCTGCTATTATGGCCAATAAACAGACGCACTTGAACATCCTTTACAATATCCCAAATGCGTATTGTGGTATCATGGGATCCGGTTGCTAAATAACGCTGATTCTGATGAAATATACAGACACTGACTGCGGCTAGATGACCGGTGAAAATGCGAGTGGGCAAAAGACTGTCTTGGGCCCATATGCGAGCCGTGGAATCCGCAGAACCCGAGATAAAATAAAAACCCTTTGGCGCAAATGTAACACTGTAAACGGATTCTAGATGACCACGATATATCACTAAGCAGCTCCAGGTTATTAAGCACCATAGACGCAGTGTATGATCCTGCGAAAAGCTGACTAGAAATCGGTCATCTGGCGCAAAACTGCAATCAAATATTGCATCTTTGTGGCCGTATAATGAACGTTTTGTTAATTTTCTATACATTTGAAATATTCGCTGGGCTCTTCGCCCGTTTCTGGATCGCTTTTCTCCACATATGGACCTGCCCGTAAATGCGGCAACTTGGGTCCTGTAAGAGAAAAGACATGTATAACAGAGGTTTCAGTGCCAAGTGCCATCATGGCTACGCCCTCTGAAAAAGTGCCACAGGTAACGACCTCATCGCAGTCCGGAGCCGTATACAAATAGCTAGATGAAAGATTATCACGGCTTAATTCAACGCGTTTATTCTCATCGGTTTTCCGACGTGACAGCTCCGAGCGACTTGGTATCGGTGCAAATAACTGTTCCTCCGATGGCATTTTAGTATTCTCTGGCGGTGGTGAAGGTTCGGTATTTTGTTTAGCCTTCTCCTCCGTTTTTTCGTCTTTTTTAAATTCCATTTTATGCACCGGCTCCGGTACAGTCCACAAAATGGTCGGAAGCGGTACACCAGCATAGCGTGGACGATCTTGCGGGATATCGTTTTCCTCATAGCATTTGAATAAGAAAAGTGACAGAACCATTCGTTGCTGCTCAATGGGCCAGTCTTCAATGTACATAAGACTCTGTCTATATGCCGGCAAGGATATACGAATTTCTATTTTCTCCCATCCACTTAATATACTTTTTGCCTTCTTCGGCACACTGTGAGCTTTCTTGATCTTTAGCAATTTTTCAATGCGACCCATTTCCGACTTGTTAAAGTATACTTGATAACGCTTAATAAACTTCAATGCCTCTGTCGATGTGTTACTTGCGATCATCATTAAATAACATAAAGCAAATATGGGAAATAACTTTTAATGTAAGTCTATAAATGGCACGAACGGTGGCCTGATAAACCTTGTACACCCTTTTATCGGTGATTGGCTCAAAAACCATAGGATCATAGTAATTATCTATATTGGTATCCTCGTAGAAGTCCAGGCCATTTTCACGCATTAATTTGAACTCATCCTCCTCTTCATAATCTTCAGAGTCATCGGAGGTCTTACTGTGATTGTCCACGGATTCTATTTCGTTCTCAGCTTCATCTATTTGTTGTTTCTGTTGAAGATCAGCCAAAATGTCTTCATTATTGCAATTGTCACCTTTATCAATGGGTAATCCAGACATTTCCTGCCAATAGGTCTGTGGTATTGGTTTGTCCTTTTTAGCATTCTGTGTAACCACATTTTTATCTTTACGATTTGTTTCATTTGCATTATCATTCTTAATATCATTATCATTCTCAGAATTGCTGCTGGGACTGTTGCAACTGCTGCTAGAGCTACTTTTGATGTTATTTTCTTCAAGTTCGTTCAGACAATCAGAAACACATTTTTGTATGACTTGTAGTGGCTCAGTCATCGAAATCTTTTGGTCCAATGCATTCGTTTCATGACTCTTTTTCAGCTTATTTATTTGGGCATCCTTTTCGAGTGTGTATTTTTTCTTAACCTTTTCCAGTTCATTCGCTTCGTTACCCGCGTTTTTTTTATCGACATCCTTTAACCCTGCATTCCTTAAGACACCCTTTTCTGGTGTTTTGATTTTGATATACTTTTCTAGTGGGCTAATTTCGTCATCCATGTCCATATTCGTTTTGATAACCTTTCCCAGCGTGGTCATTTCGATAATTTTTTCGTGTTGATTAGTTTCAATATCCATCTCAAAGGTATTCAGTTCGATATCCGTTTTCAGCGTATTCGTCCCGACACCATTTTCCAGCGTTTTCAGTTCGACATCCGTCTCCAGTTCCGTTTCAATTTCAATGTTATTTGTGTCAACACTCTTTTCTAGTTTATCCATTTCTACATCCTGTACTAATACATTTGACGTATCTATTTTGACACCATTTTCCAATTTTTTCAATTCACCGTCCTTTACTAATCCATTCCTTGCACGATTCCTTTCTGGCGTAAGTATTTTGATATCCTCCTCCAAGGTGTTCAGTTCCACATTCGTGTTTATCGCGTCATCCTTCTTTAGCCTATTCGTTTCTTCGACATCCAAGCTTAAGGTAAACCAATTTTCAACTTAATAAAAGTTCATCAACAAACAAAACAAAAAAATATAAAATTATATTTATGGATACCTTGGTTTAACTTCATACGATGCCGGCTTATTGGTCATTGACGCATATTTTTTATATTTTACGTCTTCCAATTGAATATTTTTTGTTTCCATATGCAAACATCGAGGCGGGAAGGTAAAGTTTTCCTTGGCAGTTATTGGAGGCGACTTAATTGGGCTTATAGGAACTGGCAATTGCCATTGTAAACGATTAAATATGGATTGATATTTCAATGGACTCTTGGGTGTACCGTCTTTGCTAAATTAGATATAAATGCATTGGCATTAGTTTCATGGCCACACTAATACAAATTTTTGCGATGTTAACCTTTTAGATTTAATACTCTGTGTGTCCATAAACATTTCAAATGTAAACTTTCGTTTAGTATCCCCATTTTCTACAATAAAAAACAAAAAGGTGAATAATGAGTAAAATTAATTAATTAGTCGTCGACTCGCTTAAGTTCAAATCGTCTAATAAAACATCTGCAACTGGTTTATTATCATGTGTAGTTACATTGTTTGACTTATCAATTGAGTCGACAATATCTTTATCAATTGTTGAGAAAAAATCATTTAGGTCCCAATCGTTTACTTTCTCATTATTGATTTTAATATTGCGCAATTGAGACCATCTAAATTCAGATTGAGAATCACTGGAACTGCTACTGGATATGCTTAAATCATCATTGATCATGCTCACGCCGTTAGTTTTGGTCATGGATGTTTTGCTATTTTTCTTACACGAATTAAATCCAAAGGGATCATCATCTTCATTATCATTAAGCTCTGCTGATTTCCTTTTCCTTCCATTGCTAACCGGTTTCTTGGCTTTTGGTTTAGTCATAGAAAAACCAAATGGGTCATCATCCTTCTCTTCTAGCTTTTTTGATACATTTTTATACCCTTGCAAAAAGGGTATATTAATTTTGGTCAGAAGTGTGCAACGCATAGAAGGAAGCATCTTTTTTCAATAACTTCGTTATTTTATCAGCAATTGCCATAAAAGTTGGTGTTGGTCAGTTTTGTGTTCTTATTAATAATTGTGCCAAATTTGATCAAGATCGGGTGACTATATCATATAGCTCCCATACAAACGGCAAAGTCACGAACAGTGACTTTTCTCAATAACTTCGTTACTTTTTAAGCTATTGTCGTGAAATTTAATGTTAGTCAGTTTATTGTAACTATAAACGACTGTGCCAAATTTGGTCAAGATCGGGTGACTATATCATATATGTACCTCCCATAGGAACGATCCGTCGAAAACAGTGACTTTTGTCAATAACTTCGTTACTTTTAATGCAATTGCTTTCAAATTAAACATTTGACAGTTAAATATATCTGTTAATGACTGTGCCGAATTTGGTAAAGATCGGGTAACTATATCATATAGCTCCCATAGGAACGATCGGTGGAAAACAGTGACTTTCATTAGAAAGTTCGTTATATCCTATGCTAAGATTGAAGGCCGTTCTTTCGCAAACATTACCCTTTTTAGTTAAAACAGTTAGTTTAGATAAAAGAGTTACTAACAAACTTGCAAGGGTATACAAACTTTGACGGGGTCGAAGTTAGCCCCGGCCCTCTGGTTTTGTTTAGATTCTGTTGTCTTTGTTGTTGTTGCTGTTGTCTTCTTGGGTGCTTTCGCCCTGGGATTTGGCTTTGTCTTTTCACATAAATCCTTTTCCGCTCCTTGCACGGTTTTTAGTTGTGTTACCCTTTGTTTTGTGACCGTGGTCTTAGCTCTAGCCTTCGCCTTAGAAACTTTTCCCCCAACTGCATCATTTTCATCTGCTTTTCCCACTTGGATTTCATTTATTCTCTTCTTACTCATAACCGGATTGCTGGTGACCTTAGATCTTATTTTCAAATTGTTTGAGAATCTTTCCGGCAAAACTTTCGCACTCATTTTATCCAATTAATGTGGAATTTTATTTATTTACACCGATTTTTGACATCTTAATAGTGATGACAATTTAGCTTTGAATGCTAAATCTATTAACAGCTTCCAATATATACATAGCTATCAAAAACAATTTAGCCAATTTAGCGCTATTGTCATTAGCTTTTTCGTTTATTAACGTTGGTGAAAATGGAAAAAAGTTACTTAATTTATTTCAAACTAGCCGCAAAGGCATTATTAACTTAATGTCATTTTTTTGAGTTTTTCTACAATGATAAGCCGCTATGAGTAATAATTTAGTTACATGACTTAATATTATTCTTCAAACAATGAAAGTTTTTTAATCAAATAACAATAGCTTAATTTGTTTTGTCTATACTTTTAAGAACCTAGAGTCAACTTAACTTATTAAAACCTGAATACCCTCCTCTATAGATGATTTAACTGTTATCGATTTCATAACCTGAATTATTGTTGGTCGCAATCTTTGAGGTTATATTCATTTCAAACTGACGGCAGCAACTTCATGGAA
Organism: Drosophila paulistorum; assembly: GCA_018152135.1. Taxonomy (NCBI): domain Eukaryota; kingdom Metazoa; phylum Arthropoda; class Insecta; order Diptera; family Drosophilidae; genus Drosophila; species Drosophila paulistorum. The sequence goes on along the minus strand of JAECXG010000394.1, from coordinate 809,555 downwards.
TTGCCAGACCAGTTTCTGTGGTTGATTTTATGCGTTCATATTGTCATTTTGCATTTTTTTTTTAATTTTCCTATCTGTGTGTGTTTGTTTTTTTTTCTTATTTTATGCGCTTTTCATGTTGTTTTTTCCTGTTTTTTTTTTTTAGTTGTATCCCTTGCCGCACGTCGTCAGGCTGGAGGCGCAGGAACATCCTGACATGGCGCGACGGTAACCGCTGATCTGAAACAAAATGCTGGCACAGCATATAAGAGATACAGCAAGCAACGCCAGGAGAGAGGTCGGAGACTGGAGAGAAAAAAAGTGTCGGTGACTGGCAGGGTGGTGTTGTACGTAGGTAAGAAGAGAAAAAATTAATTTGCATACCCAATATTCAACGGATTTGTTGCTGCGTTGGCTTTCGCTTGGTTTTCCATGCTCGTTCGCCATGTACATACATCCATACATACATAGGTGTGTGCGTTTGTGTGTATTTTTTTTGTTTCTCCACTTTTCCTGGGATTGAACTATGCTGGCGCTGGTAGTGTAACCGTCGCGTCGTGACCCGCGTTTCAATTTCTGCAGATAGCCGAGTAGTTCGAGCAATATGTTCTACACTACAACTCACTTTGCATTGTGTAAAAGGAAACGTCAAAAAAAAGACAAAAATCTGAAAAAATTGTACACAAGCAAAAAAACACAGAGAACCAAAAAGGACAACAGACAGCCCGCAGAAAATTCGGATTGTTGCATAGTATTTATCGTGCATATTGTTTTATAATTTTCCAATGATTTATTACTTTGTAAAAATACAAAATAATCGAGAGAGATAGCGTGTTGTGTCTGTAGTTACATTTTCGATCATAATCAATTTAATAGTAAATTGTTTCTAAAAAGAAAACCATTTCAATTATATTTTTATAGAAATTTAAGTTTTTCCGAACTAAGATTGTTGTAACATAAAACTATTTAATTAAATGGTATGATTTGCATTTGAAATTCTTAATTTTAAAAATTTTCATGATTTTTTTGAAAAGAAACTAAATACATAGTAAAAGCCTAAAGGCGTAGAAGTAATTATAATTGATACGCCTAAGAAGATTTTACTTGGATCGTTTGGAAAATACAAAGCCTAGAAAGTAATCATAAGTATTCATAGACACCTAGGCCACAGTCATGAACAAATGTATTGGCAATTCAAATTTTGCTCGATTAAATACGTGTAGTGCTGGCAAAATAAATATCTTTCATACAAAATAAATATTTTGGTAAATATTTACTTAAGTTACTCGGGCCCAAAACGCGCTTAAACTACATAAATTTGGTATCAAACGAAAGAGAAACCAGAGGGCCGGGGCTAACTTCGACCTCGTCAAAGTTTGTATACCCTTGCAACTTTTTTGGCAACTCTTTCCTTACCATCAAAGGAAAAAACGTTTTACCTAACAAGGCCAATATTTGGGAAAGAACTGCCTACAATCTTAGCATAGGAAATAACGAATATATTGATCAAAGTCACTGTTTTCCACCGATCGTTCCTATGGGACATATATGATATAGTCACGTCACCTGATCTTCATCAAATTCGGCATAGTCATTAACAGATATGTATATTGAACTAACAAATGTTAAATTTGAAAGCACTCGCATCAAAAGTAACGAAGTTATTGAGAAGTCACTGTTTGTGATCGATCGTTCCTAAGAGAGCTAGATGATATAGTCACCCGATCTTGATCAAATTTAGCACAGTGGTTTATGGTAAATATTTACTACCGCTACTCGGGCCAAAAACGCGCTTAAACTACATAAATTTGGTATCAAACGAAAGAGAAAAATTCCACGAGCACGACCTCAGGTGCGCCTTGGCGATTTATTTCGTAGTGTAATAATGTGTTCGTTTGTGTAATTAACAAAAGAAAATTGAGTTTTTTAGCGGGATTAAAGCTAAAAATAGCTGAATCTAACTATTTCCAGCTAAAATAGTGTGGCTAAATATTACGACAATGTTGGAAAGCTCGCCAAATGGCAGATACCAAATTTTCTGGTATAAAATTGGCGCCATATTTAAATTTTTGCGGCAAATTCAAATGGACTGGTGACAAAAAAAAAATTGTATTTTTACAAAAGGCAATTGGCAGAAATTTATGTATGTATATAATAGTGTGTTAATTGTTATATTTCAGTGCAATTAGGTTTATTCAATGGGCAATGACGTAAAGTTAAAGGTTGAATATGTTTACCTACATATGTATTTACCTACATAAATGGAATATTGAATTTAATTAAGAAAAAATAGGGAATAGAAAACAAGCCTGGTATTTAACAATTTGATCGCGTTATTATCAAACCTTCTTGTGTCGGAATGACAGCCATTAAAATTCAAATTAATTAAAAATTCTTTTAAATAATATTTATTTTGATATCAATTAATTTAAACTCAAGGATTAAATATTTACTATTTCGGAAAATTGAAATTAAAATAAATAAATTTTTAATTAATTCGATTATTTGGCTTATTTTAAAATAGAGCAAATTGATAGCATTTGAAATTTCAAGATTTAACCACATACTATATTGATTTTTATGAATACTTGAATATTAATTTACTTAATACAGTAGTATTACTACTAATGATTACTACTGTTTTTATAACTGTGACCTTCTATTTTTGCTGCTATTTCTTTTTGGGTGTCTTTTACGACCATTTAAAAAAAAATTTTTTAATAACGGAAAGAACTATTAAGATTATGTTATGTTATTGAATTGAGAACAAAAAAAAATAAAAATGTTTTCTGTCTGCTCCAAGTACTCCAAAGTTAGCTAAAGAAAATAGAATTGCTGATGGCGGAAAGGATTACCCGATGCAATAAATAATTCAATTATTAATTGCATTCTGATCATGATCACGCTCAGAATTTTGATATTAAAAAAAATGTGTAGTCATTTAAGTTTTGTATACCCAAGATCCTAAATTTCTTATAAGTTTTCATGTAGTGACTGCATATCCAAATTTTCTATGGATGTAACTAGACTTAGCTGAAAGTACATTCTTATTAACATGTCTAAGTAATCTGAAACTCTGATATAGTCTACCTGTCATAATGACCAGAGAAGTGCCCAGGCAACTGAATTTTCGACTTTATTTTGATAATTATTTCAATTCATTGCCTCCTTTGAATATTTGGCGGTTAAACAATTTTAGCTTTGGGTACTATACGAAGAAATAGAATCCCAAACAACAATGCACTTGATTACTTTAATGAAACATCCACGGGGTATGTCTGTTGAGTATGTCGCAGATTTCGACGGTGTTGACATATCTCTAATATCGTGGTTGGACAATAAAATCATATCATTAGCATCCACCTATGGTGGTTGTTGGAGGAGAAATCCTGAATTTAAATTCATTCATTTAATTATTATGATTTGAGAACTCGAATGCGACGATCGCAAATAAATGTACAAACGGAATATCGTCGACTAATCTTTTCGGGAAAATTGTGGAACAATAAACTAGGGAAGTTATGAGGCATCGAATCTTCTAACAAGGAAACAATTTAGTAACTGGCCGAGAAATTTGCCAACAGTGGGATACTTCCCAAGGACAAAGTTTGTCGATTCAACAAAGCCAAAAAAGAATATGTTGAAATTGACCGTCCCTTTGCGGGTGCACAATACAATAGGTACATGGAAAGCGTTGATTTAATCGACAGCGTAATTGAAACATGCAAAATATTACCAAGAAGTGGTACGTTCGTATTTTTCACCATCTACTAGAATTGGTTGTCAGCAATGCCAGGCTTTTATATAAACGCGTTCGCAAGGATGTATTACGCATTAAACTTTGTGGTTCTTTTTTGAGATACTAACGAAGCTTGAAACCTAATCAAAAGATGCGGCTGGATGAAGTTGGACATCTATCTGGGCAGAAAAGCGAAAAGGGTACAAGTACCCAAACTTCACAGCATTTTCACAAGTAATGTGCGAGAAATAAATAATAAATAAAACCATTGTTTTTAAAACGTTCATCTAAATTAAACATAGTTCAACCATAAATTTATGTTAAATATTTTAAAAACATCCACATAACATAAAACAAAACAAACCCTTAGAATTGTAGGCATTTTTTTCACCCAACACATGTTTGACGCATTCATGCAACAAATCCTTAACTCCTCATAAAAACGTTCTAAATCCAAAATTTGAAAAATTAAAAAATGGTGTATTTTTTATTTCAACTTTTGAATCAAATAAAAAAAAAACCGTGTCAAAATCGGATTTCGTGCCATACAAAGGGTTTATTGCGAATACATCTGGCAGCCTACTTGGTCACCCGCTCATCTGGCAACCCTATACGCGTCAAGATGCACTCTCGTATATGGCACCGTCTGTGCCGGTCGTGTTTCTCATAGTTCTACCACAAATAATATATTCACTACTAATATATATTTATCCATCAATAACTCTGTAAACCCATTATGTTGAATAAATCTCAACAGGTTATGGGCCCAGCACGCTTCCACTGCGCCAATAATTCGATGGATTCAGAATAGTGAAAATAAAGTAAAAAGTGTAGCTTCGCGGTCGGCTTTTGCTTGTGTAGCTAAGTCAAGAAAAAGCGTGCGAGGGAGAACACAATAGAAAACAGTTAAATAAAGAGAAACGGAACATAAAAAATGAGTGTCGCAAGTGTACGTATAGAGCCGTTAGGCAAAGAAAATTTTGATACTTGGAAAATTCAGATGGAAGCACTTTTGATCAAAAATGATACGTGGAAATATGTGAACAATACATGTGTAAAGACAAAACAAAATGCTGCACAGTGGGTGAAAGAAGATGCTAAGGCAAAATCTGACTTAATTCTGGCCATGGCGACAACAGAATTAAAACAAATAAAAAACTGTGAAACTTCAAACGAAGTATGGAAAATGTTGCATAGCATCTACCAGTCCACGGGTCCCGCACGCAAAGCCACCCTACTGAAGTCTTTGATTTTGCTAAAATTAGGCCCTGGCGCCGACATGCGAGATCACGTCGATAAGTTTTTTGACAGTGTAGACAAAATAAATGAAACTGAAGTAATCAACATAAATGATTTAATCTCGATCTTGCTACTGTACAGTATATCAGAAGAATACGAAACATTTCGTATAGCAATCGAGTCGCAGGACAATTTAATTACACCTGAAGCACTAAAGGTAAAATTATTGGATGAATACGAAGCGCGAAATCGAAACAAAGGAGAATCATCACCAGGGGCACTGATGATAAATAAGAGATTCAATAATGGTGCACCAGGGTCGTCCAAGGCAGGTGGCTTCAAATACAAATGTTATAATTGTGGAAAGGTGGGGCACAAGGCGGCGAAATGTCCCAAGAAATTTCCGAAAAACTCCGAAAAAAACAGTGAGTCATATTCAAGTATGTACATACAAGAAGCAAATCTTACACGCACAAGCCTAAAGGGATGCCTGGACTCTGGAGCAACGTCACATATGTGTTCAGAGAAGGAAAGGTTTAATAAAACGTATGCAGAAAAATCGCAAGAGTTAAAACTAGCAAACGGCGAAAACACAGCAATTAATGGAATCGGGTCGGTAACTTTTAAACCAAACTGTAAGTTTTCTGCAAACCTTTTGAACACACTGCATGTACCAGATATTAGAGAAAATCTACTGTCAATAGCGAAGATATGTGACCACGGTTTTAATGTGTTATTTAAGAAGAATTTTGCAGAAATAATACAGGTATCCAATGGGCAAGTAGTTTTTGTCGCACAGCGAAAACATGACCTATACCATGTCGAGGAAATGAGTGAAGAAAGCCATTTAGCAGTCGGAAACAAAACAAGTATCAGGGAGTGGCATGAACGCTTTGGTCACTTAAACGAAAAGGACTTAAAAGATGTCATCCAAAAAGGAAGAGTACATGGTGCATGCGTAAATATAAATGAGAGTCTACCAATCTGCGAAGCATGCATTAAGGGGAAGCAATCACGAAAACCGTTTCCTGCATCGGACTCCAAATCAAAAGAACTACTAGAACTAATCCATAGCGATGTATGTGGACCAATGCGAGTAAGTAGTCATGGAGGTAGTCGATACTTTGTTACATTTATAGATGATTTTTCGAAATGGTGCGACTTGTATACTATCAAAAGTAAATCAGAAGTTTTTAACAAGTTCAAGGAGTTTAAGGTATACGTCGAACTCAAAACTGGAAAAAAGATTAAACGTTTTAGATCAGACAATGGAACCGAGTATACCAATAATGAGTTTAATAAGTATTTAAAAGCCGCAGGTATAAAGCACGAGCATTCAGTGGAATACACCCCACAACAAAATTGAACGGCTGAAAGGAAGAATCGAACTCTTGTGGAAATGGCTCGCTGCATGATGATCCAAGCCGCACTACCAAATAGCTACTGGGCTGAGGCAATAAACACTGCAAATTACCTACGGAATAGATGCCCATCCAAAAGTCTACGGGGAGAAGTCCCTTTTACATTATGGAATCATCGTATTGCATCTATCAAACATTTGCGCACATTTGGTCAAACTGTATACTCGCTTGACAAACGTGCAAAGAGTAAATTCAGTCCAAGATCTAAACGTTGTATATTTATAGGTTACTGTAATGATGCCAAAGCCTACAGACTATATGATCCCGAAGCCAAAATGGTATTAAGAAGTCGTGACGTCATATTCACAAATATTTTTGGCAACGATCATGAATTTGAAGAATTCTCAGAGCTGAGTGCAGTCAATGCGGAATATCAAGAGGAAGGAAGATGATTTTCAAGAAGAGCGTGTCGTTCCCGAGGAAAATACCCCAGAAGAGAATGCCGATATTGAGGAAAATGTCCAAGAAGAACCAGTACTGCAAAGACGTGGACCTGGAAGACCCAGAAAAGTGCATACAGGAAAATCTGGTCGTCCCAAGCTCATCTATAATGAAGTCCAAATCCAGTCAACCATCGGAAATGAGCCTGAACCGGAATCTGATGAGGAAGACGAATTTTATGAGGCATCGTCACTAATAAGCATCGGAGATGAATCGTCAACGCGCGCAGCTCTAAGTGGTCCAAATGCAATTGAGTGGAAAAACGCCTTGATAAGTGAGTATAAAGCGCTACAAAAGAATAAGACTTGGGAAACAGTAAAGCGAGAGAGGAATCAGAAAGTCATAGAAACCAAGTGGGTTCTCCGCACAAAGTATAAACCAAACGGCGAAGTGGATAGCCGCAAGGCTCGTCTAGTAGCAAAAGGCTTCACTCAAAGAGAGGGAATTGATTATAATGAAACTTATTCCCCTGTAGCTCGTATAGGATCAATACGAACACTGATAGCAATCGCCGTGGAACTCGACCTCGACCTCCATCAATTTGATTTTAACAGCGCATATCTAAATGGAGACATAGAGGAAGAACTGTATATAAAGGTTCCACCAGAATTCACCGAAATACTTACGGAAAAAGAAAAGCAGAGATACACCGATGATAAAGTATGTAAACTAAAGAAAGCTTTGTATGGATTAAAGCAGAGTGGACGCCAGTGGTATAAGAAACTGGATTGCAAATTGAAGGAAATGAACTTGAAGCCACTTGCAGCCGATCCTTGTGTGTATATGAAAAAACAAGGTAATGGGATTATTATCGTTTCACTGTATGTCGATGATCTCATAGTCGCAACGAATAATAACAAGCTACTAACACAGCTGAAAGCCGAATTAACACGTAATTTTGAAATGAAGGATGTAGGAAAACTGTCTTATTGCCTGGGTATCGAATTTCTTCAAAATAAGAACAAAGGTGAATGTTCTTTGGGTCAATCAAGGTATGTAAAGGATATACTAAAGAAATTCAACATGGAGGACTGTAAACCAGTGAGCACACCTATGAACGCCAGCGAGAAAATTTCAAATCAAATGTGCCCAAAGACAAAACCGGACCTGGATGAAGTATCAGGCGTCCCATATCAAAGCTTGATAGGTGCTCTAATGTGGCTTGCAGTGTCGACGCGCCCTGACATTGCACATACCGTAAGTCTTCTTAGCCAGTATAATAATTGTTACGGGAAACAACACTGGGTTGCAGCCAAAAGGGTACTTTGTTATTTGAAGGGTACTCAAGACCATGGACTAATATATAGAAAAACCGGAAAAGATTTGGTTGGCTATGCTGATGCCGACTGGGCTGCTAATATTGATGATCGTAGATCTTTTACAGGTTTCGCATTTAAAATGGCAAACGCACCAATAAGTTGGGAATCCCGCAAGCAGCGAACTGTCGCTCTTTCTAGTACAGAGGCGGAATACATGGCCCTATCTGAGACGTCTAAAGAGGCTGTACATCTAAGATCCTTCTTACAAGAGATTTTTGGCTCGCTCCGTTCCACCATAATCTACAACGACAATCAAGGAGCTGGCCAACTCACACGAAATCCTCTATTCCACAAGAGGACACGGCATGTCGACATCCGTCATCACTTTATAAGGGAACTGGTGGACAAAGGGGACCTTCGCATTGATTACATCTCAACAAGTGAAATGCCCGCAGACGTTTTAACCAAAGGACTAGGAACAGCAAAGCATGAGTCCTGTGTGACACTGTTGGGAGTACAAAAAATAGAAAAATAAGGCGCCATCTGAGGGGAAGTATTGCGAATACATCTGGCAGCCTACTTGGTCACCCGCCCATCTGGCAACCCTATACGCGTCAAGATGCACTCTCGTATATGGCACCGTCTGTGCCGGTCGTGTTTCTCATAGTTCTACCACAAATAATATATTCACTACTAATACATATATATCCATCAATAACTCTGTAAACCCATTATGTTGAATAAATCTCAACAGGGTTAAACTTTTTTAATTTTAACGGGCCATGTCGTTTTTTTCAATTACACTTTTGATGTCCTCGTTCAACCATTCCTGCCATGCTGGGTTGGAGTTTTAATTTTTAATTTTAACTTGACAAATAATAGTCGAAGAGTCTAATATTTTATTGAGGCAAATAATATTTAAAACATGCATTTCTCTTTTCAAAGTCAGCTTATTCATAAGATTTTTCAGCAATAAAATTGACGAGATATTTATAAATATTTTACAAAATGAAAAATAAAAACCGTGGCGTGGGTATTTTTTTTAATCGAATATACGTGGAAATAAAGTGGAAAAGTATGTATTTAAAATTAGGGACAATGTTCCAACAAAGCTCTATAATTACACAGGCCGACATGATTTTTGAAAACTTTAATTTGAGAGGTGCTTCCAACTAATTCGCTTATGCTGATTCCAAATATGAACTCAGTTTTGCCAAAAGTTACTATAGAAAGTAAAGGAAATTTTGTTGTACATTTTTAACAGATTTTACAATATCTTGAATGCGAGAATTTTAGAATTTCGTGAAAGAGATTACACAAAATTAAAAAACAAAAATTCTTTGAATTCCTATACCTTACTTTTGGGTTCAAATTTAACTCAATTTATGTATAACCATATCCGAAGCGTAAAAAAATATTGGCCAGTGCTATATTTGACTTTATACCAAATCTTTGGTGATTTCAGCAAGAGGCCGATTGTTGTTATATAAAAAACTTTAATTCCCAAAATTTAAAAAAAATATAAAATTTGTATGTTTGTCAAAAATTTTTGTAAATTTTTTTTTAGAAAGGCCTAAAAGTATGCAACACTTTATAGTTGTGAGCAAAATGCGATAAAACCGTGATCAGATTGTGAAAATAAAAAAAATCGAAATTCTATTCTACTAATATGTTTTGGAAATTTCAGACCTTTGTAATTTAAATTGAATTATGCCAAAAAATGTGAACCTGAATAAGAATATTAGATTGCAATTTAGCAGCTTCGTCATTTGCAGAGGGCATTCTATATATGTATGTACATATGTATATAGCATGTACCACGTGTAAAATTTTTTTTTTTTATATTCTTGACTCTCTTTATGCCTGCCGCTCAGTTTTTCGGCTCTTAAAATGAATTCGTGTTGATGTCGACATACCGACCAAAAGAACCGCTTTTTTTGTCTCTTTTTTATGAATTGACTCAATCATAACGCATACACTGACACTTTTGAATTGGAGACTTTTTGATTCAAAGCCGATGTGACCGAACTTAGCGGTTAAATCAAAAGTGTCAGTGTAAGTATGCGTTATGATTGAGTCAATTCATACAATATTTTCTACATGCAAATAAGAGCGAGTGAAAGAGAAGATAATGGAATTTCTACTCTCCCAAAAATAATCCGATCCCTTGAAAAAAGTTTTTCAATCACTTTAAACTTAACCATGGCATGCAACGGATGTGAACTAACACTCTACAACTTTGTCAAAATGACGGATGATGAGTTGCTTGAATTTTTGTTTGCTCATGAAGTACTAAGGAGGACAGTAAATTGTACCTCCTGTGGCAAACCAGCGACATTGACCAAGGAATTTAATTTCCGATGTCAACGTCAATACCGATTCGTACAGAATCGGCGGCAAATGTTAAATAGGTGTAAATTTTTTGCAAGTATTAAGAAAGACACGATTTTTGAACAATCGAATTTAAGTCTGGGAAAGATCTGCTACGTTATAGCTCTTTTGGTAACGGCTAATATGGAGCAGAAGTTCAATGAAGATGAGCATGGGATGTCCAGTAGGACAATTGTCCAATGGAAAAAATTTATTCGGGAGGTGTACCTAAAAATGGTAGAAGAAGAAATGAAGGAAACACTGGGGGGTGAAGGCCGAATCGTTGAAATCGACGAGGCAAAATTCGGGAAGCGGAAATATAACAGAGGTAGAGTTGTTGAGGGCCAGTGGGTTTTCGGTGGGGTTGAAAGGGGAACGCAGAGATGCTTCCTTGTCGCTGTCCCCAACCGCACCGCAAAAACCCTGCTTGAGGTAATTAAAAATTACATAAAGCCAAACACTATCATTATGTCGGATTGTTGGAGGGCATACAACTGTCTGGATGATGATGGGTGCGTGCATCAAAGCGTAAACCATTCGAAAAACTTTGTTGATCCCGACACAAAAGCACATACCCAAAACATTGAAAGAATGTGGCGAGACGCACGGTCGGTTATACCGAACTACGGCCGTCGTCTCGACCACTTTGATGGGTATATAGCGGAGTTCCATGTTAAAAGGAAATATAAAAACCATACACATCGGTTACACCATGTGTTCACTACAATTGGGCAAATGTGCAAATCAGGCACATTTAAGGAATTGTTGCCCTTAGATGAGGAATTGGCGGCACTGGATTTGGACCAATCTAGTTCCTCATCTTTGGGCAATGATTCCGATGCCCAATCGTAGTGAATATGTGGTGTAACCGGAACTCCGCTGTATACCTATGTTTTGGGTATGTGCTTTTAGGGTTCAAAGTTACGCTTTGATGCACCCCTTCGCAGACCAACAATCCGACATAATGATAGTGTTTGGCTTTATGTAACGGTCCTTATTACCTAAAGCAGAGCTGGCCCTCATTTCCGTTTCACGAATTCACCCCCCAGTAACAAGTATACCTCCCGAATAAAGACATCCTATGCTCATCCTCATTGAACTTCTGCTCCATGGTGGCAGATCTTTCCCAGACTTAAATTCGATTGTTCAAAAATCGTGTCTTTCTAAAGACTTTCAAAAAATTTTCACCTATTTAACATTTGCCGCCGATTCTGTACGAATCGGTATTGACGTTGACATCGGAAATTAAATTCCTTGGTCAATGTCGCTGGTTTGCCACAGGAGGTACAATTTACTGTCCTTCAAAGTACTCCATGAGCAAACAAAAATTCAAGCAACTCATCATCCGTCATTTTGATGATTTTTTTTTTAAATTTTCTATTATTGGATTTGTTTTTATTTTTAATTTTATTTTAAAATTAACTCTTATTATTGGATTTGTTTTTATTTTTAATTTTATTTTAAAATTAACTCTTATTATTGGATTTGTTTTTTTGTTTGTTAATATTTTAATCAGTATTTTAAGTCTTATTTTTAAGTAATATTTTTCATATTTTTTTCGCAGTACTTTTTTGTTCTTAATATTTTAATCAGTATTTTAAGTCTTATTTTTAAGTAATATTTTTCATATTTTTTTCGCAGTACTTTTTTGTTCTTAATATTTTAATCAGTATTTTAAGTCTCATTTTTTAGTAATATTTTTCATATTTTTTTCGCAGTACTGGGTTGGGGGAAAAAAAATTGAAATTAACAATAAGTTGCCCGCCAAAAAAAAAAAACTGTTCAAAATACGCGCCAAAAAACAAGACAGTCTGGCAACACCAAAACCTAAAATAACTGCGTTAACCAACACTAAAACGCAATTTAGCGGATTTTTTAGCCGTTTTTTATTTTCCAACACTGAAATCTCGAGTAGCGGTAGTAAATATTTACCATTTAAAACAATTGAATGTTTTTAGCGTGATTATAGCTAACAGTAGCTGTTTCCGGCTAAAAAAATAGTCAGATTTTGAGATAGTGTTGCCAGATGCCAATTTTCGAATACTCCAATAAGCTTTTTTAAAACTTTTGTTCGCACTATTCTCAACAATCGAAAAAATTGTTGAGTTTACAATATTTCTCGATTTTATAGAACAAATATAGTTCAGAATACAATATTCGGCTGCCAGAGCGGTCAAACAACGCGGAGCGGTAAAACAACAGACTGGCAACACCATAAAAAATAGAGTTTGCCAACACTGAAATCTAGCTTTGTCCGGTTTTTCCATTTTTAAACAATGAAATCTCGAGTATCTTAGGTATGTAAATATTTGCCAAAGTCTCACTAAATAAACAATATTTTTATTAATGTTTTAACACATAATATGGTATCATAGCATCATACATTTTGATTTCGATTTTCGCACCATTAAATATCATATGTTAAGTACATACATATGTAATATTAAACAAATAATTACATCAAACCCTTCATTATTTTAATGTAAATCCATCAGTAACTAAACAACTTGTCTTACGGCATTCTTTCTATACCCTTGCAAAAAGGGTATATTAATTTTGGTCAGAAGTGTTCACCGCATAGAACGAAGCATCTTCGACCATATAAAGTATATGTATATGTATATTCTTGATCAGCATGACGAGATGAGTTCAAATAGTCATGTCCGTCAAACTCCTCCTTGACCGTTCGAACTACTGTTGAAATTTTGGATGCAGGGGTTGTATATCTCGGATTCAGCTGGATCGGACCACTATAACATATAGCTCCCATACAAACGGCAAAGTCACGAACAGTGATTTTTCTCATTAGCTTCGGTATTTTCTGAGCTATATTGGTGAGTTTATTACACCTATAAACGACTGTGCCGAATTTGACCAAGATCGAGTGACTATATCATAAAGCTCCCATAGGAACGGAAGGTGGAAAGCAGTGACTTTGATCAATAACTTCGTAATTTCCTATGCTAAGATTGTAGGCCGTTCCACTTTGAGGGCTATAGGTAGAGAAAGAGTAACAAAAAACTTGCAAGGGTATACAAACTTTGACGCGTTCGAAGTTAGCCTCGGCTCTCTGATTTTTTAATAAAAACTTGTAATTTCCCTGTAATAATAAATTCAGCTGGCACATTGGTGAGCGGATTGAAAATCGCTCAAAGTGTCAGTCTATGCCACATAGATTTCAGCTTTCACTGAAATTGCCGCTGAAGTGATTTCTGTAGCACACCTCTATTTTTCTGTTTCCTTCCACTGAAAAATGAAATAAGATTTGAAAAATGCAGTCCATTAGCAACTGAATTATAGCAACAATATCAATAACCACAACAAGTCGAGGGCTATCATTAGATTTCGAACAATTACAAACAAAGCCTCATTATTTGGCAGCAACAATTGATACCCGGCTACAAAATCAAAATCACTTTGAAATGTGTAATGCAGCCCCACAAATAAATCAACACTGCAGAATAATCCATTGTAAAGTGTCGAAAAACTGCAATTGAAATCAAATCAATGCAAATCGATACTTGAATCATCATCTCCAACCAACAACACCAGCAACAGGAGCAGCGGCAACAACAATATGGGCATGAATGAATGAATGATTCATGCAACGCACGCGAGCAACATTCAAATGCAAATGCAAAATTCCAAAATGCAAATGAGTAAACGCAAAAATTTTTGCAAGCAAAGCAATTTTGGTGGCGCGTCAGTTAGAGAGAGAGAGAGAGAGATAGAGAAAGAGAAACAGATTGAAGATGAGTGTGCGTTATGAGGATGAGAAACTGTTGGCTACCCGCTGATCCTAACAATCAAATCAAAATAAATGCACACCGCATGAGTAAAAACCAAAAATTTTTTCCAAATTGCAACAAAAGCCAAAGAAACAACAAACAAAGCTGCAACAATAGGAAAAACAGAAACACACAAAAAGAATGGAAAGCCGTTTGCAGATTTTCGCACTTCCGGTTAACTGTTGCTAATTTGATTAAAGAGTTGCCACAGGGAAAGAGAGGGTGTGGGTTGCACTGCCGCAATGTTATGAGAAGGGGAGACTGGGTGGGGTGAGCCGGGGCAACGGACAACTGCCGACGCAAGCGAAAAGGCCATACAAATTTGCTGGCGCTGATTTCGTTTTGGCCTGCCAACTTATGCAAATTTTCTCTTGTGATTTATGCCAGAGCTGCCCATTTGGACAATTTCAGTGTTTCCCATACCCTACAACATAAGCACTTGGTAACAAAGGGTATATTAAAGTTAACCTAGCCTAGCATATAGATTCTTGATCACTTTTTAATGTGAACGTTATCTTACAAAGTGAAGAACGATAAGAGAAGTTTCCTCAGATAGTTTTTTACTATTTCCACTTTGCCACTTTACAAAGTCCAATTTGAAGGGTATCTTAAAGTCAGAATATATATATAATATATTTTTCACTTTTTCTCTAGCAAAATTTTACTCCTTGGGGAATGTGTGAGAGTTTCTGTAAAATTGAATTTTAAGCACAGTTTTGTATAAATCGTTTCACACGCGCTGCTCTTTTTGTGTGTTTTATTCTCTATACTCCTGGGTCTTAATTTCTTTTGCGTATGGAAATTCAATTATATCCTGTCATACGGCTCAAGCCTTTCTTTCACAGAACGGGACTGTCTGTTAGAGGTCTCCTGTGTGTGTGTGTGTGTGCTTCCTGAACTTGCCTGGACTCATTGTCATGCTAATTGGCAAGCAATGAGAAGGTTTTTCAGGATTTGTCCAGTGTCGGCCGCAATATCCTTGTGAGAAATGTGCCAGGTAGAAAGAGAAGCTACTGCTGTTGCTGATAAAATTGAGCATGAGAATAATAATCATGATGAAGATGACGGCCGATGATGGGAGCTTAGTTTCCCTCTAGACATCAGACCGCGAAGTGCTATAAATGTGAAAACAAGAAATATCCATTGACGAAAAATACTAAACTTTCTTATACATAAACAATAAAAATCAAAAGAAATAAAGACTCAAAAAAAAAAAAACAAAATGTCTTCCTCCCAGATCATTTTTACAATTCTCACCCCCGCACTCCCACTCACATATCCGTTACATCTAATTATTGTAAGCACGCCCACAAGGAAGAGCCACTGGCCCAAGACCAAAAGGCACAAGCCAGGAGCCGGAGACGAAGTAGAACGAAGAAGTCGACTAAATTAAAGAAAAACAGAAGGAAACCACAGCAAAGGCGGCAGCGGCTATGGAGACAAAAGAAATGTGGAGCGGAGACATGGGGCGCCATTTGTGGTTGCCAGGACATTAACAATGGCAACTAAAACAGCAGCAATGGCAACAACAAGGACAGCAAATGGCGACCATAAAACAACAGAGAGCAGATCCAGGAATAGCCATGAAATATGACGACGAAGGCAAGACCTGCTCTTGTCCTCCATCTCATCTAAATGAGAGAGTGTGAGCATGGTTTGGGTGAGTGTGTGTGCGGGTGGTGTGGGAGGTAAACATTTCTTAATTTCCAACAATTTACGCTGAAAGCTTTCAGCACTGAAATGACGCACAAGCAAGCAGGAGTTGAGTTGGGTGGGCGGACCTGAAGTGTCCCGTTTCTGTGTCTGTGTCTGTTCGTGGCAGTCCTGGCCAGTAGTCCAAGTCAAGCAAGGCGACGATGATGATCTAATGCCATTATTTCGATGGCAAACGACAGGCAGTTGTTAATGGGGCTTACCAAGCTTAAGTAAGCGCGAAGGCATAAAATAAACACGCGCCCCTGCTCCTCCCCGCCTCATCATTGCTGCCACTGCGTCCTGCTTCACGGATGTCCTGGCAAATTAATTAACATGGCGCGCGTTCGCCTTAAAGCAAACTGTTTCTCTTTTCCTTTTTCAGGTTTTCTTGTCTTTTGGCGGTTTGTTTTTTTTTTTTTTTGTTTTGTGCTGAATTGTGCACCATCTCCGTCGTCCTGTTGTGCTCTGCTCGAGGCCCCTTGTTTTGGGTGGAGGGCTGGTTGAAAGAGAAGGAGAGGAAGCTTGGCGGCTTTAGGGAAGTTTTCCTTGCTTGCCATCGGCAGTTTAACAATTAAGAAACGTTTAAAGTTGCCAAGGTTCAGCAAATGAAAATGGGGTGCTAGCGGTTGTCTTGTTAATAAGAAACACACACACAGACATACTGACACAGGAGCAGCAAGGGAAATAGGTGGACCACCTATCAAGCAGCAGGCAACAGGACATTGAGCATACGCGGCACGTTGCTACATCCGTTTGACACCTTTTGTTCATCCCATTCTCTCCCATCACACTTAAACAGGAAATGAGCTGGCCTGTACGTGACTTGTTTTTCGGGCCAAAGACCCAAAAAAAACTTCTTCAAATTTAGACAATATTTGGTTTTCTTTTTGCTCCACCCACCAATTTCAGTTCTGTCCAACTTAAAAACTTTGTCCGTTCAAGGCAAAAATTGTCAATTGCTGCATTTAACTTAAATTTAAATCCTATTTAAAATTCCAAATTTGTGCATTCGCCCAATTTCCTTTTTATTCCACACAGAGTAATTACCCAAACAACAGAAAGATTTGACATAAATTCACAGAGCGTCATCATCATCATCATCCTCATCATCTTCGCCGTTTTTGTTGTCTTGTTCGCTGTCGACGTTCAAGATCTTCTTCGGGTCCAGAGCTCCTCCGGCCGGAATAATTAGTGTTCATTCAGCATTTTGCTACGTGCCAAAAACAACGCCTTGCGGTAAGTACACGGCACGGACGCACTTGGGGGACACACTTTCCTACCTCAAGTCCATCTCCCTTTCCATTTCCTTCTTTCTCGCGTCTTTGGACTTGTATAATTGTAATTAAAAAGATGCCCAGCATGTGCGCCCAAAAGTATTTTTATTTTTTCTTTTCTTTTGCCGTGAAGTGCAAACACTTTGAGGCAATTGCCAAGAAAAAGAGAACGAAGAATAACAATAACATGAATAATAATAATAATAATCATAATAAGTAAGAGAATGCCCAGTAGTCTGTAGTTAGCATTGTGCAAATTAAAATATAATTAGAGATAAACAAGACGTCATGATGATGGGGCAAAAGGATGGTGCGTAGAGGCGGCACACATTTCCAGTGGAAAGGAACGAGCAAGCGAACGAACGTTGTTTGGCTGGAAATTAGCGTGTGCTGGGACAACCTCCCATCCTCACAACCACCGCAATAGAGGCTCAATGCGTGTAAACGAGAGAGAGAGAGCGAGGTAGACAAAGCGAGCGAGAGAGAGGAGGACACAAAGGGATCATGGGAATATGGGCATAGGAGAGAAAGAGCATTATGTGATGCGATGTCGCTGCCAGGCAGCAAGCACTCGTAGTATTTTGCTGCTGTCGGCGTCTCAGTTGCTGCTGCCAGGTAGCAAGTAATTTTGTGGAGCAGCTAATGCTGTTCTATCTTTTTGCCATCTTATTCTTCTGTATCTTCGTCTCCTTCGTCATCATCATCATCATGATTGTGTTCTTGGTCTTCTTATTGAATGGTGTTGCCGTGGCTACTTTAAGCCATCGTTGTCGTGGTGTCTTCCATATTAAGTATACGCACATTCGCTTTGCCTTTGGGCTCATGTGAGTGCGTAAAGAGAGAGGGTGGTTAGTAGGTGGGGGGCCAAGGCCTGGGCCTGGCCACATCTTAAGCTGAGGTTAGGCCTCTGAGGGTCGTTTTTTCTCATTTTTTTTGTTCCTTCTATAGCGCTGAAGCCACACCTTCTGCAGGGGTGACTACAATTACAAAAAA
Organism: Drosophila paulistorum; assembly: GCA_018152135.1. NCBI lineage: Eukaryota > Metazoa > Arthropoda > Insecta > Diptera > Drosophilidae > Drosophila > Drosophila paulistorum. The sequence goes on along the minus strand of JAECXG010000394.1, from coordinate 791,357 downwards.
AATAAAAAAGCAGGCACTGCGCCGTTTGCTTTTTCTTTTGTTTGCTTGGATTTTCGATAAAAAAAAAGAGAAACCAGAGGGCCGGGGCTAACTTCGACCGCGTCAAAGTTTGTATACCCTTGCAAGTTTTTTAGTAACTCTTTTATCTAAACTAACTGTTTTATCTAAAAAGGGTAATGTTTGCGAAAGAACGGCCTTCAATCTTAGCATAGGATATAACGAACTTTCTGATGAAAGTCACTGTTTTCCACCGATCCTTCCTATGGGAGCTATATGATATAGTTACCCGATCTTTACCAAATTCGGCACAGTCATTAACAGATATATTAAACTGACAAATGTTAAATTTGAAAGCAATCGCATCAAAAGTAACGAAGTTATTGACAAAGTCACTGTTTTTGACCGATCGTTCCTATGGGAGCTATATGATATAGTCACCCGATCTTGATCAAAATTGGCACATTGGTTTATAGTTACAATAAACTTACTTATATTAAATGTCACGACAATAGCTTAAAAAGTAACGAAGTTATTGAGAAAAGTCACTGTTCGTGACTTTGCCGTTTGTATGGGAGCTATATGATATAGTCACCCGATCTTGATCAAATTTGGCACAATTATTAATAAGAACACAAAACTGACCAATACCAACTTTTATGGCAATTGGTGATAAAATAACGAAGTTATTGAGAAAAGTCACTGTTCGTGACTTTGCCGTTTGTATGGGAGCTATATGATATAGTTGTCCGATCCGACTGAATCCGAGATATACAAACCCTGCAGTATATACAAGCCTACGTGCAAAATTTCAGCTCTAGCTCTTACGGTCTAGGAGGAGTTCGCATCGATCCAGACGGACGGACGGACGGACGGACGGACGGACGGACGGACGGAAATGGTTATTTGAACTCGTCTCGTCGTGCTGATCAAGAATATATATACTTTATATGGTCGGAGATGCTTCCTTCTATGCGTTGCACACTTCTGACCAAAATTAATATACCCTTTTTGCAAGGGTATAAAAATATAGGGAAAGAAAAAAGAAAAGAAAAATTTGTTTGTTGTTGGTGTTTTTTTTTTAGTTTTTTTTTTTTTTTTTTTTTTTGGTGGAAATCTGTGTTATGAAATGTCAAAACTTCAAAGCAAATTTAAGTTAAATGCAAGAAAATGAGAAAATATACACTTGAGTGCGTATGAGTCAAGCGACCCTGCCTGCCATCTCGTCCCATTTCATCAGCCACTGTATTTCGTGTCCTTTACTGTTACTTCTCGTTTTTGTTGTTGTTGTTATTTGTTTACTTCTTGTTGTTGTTCATCTACCATTGTCCATTGGACGTCGTTAGGCCGTTGCTGTTGCTGTTTGAACTGTTGTTGATAGCCTTTATTAGTTGTTGGCCCAAAGCTTAGACGCTTTACATTTTGCTCAGCACACTTCCTGCTTGTTTGTTGGACCAAGCAGAACGTGAGCAAGGACAACAGGACTCGATTTCGAACTTTGGATTGCTCTGACTCCTCTGACAGCTTCTCTACTCTCCCATTCGCCCCACATGCCCCTGGCCATCCGCCAACATATTTTTAGCTCAGTTCTCTCTTTTAGATTGGCCTGGCCCTGTGCCTTGTGTAAATAGGTATTATGTGCGTTTGCTCCCTTTTATCGGTAATTTTTTTTTTTTTTTTACGTTCGTTCGTCTTTCGGTTACATTTTTCTTGTGTTGTTTTTTTTGCTTACTTTTTCACTTCTTCTTCTTCTTTGGCAGCAAATTTTATTAAAAAATTTTATATTAAATCAATTGCGTGCAGATAAATGTGTTCAAGCATAAAGTTGGTCCGTCGGTTGGATGTTGATTTTTTTCTGGTTCTAGATGGCACAGCAAAACCTAATGAAACTCTAAGATGGAACACATAACAAGCCTTAGACTGAGCCAGGGAGAGGTCAACACGGGTTTTAGAGGTGTGGGGGGCTATAAGCAAAAGCCATCATTATTTCATTTGATTTTTCACTACTTAAACCTTAACTTAAGTGTTTAAGCAACTATATAATGTCTAAGCAAGTGTTTCATACAATACTTAAAATTTAATAATAGTTTTAATCGGACTGGTTAACTTGTAGAACTTGTTGGCGTCTTTACTGGTTGGTAAATTGCCGGCACCAGGCTTCCGACTACCATCCAATAAGAAAAGCCCGTCGTGTTCTTTATTTAGTTAAATATTTATTTGTTTTTTCTCATCACTTATTTTATATACCTTGATATGTTTGACTGACTGAATAAAAAAGAACATGTCCGTAGCACATCCTGTGAACATTTTGCGTCTTCTTTTCTTCAAGCGTAACCCCGAAGAAATGTGAATTAGGGATGCAAGGAAGCCTTGGGGGATCCTGTAAGATACAATTATAAATTTAAAACAGTTTTCTTACAACAAAGATACATTTTTGTGTCTACTTTTTCCCTTAGTATATTAAAGTTATGGTAATTTCAATATGCTTTTAATTGTACATCTTTTCGCAAGTGTTTTGCCTAGGACCTTGACTTTTGCCTTTTTCAAACTAACAAGCTAATTGCTTTGGTATTTATATGGAAACACGTCCTATTAAGTTGTCAATGTTTTGACATTTGAATGATCTGTTAAAAGAGAATCATCATAAAAGGAGTTGTGTGTTGGCGTTTGTTTAGCACTCTGTCTAGGACTATCGTTTCGGTGAGTTCTACATATTTCAGTCATAATTGAGAGTCCAGCAAAACGTTTTTGTAAAATAATCAAATTAATTCGATTCTGTGTGGGATTCTGTGGAACGGATGTGGCCAATCCCAATTATCGCATGTGGTGGCTTACCTATGCAGTGATATCTGCCATTTTATTCTTTTTTGCCTGCACCATTTACACCCTGTATGTGGGTGTGGTTGTCGATGGCGACCCAACGGTTATACTTCAGGCATTTGCAATGGTCGGCTCGGCCATTCAGGGTCTAACGAAACTTCTCTGCACCACAAATAAGGCCCCATAGATGAGGGACATTCAGGGCACCTATGAGAACATCTATAAAGAGCATGAGGTCAAAGGCGGCGATTACGCAAAATGTTTCATGTGGGTCTATACAATCGGCGTCGTGGTATTGGTCAGTTTTCCATTCTTCTATTTGATTGTCTATAAGGAAAAAATGCTCGTCATGCAATTCCTAGTGCCGGGCATCGATCACCACTCGGATGGAGGACATTTGATCTTGGTCAGCCTTCATGTGACATGTCTGTGCTTTGGGGCTTTTGGCAATTGTGGTGGCGATATGTACTTTTTTCTCTACATCATTAATGTGCCACTGCTAAAGGATATCTTCAATGTCAAACTTATGGAATTCAATGAGGTGGTTGTCCATCGAACGGATTATGACAAAATGCATGCCATGTTGTGGGACCTTTTGTCCTGGCATCAACAATATTTGAGGTAATTTTTCATCGTCTACAATAGATCCATTGAAATGGCTAAACAAAATAATCAATCAATTTCCTTAGAATACTACGTGGCACAGAGAAAATCTATAAAATTGTAATGTTTGTTCAGCTATCGACAACATGTGTTGGCATCTTGTGCACCATATTTTGCATATTCATTAAAGTTTGGCCAGCGGCTCCAATCTATTTGATCTACTCTTTCATTGTTCTTTACACGTTTTGTGGTCTTGGAACTGTTGTTGAGACATCGGTAAGATTCTGTGCAATTGGTATGTCATTTTGACTTACTTTTTTGAATGTGTCTTTTACAGAACGAAGACTTTACCACAGAAATCTATACGAACTGTCTGTGGTATGAGCTGCCCGTGAGGGAGGAGAAATTGGTCATTCTAATGTTGGCCAAATCCCAGAATGAATTGGCTCTTACCGCTGCGGATGTTTTACCCTTGTCAATGGCTTAGCTTTGCAGCTGACAAACGGAATTTATAGTTTCAGCATGATGCTAATCACATATCTGGGCTATGAGAAGTCTGCATAAGACATCCATTAATCCAAATGGATGGTACTTGCTAAATCAGCACATAAGAACTATGTTGTTTAGTAATCTTAAAATATTTTATAATGCTTTACTTTGCTAATTGATGTGAATTCGTTAAATAAATAAACTATGGAAATCGCAAATTTTGTGTCTTGAAAATAAAAGTGATGTAACATTTACTTCTGGATTTATTTTCCATAACAATATTATCCTCTTAAAGGAAAAACTATATTAAGGCCATAAATAAATCTAGAAGACGGTCCTGTATTTTCGGAATTTGCAAAAAAAAGAAATTAATTTGAATGAAAATTGAAATCAAGCACGAGTGAATTAGTGAGCTGTCTTAAGTTTCAACCACTAAAAAACAAATTGAATGAGTTTGAATGTAGGACAATGAGTTTTTATGTTTCGAATGCTTTCTATTTTTATACGCTACCAAAAAGGGTATATTACTTTTGGTCAGAAAGCATAGCGTCTCCGATCATATAAAGTATATATATTCTTGATCAGCATGCCGAGACGAATATAGCCAATACCGTCCATCTGTCCGCCCGTCCGTCCGTCTGGATCAGCACAAACTCCTCTTAGACCGTAAGAGCTACAAAGCTGAATTTTGCATGTAGGCTTGTATATAGTGCACAGGTTGTATATCTCGGATTCAGCCGAATCGGACCACTATATCAAATAGCTTTCATACAAACGCCGAAGTCACGAACGCCAAAGTCTCAACATCGTTGTTATTTTCTGAGCTATTGTCGTGAAATTGCATATTTGTGAGTTTATTACACATACTAACAAATTAGCTCAAGATCGGGTGACTAGATCGGGTGACTATCTAGAGCTCCCATAGAAACGATCGGGGGAAAACAGTGACTTTGACCAATAATTTCGTTATTTCCAATGCTAAGATTATAGGCCGTTCTTTTGCAAACATTCGCCTTTTTAGATAAAACGTTTTTCCACTTTGATGGCTATGGGTAAGGAGAGAGTTACCAAAACAGTTGTAAGGGTAAGACTTTGACGCGGTCGAACTTAACCGGCCCTCTGGTTATTTATTAGTCTTTAATTATCGTGTATGTTATATATGTACACTCACACTCATTCATTTCATTGTACAGATTTATTAATTTTTTCCCTGCCTTTCATGCAGTTCTCTATGTATATAAGTTTAGATATATTGCAATTTTAATGTTTTATAAATACTTTCCTAAATTTGTTAGTTCAGGTTTAGTGTATGAAGGCAACTTTTAAAAAGGTAAACGCGTTTTTTTCTGTTCCAAAATCTTCTTTTCCAAAACGTTACTCAAAATTTGGTAAACGTTACTTTTTTTTTTTTTTTTTTAACGTTTAATATATATTTGTTGAATCTACTCTTAAATTAGAGCCTAACAACAAGTTTGAGATATTTTTCTTAATCTAGTACTTAAGATATATCCAGGGGATATTGCAGGCGGCCCTAATCATTTATTATTGGGTTGGTCTGTCATTTCTTTTAAGACGAGTTCTATTATTAGTTCGCGTAAGGGAATTTGCAAGAACATTAGGGTGTACATCCAGTTTTGCAGAATACTTTAGTTGTTGACTACCTATTTCAGATTTTACGCTAGGTATATTTAGATCATTTTGAATGTTGTCGTTCCGTATGTACCACGGAGCCCCAGTGATTGATCTTAAAATCTTCGACTGCGCCCTTTGTATAATGTCGACATTGCTGGTACTTGCATTTCCCCATAGTACGGCACCGTAAGTCCAGATGGGTTTGAGAACGGAGTTGTATAGGAGGACTTTATACTCCAGACGTAGAGGTGACCGAGCATTGATGATCCAATGTAAGCTACTCGCTTTCAGTTTAAGCTGTGACTTTTTTTGCCTCAATGTGCTTGCGCCAAGTTAGTCTTCTGTCTAGGTGGATACCAAGGTAAGTGACATCCACGGCTTGAGGAATTGGTACGTTGTTTAGCATTATAGCTGGACAGTTTCTTCTGTTAAGCGTAAATGTAACATGTTTGCATTTCTGCTCGTTGACCCGGATACGCCAGGTTGCTAGCCATTCCTCTACCACCTTGAGGTGTTCCTCTAATTTTGCAGAGGCTTGTATCGGGCATTTGGATCTGCTGAGGATTGCCGTGTCATCGGCAAAAGTGGACGTTGTAAGTCCTAGACTCGTTGGTAAGTCTGCAGTGTACAGCAGATAGAGCAATGGTCCGAGTACACTGCCTTGCGGTACACCAGCTTCGATTTCAAAGTCGGCCGAGACGGAGCCATTACATCTTACAGCGAATTTCCTATTGTAAAGGTAAGATTCCATGAGTTTGTGGGTGTACTGTGGGAGTTTCTGCCGGATTTTGAACATTAGACCCTCCAGCCAGACTCTATCGAAAGCCTGGGCAACGTCGAGAAAGACAGCCGTACAGTATTCTTTTAGTTCGAATGCTGTTCTTATTTCGGATGTTATACGATTGACTTGTTCAATTGTCCCATGTTTTTCGCGGAAGCCGAACTGGTGAGAAGGGATTGTGTTCTCCGATGCCAGAAATGAGTTTAGACGAATCTGCAGGACCTTTTCAAAAAGCTTCGAAAGACATGGCAGCAAACTAATTGGCCTATAGGATGATGGTTGGGTTTTGTCCTTTCCCACTTTAGGAATCATGATGATAGTGGACCTTTTCCATGCTCTTGGGAAGTAGCCAATTCTTATTATAGCGTTGAACATTTTGCAGATGAATTGTATGGCGATGGTAGGGAGTTCTAGGATCATTTTCGGTGTGATTAGGTCATGGCCAGGGGCTTTGTTCGGCTTTATGTGGTTTTTAATAACTGCAGTGATCTCATCCGATTGGAGTTCCGAGTACTCACTATCCGTTAATGTGCTCGAAGGGGGAAGTACAAATGAGTTTGATGTTGGATTTGGCTGGAAAACCATTTTAAGATGTGTGGCAAATACGGATGCCCTCTCTTCGTCGCTGCGGGCCCATCCACCTGTTGGGCCCCTTATTGGTGAAACTGTCTCTGTAGGAGCGCTTAAATTTGGGTGGGCTTTCCACAGAGGATGTTTAGTGCTGGATGGACTGAGCTTTTCTATGTATTTCCTTTGAGCCCAGATTTCCTCTTGTCTTAACTCCTTGGAGAGGTTGCGGCTGGCATGCCTTAGGCGAAGTTTTGCTGCTGGTGATCGAGTAATCTGCCATTCTCTTCTTAGACGTCGTTTTTCCGTTACTAATTGTTCTATCCGCCGGTTCGTAGGCCTGACAGCAGGTTTAGCGTAAGTAGAGGCATGTGGAGTAGATACTCTTGCTGCAGCTCCCAGCATCGACTCAAGTGCAGAGACGCACATGTCAATGTCCTCTGCAGCATCCAGTTTCGGCGAACAGTCAATGTGGGCACTCATGTACATTTTAAATTTAAGCCAATTTGTTTTGTTGTTTGTAAGCATATATGGGCGATCAAGTACTTGAGGTCTTGTTAACAGTGTGAATAGCACTGGAGAGTGATCGGAGGTTAAATCTAGCAGTGTTTCCGCAGTGATCCGATTACGCGGAATCCTCTTGGTTACTGCGAAATCAATCAAGTCAGGCATTTTCTGTGGATCTGTGGGCCAATAAGTAGGCCTACCCGGTGAGACGCAATCCATCTTATTGAGTGGGTTGACTATTGTATTGTACAACTGCTTGCCTTTAGGATTTACCAGGCGAGATCCCCAGTGCGTATGTTTGGCGTTATAGTCCCCTGCTGCAATGAAGCGTTCTCAGAGTGTGTTAAAGAAACCGGTGAATTCCTTTTCAGAGATTGAGAAGCGTGGTGGGCAGTACAGGGCAACCAACGTAGTGTTGCCGCAGCTGGTTTGGACGGTTATAGCAGTTGCTTGTAGGTGCTGTGTTTCGAATCTGTTGAGGAACGAGTGTTTTATACGGTTTTTGATTAGGATACCAGTCCCGCCATGAGCTTTTCCGTCTGGATGGTTTGTTGCGTAGAAGGTGTATTTTGGTATTTGAAAGTTATTTTTTGATGTTAAATGTGTTTCCGATATCAGCATGACGTCGATTTCACTTGAGTCTAGGAATAGTTGCAGTTCATTTTTGTGCTTGGAGACGCCATTAGCATTCCAAAGACATAGACGTAGGGAAGCCATTATTTATTCTCGATAAGCTTCTGGATAAGCAGGTTTTGATTCCGCATCAGTTCCTGCATACAGTTTTGCATGAACGTCATAAAAGTGGTCATGTTTTGATTAAGTGAGATCAATAGGGCCTCTAAACCACTTGGAGTTTGCTGGCCAAGCTCTGGTGCGCTAGGTTGCGGATTCTGTACATGGTGGAGTGACGGGGTCTCTTTCGCGGGCTCCGTCTGTCCAGTTCGGAGTACACTAGCGAAGGATACACTAGGATTGGTTGTAGCAGGCATGTTAGATGATCTAACTGCCTTGGCGAAGAATACCTCCGGTGTAGTTTTGGAGGCGTTGAAGGTGATTTTTGGTCCAGCTGGGGGTTTACGCTCTTAGGTGCGATTTAAGATCCTTGAAGACAGGACATCCCCTGTAGTTGGCTGTGTGGTTCCCTCCACAGTTACTGCATAGTCTTAGTGCGACGTTGTTTCTGTCCTTGGTGCAAATGCCATCTTTATGATGTTCGCCGCAGCCAACACACACTGACCTAAGATTGCAATTGTTAGAGGTGTGGTTGTATTCCTGGCAGTTTTTACACTGAGGTGGTTGGTATCTCTTATGGGGCTCCTCTACGGTGATTCTTCTGTGCAATAGGAGCTGAAGGTTGTAGATTGGATGCACTTCATTTGGCTTCGACCGCTTTGCATCTGGTTGGAGCTCGATTTTAAAGAGCGGCTGTGCGACTTTATTCCTGTTGATGATATTGACAACGGACTTAACCGCAAACCCTTTTTCGGCCAATGCGTCTGCTATTTCTTGAGGTGGGACCGATGGCTCGATCCCCTTTAACACAACCTGGAGCCCTTTACTGCTTTTTAGTTGGTAGGTATAGAAGTTTATGTTAGCATTACGGAGGTACTTTTCGATGATGCGGAAATTGTCCTCAGTTTGGGTTTGACATTTAATTTCTTTTATGTTACCCCTGTTGAGAGGGGTTACAACAAAGTTATTTGCCCCTACTGTTTCTACTAGCTTCGAAATCAGGGCGCTGCAGTTGGCTCCACGGATGTATAGAGGGGGTGGTCTAGCCGATTTAACTTTATCCACAGCGCCGGCTTGATCGTCTTGCTGATCGGCAAGAATTTTAAAACGATTTCCGCTTAGAAGTGCTGCTCGTTCATTTCTTTTGGTTATTTTAGGCGTATTGCCAATTTTTTTTCTTTTGCGGGCTTAGCTTCCGCTTAGTTATTTTAATATATCTATCCATTCCAGTTTGGACAGAAGGCGTTGGGTTTCTTGTCGTGGCTGACTCTGGGCGACTTGTCGATGACGGCTTGAGGTAGGTCAATACTTCTGCAGACGTTGCAGTAGTTGCTGTCAACGAGCTGACGGTGCTGGTCGGTGCAATCGGTGACCCAGTTATCGATATTGATGGAGAAGCACACTGCTCTCTCCACGGTAAATTGCTGTTGTGGCTTGCTGTTGCTGAGTGGCTTGCACTTTCGGTGTTATTGCTTACGGTAGCATTCAGTGGGGTCGGCGACACCACCGAAAAGTACGCGTTGTTGCGTTGGACCGAGAGACGACGCTCACGTTGTTGTTGTACAAGTAGTTCTTGTAGCTGTTGCTGGTGGGGATCGATAGAGCTTAGGCCCGAATTGGTGGACATGGCTTTTCCAAAAAAAAAGTGCTCACTTTGTTGTTGCAACTTAGTATTTATTGCTATTAGAACAAACTAATAGCAATATGATTGTAAATAGGCGTCTCTGAGGCGACTGAGAGCCCTACACAATTTTTGCAAACGCGGTCTTTTTATTTTTTACACTAAATTTTGCGGAGTGCATTAAAAAAACACGTCTTCACGCGGCGGCGGTTGAATTGTAGATTCGTAAACGTTACTCGTTTTTACTAAAACGTTACTCAAAATTTTTGAATAATCGTTGAACCCACAAACTGATTTTTGGTGGTTAACTAATTTGAATATTTATATAATATCTAAGATCTCAGTCTGAAATATCTATAGTTAGCTTAAATCAATATATAATAATTAAGGACAGGAAGGTAGGAAACTCCATTTACTTAAAGGATATTCAACCTTTAAATTTTTTAAAATTATGCATTGAATAAAAATTATGCATTGAAAATAAACAAATTAAACACCTGTAATGAATTTCAAATAGTTTTACTTGAAAAACTTCTCGAAAATGTCCTTTTTTAGGGCAATATGTACGTTTCAACGTTTAATCGTTTAAAATTGACATTAATGTAAATGTGGAAAAAATGTTTTTTTCTTTTTATGACCCAATTAAAGCATAGGACTAATTGGATTATGGCCAACTAATTTATATGTCAATATCTTGACAAGGTAATTTTTTTTCCATTGCCGCCGTGACATTTTCCAGGAACAAGCGACAATTATTATTGTCACCTATAAAGACAGGTTAATAAATCAGATGAGAATCATTCACTTCAAGTACGTAGAAGTTATAAGGCCATCGACAATGTCCCCAAAGTCTTTACCACCGAGTGAAGACGATAACGAAAGTTGCCTGGCGCGTTATCGGCGTATTATAAAGTTGCTGAAATTTTGTGCCCGTCTCTGTGGGGCAGATATCGCCGAGTTGGACTATAAAATGAATGTGATCACATATACGATTTGTTTTCTATTCGTAGTGTTTTGCATTTGCACGGTTTATACGATTTATGTGGGCATTGTTCATGAAGGTGATTGGTCGATCATTTTGCAGGCCACTTGTTTTGTTGGCGCCGCCGTGCAGAGTATAACCAAGTTAATTTGTTGAACCTTCAAGCGACACGAGAGGCGCGAGGCTCAAATTTTTCTCGATGCCACATTTATGAAGTACGAACAATTGTCCGGAGGCTATAGGGACGCTCTGCTCGAGGCAATTGCTCTCAGTATGTCGTGTATTAAGGGTTTCGCATTTGTGTATATATTTGTGGGGGCCGACTAACTTGGATTTCCAGCCGCTTACTATATATTTTACAATAAGAAAATAATAATTATGCAATTTCTATTGCCCGGCCTCGATCCCGAAAAGGAAAGTGGTTATATTATGCTATTTGCCGTACATTTTGTTTGTTTGGCATTTGGTGCCTTTGGCAATTATGCAGCGGATATGTATCTTTTTGTTTTTATTAGTAATGCACCGCTCCTGAAGAATATATTACGTTGCAAGTTCGAGGATCTCAATAGAAAGTTACGTAAGTCGCATAATAGAAACGATCGGATAAGTTTGAGAATACATTGCGAAATGGTGGACATTGTACAATGGCATCAAGAGTATCTCAAGTAAGTTAGGGACGAAATGATTTTTTTTCCTTAGGTTTAAAAGTTATTATTCATTCGTTCGGAGCGTACTTTTTTTGTGATTATATTTGTACATGTATTTGCTAGTGCTTTAAGCACTTTGTGCACACTTTACTGCATACTAATTGGCGTTTGGGCAGCAGCTCCTGCTTATCTATTATATTCGGTTATGAATCTTTATCTATTTTGTGGCTTAGGAAGTGTTGTAACTAAATCGGTAAGTATATAATATGCCATGAGTTGATTCTAACGCATTCTCCCCTTCTACTTTGTTTTCTTTAGAATGACTGTTTAAGAATAAACATCGTGTTCATCTGAGATGGCTTCACCAAATCAGATGCACCAATGAGATATATAAAACGAATCAAAAACATAAGTAAATCATAAAATTCATATGACAATTATTGCTTAATACCAAACAAAACATGCATCCACACTCTGTGGAAAACACTTGAGATTATAACAGCGGCGCGGTATTAAGTAACCAGCGCTGAGCATGAAATATAAACAATTTTCAACCCCCGAAAACGTGGGGCATTAGAATAAGTATTTTTAAGAACAATTGTTGCGTCTTAGAGTTTAAGAATTTTTAAATAAAATCAGTTCATATTTTGAATTCAACGAATGAAGACTGGGTTAATTTTCTTTCTCTTCGGAATTCCCTATTCATTTTGGTCCTTCGAGAAAAAGGAACTCTGTAGTTTTCCCCCACCAGTGGTAAGAGACTCAGAGGGTAAATCAGCGCCTGTAAGTCTGAATTCTTATGCAAGTGTAAATGCTAAGATCAGCTAAAGGTAGCAAAAATAAAATAACTCTTGTTTTCCCCCACCAGTGGTAAGAGACAGAGTATAAAAACAAAAAGCAAAATATTGCTTAATATATAAAAAGTGCGTGTGACCGAGTTAAATAAGGCAGTTTGGCTGGTCGAGCAACTGCAATAATTTCGGCGGCGGTAAAAAAATAATTACAGAATTGGTGTGTGGCGTATTCGAAGCCCTAATATCGAAAAGAAAAAAAAAAAAGTCAAAAGTATATATGTAGTTGCAAGTCGGCAACTACAAACAGCAGCAAAGCAACAAAATAGTTGCAAAGAAGAGGCTGCTAATAGGAGAAAATCTGGTGCGATGACCGGCACCGGTACCGTCTGAGCTCATAGGCCCTGGACAAGCAGCAGCATACTATCGGAAAACATACTTGGCAAACTCTACTTGGCGGACAACAGTGGCGAACGGTGTCAACAGGATCATCAGATAAGATATAAATTAAGATAGTTATAAGTACATCTATCTATTTTTATTATTGTATATTTATATTCGATATCCTAATATTCGCACAAGATAAAATGTTCACTAATAAGACTGCAAAATTGTTAGAGAAGCAGGTAGAGTCGCATACCAGGTTAAGGCAGTTGGAAGCACTAGATCCCAGAAACACTAACAAGGAGATTGAGGAAGTAAAAGTTATTAGTAGCCGATAGATGCCTAACCATGAGGGGTTTTCGATCATCAGTACTACAGAGATAAAGTACATGAAGAGGTGTAAAAGATAGTTGGCAAAATAATAGCTGCAGGAGAGTCAGAAAAACCAGGCACTAGTAAGTCGGTGTTAGTTGAAACAGAAGCAGATAGGTCAGAAATGTTTGAGGATAGCAAAGGAGAGTCGCGCGGGAATGCGACCTCCAGTAATGAAAACGCTAATGTTAGCCAGGAAAAATTTCAAGGAAAGGTCCGTCAGCTCCAGCAAGATTTGGACATGGTGAGCAAAGATTTACGTATGATAGACAATAGAACAGGCAATGTATAATAAAAAAATAGAATTCTTGTTCAAGAAGGTACAGATGTGCCAAGCTTATACAGATGAACTTATATGTAATCAAACCTTTAAAGAAGTCATAGAAGAACTAGAGTTCGACGTTCAGAATATCTTGTCAGCACTAGAAGAGAAAATAAACGATCAGAAAAATTTGAAAGATGAAAATGTAACGGTGAGAGGCGAACTACCGGTGTTGCCGAAAATACAGGTACCCACATTTTCTGGGGAACTTAGAGAATGGGACCAGTTTGTAGAATTATTCGCGGAACTGATTGAAAAAAGAGAGGATCTAAGTCCTGCTCTTAAATTCAATTATTTAAAATCCGCGTTAAAGGGCGAAGCAAGGAGCATGGTAGCCCATCTATTGTCAGGTTCAGCTGACAATTATAGTGCTGCTTGGGAATTATTAAACAACAATTAAGTCGGATCGTTGATTTACCGATGATCAACAATGATTCCGCAAAAGGTGTTAAAGGAGTGATTGACACAGTTAATGAGTCAGTTTACTTAATTAAAATAAAAGCAAATTTGTCCGATAAATTTGACGTAATATTCGCACAACTCCTACTAAAGAAATTTGACAGACAGGCTCTGCAAATTCAAGTGCTATCTGATGTCATGGAATACTTGGAGCAAAGATATATGAGCAAAGAAGAGAAAAAACCGCTACAAACTGTTTTAAATTATGCGGAAGTCTAAAATAAATGTCCGATTTGCAAAATTGCCGGGCACAAAGCATATAAATGCTATAAGTTTAAAGGATTGACACCTACTGAAAGGTATGAAATAGCCAAAAAAGTGCAGCTATGCATAAGATGCTTGAACCATTCAAGCAATAAGGTATGCACTAATGAAATGGTCTGTTCATTGTGCAGTAAGGAACACCATACCTTGCTCCATTTTGAAGAAAACCAGGAGGGAGTTAATACTTGTGTAACGGCACAACCAACACTGTTGGCCACAGCTGTAATACAAGTAAAAAATGTAAATGGAGGATATAACACTCTAAGAGCCCTTATTGATTGTGGTTCACAGAGCACCATTTTGTCTGAAGAGGCCGCTCAAATATTAAAACTACCTAAAATTAAACAATATACAGAAATAGGTGGCATGTCCTCAATAAAATCTAATAAATAAAAATATAAGGTAAAAATAGATGTAAAGACGCGGAATCCTTGGAAAGGACATATAAAAGTTGAGGCAATTGTGTTGCCAAAGTTAATGAAAGCTCTTCCATTAGAAATTGCAAACGTGGATATGTCAAAATGGCAAACTTACGTGCTAGCTGATCCTACCTTCAATAATCCTGGTAGGATTGATATAATAATGGGAGTAAACGTATATACCCAAATATTAAAAAGGGGAATTACAAAGATTGATGGCCTGCTGGGCCAAAATACTCAATTTGGTTGGATCGTCTCGGGATGCACCAAATCAAATCAGAATAAATCTGTAGTGGCAACAACAATAGATGTCACAGGTTTTGAACAACGTTGGGAGAAGAAAGGTAAATTTCAAAATAAAAACTACACAATTCGAAAGAAATGCAACAGCAAAACTCAAAAAATAAATTTATGGCCCCCGGCAGGACCTCACATTGGAGGTAAAGTGAAAATTGGGGAACAAAAAGTATATATACCAGAGCCAGTACAAAATAAGAATATTAAAAAGGCAATGGATCAATTAGATAATGATTATCTAAAAAATAATATCAAAACAGATTCCGGTAAAAAATTATCAGAAACTATACTACCAAAAAGGCAGATATGGCAAAATGATTATAAAAGGACAACATTTAATGGTAACCAGAATAACCAATCAAATTTTGGCAATCAGCGAGATTTAATAATAGTGGAGCGATCACATTGGAACAATTCAAAAAGTGAAGGTAGTTATTTTTTAAATTCTCCAGCTTATAAAAAGGCTAGAAGTCAGCACAGTAATACACATCAGGAATGGGTAGATATCCCGAAACATAAATCATTAGGTAAATTGCCAAATATTATAAAAACCAGTATAAGCCAACTCAGTAATACATACGGGAAAATTGGTAAGAATATGAAGTTAGTTACAATGGGTAAAGGAACATCAGATTGACTAGGTTAAATATCAGTCATGTAACTGGTCATGCTTCTTTAACAATAGTTATCTTACTAATGATAATATTAATAATAATTTGTATAAGACAACTAACTATAAAAATAAAATCCAGAACGTCGCATTTGGCGGCCCTTTGCAGAATGTTTAAGAATAAACATCGTGTTCATCTGAGATGGCTTCACCAAATCAGATGCACCAATGAAATATATAAAACGAAACAAAAACATAAGTAAATCATAAAATTCAAAACACTTGAGATTATAACAGCGGCGCGGTATCAAGTAACCAGCGCTGAGCATGAAATATAAACAATTTTCAACCCCCGAAAACGTGGGGCATTAGAATAAGTATTTTTAAGAACAATTGTTGCTTCTTAGAGTTTAAGAGTTTTTAAATAAAATCAGTTCATATTTTGAATTCAACGAATGAAGACTGGGTTAATTTTCCTTCTCTCGGGGATTCCCTATTCAATGACGATTGTTGTGAAATAATTTATACACAATGCCTGTGGTATAAATTGCCCGTTGCCGAAACAGCGTCTGTTGATGTTTATGTTACGTAAATCGCAGAGCACACCGGGTCTTTCGGTTGGCAACATGTTGCCTTTAACCGTCAACACGGCACTACAATTGACAAAGGCCGTCTATAGTCTATTGATGCTGTTGATGCGGGATACCGAGAATTGAGTATACACTACCCAGCTACTACTCCATTTACTTCATATCCCCCCCTCATTTTGCGGCTGATTAATTTTTGCTTCTTGTCTAATGAACTTTAATAAACATCGCTTACAGTGCACGCTTTATGGCCCACAAAAAAACGTCGTTGTCTGTCTTGAGCATGAAATGAAAAATAGTAAAAAAACAAAATATATAAGTATATGTATATATACATATATCTTAAAAAAGTAGGAAAAACCATCGTCGCTGCTGGTAAGTTGTAAAAATTGTCTTTTAATGCCTCGAAAATCCAGCAGATTGCCACGTAGTGCTAATAAAAAAAAGTTATGTCCAGGCATAAAAAAAAGAAGTAGAAGAATACCCGCACCAAAACGCCACTGAAAATTGTGAGAAATAGTGTGCGGTACCAAAAGAAAACCCACAAAAAAACAACAAAAACAGTAAAAAAGAAAAACGTTGTGTGTGATGGAAATCCCTGCCACTGGATCCTTATTTTGCCAGACCGAAGAGGGGCGGTAAACGCATCATTAATCAAATGTCCGGCGCGTAAGCACCGTTATTCATCATTGCTTCTGGATAAGGTGCTGCTTTTCCACCACTGTCCCATCCCCATCGCCTTCCCCCATCTCAGCTAACGCAAATCTTTGGTATATACGAACAAGTGTGATGCATGAGCCGCCATATTTGTTGTGCCTCTTTACTTCTTTTGCAAACTTTGGAAAATTTTCTCAAGTTTTATTTATTCACTTCAAGAGAACATTATAACCACACCAACAGTTGTGTTATGTATTTGAAAACCAATTTGAATATTAGCAATCAATATTTTCATTTTGCCTTCCGATTTCAATATCTAATTATTCGATTTGAACATTCGAACATAACCAAATCCATGCAATGAATGAATGAATTATGTATATAATTCAAGGGCACAGTCAGGTATGGACAGGGGATGGCAGCTGGCAAGCCCGGACTGGCCCACCGGGCAAGGTAGGGGGCCCCTTTTGATGAAAAGTCATGTAGTAGAGTAGCAGTTTTTAGTCACTAGGACCCTTTGTACAAGGTTCCCAGTAAGAATTATTTTTGTACCATAATAAATCGATGGGCGCTGGGGCCCCTGTCGTTCACAGGCTCTGTAAGACTGGAAAAGACTGGGGCTCTTTAAAACGTATAAAGTATAAAAAAATTTTCTTGAAAAACCTAAGTTGAATGTAGCAATATACCAGTTAGCCACTAGGGACCCTTCATACGAAGTTCTCAGTACGAATCATTTTTTAAACGTAATAAACTGATGGACGCTGGGGCCCATGGAATTCAGAAGCGCTGTAAACTACTGGAACTTTAGACATTGTTTTCAAAATTGAAGAAACATTGTGTAGCAGAGAACTGATTTTATTTTAACTAGGGTCCAGAACACAAAGTTCATAGTACAAAATTTTCTGTTCGTATATAGAATAAACAAAAGGTCTGAGCCCTAGACGTTTAGGGGCCTCTTCAATATCATATAATTGTATAATTTTTCTATAGATTTTTCTACCAAAGCTATACTTTGATAAGTCTATGGCATTTTTCCATAATTAATGGTTTTTACATTTTTATACCCTTGCAGAGGGTATTATAAAATTGGTCAGAAGTTTGTAACGCACAGAAAGAGACGTTTCCGACCCCATAAAGTAGATATAATCTTGATCAGCATGAGAAACTGAATCGATATAGTCATATCCGTCTGTCCGTCCGTATGAACGCGTAGATCTCGAGACTATAAGAGATAGAGCCACCAAATTTGGAATGTAGGCTCGTGTAGTATGTAGAGTGATCAAGTTTATTTCAAATTTTTGCCCCTTTCGCCCTCGCAATTCAAAAAAATCCTTTAACTCGAAAACTATTGTAGCTAGAGACACCATATTTGGTATGTATATTTGCTTAGTAAATGCGCGCATTTTTTATGTATAAAGATTTTGCCACGGCCCATTCCGCCCCCGAAATTTGATAAACTATCTCCCGTAATTTTTTACCTGTGGAATCAAGTTTGGCGCACTTAAATTTGATACTAATACCCAATTTGATCAAAATCGAACTAAAAATAGCCCAGTTATGGCAACTGAGTTGTCCGTTTGCTGGTAGGGACGCTAGGGTGCTCGTATGCTTGAGTGAGCGAGATACTAAAATATGCTTGTAATAAAAAGCATGTGAAAATGCATTTATTTAATAAATTTAATGTTCAAATATGTCAAAAATAGATTGAAAAGCTGTTTGACGCAAAACCATTTAGAAACTTTCTGGCAGTTGAAAAAAAAAACTTGAATCAAATTGAAAATGAACGAATTATTAACGCCTTAACCTTACAGAGCAATTTACTTCAAAATCTTTTGACTTTTTCATGATTAAAAATCTAGTAAAATTACGCCTTACGTAGAAGTGCATTGTTGAAAAAAGAAAGGCAAATAAAATTGTTTGTTTGCTTGTAAGAAGTCGTTTTTGTTTTAGTCACATAAACGATCATACTTGATGTATAACCTAAAAATGTGTACCTTTCATTTTCCTCGACTTAATTTTTCAAGTATATAGTATAGGGGGCCCTTCAACTTGAATGCCCGGTGGGCCCTTAGGGTCCCAGTCCGGGTCTGGACAAGCCTTTATCAAGTCGCGAGAACGACAACTCTCTTGTAGCTTTTTCCGGAAAACAAGAAAGCCAGATTGAGAGCATGCTCCAAATACAAAAAAAAAAATGATTGGTGGTAATTTGTGACAAATTTAATTTTGTTTAAATTATTTGGCAAACAAAATTTGTAGTTTCTTTTCAAAAATGGTAGAAGGGACTGCGGCAATGACCATATATTATTAATATACTTATTTTAACTTTTGATAATTTAATTTCTAGCCAGGTATGAGCAGGGGCGAAACTACCCTCTCTAGAATAGTTTCCCCCTAAAGTGTTTAATGAAAATTTCTTTAAATATTTTTTTTTTTTAATAATTTGTTTACTTCAATTATTTTAAAAAATTAGATCTATTTTACTTTTACTTTAGGAACGCAAATCAAAATGAATTAAGCAAATCCAGTTAAAATATGGCTATTTTGATTTAATTTGAATTCTAGCTATGATCTTGCATAAACCGTGAAGTAAATTCAAACGAAATTTTTCTCTCTGGGAAATGAAAGATTTGGGTCATAATAAAAACAAAAAACAACAAAAATTTGGTCATATCTCGAAGATACTTGAAGTAAGATAGCTCTTAAGATTTTTTTTCCTTCGTCGCTTTTTTTCTGAATTTAGATAATTTAAAGCAGCTGTCAAAACAGAACCATTTATCTTAGTTTGCTGGCAGTTCAACTTAGTTGGAGTACGTAAATTTATCGTTGGTATTTGGTTATATACACATACATACATATATTTGTGATCGTTAAGAATAGTTATTGATTATCTATAGCATCTAGTAGCATCTGTCTTGTTTTCTGTAATAATCTGTATCTTTAACGATTATTTATACCCACTTTTAATGAGAAATTATTAAATAATTAATGGAATTAAACATTTTTTCGAGTCTTTATACTCAAATTATATGTATTTCATATCAATTTTGAATTGCTCCTTTAAGTTTTTTAAACTTTTACTTTTGCTGCCATTGATTTAGCTTCACAAAAACGTTTCTTGGTCACTCTGCTGATGAACATGAAAGACGTTTCCGACCCCATAAAGTATATATATTCTTGATCAGCATGAGAAGCTGAGTCGATATAGCCATGTCCGTCTGTCCGTCTGTCTGTCGGTGCGTACGCGTTTTACTCAGCCATCTTAAGAGCTATCGGGATAAAATTTTTTTTGGGGGCTTATTTTTACCCAGGTGAGATAAAGTATGAAAATCATCGGGATCGGACTACTATATCATATAGCTCTGGAACAAAAATTTTTGCAAAAATTGGAGTATCCTTATGAAATTTACCAATATAATAGAATTCGATATAAAATCTCAGATCCCAAAATTTGAACTTGATCGGATAAATAAAACACAAGTTACAGTGAATACAAATCGGTTCTACGAACCCCGACGTAGGTGGCTTTTTCCCCCGATGAAGCAATACTGAAAGGTAGTTCCGTCGGGGAAAATGGAAACGATTGTGGTTAACGAATAATTTTTTTTTTTTTTTTTTTTTTTTTTATCGTTACTATATTTATTTATTATTTAATATTTGAATTGTTTGATGACAATCGAGTTCAATATATTGTTAAGATTTTAAACATACTTATAATAACACTGGACTACTTATGGACCTTGACGTGCGAATCAGTTGACAGTCTCTTTTCGAATGCCCCGCGGCCTCTTTAACAAGCTCTCTCTCAACTTATATAATGATCGTATGCCCTGCTCTCTCTCAACTACTAAAATGTTCGGCCACTACGCGTTTGTCTCCTCACTTCTATCACTTCGGATTGGTCTCTCTCAATTCCCTTTCCCACATTCGGCCCTCCTGACAGTACATTCGACCCGAATGACGGTCCCCACAATTTCATATATTCCGATACAGTTGATGTCCTATTAGGCCCTTCGGCTTGTCCCACTTTCTCTACTTCATATCTTCCATGATTTTTAATCGCCGTTACCTTATATGGTCCTAAATACTTTCCTTTAAGTTTCAGACCAACGCCATATTGGGTACGCTTAATAGCAACCAAATCATTTATTTTGAATCGTTTGTTTCTCTTTAGATTAGCTGACTTCTTGTTCTCCTCTTGAATTTGTTTTATATTTTCAACTACCTCCATTCGTATTTTCTTCCTATGTTCTGCTAGTTCTTCGATTAGAAGATCATCGAGTAGTTCTTTAAGGTCGACATCCTCTGATCTACGCATGTCAATACCAGTTAGGATCTTAAAGGGAGCGATCTTAGTACTTCTAGGTGCCGTATCGTTGATGATTTGCTGAACTTTCCCTACGTGTTTATACCATGAAGCTGGATTATCTAAACTCATTTTAGCTAACATTGAAATAACAATCTTGTGAATCCTTTCAACCTGCCCATTTCCTCGTGGTACTCCGGTGGTAATCAATAAATGCACGATGTCGTTATCCTCGCAATACTTTTTGAAGATGTGAGAAGTAAAAGCCGCGCCTCTATCAGATATCAATCGTACTGGGTTCCCAAAATTTGTCGCTTGAACTTCTAAGCACCGTATCACTTCATCTACGCCTGTGCTCCTGGTGGGATACAACCAAACGTACTTAGAAAAACCATCTATTATAACCAACAAGTAATTATACCGTTTATTCGTAAGTTCCATTGGTCCGACGTGATCAATATGGTAAGAACAAAGTGGTTTGTCACCCTTTTCTATTGAAGTTAGATATCCCTCTCTTTTGCCAGCCTTTTGACGGAAAAATGGCCCAGGGTATGCGCAAGTCTAATAATCTCATGTTCCATTGCCGAAGGTACTACAATCAACTCACAATTAGGGTCTTTAAAGAGGATTTCGTTATCTATATAGAAGTTTTTATAACATTCCTTTTCGACTAGCGTCCTTACTGCCTTGGTCCACTCATCTTGCAACTGAGCTTCTTTTAATCGATGTTTAATAGTGTCCTCAACAAGCATAAAACATGCGAAACGACTCAACGCATCGACGTGCCTCATTTGAGTACCTGATCGATGTACAATAACATAAGCAAAATCTTGAAGATACATAGCCCAACGAGCAACTCTCAAAGGAACATCTTTCTTCTTCATAGTCATAGCGAATGCGTTACAATCATTAACTATGGTGAATCGAGATCCTAGGACATAAACACGCCATTTGGTTAGTGCTCCAATTATAGCAAGCACTTCGAGTTCGTAAGAATGATACCTTTCTTCACACAATTTTGTCTTACGACTCATATATTCAACGGGATGAAATGAATTATCCTCTGATTGCTTTTGTAACAAAGCTGCCCCAAATCCGTATTTTGAAGCATCCGTATGTATTTCGGTTTGCAATTTCGGGTTAAACAATTTAAGGACGGGTTCTTTAGTCAACGCAGCTCTTAGTTCTTCGAAAGCGAGTTTGTGTATATCTTTAAATTCAAACTTCGAATCCTTACGCATTAAATCGGACAACGGCTTCGCGATTACTGCATAATTCTCAATAAATTTTCTAAAATAGGAAGTTACACCCAAAAATCTTTGTAACCCCTTTTTGCTACTTGGGATGGGAAAATTCGAAACAGCTCTAATCTTTTCTTTGCTCGGCGTTATGGTACCATTTTCTACATCGTACCCTAAAAATAGAACTTTTCGTTGCAGCATCTGACATTTACTCCAATTAATTCGTAACCCGTTTTTTGCTGACACGTCTAGTACGCGTTTTAGCTTGGCCAAACCATCATCTATACCTGCACTTGGAATTATGATGTCGTCCATGTAGACTACACAATCATTTGCTTTAATCAAATCTCGTAACACAACCATTATGAATCTTGTAAATACAGCTGGTGAATTAGAAATACCGAAAGGAACATACAGGAATTCTTATTGTCCACTCTGAGTAACAAAAGAAGTGTATTTCTGAGAGCTTTCTACTACCGGTACATGGAAAAATCCGGTCTAAAGTTGAAAACATATTGGCACCTTGCAACTTTTCTAAAACGCTGTCCATATGAGCCATGGGAAAGTTATCACGAAGTATCTTTTCATTTAATTTCCTGTAGTCACAGCATAAACGCTTCTGACCATTCTTTTTCGAGACTAAGACAACTGGAGACGCGTACTCAGAAGTACTGGTTTTAATTATTTTCTCTGCTAGCCATTCTTGATTTTGTTTGTCAACGATTTCCTGGTCACAAAGGGCTAAACGCCTCGGGTGCTGATAGACAGGTATTTCGTCGCTCAATATAATTTTCATGCTTACTGGTGCGTTCGCATTTCTTTTTGGTTGGTAGTTTCGAATTAATTTCTCTACTTCCCCTTTTATCAAATGGTTCAAATGCGAAAGATTTATGTCCGGACTCTTATCACTCTCTTCAATATTTGTGATGAAGATATTTCCAATCTCTCCCGCCCACTGAGTATCTGACTCATTTTGTTCTCTCTTTGGTATACTATGAGTGTGACAAACTTCTATATCGTTGCGAATAGCAAACTTAGATCCATTTGCTGTTACACTTATATTGACAGTGTTCAATATCGTTCGACCTAGTATAGCATCAAAACTTATGTCCTGATCTGGCACTACATGGAATTCTATGTTCATAACTAAACCATCCACTTTCACTGGTATTTTAAAACTACCGAAAGTCAACACCTTACTGTCGCCAATTCCTGTTAAGTGTCTAGCTCCGCCTAATAACGGTTTTGATCCAATCATAAAATAAATTTTTCTTCGCATAAGACATAAACCAGCGCCAGTATCTACAAGTCCTTTAAATATAACGTTAGAATATACTACGTCTTTAAGTTCTAACCCCGACGGAGTAAATTCGCTTGACGGCTGTATTACTACATCTTCATTTTCTACCACGTTTTTATTTCTCTCGTATTTAATTGCATTTTCTGGTTTGCACTGGGCCATTCGATGTCCTACTTTACCACATTTAAAACACTTTTGATCGTTCTTTGGACAGTCTCGTCTGATATGTGATGTATCACCGCATCCGTAGCATTTTCGATTCTTAGATGTATCTATTATTGTACCCTGATTAATCTTTTTTCCTGACTGAGCCTCAAACTTGTTTAACGACTTGTGTGAAGCACGCACTTTCTGATACGTTTCTATTTGAAATTTCAGTTGCTCTAGATTCCTGGCTTGAAATAGAATAGCTTTATTTACTTGTGAGTCTGGAATGCCCTTTACAAAGTATTCTATTAAGCTCTCATCGTCCAAATTCACTGGTTTGGCAATTTCCATTAAAGCATACAAATATTCATGTAAAGTCTCCTCTCTTTTCTGAGAACGTTGCGATAATATTCTATGAATCTCAGCTGCTGATCGTTTTGAACCAAATTCCTTGCGCAATGCTGTTTTTAATATCTCCCAATTGTGTATACCATGTTGACTCCGAATAAATGATTTAGCTGCCGCAGCTAACAACTGTTTGGCGTATATAAAGGTCTGTAGCTTGTCCCATTGTACTGTAATAGCACACTCTTCTATCTCTTGCACCCACAAATCAATATCGGGACTACCTGAGCCGGAAAAATAGGATACACTGCCCTCAACATCTTTTAAGGTGTACCAAGATCGACCAAAATTATTTGTAGGCAGTTCGCCTGTAGCTGTAACTACTGATTCAACTTCATCTTCGCTATCCTGGTCTTGAATATTGTAATGAGTAAGAAGTCTATTCTGTAATTCACGTTTTCTTCCCACTGTGCTAAGGTTCAATTCGGCCAACTTGTTTCGCAAATCTGCGACTCGCAATGCCATAACCTCGTCAAGCTCCATATTACAATCTTTTCTTTTGTTCGATACCAATAATTATTGCTAAGGTTAGTTTTAGTAAATTCAATAAAGGTTAGAACTATCTACATATAGTCCCCAAAAATTTACCCAACTCCGCTCCTGTTCCACGAAGTCTTCGTTTAAATTCTTCTAGCGGATTGTCTGGCCTCTTCTAACGTTTTGTCTCTTGCCGCGTCCAGCTTTGCCTCTGCCAACGGGTTGCCTCTGCCTCTGCTTACGTTTCACCTCACGCTACGTCCAGCTTTGCCTCTGCCAACGGGTTGCACCTGCCTCTGCTGACGTTTTGCCTCACGCTACGCCCAGCTTCGCCTCTGCCAACGGGTTGCACCTGCCTCTGCTGACGTTTTGCCTCACGCTACGTCCAGCTTCGCCTCTGCCAACGGGTTGCACCTGCCTCTGCTTACGTTTTGCCTCACGCTACGTCCAGCTTCGCTACTGCCAACGGGTTGCCTCTGCCTCTGCTGACGTTTTGCCTCACGCTACGTCCAGCTTCGCCTCTGCCAACGGTTGCCTCTGCCTCTGCTGACGTTTTGCCTCGATTCGCTCTGTCCAAATGTTTCTAGACTGTTCTAGAAAGATTCACTGATCGCCGTCCGTTCCCAAACGTGCTTGTGCATGTAGTGTCTGCTTCGTAACGTATTTGGGCATCAACGATTTTACGCAACAAATCTAGCACAGCCTATCTCGCTTGCTCTTACACAATGATGCCGACACAAACGGTTTTTGCTTTGTCACTTCGTAGAACTTTATTTGTTGTCTCTTTCACTCACGCGGTGTTATATGTATGTTAATTTCTTAAAACAATATTTCGGGCGAGCCCCCAAAAATGTAGTGGTGATTTATTGATCGTTACTATATTTATTTATTATTTAATATTTGAATTGTTTGATGACAATCGAGTTCAATATATTGTTAAGATTTTAAACATACTTATAAAAATAACACTGGACTACTTATGGACCTTGACGTGCGAATCAGTTGACAGTCTCTTTTCGAATGTCCCGCGGCCTCTTTAACAAGCTCTCTCTCAACTTATATAATGATCGTATGCCCTGCTCTCTCTCAACTACTAGAATGTTCGGCCACTACGCGTTTGTCTCCTCTCTTCTATCACTTCGCATTGCTCTCTCTCAATTCCCTTTCCCACATGTATGTGTATGCGTGTTGTGCTTTGCGTACGTAATTTGAATGTTTTGTTTGTGTATTGATGAATTGAGTTGCAGGGAAAGAAATTTCAAAATGTAAAAATATTATTGCCAAGGACTGGGTATATAAACTTTGGCATAGCCGAAGTTAGCTTCTTTGATATTTTTAGTTTTTTTGGTTTTTTGAGCAGCGTCAAGAATAATTACATTTAATTTGATGGGAATGGGAATGTGGAGAGAAGCAGCGGTTCAAAATGCATCGAAAAGAGCCTTTCTGTGAGTTAAAGCTGCCAATTCCCTGTTCATTTTGTTTGGTTAACAGTGCGAATCCTAACGCCAGGGCCAGACCGAGTCCAAGCTAGTTGGTCAGTTCAGTAAAAGGGGCTTTTGCCTGGCTGCTGTTGATTGAGGGTTTCGTCATATCTCGTCATATTTGGTTTTTACGGCACGATAAGTGCTGCGTGTTTACACTGGCGATTATCCCATTGGCTTGCACCCCATCAAAAGGAGATAATTTGTTGATCGAAAGCAGATCGATTGAAATGCTCCGATCCGTTGCATTGGCGTGGCTCATCGATGGGCATTGGCTTGGTTTGGCTTAAGCTTTCCTTGTTTGTTTCTCGCTTCTTTCTTTCCCTTGATCGTTAACGCAAATTAACGAGCAATCATCAAATCGAAATGAGTGAAAGAGCCTGAGCAAGCGAGAGAGAGAGAGAGAGAGAAAGAGAGAAAGAAGTAGGCTCGTTCCATTGCGGTATTAAAAGCGTCTATTTTGAAATTAATGCGCAGTGCGGCAGCTGCACCACACCAACAACTTGTCTTTTACTCATTATCCATTGAAATTACAAACGGAGCCGGTCCGGTCCCCAGACCCAGTCTCAGTCAGCTGGTTGCTGGGTTAGTCAACTGGTTAGTTGGTTGGTCGGTTGGCTATGCCGAGCATTTACAACATAATTCATCGTTGGTCGGCTACTACCTCCTTCTCTTAAATAACGCATCCTGCCTTTTATAATTATGAATAGGCATTTTGGGCCATTTGTTGGACTGATGTCCAACATACAATGATTGTATGTTTATTAATTGCTTTTTAATCATCATTTTGCCCAGCAAGAATTTGCACAACAACAAGAAAATATTTGCAATTTTTAACTTACTTTGTCGTCAGTTGCGGCATCTTGTTGCAAAATTATTGAAATTAATTTTTCGTATTATCCAATTTTACATATTTCAGAAAATGAAAATTAAAACAACATTTTAAAATGATATTTGCCCCACAGAGATGCAGAGAGACAGCGAGAGAGAGACAGAGAGAAAGAGAACGCAAGTCTGTTATTTATTGGGGCATTTCAGTTTATTCTTTCTCTTTCTTTTTCGTTTACCTTTTTTTCGTATGAATAATATCAAGTAATAAGCATTATTGGAATGCTTAGTCCTTCAGCTTCCTTTTAAATCTCTAGCGTCCTCTATCCTGTTCTCTAGCGCCGCCTGTCTCGTTCTTTGTCCTGTTTCACTATCTCTGCTGCAGATGGCGCCACGAGGTTGTTAAGCAGGAATTTGTACTGATTTTTTTGCTCGTGTTGTTGGTGGTGGTGGATGTTTTCCAAATGCCAAACCATTTGTCTGCCCTGAAGTCCAAGCAGAATCTAAATAAGATTTTTTTGCATTGATACGGCTGGGATATGTGTTCTTTATTGGAAATGTTCTTTATTGTAACATGCAATTTATTTCTAGCTAGACACAAGATATTATAATTATTTTGAATGGAATAATGATAAAGTTCCTTCGATATACAAAATATATTGTATGCTACGTTTTATAGCTTTAAGCTTGGGTTTCTAAGCCTATTATATAGAATACCCACCTAATTGATTCTATCAGATCAATTAATTTAATCATTTTAAATATTAATAAATTTAGTCTATGCCAATTAATCCAAATAGGTTCTATAGTATACTGATTTATGATTAATTTCTCCACTCATGTTAAATTTCATCTTAGAAAGAAAGATACCCATTTGTTCTGTTTAAGAATAAACATCGTGTTCATCTGAACTGGCTTCACCAAATCAGATGCACTAAAGAAAATACAATACAACTGTACCTTTGTACCAAACAACTAACCTAGCATATGACTAGAAATACCATCTGCCACACGCGGTGTGGGAAAAACACTAATTCTAAACTAACCCAAAAGATCACAACGACAGGATGTCAAGTGGCCGACGATGTGCCCAAAATAATAATTTTTCAACCCCCGAATACGTGGGTGTGAGTCTAAAATAAGATCTTCTAAGAACAATTGTTACCTACTAGAGCCTAAGATAATTCCTATATAAACTCCGTACTTTTGTAAATAAAATCAGTTCATATTTTGAATTCAACGAATGAAGATTGGGTTATTTTCCTTCTCTCCGGGAATCCCTATTCAGTTCAGCTTTTAATGTATATCATTCTTTTCAAACGTAAGAAACATTTTTGATTTGCTATGAAGGGCAATTTGTTGAATAGAATTCAATACGTTTAAAGGTGGAACCGGCATTTGCTTTTAATAAAAATATAAAGTTTTTAGGTCTTCCAATGTAGGTTTCAAGTTTTGATCTGTGTTTCACTGATTCATTCCATGAGCTTGAGTCTAAAGATCCTGATGGCAGCTCTGAAGGCCAATTGTCTACTCATAAAGTAGATAAAGTTTAAAAAACAGAAGATCGGGCTGCTTGTAATTTGCAATCTACTCGCCGTCTTAAAGATAAGGTTTAATTTTAATTTTAAACATCAAAGAAGCTAACTTCGGCTATGCCAAAGTTTATATACCCTTGTAGTCCTTGGCAATAATTTTTTACTTTTTGAAATTTCTTTCCCTGCTACTCAATTCATCAATACACAAACAAAACATTCAAATTATTTCTCTTTTTACTACAACTTTTTCTTCTTCCATCATTCCCTAAGCAAAGCACAACACGCATGCACATACAGTTCGTGTAGCACTGCGTCTGTGTGTGTGTATGCATGTGCTCTGTTTGATTTGCTGATGACGTAGTAGGCAGCAAGCAGCGCTTCAACTGATTTGTACTGACTGTAACTTGTGTTCTATTTATCCGATCAAATTCAAATTTTGGGATCTGAGATTTTTTATCAAATTCTATTATATTGGTAAATTTCATGGGTATACTCCAATTTTTGCAAAAATGTTTGTTCCAGAGCTATATGATATAGTAGTCCGATCCTGACAATTTTCATACTTTATCTCACCCGGGTAATAAAAGGCCTCCAAATAAAATTTCATCCCGATAGCTCTCAAGATGGCTGAGTAAAACGCATACGCACCGACGGACAGACGGACATGGCTATATCGACTCAGCTTCTCATGCTGATCAAGAATATATATACTTTATGGGGTCGGAAACGTCTCCTTCTGTACGTTACAAACATCTGACCAATTTTATAATACCCTCTGCAAGGGTATAAAAAAGTTAAATGCATTTGTTACTACAAATTTAAAATATTGGTTTTACTGGTGTGTGGTAAACGTAAGTCGGCGAGACGACTTACCTACTTAAATGGACAATAAGCTAATATTATTAAGGGTAAACATGACATGGGGTCACCAGTCCGTCTCTAGTCTAAGTGGCAAGTCAAGTCGGTTTCATCTTTTCAGACGTCTGGTCTGCATGCTGTTGTCCAGCAGATTGAGGGCCAGCGCATCATCATGGGCTTCTAGCCTGGAGAGATCCGATTCTTCCGGATCTTCCATTTAACTGACGGCAGGTTAAGGTCTCTGTGGATGACTGAGTTACGCACATCAGGAGGCGCTTCCTGCGTATCAGCTTGTTCTAGATCTGTTGGAGAAATTCATTGTTTGAGTTTAAATCCGTGTACTAGAATCCATTGGGAACTGGAAAACGAAATTGGTTTATTTTTAAGCCGATGTGTTAACTAAAAACTTGACGATTTGAATGAGAATTGTGGGGACAAATTTTTGTCGAAAAAGACGATAGTATGTGTCAAAACGGAAACTGCCCTGACAAGTCTGATTTTTAATAGGCCCGAATTGGATTGTGGGGATTGCCGCTACCAAATCTTGGGCCTAAAGCTAGAGTTAAAACGTCTAAGCTTATTCTACACGATCGTAAAACAATTTGGAACTATAGAATTAAAGAACGAACAAGTCATTAAACTCAAATTTTTTGACACTACTGTACTATATATTAGAAATGAATCAAATTGCAGATTAGAAATTTAATTAAAATGTTTTCTCAATCAGTCAGAGTTTTGCAATTAATTCCAGGGCATGGCCACAGCAAGCTACCACCCAATTCGCTCAGTGTAGTGTCTGCGTGTGAGTTTGCAGAGATCCCTTGGCCTTTGTGTGCTAATTAAACAAAAGAAAACCCTTTCACACCTTGAAAACTGTAACAACTTCTTTTGTATCAGCATTTGTGAAAATAAATTTGCATAAATTTTGCAATGCGTTTCGTTAAGCGCTTGTAAAAACGCAAAACGAGTAAAAATATTAAATTTCACAATTTGACATGTGAGTCCTTTTTTTTGTCATTTGGCGAGTCCTTCCCTTATACATTCATTTGCGACACCGTAGGCAGTTCCGTGGCATTCGAATGCAAATGAGGCAACAATGACAACAAC
The DNA here is from genome assembly GCA_018152135.1 of Drosophila paulistorum. Lineage (NCBI taxonomy): Eukaryota > Metazoa > Arthropoda > Insecta > Diptera > Drosophilidae > Drosophila > Drosophila paulistorum. Next base: position 761,135 of record JAECXG010000394.1, on the reverse strand, counting down.
AGCGGCGACATTTGATCGTTTTTTTTTTCTCCATCTCGACCTTTCGCTTTCTCCTGCCTGCGATCCTTTTGCTTCATTGTCTAAAGAGATTTTTGCATATAAATCATAGATGTATGTAAAAAGGATTGCAACCCTGTTAAGGAATTTGCATGTGAAATGGAAAGTAAGTTTTTCGTTTTTTAAAAAGAAGAAATTTTCAGGGCGTGTGAAAACTAAAATATTTGAAAAGGTGAGAGAGGCGAGTAATTGAATTAGCCAAGAAAACTTTTTTTTCGTTCATGTCGTTCTTTCTGTAAGGGGAATCGAGGCTTCCTACAAATTGTGTGTTTAGATATATTGACAATTCTGGATTTTGTGAGGAGTTTTTGGTCCTTAAGTTATAGCATTTTGAGTGCCAGCAGTAAAGATGATTTATTGAACGACGTATGTTTGTATGTACATACATACATACATACATATGTACATATGTATGTATACGTATGTTTGCATTCCCAAGAGGCAAGGAGAGACAAACCGAATTCAAGATGTTGAACTTATCCCCCGTTTTCCCTTACCCATTCCACACCCCGCCTTTCTATTTCTGTGGCGCCTCAACTACACGTGTGCCAAATTCATTTCCATGCCATAGTCGTGGGCGACTATTGGTGTTACTGTGGGTGCCTGTGTGTCTGTTTGCTAAAGGATAACAGCAAAAAGGACAGCTAATACACAATTTGCATATATTTATCCATCAAATTGATGTATGCTACTGCACACACACAGACAACCGAACCATTCGCGCCGAAACGAAACTGGAGTTGCGATGCCAAGGCAGTCAAGCATGGCGTTGTTGCTTTGACACGTCGCAATACCCCAAAAGGATAATGACAAAGACAGCAGCAGCAGCATCAGCATCAGCGGCAGAAGCACCAGGACAATGACACACATACACACACACCCACATACACACACACACACACACACACACACACACACACACATATATAACAAGGCACACAAACACACACCAAGCGTGAGCAATTTGCAAGACGCTGGCAAAAAAGGGCAACAGGAAACTGTCAAGGCAAGACAAGACAGCGGTTGAGGAGTGGAATACGTTGGTTGCCGTTCGAATATAGAGCGAGGGCAAGGAGCATCGTTTAAGTTTCCTTTTCGCCTAGGTACCCCAAAGCATCCCCCCAGCAACCCGTCAGCCCAGTCAGCCAACCGACACTTCAATCGTGCTACGTTCGACGAAGGAAGACAACAACATCGAGAAGCAGCAACGAGCAACGGGCAATCCGGCAGCCTGCCATGAGAAAATTACATTTTCTCCGGAAAAGCACTCAACCCGAAGACATTTTCCGTTGGCACTGGCAACTCAGCAGCAAAAAAAGAAAACATAAGAAGAAAAAGGGAAGAAAAAGGAGGTGGTTGAGGGCATTGCCAGTGCAGCTGCCATTTCGAGTGGGGCCTTTGTGCTCATGTGTCTATATATGTATATATGTGTGTGTGTGTGTGTATATGCGCTGCTTTATATCCTTTTGCCGCTGCTGCCTGTAACAAAATTTTCTATTTTATCTCATAAAAAAATATATATAAGATGGGCCAAAGTCCTCAACAAAAAACACTTTTATGCATACATATTTCTATATAGAACTTGGATTGTTGGGCGTGCTTACTTCTTCACACACTCACACCGACACCCACATACTTGTGTGAGGCAGCCTCGAGTGCAACTCCTTCGTTTGCCAATGTTAATTTTCCGTGTGTTTTTCTTTTAATGAACAGCTGTTCGCTTGTCTCAAGTCCACGTCCTTATCCTCCTCCTCTCGCTCCGGTTACGAAACAGACGATAAAAATAAGAAAAAGCTCACAAAACAACTGGCGCAAAAATTAAAAAGAAAATGAACAGCCACGATGACGATATCGACGAGGACGAGGACGATGGCAACAACCAGGACGAGACGTCGTCATCAGCTGTTTTTTCCATCCTCCTGCTGTGGCATCATTAGTAAGAAGGGGGTGGTGAAAAGCGCGCAAATGAAAATGAGCGTCATGACGTTGCCGGTGGCCAAAGCACGTGTTGCCGGCTAGGCGAATGAGTAGAAAGAGAGGCCCATCAGAGATAGACATAGAAAATTAAGAGAGTCACACAAAGAGAGAATGAGAGAAAAAGCGAGAAAGAGAGAGCAAACAACCCAAACTAATTGCCCCTTGTAATGCAAACTAATTGAATTAAGCACTTCTGGTTAATAAATTAAACAAACAAAAATTGTTTCCAGATTTTTGTGCAAAACATTTATTAAAATAAAAATCAGAAATAAGTAAAGCTAAAGATTTTTTATTATGTTTATTGCTTTGTGTCTCGAACGATATTTATCAAAACAAAAATCTTAAAGTTATTTTTATCAATGCGGCATTTAGGATTACAGTCATAAAAGAGGTTTAAATAAGGCTTCTAACTTATCCAATGACTTTAAAGTTCTTTGTTCGTGTCATTATACCCTTGCAAAAAGGGTATATTAATTTTGTTCAGAAATGTGCAAGGCATAGAAGGAAACATTTCCGACCATATAAAGTATATATATTCTGGATCATCAGGACGAGACAAGTTCAAATAGCCATGTCCGTCCGTCCGTCCGTCTGGATCGACGCGAACTCCTCCTAGACCGTTAGAGCTACAGAGCTGAAATTTTGCATGTAGGCGTGTATATACACAGTTTGTATATATTGGATTCAGACGGATCGGAAGGCAATAACTTGCAAGGGTATACAAACTTTGACGCGGTCGAAGTTAGCCCCGGCCCTCTCGTTTTCTTAAGGCTATGTACAGTTACGGCAAAGAATTTAAGACATTTTTTTTTTGACTTTAAATTCTGATTTCATTTGATTTTTATTTAATGTTAGTGAAAAGTTTTGATGTTTAAATTTATAGCGTGCAGTTTATCTTATTTTTACTAGACCTAAAACTCTTTCTTAGGGTTCAAAGGTGTACAATGCATTTTACAAATTTTGAAAATGTGTCTTTTTTTTGCCAGGTCCGAATTTTGGGGCCTTTTTTTTATACATGCAAAATGGGCGCATTAACTAAGCAAATATACGTTCCAAATATGATGTCTCTAGCTATAATAGTTTTTGAGATAAACGTTTTTTTAATTGCGGAGCGAAAAGGGGCGTGGCAAAAATTTGAAGTAAACTTGATCAGTCTACATACTACATGAGCCTACATACCAAATTTGGTAGCTCAAGCTTTTATAGTCTCCGAGATCTAAGTGTTCATACGGACAGACGGACGGACGGACGGACAGACGGACATGGCTACATCGATTCGGATGTTGATACTAATCAAGAATATATATATGTCGGTTAAAGTGACTAATAAGTCTAAGCCTACTAGATAGTTGACAGGCATGTCAATTATAGCCCTGGTATTACTTTTGCAGCGGCTACAGACTGACATCTGGGAATGTTAACTTTGAAGGATGACAAGCATCGTTGCCTTAGCAACATGTTAAGAAACAAATCGGTCAATCTGTCATCAGGTCAGGTCCTATATAAAGGGGAGCCTCGGGCTAGAGAGCTCAGTTAAAGAAACCCCCTGGGAACTAACCGTACAGAAGGAAAGGTATAAGTGAAAAAGTGAAAAGTACAAAGTCTAAAGTGAAAAGTCTAAGTGGAATAAAAAGTGCTAAGTTAATGTTTCCAGCCGAAAACATGAACAAGGCAACCGAAAATATGAACAAGGCAAGTAAGAATCCTGACGTCCCGACATCAGAAGTGGGATGGGCATCGCGTCCTGCATTCTCAGAGGAACAATGGCGCATAGTCCTACAGATGCAAAATCAAATCCTAGTAGAGCTTGTAAGAACTGTGCAAACGTCAACACGTGAACAGCAGCAGATACGTGGGGTCACTTTGTGAGAATTTTTCTGATAAGTGCCGACTTCTGTACTGTTTGAGGACCAGCTGCGTGGTATGTGAGACATGCAGAACCGAAACCTGGAGGAGTTCCCGAAAAGAAGATTAATGAGTGTTCTGTGTCTGAGCCAATAAGAGTTATGACACACCGAGGTGAGACCTTTTCAGTTTGTTTCGACTTCGGAGCTGAGTGCTCTCTTATCCGAAGCAGTGTTGCCGTTAAATTTGATGGCAAACTGTACAACAATCATATTATAATACAGGGTATTGCCGACGCTGGTATATACAGTGCACATCAAAAATTATGTAAAGTTTGATTAACCCAAACACTTAAGAAGTACTATTTAATGCTATATGGTTCAAATATCTTACTAATGATATTGTAATTCGTAGAGAAATCCTTAGTAAAGGATATAAGATTTTCGGACAAATTTGAAATAGTTAAATTCTTGTGTATTGTTTGAGCCATCTACTGTTTCATTTAAAGTTAAACTGAATTACTCGATAATGATAGAGTGAATTTGATTAAAATGCTTTACAAATATTCAAAAGCATTTGTCGATGGAATCCCTTGCACGAGACTTTACTCAGGGATAGTGACCATTGGGTTGATTGACCCTGACAGGGCGGTGCAGAGGAGTCCATATGGATTGAGTCCAAATGAAAATGTATTTGTACGCAAACCTATAAATTAATTGCCAAGTTGTAATATCGTTCGACTTAATTGATAATCGTGAGTTAAATGCCAGCACGGTCTGTGATAGATTTGCGTTACTCCTTATTAGTTATCAAATTGCTAGACTTAGGGTTATAAAATATTTTAAGTGTTTGGATATGACTAATAAAGTGCGCTTGTAACACAAGAGGAGCAGTACGAGTATGTAACAATGCCGTTTTGCCTCAAGAACGCTCCTTTCGTTTTTCAGCGAGCCGTATTAAACGCTTTGGAAAATTTAGCATATACCTATGATGGTCAACATGAATGATATTATCATAGTATCATCAACTTAAGTAAGGTCGTTTTGGGGTACTAACCGAGACGGGATTTTTATTTAACATTTCGAAGTGTGAGTTCCTTAAGACTACGCTGCAGTATCTGAGGTACGAGACCTAATCCGCAGAAGATCTCAGCACTAACTTCTCTGAGACCGCCTTCAACTAAATGTATTGTGAGACAATTTATTGGATTAGCGTCTTATTTGCGAAAATCTATTCCTCAATTCTCTCAGGTTAGGAAACCGATATACTTGCTACCTGCGACCAAAAACGTCTTTGGTTGGGATGACCATTTGGAAACAATTAGGAAGATAGTCATGTGTATTCTATACTCCCAAATAAGCCAGTACTGAAAATATATGATCCACAATTTCCAATGGTTCTCATGGTTACTGTGCTATGTTAATACGTCGTTAACGGCAATCCTCATGTAGTGGAATACGTTAGTAAGAAAACCTTTTCTGCAGAGTTGTTGTTGGGTCAGCTAAGCATTTTCGACAGTATTTGATTGGCCGTGAATTCGTTGTGTATACGGATTATAATTCCCTGAAAGCATCAAGATCAAAGATGGATCCAAGGCCAATAGAACTCCGTTGGTGGGCGCATTTACAATATTTTGACTTTACGATAGAACATAGAGAAGAGAAGCGCATGGCGCACATACACGTAAAGAACAGAAATAAGAAATGCAAATGGGTTCCCTTTAAACCCTTTTGTCCGCGGTCGAATCGGGCCCCCGGTCGTGGTAGGATGCTCATGGCGAGGTACAACTTGATTTGAATTGCACAGTTACTAGTGTAACCAAAGCAAGTCCTTACCGATAAAAAAAAAAAAAGACACATCCTTTGAGCTTGATTTCGCCGTGCGATAGAGATTGATATCGACAAAATAGATGCAAAGTTTAGAGTGGAAGGTGATAAGTGCATTTTGAAGTCATTGCATATTAGGAGAACGTCTAAATATTGCCATGAGGATTAGAGAAAACTGCCAGATGGTTATGTTCCGCCCGCGTGAATGGTATCCCTAAGAGGATATGTAATGAAAGATATCCCGGTAAGAGGATATATGGTTTGGTAAGTTGCAATGGTGTTGGAATAACCTTCGATATGGAAATTTTGTGAATAGGGAGGTGTGAAGGTTCCAATGGAAACAAAATGGAAAATATTTTGTGTTGCATGGTAATATTTGATCTATGGTTTTGAGATTGGAGCTGACTGCGTCATTGAGCAAGCACAAGTGAAAAACGAAAGTTGGAACATGGCGTGTGGCGCTCTTGACGGAACCATGCTCATAATCAAAAGGAAATCAAAATGAGAATTACTGCAGTCGAATTTCGAATCCTTAATCCATATCCAATCAGTTCCATAACTGATTAAGTAATTGAAAAAAAACTGTTGAAAGAGAAAGTAAAAAAAGAAAAAGAAACTGTTGAAAGAGACAGTATTAAAACAAGAGAAACCGTTGAAAGAGACGGTATGCAAGCTGTTGAAATAGACAGTATGGAAACCGTTGAAAGAGACGGTATGGAAGCTGTTGAAGTAGACAGTATGAATGTTGAAAAATAAGAAATGTAAAATAAGGTGCGTATTGAGATATACGATTATCGATCGCTGCGTGGTGGTCTGGTCCAAGAGAAGTTGTTTTTGTTGCAATTGATATAAAAACTGACAAAGTATAAAAAAAGAGCGAAACGAAGTTGAAAAGATAAATAATGTAAACATTATTTGATGAATAATATAAATGAATTAGTCTGAAAAGTATTGAAAAGTATTATTAGTAAAGAAATAAATTTGGAATGGAATAAATGGGTTGATTTATAATGATCTAAAATACTGTGTAAATTAAGAAAGAATTGATGTTTAATTTAAGTCTGAATAAGAAATGGCTATTTCAATAACACTTCGGTAATATTAGTTCATTGACGGTCTGGGTTACACGAGGACGTGTAAAGGTCAGGATGGCCGTGTCGGAGTGTGATGATTAAGTTAGACGATGATTGAAATTATGAATTAAGTTTGACATTTTGGTCAGAAGAAATGTAAAATAAATATCTTGAAAAAAAAAGAGAAATGTTTGTATGAGCGAAGCTGAATATATTATCGAGGACGAGTGAATGTCAGAATGGTTATCCGTCTAGGAGGGACGATGGTTATCCGTCTAGTAAAGACGATGTTTGGTTATCCTTCTAGGAGAGACGATGGTTATCCGTCTAGTAAAGACGATGTTTGGTTATCCGTCTAGTAGAGACGATGGTTATCCGTCTAGGAAAGACGATGTTTGGTTATCCGTCTAGGAGAGACGATGGTTATCCGTCTAGGAGAGACGATGGTTGTCCGTCTAGGAAAGACGATGTTTGGTTCTCCGTCTAGGAGAGACGATGATCGAATTCCGTAAGGTAGACGATAAATAAAGTCTGAAAAGTTTGAAATTAAAAATTAAAATATTACACGGGGACGTGTAAAGGTCAGGATGGCCGTGTTGGTTAAAGTGACTAATAAGTCAAAGCCTACTAGATAGTTGACAGGCATCTCAATTGTAGCCCTAGTATTACTTTTACAGCGGCTACAGACCGACATCTGGGAATGTTAACTTTGAAGGATGACAAGCATCGTTGCCTTAGCAACATGTTTAGAAACAAATCGGTCAATCTGTCATCAGGTCAGGTCCTATATAAAGGGGAGCCTCGGGCTAGAGAGCTCAGTGAAGAAACCCCCCTAGGAACTATCCGTACAGAAAAAGGTATAAGTGAAAAGTAAAAATGAAAAGTAAAAAGTCTAAAGTGAAAAGTAAAAGTCTAAATGAAATAAAAAGTACTAAGTGAACGTTTCCAGTTGAAAATATGAGCGAGGCGAGCAAGAATCCTGACGTCCCGACATCAGAAGTGGGATCGGCGCCACCCCCTATATTTACTGTCGAACAGTGGCGAGTAATTTTGCAAATGCAAAATCAAAATATGTTGGAGTTTGTAAGGACAATGCAAGTTTCAACTTCAGAACAACAACAGAAGCGTGAGGTCACATTGCCGAAATTTTCTGCCAACGCCGCAGGCGTAGACGCTTCAAAGTGGTGTGCGACTGCAGATATCATACTAACTGAACAGCCCCTAGAAGGAAGCAAGCTCATTATGACGTTAAGTAATGTGATGGAGGGCAATGCATCCCAATGGCTAACAGAAATCTCCAACCCTGGCATGAAGTGGAGCGAGTTTAAAGAATTGTTCCTTCATCGATACAAAAGCGCTGAAACACCAGCAGCGATGTTTTTGAACTTGTTAAGCAGTCGTCCGGCTAATGAAGAGTCCTTGGCAGTATATGCTAGCCGCTTGGTCTCATCGCTAACTACGGCCTGGAAGGACAAAAACATAGAGGAGATCGCCGTTTCTGTTGCGCTTGCACATATGGCAAATATGGACCGCCGTTCTAAACATTATTTGATGAATAATATAAATGAATTAGTCTGAAAAGTATTGAAAAGTATTATTAGTACAGAAATAAATTTGGAATGGAATAAATGGGTTGATTTATAATGATCTAAAATACTGTGTAAATTAAGAAAGAATTGACGTTTAATTTAAGTCTGAATTAGAAATGGCTATTTCAATAACACTTCGGTAATATTAGTTCATTGACGGTCTGGGTTACACGAGGACGTGTAAAGGTCAGGATGGCCGTGTCGGAGTATGATGATTAAGTGAGACGATGATTGAAATTATGAATTAAGTTTGACATTTTGGTCAGAAGAAATGTAAAATAAATATCTTGAAAAAAAAGAGAAATGTTTGTACGAACGAAGCTGAATATATTATCGAGGACGAGTGAATGTCAGAATGGTTATTCGTCTAGTAAAGACGATGTTTGGTTATCCGTCTAGGAGAGACGATGGTTATCCGTCTAGTAAAGACGATGTTTGGTTATCCGTCTAGTAGAGACAATGGTTATCCGTCTAGGAAAGACGATGTTTGGTTATCCGTCTAGGAGAGACGATGGTTATCCGTCTAGGAGAGACGATGGTTGTCCGTCTAGGAAAGACGATGTTTGGTTATCCGTCTAGGAGATACGATGATCGAATTCCGTAAGGGAGACGATAAATAAAGTTTGAAATTAAAAATTAAAATATTACACGGGGACGTGTAAAGGTCAGGATGGCCGTGTCGGTTAAAATGACTAATAAGTCAAAGCCTACTAGATAGTTGACAGGCATCTCAATTGTAGCCCTGGTATTACTTTTACAGCGGCTACAGACTGACATCTGGGAATGTTAACTTTGAAGGATGACAAGCATCGTTGCCTTAGCAACATGTTTAGAAACAAATCGGTCAATCTGTCATCAGGTCAGGTCCTATATAAAGGGGAGCCTCGGGCTAGAGAGCTCAGTGAAGAAACCCCCCTGGGAACTAGCCGTACAGAAAAAGGTATAAGTGAAAAGTAAAAGTGAAAAGTAAAAAGTCTAAAGTGAAAAGTAAAAGTCTAAGTGAAATAAAAAGTACTAAGTGAACGTTTCCAGTTGAAAATATGAGCGAGGCGAGCAAGAATCCTGACGTCCCGACATCAGAAGTGGGATCGGCGCCACCCCCTATATTTACTGTCGAACAGTGGCGAGTAATTTTGCAAATGCAAAATCAAAATATGTTGGAGTTTGTAAGGACAATGCAAGTTTCAACTTCAGAACAACAACAGAAGCGTGAGGTCACATTGCCGAAATTTTCTGCCAACGCCGCAGGCGTAGACGCTTCAAAGTGGTGTGCGACTGCAGATATCATACTAACTGAACAGCCCCTAGAAGGAAGCAAGCTCAATATGACGTTAAGTAATGTGATGGAGGGCAGTGCATCCCAATGGCTAACAGAAATCTCCTACCCTGGCATGAAGTGGAGCGAGTTTAACGAATTGTTCCTTCATCGATACAAAAGCGCTGAAACACCAGCAGCGATGTTTTTGAACTTGTTAAGCAGTCGTCCGGCTAATGAAGTATATGCTAGCAGCTTGGTCTCATCGCTAACTACGGCCTGGAAGGACAAAAACATAGAGGAGATCGCCGTTTCTGTTGCGCTTGCACATATGGCAAATATGGACCGCCGTTTACAACGAATTGTATTCACTTCAAGGGTGCAAACAAGAATTGATCTGCAAGCGGAGTTGAAGGCTTACAACTTTCAAAAGCATCGCGATACCGGCCGTGATATCAGCCCTGGACCTGACAATAAAAGGCGAAAAATGTCAACCACGCTGTGCCATTTCTGCGGACAAGTCGGACACAAAATAGCAGAATGCAGGAAAAAAGCGCGACAAGAGGCCGAGGCGAAAACCCAACGAGAGAAGACCCGTGTTACCTGCTTCAAGTGTGGCCAACCCGGGCATTTTGCGAACCGATGCTCTGTAAGTGACGTTCCAACAAAACAAAAGCATGTAAACCAGTGCTTTGTGTCTGAGCCAACAGGAGTCATGTTACATCGAGGTGAGAGCTACCCTATTTTGCCAAAATAATGAAGCCACTCTATTCTCTTACATCGGGAAAAGGAAGTATTGTCTGGGATGTTGAACTCGAGAATGTTCGAAAAAAAATAGTAACTGTCCTTACAAACGAACCTGTTTTGGTAATTTTTGACCCACAATACCCCATTGAGTTACACACTGACGCCAGTTCATGTGGATATGGTGCAATACTCCTACACCGTATTAATAGTAATCCTCATGTGGTGGAATATTTTAGCAAAGTAATTTCGCCCTCTGAGGCTAGATATCACTCATACGAGTTGGAAACATTGGCTGTGGTTGCTTCTGTAAAACACTTTCGTCATTATCTGCTTGGGCGAAAGTTTGTGGTATATACTGATTGTAATTCGCTTAAGGCTTCACGGACAAAGATAGACTTAACACCAAGAGTTCATCGCTGGTGGGCCTATCTGCAATCATTCGATTTTGATATCCAATATAGAGAGGGAAAACACATGGCTCATGCAGACTTTTCCAGGAATCTAGTTCCTTCAAAGCCACAACTTGTGTTAGAAAAAATCACCAAGAAGCGAATAAACTTAGCTGAGATTTCAAGCGAGTGGCTTCTTACGGAGCAGAAATTAGATCCAGAGATTGTAGAAATAGTTCGCAAGCTCAATTCTAACGAGCAACAAGACGATTTAATTAAATCCTATGATTTAAGGAAAGGTATCTTACATCGCAAGATTCAAAGAAACAGTAGAACACGTTGTCTACCGGTGGTACCACGAACGTTTAGATGGTCCGTGGTAAATCAAGTACACGAGTCAATTATGCACCTTGGTTGGCAGAAAACTTTTGACAAGGTCTACCAATATTATTGGTTTCATAACATGAATAAATATGTTCGCAAGTTTGTAAATAATTGCATTACTTGTAGGACTTCCAAGTCGCCTTCTGGGAAAATACAAGCTGAGCTCCATCCAATCGCGAAGGTGAACATCCCTTGGCACACTGTTCACATAGATATTTCCTCACAAAATATAAAACTTCATCTAATCGCAACTGGGGCAAGTCGTGCAAACGGTCAGGTTGAGCGTGTTATGAGTACACTCAAAAATTTGCTAACTGCTGTCGGGTCGAGCCAAAGATCCTGGCAAGATGCACTTGGCGATGTTCAGCTTGCATTAAATTGCACAGTTAATCGTGCAACTGAAGCGAGCCCGTTGGAAATATTGATAGGAAAAGAGGCTCGACCGATAGGGTTAATTCCACCAGTGGACACAGAAGTTGAGATTGATTTGAACAATGTTCGGACTCGTGCCAGTGATAAGATGAAGAGTTTGGCTGAGTATGATAAACAACCCTTTGACAAAACTAAGGCCACGGTTGTAAGGCATGATGTTGGTGACTATGTTCTGCTAAGAAACGAGGAGAGACACCAAACGAAATTAGACCCGAAATTCAAGGGCCCATTTTTGGTTACTGAAGTCCTGGAAGGGGACAGATATATGTTAAAATCGCTAACAAATAAACGGCTTTACAAATACTGTCATGAAGACACTAGAAGAATTCCAGATGGTAAAATTCCTGATGAATTGGATATTGATAATGAAAATCAGAGCTTATCAGAGAATATAATTGTGACTGAGAGTGTCCCGTCCAAGTGAGACGATGAATTAAATTTATTATTTTGTTTTATTTGTATTTTTTATATATTGGACATTCATTTTCTGGCACACGTTCATTTCAAAGTTAAGCAAATACTTTATTTTGTTGAAATCGCATAGTGCAAGCACAATGATTAAATGTTTTGTTAAAATTTAAGTAAATTTTTGAATTTTGTTAAAAAAAAAAAAAAAAAAAAATGAAGAAGAAGAAGATACTCTGTATGGTATGGTTAAGAATAAAACTTAAGTTCAGTTTATGTTATGAAACTCAAAATGTGTCTCTGAACTTGATATTTGGTCATTACACGAGGATGTGTGAATGGCAGAATGGTTATCCGTCTAGGAGAGACGATGTTTTGTTATCCGTATAGGAAAGACGATGTTTTGTTATCCGTCTAGGAGAGACGATGTTTGGTTATCCGTCTAGGAGAGACGATGGTTATCCGTCTAGGAAAGACGATGTTTTGTTATCCGTCTAGGAAAGACGATGTTTTGTTATCCGTCTAGGAGAGACGATGTTTGGTTATCCGTCTAGGAGAGACGATGGTTATCCGTCTAGGAAAGACGATGTTTTGTTATCCGTCTAGGAGAGACGATGTTTGGTTATCCGTCTAAGAGACGATGATCGAGTTCCGTTTGGTAAGTTTGAAGTTAAAAATTAAAATATTACACGAGGACGTGTAAAGGTCAGGATGGCCGTGTCAATTAAGTGACTAATAAGTCAAAGCCTACTAGATAGTTGACAGGCATGTCAATTGTAGCCCTGGCATTACCTTTGCAGCGGCTGCAGACTGACGTCTGGAATGTTGCTGGGAATGTTGACTTTGCAGGATGACAATCATCTTTGCCTTGGCAACATGTTTAGAAACAAATTGGTCAATCTGTCATCAGGTCAGGTCCTATATAAAGGGGAGCCTCGGGCTAGAGAGCTCAGTGAAGAAACCCCCCTGGTAACTAGCCATACAGAAAAAGGTATAAGTGAATAGTAAAAGTGAAAAGTAAAAAGTCTAAAGTGAAAAGTAAAAGTCTAAGTGAAATAAAAAGTACTAAGTGAACGTTTCCAGTTGAAAATATGAGCGAGGCGAGCAAGAATCCTGACGTCCCGACATATACATATATATTTATATATATATATATTTATATAGTATATATTTATATAGTATATATTTAAATAGTATATAGAAAATCGTCTTAACATTGCCAAAGAATGTGAATCAGGTAAACGAAAATCTATTTGCTTTTGCAATGCTTCTAAATATACACATCCTTTAAGAGGAGCAATTGCTAGAAATTAACTCTTATGAGTTCACATTACGCATACGCAGCGTGTGGCGGATGCTGCTTTTGCCTCTGGCCTCAGGCATAAGCCTGTTTGATGTTTAAACTGGGCTACATTGAGATGTAGGCTTATACATACACATACATATATGTGTATCAGCACTAACCATAGAATACATAGATGCGTCAAACTCAAGATTTTTTGATTACAAACGCTACCCTGAGCGTGGAACCCCAGAGAACTTCGGCAAAAGCCGAACAGCGTAGAACCCCAGAGAGCGGCCGCGGCGAGAGCGAAAAACATTCGCTCGCAGCAGTGTCGCTACGCATCGAAAATAATTCAGTCTGCCCCAGACTACTGCCCGATCGCCAAGCGAGCACTCTATTGACACAGCCACCGGGCTACATACAAAACTGATCCAAATATTTCTTGATATTCTTTCCACAGGGGCATGTCCTATTCGCTTAGTCGCTGTTTTGTCGAAAATTAAAAATTTTTGTCGAACGAGCTATTGAAATGCGGTGTTGTACAACTTCACGTCACACACACACTACGAAGCATGAGCATGTACCGACGAGTGTACACATACATAGACAGATCGAAGTGACAAGCGACATAGAGCTGCCTGCGTCGTTCGGTAGTCTGGGGCAGACTGAATTATTTTCGATGCGTAGCGACACTGCTGCGAGCGAATGTTTTTCGCTCTCGCCGCGGCCGCTCTCTGGGGTTCTACGCTGTTCGGCTTTTGCCGAAGTTCTCTGAGGTTCCACGCTCAGGGTAGCGTTTGTAATCAAAAAATCTTGAGTTTGACGCATCTATGTATTCTATGGTTAGTGGTATCAGGGTATGTGTGTATGTTTGTGTGGGTGTGTGTGCGGTATTTTATGATGACATGCCAAACATTTATGCAAAATGCTAATTTAAATCCAAGTCTTAGCCATTGTAAACGCTGCTCTTGCTTGTCGAATACGAATGGCACAAAGAGAGAGGGAGAGAGAGAGAGAGAGAGAGAGAGAGACAGAAAGAGAGAGAGAGAGAGATAGAGATAGAGAGAGAGAGAGAGAGAATCATCGAACAGTGGTGCAAAATGTTTTGAAATTAGGCATACATATAATCTCACCAAAACTTTAAATACACTTTAGTTTTATATATTTTCAGTTATCTCATTATAATTTTTTGTAAAATTTCTTTTTTAACACAATATTAAGACAATTATTAAGAAACTTTATGCATCCTATTTATTTATATTTTTACTAAACGAAATCACCGGTAAGAACAGATTTTAAACGCAATCCGAATAAACAAATTATTTTAATAGTATTTGGTTGACTATCCAATGAACCAATAAATTTATATCCATAATTAGCAAGCAAAAAATGTACAAATAAACATTTTTTCTAATTTTAATTTTATAAACTGCAAATAATAATTAGTTTATGATTAATTTATATTTAATTTGAATATAATTTTTGACATTTATTATAAAAATCCCAAATAACACTTATTTTTTGCTTTTATTTTACAAATCAGAAATATCAATTATTTTTTTTACTTTTCTTTGCTTTTCTAATTTCTACAATAAAAAAATAACTATTAATTTATAGTTCATAATAAAAGTAAAACATAATTGTCGTTTGTGATTTTATTTACAAAAAATCGAGATAAATCATTATATCGTATTATTAAAAAAAAAATTCAAATTATAATAATTTTTATTCAATTTTTCAAAATATGAAGGACTCAGAAATTTTAATTTATGAAACTTATGGAACTATACAGACAACCTGGAAGATTAACCTCGAGCCGGCCTAAATGCAAGGCTTTACTGGATTTTGAAATGTTTATTCAAATAGATTGGAAAACTGTTTAATGAAAGGAAATGTAAACCATTAAAGGAAAAACTTAAGACAACTAGAAATATTTTACGAAATTGTTCGAATATTAGCATAGAAAATCGAAAGCATTCATTAATTCAAAAAGCAAACTACTGTACTAAATACTAAAATTTTTGGTCTCCATTATAAATATTTTTACGTAAAAAAAATTGAAATCTTTTAATTAATTATTTATTAATTAATTTACTGGAGAATTTGCACTTTAGAATTGGTATTCCACTGTAATAGCCATCATCTTGTGGAAAGATCTCTTCATCAGCATAGCCTGTGAAGCAGAACTCTCAAAAAGACTCTAAACATTGGGCTTATGTTCTAATAACAGACTGACTGACTGACTCTATGAGTGACTAATGACTGACACTGGGCTGGAGTTTCTTTCTCTCTATCTATCACTATGTCTTTCATTCTCTCTGTCTGGCAGACTGTTTGTGTATCTGGTTGTGGCATACACACCTTTAATGCATGTCCGCTGCCATTTTGTTGCCACATTCATTATGTGAGATATTGAAAATGGCTTAACAGGAAATTAAGCAAAAACAGAAGGAAGACAGACGGATGGACGAGCGAACGAACGAACAGACTGAGAGTGACTAAATGACTGGTTTTTTTTAATCCAGGAGTGGGACTCTGCGTGCCACAATACTCACCCAAATCAGACTTACATCGGTGACACCGCGCCATCAGCTGTGCCAATATCGCAAAGGCTTTGGGACACCTTCGTCAGCTTCGCTCTTGTTGTCGCCCGGGGGGGGAACTTGGCGCCTTTCTGTCTCCCGCCGCCGCCTTCGTCATAGTATTGGTGCGTAGATCTCTCTCATCCTCTCTGTTATCCAGAATCCACTCCGTTTTGCACGCACGTTCACTTGTGGCAGCGAAACAAACGGGTAGAGTTGCCCCACAAAGCGCCACTGATTAGCTGAGCGACCAGTGTTGGACAACGCAAAAAGGCTTTGGGCGGTGCCCAAGGCTGCATTCGCCAGGTGGCGCCAACGCGCCGTTCCCTTGCCGTTACGTTTTTTTTAAACTCAAATTTAAACTTTGAAACAACATTGGGAAATGGATAAAATGACTGCGTCGATGGATCAAGCCCGCTGGGATGGTGTGGCCAATGATCAGGTGGGCGAGGAGTTGGCTTTTAGAAAGATTAGTAGGATGATGCGGTCCCCAGTGGCTTCGCCGGCTGGGGCACCGTTACCACCGTCTGTTGGTCAAATGAGTGCGACGCCGATAATAAGCCCGGTTGTGCTATCGCGCATCCCGGAGCTTGACGACTTCGGCAATCTCCTACGCCAACTGGAGAACACATTTAAGAAGAAGGATGACGGTAAACCGCAGGTTCGACACGTGAACCAAAACACGATGCAAGACATAAGGCGCATGATAGAGCTGCAAACAGCGATCTGCCATATAGTTCTTGGCGACAAATGCGTAAAAAACAACACAGTGGATGTGGCCACGCAGGCCACATGTCCTGCATCCAAACCAACCAAGCGTATTGGGAACTCGGTAGCACACTCCGACAGCCGAAAGCGCCCGAGAGAGGAGCCACTAGGACAGAGGAATACTCCGCCCAAAAGAATGCGAGGCAGCGGGCAGCCAAAGCCCTCGTATGCGGCCATGTTAGTGCTATTGAGGGCGAGCCTATATGTACTCATGGGCCATCCCCAGATTGGCAGGTGGTCTCAACGAGGCGAAAGCCGCGCAGAGGTCGGCCAGATGCCATTATTATCAAGGCGGAAGAGGGCATTTCGTATGCGCAAATGTTGAAAATGGTAACCCGACGGGACGACGGGCGGCTAAATTGTATTAAAGACGAAGTAGCAAGGGCCAGGAAAACGCAAAATGGCGATCTGCTTCTTGAGCTTAAAACCAAAGATGGCGACCGGAAAATACAAGAGGAGCTACGCAACGTATTGGGCGTGAACGCCAAAGTTCGAACTGTCACTGACGTGTCACACATAGAACTGAGGAAGCTAGATTGTCTGGTAACGGCAACCGACATCATTGCGGCCATCGCAAAGGCAACGGGTATAGCGGAAAGTGCCATAACGGTGAAGACGCTGCGGCCAACTTTTATCGAGACCCAAATGGCAGTTGTATGTCTGCCACAGACGTCGGCGGCCTTTCTTGTTAAGAAGAGAGCACTGATAGTGGGCTGGTTCAGCTGCCACATCAGGGAAAGAGTGGCTCAGCAGAGATGTTACAAATGCCTGAATTTTGGACATGTGGCTTTCAACTGCAAGAGCACAGTTGACCGAACCAGCTGGTGCTTCAGATGTGGGCAGCCCGGGCATAAAGCTGCGGCTTGCGAAAACGATCCAAATTGTTACAACTGCTTCGAAGCAAACCGCATCGACAGGAAGCATTTTGCCGGCAGCAAAGATTGCCCGTTGACAAGATCTGGCGCCCAACTAACAAACAATCAGGTATGAAGTTTATTCAACTAAACCTCAACCATTGTGCAGTTGCACAGGATCTGTTGGCGCAAACAGCGCGTGAAGTAGACGCCGATATAGCGATTTTGAGCGAGCCGTATAAAACAGGAGATGGTCCCCTGTGGGCAGTGGACTCGTCTACCAAAGCTGCCATTTGGTTATGCGGAAAAAACGTGCCGGTTATGGAGTTGATCTATTCGTCCCTTGGCTATGTTCGCGCAAAAATCGGGGATATGTGGTACTATAGTTGCTACCTAGCCCCTAATCTGAGACTCACTGAATTCGAGAGAATAATAGACTCCATCGCCGCTGATGCAAGTTCAAAGCAAAATGTTATAATCGCAGGTGACTTTAACGTTTGGTCCGAAGAATGGGGCAGCAGTTCATCTAATGCCAGGGGCAGAACGCTTCTCGAGTCCTGGGCCATCCTCGATCCAAACACACGTTTAGCAGGGCGGGATACGGCTCTGTAATCGATATTACATTTACAAGTGCCTGTCTTTTCCCCAACTCAATCTGGGAACTATGTGATTTTTTCACTGGTAGCGATCACCTGGCCATTATATGCTCCATCAAGAGAAGCGCGCCCCAAGGGCCGAATCATCTGCGAACAGATCAAGGTGGCCAATCATTCCGCGTGGACACTCTTAATCCATCGATTTTTGCTTCGGCACTCAGCATTCCGCGACTAGACGGCGATGCATCAAGGCAGGCGGACACCATTATGGACGCAGTGGGGGCGGCATGCATCGCTAGCATGAAGGCACGAAGAGGGCATAGCCGACATCGAGCCCCTGTCTACTGGTGGGAGGAAAGAAGAAAGTGTCTTCGTGCTAGAAGGCTCTACCAAAGATCGCGTGGCAGATCGGAGTTCTTGCTGCTGCAAGCAGAATTTGTAGCCAGAAGAAGGGAACTTAAAGAGCTCATTAAGGCATGAAAAAAATCCTGTTTTCTTGAACTTTGCGACTCTATAGAAAATGACCCCTGGGGCTTGGCCTATAAAATTGCCATGAAAAAGCTTAGGGCTGTTAAGCCGGCAGCTCCAGATGAAGAGAGCATGGCTACGATTGTGGAAACTCTGTTTCCGGCCACCTCATCAATAGGTCCGAAAGAAATGCAGCATACTACTTTGCTAGTAGACTGGCCCATCACTGGAGAAGAGGAGTTAGTGGCGGCATCGAGACTGCAGAACGACAAGGCTCCTGGCCCGGATAGCATCCCCAACAAGGCCCTAAAACTTGCCATTGGCCTACAATCCGAAAGATTTGCTGAAGTTTTTAATGCTTGCATGGGTGAAGGTACATTTCCGGACAGATGCAAAAGGCAGAATCTGGTTCTGATTCCAAAGCCAAACAAACCCATCTGGATACAGGCCAATTTGTCTTCTGGATACCGCAGGAAAAATCTTTGAGAGGCTACTCAGCACCAGAATAGAGGCAGCAATTAAAGTGGCTGGCGACCTCTTGCCTATGCAATTTGGGTTCCGCAGAGCTATGTCCACTGTTGATGCCATCAAATCTGTTGTCGACACTGCTGCTAAGGCTATAGAGGGGCAACGTTGGAAGGGAGGGCAAAAGCAGTATTGCCTTGTCACCACGCTGGACGTTAAAAACGCCTTTAACACAGCAAATTGGAACAACATTCTCGCAGCATTGCGAAACTTTAGAGTCCCGGCGTATCTCATAAGAATCATGGAGGACTACTTTAGAAATAGAGTTCTGTACTACAGATCGCACGGCGGGACGCATACCTATAATGTTAAAGGAGGCGTACCCCAAGGATCCGTCCTCGGCCCTCTACTTTGGAATGCAATGTATGACGGAATCCTGCGCATCCAACTCCACAGTGGCGCGCGGATGGTGGGCTTCGCTGACGATGTTGCCATAGTAGTGACGGCTAAATTTCTGGGACAAGCCGAGGAATTAACTGCGCGTTCCATCGGAATGGCTAAGGACTGGCTAGCCTCTGCAGGACTCGAGCTTGCAGTTCAAAAGACGGAAGCGGTCTTAATAAGTAGTCGAAAAAGGTTGAGGTTGCCAACATCATCGTTGACGCCACCACGATTACCTCTACACGGGCCATCAGGTATCTTGGTATACACCTGGACACACGCCTGTCCTTCAAGGAGCATCTGGAGCTTGTTGGAGCCAGGGCAGCTGAGTTGGGACGGTCACTTAGCCGCATCATGCTCAACAGCAGAGGCCCAAAACAAGGTCGGCGCCTGCTTCTGATGAACGTTATGAAGTCCACTATACTCTATGGGGCACCAGCCTGGGCTAAGGCCATGACGGTCAAAACATACAGGATACGCCTAGAGAGCACAACCGTCTTGCAGCGCTGAGAGTCTGTTGTCTGGCTTTCGCACAATATCGGACGATGCCGCTCTTGTTATAGCAGGTATGACGCCCATCGATCTGCTAGCATATGAAGCACAACGCATCTATACCATTAAGATGGAGTCAGCGCCGAGTCCGAGCTAAAGTTGGTTAAGGCCGTGGCACGTCAGGAGTGTTGGGACGCCTGGCAACTTCGCTGGACCAACTCGACGAAGGGCAGGTGGACATTCAGGCTTATTCCTGATCTGAAGATGTGGCTGCAACGGAAGCACGGCGAGGTTACTTTTGAGCTGACACAGGTCTGAAAAGTCCACAACCCCACTCCCCCAAACATCCTGCGATGCAATGCCCCCAGGCGGTCCCGCACACCCACAATTTCTCATTTCTTCTTCTTTGAACAAAACTATCCTTTCTTTGTTGCCCACTGTTTTCTATATTTATTTGTTAACCTATTTGTAATTCCTTTTTCCCAAATAAACAAATTAAAAAAAAAAAAAAAAAAAAAAAAATAAGAGCTAGCAGCGTGTGTGTATGTGTGTGTGTGTGTGTGTGTGTGGGTCTGGGCGAGCTCCTGCCGAGGCTCCTGGCCTCGCGACTGAAGCAATCACACACATTGTAATTGAACACACACGCTCGAACGCATTTTGTTTAGATTCCATTTTTTTCTTCATCATTTTATTTTTTTTTCTCCTTTTTTTTTGTACTTTCCCCACTCCCTCTCTCTCTCTCTCTGTCTCTCTCCTTTCTCTGTGTATCGCTCCATTTTGGCTCCTTTATACATTTCGTCGTCATGTTTTTTAGCTGGTTTTGGCTCTTTCGTCTTGTTCTTTACTTTTCTTTTCTGTGTTTTTTTTCTGTTTTGTACATTTTAGGTTCAGAGACGTCGTCGTCGACATAAAATGCAAAACAGAATTTCATTTTCGGCAGGAATGCTCAGTGCTCTGTGTCTTGTTCTTGTTGCTGTTGTTGCTGTTATTGGGAATGCTACAACATTGTTGAAGCATGTAATATCCTGCCAAGGATAATGGTTGGAATACGCCCCACATACACACTCACACACACATGCCGCCCTTTTCGCCCTTCCTCTTTGTGTTGTTGACGATTTCTGCTACTTTTTTCCCTTCTTTTTTTTCAACTTTTACTTCATGCGAATTTAGTTTATTGGTTTTATGTATGAATGTGTGTGTGTGTGTGTGTTAGAGAGCTGCATGAATGATAGAAAAATCAATTCGAGTTAACAACATTCAAAACCAAATGAATGAATTGAATGACTTCGAAAATCGACTTTAACTGAAGGAGTGTTGACATAGAACTCAGTCGCACAACATTCAAACGAAACAAAACGAATTGAATGAGTTAGAAAGTGAGACAATGAGTTGCTATGATTCGAATGCATTCGAATCCCAATTCTGATTTTAGTATTCAGTATTTATTTGTATTTTATATTTCTGAACTATAAGTGATTACTATATGACTAAATTAGTGTGGTCGGTGGCTCAGTAGGGACCTACATAGTCTACAAAAATGTTGTGATAGGGTTCGAATCAAAGAGCTGCATGGCTTCACTCACAACGTACGCTGAAATAAATTCATTCGAATTGAATTGAATTGAGTGAGTGAGGCGCACACAAATTAAATGTGCATGAATGTTGTTGTGTGCTGGAACTCATAACCAAAGTCACTCACTCGAGTGAATTCGATAGAATGAAGCGTAAAGCCGAGTGAAAACTTTGGAAATGCCGAACACACTCGAATTATTCTATTTGTAGCACACACTAGAGAGCTGCATGAATGAGAGAAAAGTCAAAGTCAAATGAATCCATTCCAATTAAATTCGAATGAATGAGTGACAACTCCACATTGAAATGAATGAGTGTGAATTTTAGCACTTGTCAAATCTCTAAAAATACGTAACTCTGTTTAATGAAAGGCAATGAATTGAGTGTCAAAGCATCGAATTGAACTAAGGCACTCGAATCATTCGAATTATTCGAATTGTCTCATTTTTATTGGGACGTTTTAAAGCTACAAAAACGAATTATTTTATCCAAAATGTAGGGAAAATAATGGCGAAATGAAAAATTAAAACTTTAGTGCGCAGTTATGGATTGGACAATTTGGGAAAATCTAATTTAAAAGAATTTCCTAGTTGCCACGAATCGAAAAAACATTAATAAGGCTATCTAACATATTCTACAAAATAATATTTGCTAAGCCATCATATACACGATGTATCTACCTTTTAATATTACTTCACTAGTTATAAAAAAAAAAGTTAATCTCTGTAGGGGATTCGAACTAGAGAGCTGCATGAATGTCAAAAAAGGCACATTCGAATTAACAACGCTCAAAATGAGTTGAATTGAATTGAATGCGAAACGTCATGAATTTGAGTGAGTGAAAGCGCTCGCGAAAGACTCGGACGCACGACATTTAACCGACAATAGACGAATTGAATGAGTGAGAATGCCGAAAAATTTTCAACGCCAAATGAATTCATTCGAATGCCAACAACATTTTTTTTTTGGCTTTGTCATACTTGAAGCAGAAGAAGAACAAGGGATTTTCCCTTGTTCAAAACAAAATTTATGTTTTTATATTTATTATTTTATTATATATGAAACCCAATCTTCATTCGTTGAATTCAAAATATGAACTCACTTTATTTACAAAAGTACGGAGTTTATATAGGAATTATCTTAGGCTCTAGTACGTAACAATTGTTCTTAGAAGATCTTATTTTAGACTCACACCCACGTATTCGGGGGTTGAAAAATTATTATTTTGGGCACATCGTCGG
This sequence comes from Drosophila paulistorum, assembly GCA_018152135.1. Classification (NCBI taxonomy): domain Eukaryota; kingdom Metazoa; phylum Arthropoda; class Insecta; order Diptera; family Drosophilidae; genus Drosophila; species Drosophila paulistorum. The sequence continues at coordinate 738,392 of JAECXG010000394.1, read as the reverse complement.
CCACTTGACATCCTGTCGTTGTGATCTTTTGGGTTAGTTTAGAATTACAAGTGGTTTTCCCACACCGCGTGTGGCAGATTGTATTTCTAGTCATATGCTAGGTTAGTTGTTTGGTACAAAGGTACAGTTGTATTGTATTTTCTTTAGTGCATCTGTTTTGGTAAAGCCAGTTCAGATGAACACGATGTTTATTCTTAAACATTCTGCAAAGGGCCACCAAATGCGGCGTTTTGGACTTTATTTTTATAGTTAGTTGTCTTATACAAATTATTATTAAACTATCATTAATAAGATAATTATTGTTAAAGAAGCATGACCAGTTACATGATGGACGTTGAACCTAGTCAATCTGATGTTCCTTTGCCATTGTCACTGACTTCCTATTTTTACCAATTCTCCCGTATGTATTACTGAGTTGGCTTCTACTGGTTTTTATAATATTTGGCATATTACCTAATGATTTCTGTTTCGGGATATCTACCCATTCCTGATGTGTATTACTGTGCTGACTTCTAGCCTTTTTATAAGCTGGAGAATTTAAAAACGAACTATCTTTCCTTTTTGAATTGTACCAATGTGATCTTCGCTCCACCATTTTTAAATATCGCTGACTGCTAAAACTTGAGTGGTTATTCTGGCTATCGTTAAATGTTGTCCTTTTATAAATATTTTGCCATATCTGCCTTTTTGGTACTATAGTTTCGGACAATTTGTTACCGGAATCTTTTTTGATATTATTTTTTAGATAATCATTATCTAATTGACCCATTGCTTTCTGAATGTTCTCACTTTGAATTGGCTCTGGGATATATACTTTTTGTTCCCCAATTTTCACTTTACCTCCAATGTGAGGTCCTGCCGGGAGCCATAAATTTATTTTTTGAGTTTTGCTGTTGCATTTCTTTGGGATTGTGTCGTTTTTACTTTGAAATTTACCTTTCCTCTCCCAACGTTGTTCAAAACCTGTGACATCTATTGTTGTTGCCACTACAGATTTATTCTGATTTGATTTGGTGCATCCCGAGACGATCCAACCAAATTGAGTATTTTGGCCTAGCAGGCCATCAATCTTTGTAATTCCCCTTTTTAAGATTTGGGTATATACGTTTACCCCCATTATTATATCAACGCTACCAGGTTTATTGAAGCTAGGATCAGCTAGCACGTAAGTTTGCCATTTTGACATATCCACATTTGCAATTTTTAATGGAAGAGCTTTCATTAACTTTGGCAACACAATTGCCTCAACCTTTAGATGTCCTTTCCAAGGATTTCTCGTCTTTACATCTATTTTTACCTTATATTTTGATTTATTAGATTTTATTGAGGACACGCCACTTATTTCTGTATACTGTTTAATTTTAGGTAGTTTTAATATTTGAGCGGCCTCTTCAGACAAAATGGTGCTCTGTGAACCACAATCTATAAGGGCTCTTAGAGTCTTATATCCTCCATTTACATTTTTGACTTGTATTACAGCTGTGGCCAACAGTGTTGGTTGTGCGGTTACACAAGTATTTACTTTCTCCTGTTCTTCGTCAAAATGAAGTAAATTATGGTGTTCCTTACTACACAATGAACAGACCATTTCATTAGTGCACACCTTATTGCTTGAATGGTTCAAGCATCTTATGCAAAGCTGCACTTTTTTGGCTGTTTCATACCTTTCAGTAGGTGTCAATCCTGTAAACTTATAGCACTTATACGCTTTATGCCCGGCAATTTTGCAAATCGGACATTTATCTTCGACTTCCGCATAACTTAATACAGTTTGAAGCGGTTTTTTCTCTTCTTTTCTCATGGCACTTAGCGAGCAATATCTTTGCTCTAAGTATTCCATGACATCAGATAGCATTTGAATTTGCCTTGTTTTTCTAATCTGACTCTCATACAATTGTAGAGCCTCTCTGTCAAATTTCCTTAGTAGGATTTGTGCGAATATGACGTCAATTTCATCGGACAAATTTGCTTTTATTTTAATTATGTAAACTGACTCATTAACTAAGTCAATCACTCCTTTAACACTTTTTGCGGAATCATTGTTGATCATCGGTAAATCAACGATCCGACTTAATTGTTCGGAAAATACCCTCCGATTATTTTCATACCGCTTGGTTAACAGTTCCCAAGCGGCACTATAGTTATCAGCTGAACCTGACAATAGATGAGCTACCATGCTCCTTGCTTCCCCCTTTAAAGCGGATTTTAAATAATTAAACTTAAGAGCAAGACTTAAATCCTCTCTTTTTTCAATAAGTTCCGCAAATAATTCCACAAACAGGTCCCATTCTCTAGGTTCTCCAGAAAATGTGGGTACCTGTATTTTCGGCAACACCGGTAGTTCGCCTCTCACTTTTACATTCTCAATCTTACTTTCCTTATTGTTCATTTTCATTTCTAGCATTGACAATGAATTTTGGACGTCGAATTCCAAATCCTCCATAGTATTCTTAAATTTTGCATCACTTGTTTTTTCTTGGCATGCCCGTACCTTCTCCCATAAATAATTTATTTTATTAATATACATTATCCATGTCCCATTGCCTGTAGATTTCAACTATACTACCTCCAAATATTCCTGAAGCTGTCGAACTCTATCCATTAATATCTCCTGATTACCATTACCGTTTTCATGACTGGAGGTCGCATTCCCGCACGACTCTCCTTTGCTATCATCAACCATTTCTGACATATCTGCTTCTGCTTCGACTAACACTGACTTACTAGTGCCTGGTTTTTCTGACTCTCCTATAGCTATTATTTTGGCAACTATCTGTAAAACTTCTTCATGTACTTTATCTCTGTAGTACTGATGATCGAAAACCCCCTGCTGGAGCAATTTCTCATGGTTAGGCATCCATCGGCTACTAATCACTTTTACTTCCTCAATTTCCTTGTTAGTAATGTTTCTGGGATCTAGTGCTTCCAACTGCCTTAACCTGGTATGCAATTCTACCTGCTTCTCTAACAATTTTGCACTCTTATTAGTTAACATTTTATCTTGTGCGAATATTAGGATATCGATATAAATATATTATAATAAAAATAGATGTACTTATAACTATCTTAATTTATATCTTATCTGATGATCCTGTTGACACCGTTCGCCACTGTTGTCCGCCAAGTAGATTTTGCCAAGTAGGTTTTGCCGATATTCTGCTGCTGCTTGTCTGCCAATGGGTAGGATTTGCCGTTTCTTTATATTTGCCTCGCCTCCAGTCGCCTCTTCTTTGCAACTATCTTGTTGCTCTGCTGCTATTTCTAGTTGCCGACTTCCAACTGTTTAATATACAGTGTATATAGTGTGTATGTACACTAGTAAATTCTTTTTTTTTTACTTTCGATATTAGGGCTTCGAATACGCCACACACAAAAACTCCCGCCGCCGAAATTACTACAGTTGCTCCACTAGCCAAACTGACTTTAAAATCGGACGCACGCACTTTTTATTTATTAAGCAAAATGTTGCCTTTATATATTATACTCTGTCTCTTACCACTGGTGGGGGAAAACAAGAGTTAATTTATTTTGCTACCTATAGCTGATCTTAGCATTTACACTTGCATAAGAATTCAGACTTTAAGGAGCTGATTCACACTCTGAGTCTCTTACCACTGGTGGGGGAAAACTGCAGAGTTCCTTTTTTCGAAGGACCAAAATGATTCCGGTTCGAAGGACCAAAAATGAATAGGGATTCCCGGAGAGAAGGAAAATAGCCCAATCTTCATTCGTTGAATTCAAAATTTGAACTCATTTTATTTACAAAAGTACGGAGTTTATATAGGAATTATCTTAGGCTCTAGTAGGTAACAATTGTTCTTAGAAGATCTTATTTTAGACTCACACCCACGTATTCGGGGGTTGTGATCTTTTGGGTTAGTTTAGAATTACAAGTGGTTTTCCCACACCGCGTGTGGCAGATTGTATTTCTAGTCATATGCTAGGTTAGTTGTTTGGTACAAAGGTACAGTTGTATTGTATTTTCTTTAGTGCATCTGTTTTGGTGAAGCCAGTTCAGATGAACACGATGTTTATTCTTAAACAATATATGTATACATTATATTCTAATTATAATTAAATTAATGTATGTTAGAGTATAAGAACATAATCTTATTAATGTTTACTGGATTTGTGGTGATTAGTGAACGTTTATCTGTAATTAAATGTCTAGCTGCAGAAAATGCACGCTCAGATGCAGCGCTACTTGCTGGAATGCAAAATATTTTGCAGCTAGCCTTAAATAACAAAGAGAAAAATTGTTGGTTCGTATTCCACCAAGCTAAAACATAAAAATTTGTTGTATATGGTACATTAAGATTAGAATACCCATTAATTTCTTCTTCTATTGGGTCCCTATTTGTGTCATGATGGTGTGGCTAAACGAAGTCAGCAAACTCATCACTAGGCGAATCAATTTCTGTTGGGTTTGGGTTATGTTTATCTGTAAACATTAAGAATATTTTAAATAAGTCCGCTCCTCTCCTCAGCGATTATTTTCCCGATAATCGAATTTGGTCACACTGAAAGGGTATAATATACTGAGGCGGGGTACGGGCACACTCTCTCGAATATAGGCAATAAGACCACATGTGCAATTAAATTTAAGAAACGATTAAATCGGAAAATGCAAAGACAATCTCAACAGATTAAAAACTAAAATAATAGAGAGTTTACAAATCAGGTGTGGGGTTTGCCCTAAAGAAAGTCTTTTTTTATGAAATACACCGAGATCATTAAATTAAATAAAACCGCGTTGTTTGAGTTGCTTGCGGCCAAAGAAGTACCTTGTGACAAAGAAGTGTCAATTTACCAATTGCGAGCATTGGTAAAAGCAGTCATGTCAGAGAATCAGTTGGAAGCGTCTGGAGAAAGTCATGTACCCGAAGAGCAGGCAATCAGGAACAAGTGGGTGCTAACCAGTTGCCTGCGATGTCTCGTGAGACGTCTGTAGGACCAGACGCGAACGTGCATGTTCGTGAAAGCGCACATGCGAGCGACTCTGACGAATTGGCTTCGATTCTTAATAGCATCGAATTGTATACAGCACGTAAGAACCTGGTTGAGCTAAAAACGCGTGTTATGGAGCTGGAGGAGAACTTAAGCACACCGGAATATAATTGCCGCATAAACTTGAAGGATGTTGAAACTACTGTACCTAAGTTTTCTGGTGATGGTGATCTGTCCATTCACGTATGGATTCGTGAGCTGGAGAAAGCGGCTAGTGTGTATGTGCTGAGTGATTCCCAATGTTGGTCATTGGGCAACCGACTGCTGGAGGGATCCGCTAAAGCATATATGATATTCGAAAAGACGACAAACTGGAAGGAGCTGAAGGATGCCCTTGTGAAGGTATTTGGCCTTCAAATGACAAACCACGAGATTGCTAACCAAATGAGAAAGCGCCCGATTGGCAAAGGAGAGTCACTCTTGCAGTATTTCATCATTATGCGAAATATGGCTCAGCAGGGTAATTTTGAAGACACAGATGTGATCAAGTACATTGTTGACGGACTACGAGACCGAACCGGATTGTCCGCACCGTTGTACTATTGCACTTCTCTCAACGAATTGCGAGAGAAGATGATGCGTTTTCAGACAGTTCAGCCACCAGCAAGAAACTACGTTCCTCAAGCTCGTCCGACTTCAGACCGTGCGCAGGCCACTACGTCAGCTGTAAAGGAGATGAAATGTTACAATTGCCGCCAGATTGGTCACATCAGCACCGACTGTCCACGCCCCGAGAGACCGAAAGGAAGTTGTTTTCGGTGCTTCAACATGGGCCATGTAGACGCATTAAGTCGGCAAACCGAGTTGTTAGAAGATATTGCAGAAGGTGATTTTGATCCTTGCGATTTGTTAGTAAAGAGAGACCCGAATGCCCCAATAGAACCGTGTGTCCCCTCAGAGAAAAATGAGTTTAGTGGAGATTCGATTGGACTGTGTGAGATAGTCCCGTGTGAGATAAACCCGTGTGAAATAAAACCGTGTGTTCCGTTAGGGAAAATTTGTTCAAAACCGTTTCAGATAAAACCGTGTGAGATACACCCGTGTGAGATAAACCCGTGTGAAATAAAACCGTGTGTTCCATTAGGGAAAAGTTGCTCAAGCCCGTTTGAGATAGAACCGTGTGCTCAGTTAGGGAAGAGTTGTTTCTCTTTAGATGAAAGTTCTGTTGATCCGAGGTTAAGTAGAATACAAGAGAGTAAAGATCCGTTACTATGTAACCAAAGTGAAAGAAGTGACCAGCTCGATCGAAATGAGTCGGCAAACCTGGTTGGTGTAGTGGGTGCGTCTCCGCAAGATGTTGATTTATTATTGCAGTTAGAACAGATAAGAGATCCGGATATGCGTAAATTAAGAGAAAATTTAGAAAAAGGCGATGATGTTGGATTTGAGTTAATTGATGGTATAGTGTACAAAAGAAATGCTAAGGAAAGACTGTGTTTGTATGCACCGACTCGCATGCAAGGGGAATTAATAAGAAGGTGTCATGAGAAACTGGGCCATTTAGGTGTTGAGAAATGTGTAAACAATTTGAAGGAAAAGTACTGGTTCCCATTACTGAATGCAAAAGTCGAAGCATTTATAAAGGATTGTCTGCCGTGTATCCTACATAGTGTTCCCAGAACTATACATAATAGAACCTTGCATAGTATTCCGAAGAGTCCGATTCCATTTGATACTATCCATGTTGACCACTTAGGCCCCTTACCGAGTGTCACATCAAAAAGAAAGCACCTTTTACTAGTGATTGACGCATTTACAAAGATTGTTAAATTGTATCCCGTAAATTCCACTAGTACCAAAGAAGTTACCGCCGCGTTAGAGAAATATTTTGATTATTATAGCCGACCAAGAAGAGTTATATCCGACAGAGGTACGTGTTTTACGTCGTTTGAGTTTGCTGAATTTGTAGAGAACCGAAATATTCACCACATTAAAGTAGCTACTGCCGCGCCTCAAGCTAATGGACAGGTCGAGCGTGTGCACCGTGTGTTGACCCCAATGTTGGGAAAGTTGTCAGAACCTTTAGCTCAAGCCGATTGGTATAAATTAGTTAGTCGTGTAGAGTTCGCTATCAATAACTCAGTGCAGAGTAGTACCGGTAAAACTCCATCAATGTTGTTGTTTGGTTGCGATCAGCGAGGCCCCCTAGTAGATGAATTAACCGAGTATCTTGACGAGAAATTTAGTTCAGAAAACCCCTGTAACCTTGAGGCCACTAAGCAAGAGGCAAGTGCGAAAATTCAATTATCACAGGAGCGAAATGAAAAACGGTACGCCTTAAGGCATAAGGCACCATTATCCTATAGGGTCAATGATTTTGTGGCCATTCGCAATGTTGATGTCACTCCCGGGTCGTGCAAAAGTTCGCTCCTAAGTACCGTGGTCCTTATAAGATAAATCGAGTCTTTCCAAATGACCGTTACGAAGTCACCGATATTGACGATTGTCAACTTACTCAATTGCCGTACAAAGGTATCTTAGAATCAGCCCGACTCAAGCCGTGGATGCATGCATGTGATAAAACTGTGAGTTTCTGTTTGTAATATGTACGTATATTGTATGTTGAATGTAAAATTGTATGATCGAGGTCGATCAAATGTCAGGATTGGCCGAATGTAAACATTAAGAATATTTTAAATAAGCCCGCTCCTCTCCTCAGCGATTATTTTCCCGATAATCGAATTTGGTCACACTGAAAGGGTATAATATACTGAGGCAGGGTACGGGCACACTCTCTCGAATATAGGCAATAAGACCACATGTGCAATTAAATTTAAGAAAAGATTAAATCGGAAAATACAAAGACAATCTCAACAGATTAAAAACTAAAATAATAGAGAGTTTACATATCAAAGCTTCGCATCATTTTTATGCACTCGTAGAAAATAGATTCTTTCTCAGTGGGAGAAAATTGAATTAATTTGTTTGTAGGTGGGAAAAGAAAAAGGGCAATGTTGTGAAACTTAGATAAATTAGGGATAACTGTAGTCAGAATTTAACAAGTACTAAAATTCACACTCATTCATTTCAATGTGGAGTTGACACTCATTCATTCGAATTCAATTCGAATGGATTCATTTGACTTTGACTTTTCTCTCATTCATGCAGCTCTCTAGTGTGTGCTACAAATAGAATAATTCGAGTGTGTTCGGCATTTCCAAAGTTTTCACTCGGCTTTACGCTTCATTCTATCGAATTCACTCGAGTGAGTGACTTTGGTTATGAGTTCCAGCACACAACAACATTCATGCACATTTAATTCATTGTGTGCGCTCCACTCACTCAATTCAATTCAATTCGAATGAATTTATTTCAGCGTACGTTGTGAGTGAAGCCATGCAGCTCTTTAATTCGAACCCTATCACAACATTTTTGTAGACTATGTAGGTCCCCACTGAGCCACCGACCACACTAATTTAGTCATATAGTAATCACTTATAGTTCAAAAATATAAAATACAAATAAATACTGAATACTAAAATCAGAATTGGGATTCGAATGCATTCGAATCATAGCAACTCATTGTCTCACTTTCTAACTCATTCAACTCGTTTTGTTTCGTTTGAATGTTGTGCGACTGAGTTCTATGTCAACACACTCCTTCAGTTAAAGTCGATTTTCGAAGTCATTCAATTCATTCATTTGGTTTTGAATGTTGTTAACTCGAATTGATTTTTCTATCATTCATGCAGCTCTGTAACACACACACACACACACATTCATACATAAAACCAATAAACTAAATTCGCATGAAGTAAAAGTTGAAAAAAAAGAAGGGAAAAAAGTAGCAGAAATCGTCAACAACACAAAGAGGAAGGGTGAAAAGGGCGGCATGTGTGTGTGAGTGTGTATGTGGGGCGTATTCCAACCATTATCCTTGGCAGGATATTACATGCTTCAACAATGTTGTAGCATTCCTAATAACAGCAACAACAGCAACAAGAACAAGACACAGAGTACTGAGCATTCCTGCCGAAAATGAAATTCTGTTTTGCATTTTATGTCGACGACGACGTCTCTGAACCTAAAATGTACAAAACAGAAAAAAAACACAGAAAAGAAAAGTAAAGAACAAGACGAAAGAGCCAAAACCAGCTAAAAAACATGACGACGAAATGTATAAAGGAGCCAAAATGGAGCGATACACAGAGATAGGAGAGAGACAGAGAGAGAGAGAGAGAGGGAGTGGGGAAAGTACAAAAAAAAAGGAGAAAAAAAAACAAAATGATGAAGAAAAAAATGGAATCTAAACAAAATGCGTTCGAGCGTGTGTGTTCAATTACAATGTGTGTGATTGCTTCAGTCGCGAGGCCAGGAGCCTGGGCAGGAGCTCGCCCACACACACACACACACACACACACATACACACACACATACACACACGCTTGGCATAAAAATTTACAATGCGAAATAAGCAAGCGAAACGCAGAATACAAAACGCTTTTTGTATTTGCCGCTGCTACTGCTGCGGCTGGAGGAGAAGAGGATGATGATGATGATGCTGGTCCACAACAACCCAAGACCCAAAAATCCAAAACCCAAAACCGAGGAGGACCAGGGCATTCTTCTTTTTTGTGCAAACAACAGCCAGGATCGTCCTCGACAGCGACACATAAAAATAAAATAATAACAATACAATATTTTTTGATGACAGCCGCCGTTGCCGCCTGCTCACCGTCTGCCCCCCTCTCATCTTCACCCACACTGGTACTCCACCCGCAGCTCATTCACTTCACTCTCGAGGTCCAAGACAAACGTTCTGTGTTGTGCTCTGAGTTCGTTCGGTTGAAAAGGCTCTCCAGAAAAGTAAGGCAATGGTCGCATAAAAGAAATGTTTAATCGACAAGCATTTCACGAGCAGCAGCAGCAGCAACAGCAACATCAGCGGGTAACGGAAGATGGCACTTTAAATGCCACTCCCACACCCACTCTCATTTTCTTTTAGTGGAAATTGTGAAAAATTTTCTTATGGCCATCATGATGCGTCATTAATTTTTTCGTTTTTATGCTTTCGCGAGTGGTAACCCAAAAATTGGCCACAACGGTAAAGCTCTTTCATCATCTTATGTTTAAATGTGAAAAGCAAATCCCTTTAAGACACCTCAAACAAAAAAGAAAATAAAAATAAACCCTTGCCACAAGTCAGATAACTGAATGGAGAATTGGGAGATGGGTGCTCCTCTTTACTACCAATATTATGCTGCTACTGCAACAACAATATAAATAATTATTTTTGCATACGAAATGTTAAGAAAACAACACGATTGCGATGCAAGAAAATGCGAGTAGAGAGAGAAGGGCACACACACAGAAATCACATTTGAATAACAATCAACATGCGAGTTATTTCAATTGAGTAATGGAGAGAAGGAGAGTACAAGTAGTAGTAGTAGTAGGAGTAGAAACAGCAGCTGGAGACAGAGTCGGAGCCAAAGATATTGAAAATATAAAAAGAGAAATAAAAGAAAGGAGACTGAAAAAAAGCACGCGAAATCACAAAGAATTCATGATAATAAGCGTCATTGTCATGCGAGCGAGCAAAAATGAATAATAAAAAATAAAAAAAGAATAAAAAACAGAAAGAAAGAAATCAAAATACACACAACAAGGACAATATCAGAAAAGGATGAGATGGAAAAAAAGAAAGGTGAAAGGGGTAGGAGGAAAAGGGGGAATTCATGTTGGAATTTCGAATCCTTGTCATCATCATCATGATCTGCATATGTGAGAGGCTTCGTTAGCTTGGGCCATATGAATTTTGTATGCCAATTCGGTATGACAATTCCAGGCATTCCAGGCAGGAGAAATACCAAAAAGGAAACGGAACGCACCACTCGAAACGGGATGTGCCGCAGAACATTGCCTCCTACCCCAGTCAAACAAAACATACCTAACAACTCCTTTTTCTGATTGTAGTCATTGTAGTTGGCATTGTCCTTGTGTCTCCCATGTTATGTGTTGACAAATTGTGGCATTTCATTTACACATCATCATTTCGCCACCAGTTGCTATTGCTTTTGCTTGTGCCGCTGCTGTCATAATTGATTTCATTAAAAGCTACCCCATCAAAATCTCCAAAATAAAAAATGTGGATGGAAGGTGGCAGCAACAAAATGCCAGCTCTCACTTTCTTTTAAGAAAAGGCAAAAAGAAAAAAAAAACAAATTAAGCTCTCGTCGGCGTCGACTGAGAAATAGTTGGGGGAATTCCCACGAACACAGCAGACAAGGCAAGGAGCAGCAACGGCAGCAGAAATCGCATTGGCAGTGCCACCAGCAGCCGAGCCAGACACCCGCACAAGGACACAAGACCATAACCAACCCCAAAAAAGTTTTAATTAATTGCGACTCAAGTCGACTCTAGCATACAGCCGCCCCATCTACGAAACCCTCCACCCACACCCACCCACTCACACACACCCACAGCCAAATGAAAATGAGTCAAGTTGGAAAAGTTCAACACAAAAATTTTCATTTTCACGTACACGCACACACACAGAGAGAAAGGACTAGGGGAAAGCAGAGCGAGAAAGAGAGAACGTATACAATTTTCTTTTACTTTTTCCTCCCTTTCCCACCATGCCACATGAATTTTTTGGACAAAAAGAAAAGACACAAGATTAAAGCAAAGACAAGAACAGGTTGTTGTAGAACATAGAATGAGAGACTTAATTTCAGTCTGGCTCAATTTCAACAGAAAGTGTGACATTTTAAACGTTAACCGTTTTTTCTTAAAGATTGAAAACAAAACAAAATATGAAAATAAAATGAAGAGAGCAAAAAGAAAAAAAATATATATTAAACCATAAAATTCTCAATCAAATTCATGATGCGTGAAGACAAAAGACAAAGCGTTTTCTTCGTTTCACTTCAGTTTCAGATAGGGCAAAAAGAGGCATAGAGCTGGATATAGGGGCCTCTATATATAGTATTTAGATTTATATGCAGATGAGAGAGCCAGAGCCAGAGCAAACAACAAACCAACCTATCTATTCATCTATCTATCCCATATCAACAATTTAAGCATGAAATCTGTATGGAAGGAAAGTTTGCTGTTTACTTTCCTTATCAAAGACTAATTAAGTATAACCCCGTAGAGGAGACCCGTTCAATGAGACACAGATACTTCAGTGGCAATGTTTCGGCGTGCCGAGGAATAGAAAGTCAGGTATGCCACACCACATTAACCCATTCCATTCTGTTATATCTAACCCCTTGTCTACTGATAGAACAAACAAACTACCAAACAACCGACCAAATCAAAAAGGTTGCTCTTGAAATAAAAAAACCCCTTTTGTGTCCAGCCATTGTCTGCTGTGGCATCCGAAGGCGATTTATTGCCGATTTGCGCGTAAAAATCGAAAGTGGTTTGCTTTTGATTTTTGCATTTCTAGGCATCCGAAGTCTATCGATGATCATCAACAACTATAGAGTGCGTAGTAGTGTATAGATAGATAGATAGATGGGGGTGCGGTTACCCCTTTAACCTTGTGCGTTCATTGTGCTCATATGGCTTTTGGGTATTATTATAAATTTGCCTTTTAATTTACGTTACGCCGTTTTTAAACAATAGAAATTGCAAAACAATGAATATTCATAATGCCGCTGAACCATCTGACAATTGCCGTGTGTGTGTGCATGTTAATGGGCTGGCATATGTTAAAAAGGGGTTAGGGTTTGTCTATGCCCTTTGCTCCCTCTCTCAGTGTGTGTGTGTTTGTTATCTTTACAATTGCATAAAAATTGTTGATTTATGCGATGATTTCGCTTTCAATATTTTGATGTCCTGAGAGCATTTAACAACACATTTACATGCTTTTTTTTCAATCCCAATACCCTACAAGTAATCAAAGGGTAGATTAGTACTTCACAGCCTTAACTTAACATTGTATATGCAAAAAACTAAACATTCCTTTAACTGCCGTGGAATATCATCTAGCATGACTTGTCTATAATATTATGTAATTTAGTTCCTATTACTCAGTCTTGTTTTTTGTTTTTAGAAACGTTAATCGGTTTCCTCTTTGGAATTCTTTTGGAACTGCAAAATGAAGTTAAACTATTTTTGAGCTGATGTATTACCTAAAAACTTAATGCTTTATGTTATGGAAACAAAATCCTTCCATCATCGGGAAAAGCCCTGATAATAATATATAATGATTGTTTTCCAAGATACGAATTTCTTGACAGGTTTATATTTAAGAAAAAAAACAGAGGGCCAGGTCGAACTTCGACCGCGTCCAAGTATTTATACCCTTGCAACTGTTTTGGTAACTCTCTCCTTACCCATAGCCACGTTTATCCACGTTTTATCTAATAAGGCTAATAATTGCGAAAGAACGGCCTACAATCTTAGCATAGGATATAACGAAGTTATCAATCATATATATGATATAGTCACCAGATCTTGAGCAAATTTGGCACAGTTTATAGGTGTAATAAACTCCAATATTAAATATCACGACATTAGCTCAGAAAATAACGAAGTTGTTTGTATGGGAGCTATAAGATATAGTGGTCCGATCCGGCTAGATCCGAGATCTGCAACCTTTATACATGTAGGAAATGAAGTGTCAGACGGGCATAATAATCATGGCAATCGTGAAGTAGCTAGTGAGCGAGACAGAACGACACGCAGCGGCCGTACCTATCTGGTCGACTCACTCATTGGCAAATAAAGCAGAAGGGTTGATTTGAAAAAGCACTCGCAATCGTACTCTCTCCTCGATCACATCGCGCACCCAAATTCATCACTGAGGCCATTATTATAATAAATAAATATATGTATTCTTAACACGAAGAAACAATGTTAATAATAAGACTAACCACGGAAACACATCCGTATAATATTGAATTAAATAAACAGGGAAATATAAAATTCCCACAAACTGGGGGCTCAACCGAGATTTTGGCCCAAGACAATTAGTGAAATTTGTGTGTGTGTGAAGTTCGCAGCTGAACAGAAAATTGTTAAAATTGCATGCATTAACGTGTAATACATATACAAAGTCAAGGTTGGCGAACGAATTTCATAAGAACCAACCAATACAAGTTCAAAAAGTAGTGGAAGTTGATGTGACTGTACGAGAGTTGACGACTGGATGGCGAGACGGTGAGCGGTTGGGCGACGCAAGAGGAGCGTCACTAAGAATTTTGGCGCCGATTTAGACGAAAGGCAGGCGGCTGAAGCTGGAAGCAGCTCGAGAAAAATGGCGACTCGAGAGAAAAAGAGAGAGAAAGCAGACAGACCGAGAGAGCAGACAGCGGGCACGAAGTTGATGATAATTAGTGTTCACTGTGGAAGCAGAAGCAGACACGAAGTTGATGATAACTAGTGTTTACTGTGGAAGCAGACAGACCGAGAAAGCAGACAGCGGGCACGAAGTTGATGATAATTAGTGTTCACTGTGGAAGCAGAAGCAGACACGAAGTTGATGATAACTAGTATTTACTGTGGAAGCAGACAGACCGAGAAAGCAGACAGCAGGCACGAATAATAACGCGTGTTTACTGTGGAAGCAGACAAAAAGAGCGAGAGAGCAGACAGCGGGCACGAAGTTGATGATAACTGGAGTTCACTGTGGAAGCGGTAAAACCAAAAGAGCAGAGAGCGGACAACACAAACCGTTACAAGAAGCAGACGACGCCGACAAGACCAAACGAGAAGAAGGCAGCGGACACGAAGCTGAGACAATTTGGTGTGAAAGCAGATAAAGAGAGACCAAGAGAACGAGTGGAAGACAGCCGAGTGAGTTGCGACAGCCGAGTGAGTTGCGACAGCAGAGTGAGTGGCAACAATGAGCGAACCGAACATTCGCAAGAATTCTGAGTGAGTTGCGACAACGATATTGAGTTGCTACATAGAGCAAGACGACTACAGCGGGGTGAGCTGTTTTTTTTTATTGTTTTGAGTGTGAGTTACTCTTTGCTGGCACGACGAGACCAGACCGGTGGCAGAAATATTGACGAAATTGTTGCGAGCTGCAGAGAGCACATTTCTAAGAATCGTCTGAATAATCCATAACCCACCCCAATTTGACCTACATTAACATTGCGTGTAAATTTTGCTAAATTTGATTAAAATTTGATTAATTGTTACTAACCATACATTAACATACCAATCTTGTTAAGCAATATACGTACAGGTAATTGTGTGAAATGGATCGAGGTGAGATTCTAACATTGCGTATTGAGCAGTTACGCAGTAAGTTAAGTGAGTTAGGGCTAGAGAATACAGGCCTTAAAGCTGAGCTGCAAACGCGTCTACTCGCTCATTTCGATCAAATAGAAATCGAGAATGATGGGCAAGAGCAGATTTCGCATCAGTTAGAACAATTCGAGAAGTCCCGATCACAGATGGGCAAATGTCATGGTTTACACAAAAAGATGTGGAGGGAAGCGTTTCCGAATTTTGCGGTTTAGGTTCGATTGATGTAGTACAATGGATTAGGGAATTAGAGGAATGCGCTTTAACCGTACAGTAGAGTCAGTTACAGCTTTTTGTGTATACAAAACAATTGTTAAAAGAGGCTGCATTGTCGTTTATACGTAGTAAGAGAAATATTTGTAGTTAGGAGTCCCTGAAGGTTGCTTTGAAAAATTAAATCAGAGTAAAGGTTTTATCAGAAGAAGTTCACAGAAGACTAAGCAATCGACAGTTGAAGAGAGGTGAGAACTTGTACGAATTCTTGTATTCGTTAATGGAAATCGCAAAGCAGATCGATTTGGATGATGAAAGTTTAATGGAGTATTTCGTAGAAGGTATACCAAACATGAGAGCAAATAAGGCATTATTGTATCAAGCCAGAACAGTGGATGCGTTGAAAGTTCAAATAGAGACCTATTTAAAATCCTAGGATCCTAGGAAGTCGTCAAAGAAACCAACATTTGAATCATCTTTTCACAAGCAAGGCAGAGATAATAGAGACAAAAGTTTGATAACAAAGGGAGAACGCAAATGTTTTAAGTGTGGTGATCCTTCGCACATGATGAGAGACTGTAGCAAGAAAACGTTTACTTGTTTTAAGTGTGGCGAAACAGGCCATCGTTTATTTGAATGCAAGGAAAAAGATACCACTAAAGCGGAAAAAACCAATGTTGAAGAGGATAAATTAGTAAAACCAAACGGAAAATTTACTGATACGGGTTTGGAGTTAAAAGAAGTAACTTATGAAACGATAAAGTTCAACGGTCTATTTGAAAAAGGAGCAAATCTGAGCCTCATACGTAAGAGCGTGTTTGTCAAACTTGGAATTAAGTCATTAACAGGATACTGGAAGAGCCTTACGGGCATTGGTGGAAGTCATGTCAAGACGTTTGGTAGTTTTAGCATAAGTGTCCTGATAGATGACATGGAGATGGAAGTTGATTTTCAAGTCGTTCCTGATGAGGACATGGCATATCAGGCAATTTTAGGTAGAACCATATTAGATCACGTCGATTTGGTTGTTACAAAGAAAGGTACAAAGTTTGTAAGCATCAAGAGAAAAGAATCACTGTGTAAGGCGAATGGATCTTGTGATGAGTTGTTTAAGGAATTTGCAAGCATGTGTATGCACAGTGCAGAACAGAATAAAGTGGAAATCAAGAGTGACTTGTCACATATTAGTGCAGAAATCGGTAGTGAAGTTAAGAAGTTGATTAAAAGTTATAAACCTATTAGAAATACAAACACTCCTATAGAAATAAAGATTGTACTAACCGATGAGTTGCCAGTTTATCAGCATCCAAGGCGTCTAGCAGAGTCCGATCAAAACATTGTTGACAGTACTGTACAAGAATGGTTGGAGAAAAAGATAATAAAGCCAAGTTTTTCCGAATGAGCTTCGCCTGTTGTACTTGTAACACAGAAGAATGGGAAAAAGCGTCTGTGCTGCGATTACAGAAAACTAAATGAGAAAGTGGTGCGAGATAATTTTCGTATGCCACAGATGGATACCGTATTAGAAAAACTTCAAGGTGCGTTAGTTTATACTACTCTAGATCTAACAAACGGTTTTTTTCACGTTCCCGTTGAAGAAAAATGTCAGAAGTACATAGCATTCGTAACTCAGAATGGTCAGTATGAATTCCTATACGTACCATTCGGAATTTCAAACTCTCCAGCAGTTTTTACAAGATTTATAATGGCAGTAATGAGAGAAGAGTGAAGAGTGAAGAATGGAGATGCAGTGGTGTATATCGACGATATAATTATACCAAGCGGTAGCGTGAATGATGGTCTAATTAAACTTAAAAGGGTGTTGAAGATAGCTGCAGAAAATGGGTTGAGAATAAACTGGGAGAAATGTCAGATACTAAATTTTTTGGGATATATGTATAGTTGAAAATGGAAGTATTAAGCCAGGTAAGGAGAAGACTGATGCCGTTTCAAGATTTCCGATCCCACATGATAAGAAGTCACTTCAACGATTTTTAGGGTTAACATCGTATTTCCGTCGATTCATCGACTGCTAAGCCCTTGACTGATATTTTGCGAAAAGACAACAAGTTTGAGTTTAAAGAATTGCAAATGGTAGCGTTCGAGCAATTGAAGTTAGAATTGACCAAAGGTCCCGTTTTAAAGTTATACAATCCTAAGCTAGAGACTAAGATTCACACTGATGCCTCGAAACATGGTTTCGGAGCTGCGCTTTTACAGAAAGATTTACAAGATGGTTTATTTCATCCGGCACAGTATATGAGTCGGAAAATCAAACCTTGCGAGGAGAAGTACTATTCATATGAACTTAAGGTTTTAGCGGTTATAGGAGCATTAATAAAGTGGCGTGTATATGTGTTAGGGTTGAGATTTAAGATTGTCACGATGACAATGAAAAAGTAAGAGGTTCCGTTACGTGCAGCATGTTGGGCAATGTTCCTACAAGATTTCGATTACCAGATTGAATATCGCTCAGGTCCAAAGATGCGGCATGTGGATGCCTTGAGCCGTATATCTTGTTTTCTGCTAACCGACACCATAACCCATAGACTGAAGGAAGCACAGTTGTCAGATGATTGGACTAAATTGATCAGGAGCTTAGTTCAGGAGAAGGGATATGAAGATTTTTACATTAAAAATGAAATATTGTTAAAGAACCCCAATAAAGATCTTATTGTCGTTCCCTCGCAGATGGAAAAGGAAATAATACAGATTGCACACAAACAAGGACATTATGGAGCTAGATAGACTCAGGATGTCGTAGATAAATCGTATTACATTCCAAAATTAGAAGAAAAATTATCCCGTGTTGTTGAGTGTTGTGTGAAATGTCTTATTGTTAATGCCAAAACCGGTAAAAAGGAAGGATATTTGATGCCAATAAGCAAAGGAGATGAGCCATTGATGACATATCACATTGATCACGTTGGCCCGATGGAGGTCACAACAAAGCGATGCAATCATATACTTGTTATTGTTGATGGTTGTATAAGTTTGTATAGTTATATCCGACTGGTGGAACTGGAGTCGATGAAGTAGTTAGTTGTCTTGAAAATTAGGCCATAATTTTTGGTAACCCAGTGAGAATAATTTCTGACAGGAGAGCAGCATTCACATCCAATGCGTTGAGTGAATATTGTAACTTACAGGATATACAGCATTCACTTATAGCAACAGGTGTACACCGTGTAAATGGCCAAGTAGAAAGGATGCATAAGATAATAGTTCCAACGATTTCAAAGTTAAACAAAGAGAATGAGGGAAACTGGTACAAGTATGTAGGACGTGTGCAACAACTTGTTAATAAACTGCCCCAAGAAGTACAAAAGTCACACCTTTAAAGTTTTTGAAGTGGAAAGTGGAACTGGTGACTAAACGTACGCAGTATGGGACAGGACTAAAGTTGAGAGGTAAATACTTAGTTAGTTGAGAACGTTGGCGATAGTGAAGGACCTTGTAAGACATCAACAGTGGCTAAGTTTATAAAGCTAGGATCATTCGGGTCGAATGACTTGTCAGGACTGCCGATTGTAGGAAATGAAGTGTCAGCCGGGCATAATCATGGCAATCGTGAAGAAGGTAGTGAGCGAGACAGAACGACACGCAGCGGCCGTACCTATCTGGTCGACTCACTCATTCGCGAATAAGGCAGAAGATTCAAAAAGCACTCGCAATCGTACTCTCGCCTCGATCACATCGCGCACCCAAATTTATCACTGAGGCCATTATCATAATAATAAATATATGTATTCTTAACACAAAGAAATATTGTTAATAAATAAGACTAACTAAGGAAACACATCCGTATAATATCGAATTAAATAAACAATAGATATGTTCCATAACTGTCGGAAAGATTAGCAAACTCAGATTGCTATGACACAGAACAAATACAGATAGCACATAAACCCAACGACACGTTACGGAGTATTTGCAACAGTACAAAAAGCCAGATTGATACAATGGACAAGAGCAACGTGGTATATAAAATACCGTGCAACAGGACCAATGGTGAAATCTGTGATAAAATATATATAGGGACAACCAAATGGAGGCTAAAAACAAGACTATAAACTATAAACTTCGTCAACACTCCAATGCACAAAAAACGGCACTTATGGTCCACCGTGCCGCCAGTGGACATTCCCCAAATTTCGACGAAGTAAACATAATAGACCAAGAACAACATTACAACAAACGTTACACTTTGGAGATGCTGCACATAATAAATACCCCGACAAATGTAAGACTTAATTATAAAGTAGATACAGAACTGCGCGCATTTATACAGGCATTTATTAGGGACAAATCAGTGTGTAGCTCCACGTCACAGTGTGCGGACGTGTAAAAATAAGTAGGTGTTTCTTGTTGTTAAATTAATGTTTATTTGTTGTTAAATAATGTTAAGTGGTATATAAAATACCGTGCAACAGGACCAATGGTGAAATCTGTGATAAAATATATATAGGGACAACCAAATGGAGGCTAAAAACAAGACTATAAACTATAAACTTCGTCAACACTCCAATGCACAAAAAACGGCACTTATGGTCCACCGTGCCGCCAGTGGACATTCCCCAAATTTCGACGAAGTAAACATAATAGACCAAGAACAACATTACAACAAACGTTACACTTTGGAGATGCTGCACATAATAAATACCCCGACAAATGTAAGACTTAATTATAAAGTAGATACAGAACTGCGCGCATTTATACAGGCATTTATTAGGAAGTAGGTGTTTCTTGTTGTTAAATTAATGTTTAAGTTAATCACAATTAAATGTTTTTATAGTTGCCCTGAAGACGACCACCGATGAGTGGTCGAAATATATCGGAGAAGAAAATAAGAACAAACTGTTTTTTATTTTGTTTTCATTCACCTAACAATTTGACCTCGAGCCGGCAAAACATACAACTAAAAATCAAAAAGGTAGTAATAATTATAATCGAAGAAATTACAGCGATAATAATACAAGAACTAATTACCCATCTAAATCACAACAGAATAATAATGTTAGACTTACAAACGTAGAAGAAAATTCGTTAAACTCCAAAAGTCCTCTGATGTAAAGAATCGAACAAATAAAATATGTAGTTTAAATCCTAATCTTAATAGCTACATAACTCTAAACTTTGACGATGTAGGGACTATAAAATTACTATTAGACACAGGAGCTGATTATCAAACATTATTACTCTTTTTACTAAAATTTTTTCTTCTTCCATCATTCCCTAAGCAATGCACGGCACGCATACACATAGAGCGCTGCGTATGTGTGTACATATATGCATGTGTTCTGTTGATTTGATGATGACGTAGTAGGCAGCAAGCAGCACTGCCGCCATCGCTTGAACCGATTTATAATGACTGTAATATGTGTTCTATTTATCCGATCAGATCAGGGATCTGAGATTTTATATCAAATACTATCATATTGGTAAATTTCATGGAAATACTCCAATTTCTACAAAAATGTTTCTTCTAGAACTATATGATATAGTAGTCCGATCCCGATCATACCTTATCTTACCCGCGTAATTAAAAGACGCCAAAAAAAATTTCATCCCGATAGCTCTTAAGATGGCTGAGTAAAACGCATTCGCACCTCCGAACGGACGGACGATTCAGCTTCTCATGCGGATCAAGAATATGTATACTTTATGGAAACGTCTCCTTCTGTGCTTTACAAACATCTGTCCAATTTTATAATACCCTCTGCAAGGGTATAATTATAATAAACATAGGGATCAGTCAAAACATACATGTGTTCCATATCCCACAAAAATAGTACGCATTGCAAATTAAGACTCAGATACAACACCAGTCTACACTAAAAACTACCGAATAGCGCACAGCCAAAAAATGAAATCAATAAACAAGTGTACAAATTGATTAATGATATCATTGAACCATCCATGTCTGAGTTCAATAGTCCGATTTTATTGGTTCCTACGAAGTCGCTACCTGGCAGCAATGAAAAAAGGTGGAGATTGGTAACTGATTGTAGAAAAAATAATAAACAACTAGTAGCGGATACATTCCCACTACCTCGACCAACTTGGTCGCGCTAAGTACTTCTCTTGTTTAGAGTTAGAAGAAAACTCTCGGGATTTAACATAATTTTTCACAGATAAGGGCTCGTTTAGAATCAAGCGATTACCATGTGGATTAAAAATTGCACCAAACTCGTTTCAAAGAATGATGTCCCTTGCATTCACGGGTCTAACACCATCCCAAACATTCCTTTATATGGATGATCTAATTGTAATTGGGGCTCTGAAAGTCACATGATTAGAAACTTAAAGAATATTTTTGAAACCTGTCGAAAGTATAACTTAAAGTTGCACCCTGACAAATGCTCTTTCTTCAGACATGAAGTTACTTTTCTAGGACACAAGTGCACAAATAAAGGAATTTTACCAGACGAAAGCAAGTTCAAAACGATTCAAGATTACCCGACTCCCAAGAATGGCGACGTAGCCAAAAGATTTGTAGAATTCTGTAATTAATACCGCAGATTCATTCCAAACTTTGCATACCATGCACAATTTATCAATAAATTATCAAGGAAAAATGTAGAATTTAACTGGGATGCAAACTGTCAAACATGCTTTCGAATACTTAAAAACAAGTTATTAAGTCCACAAATACTCAAATATCCAGATTTTAATAAAAAATTCTGTATCACAACTGATGCAAGCAAGATCGCATCTGGAGCCGTCCTCAGCCAAGAATATGATGGACTCCAATTACCCATATCATATGCATCTAAAGCATTTACAAAAGGCGAAAGCAATAAGTCAACAATTGAGCAAGAATTAACAGCAATACATTGGGCAATTCAATATTTCAAACCATACATATACGGAAAAAAATTCCTAATTAGAACTGACCATCAGCCATTAACATACCTATTTTCTCTAAAAAACCCATCGTCAAAGCTTACTAGAATAAGGTTAGATTTAGAAGAGTTCGATTTCACTATAGAATACATCAGGGGACAAGAAAATATCGAAGCGGATGCTCTTTCCAGAATTGAATTTGAAAATATAAAAAACATAGAAACTAATAAAATACTTAAAGTAAAAACAAGATCAGAAACAAAAAAATTAACACATAAGGAAAACAACATGAACAATAATAGAATAAAAATACCAAGAATAAATGAAATAATAAATCCTAACGAAGCCAGAAAATATGCCCAACTTAGAGTTTAAAAAATGCAAATGTTTTATTACCAAAAATAAAGAAAAGTTACTCTCCTTTAACATACGCGATTTGATCATTAATGGAAGAATAGATCTAGATCTATTCCTTCCAAGGCCTGAAAAAGAAGCCGGTGCTTAAAGAATCTATAAACTAAAGTTAGACATGTCAGAAAAACTATTTAGGTCACTTAAGACACATTAAAACATTTAGATATAGCAGTACTTCCGCAAGTAAAAGTAATAACAAATAAAGAAGAAATAAGAGATACATTAAATAAATATCATAATGATCCAATAGAGGCAGGTCACTGCTTGGTAAACAGAACGCTAGAAAAAATAAAAAGAGATTTTTTTGGAAAAACATGTCTCGAGACGTTGCAACATTCATCAAAAATTGCGAAAAGTGCAAACTAGACAAAACAACCAGACACAACCACTCACCATTGATAATAACACCAACTCTTGCAACCACTTTTGACACAATAATAATAGATACAATTGTACCATTGCCACAAACAATGAATGGTAATAAATACGCAGTTACTATTATCTGCGATCTGTCCATATCATATCAATACCAATACCAAACTAAAGTGCAAAAAGCGGTTGCAAAGGCAATATTTGAAAAATTTATTTTAATTTACGGCTCAGTTAAAACAATTCTAACAGACATGGGAACAGAATATATGAATTCAATACTACAAACTCTTGGAACAGTAGAAAGGAGGCATAGAACTTTCAATGAGTACATCAGGTCATATATGTATATCTATTAAAAAGGACGATTGGGATCAGTGCTGCCAACTTTTGTCGACCAAAAAAGCTGTTTTTAACGGGAGGAAACTAAAAAAAAGCTGAAATTAAAAAAAAAAGTCCAAAAAAAAGCTGATGTTTTTATTCTTGTTATAAATGTTTTATTTTTACAAAATGTTTAGTATTTGATCTAAATCATTACAATCAATTTCCTTGTCGTACGATCCCATAGTGCCAATCATATCGAGCTACTTTTTCGGCACTTCATAATTGTGGCAGCATTTGTTTGACCGACGCAAACCGTATCTATAAATATATACATTTCATTATTAACTTTATAATATAAGTTTTTAATATACATTTACCTGACGCATAAAATAAAGTTAAGCATTTGAATGTTTATTTTGTTTCGTAATTTGGTTTTTACGAGATTGACTTGGCTTAAAATTCTCTCCACTTCTGCGTTCGACCATGGCAATGAAAGCAATGCCATTGCAAAAGTGGCCAAGTTCCCAAATTTATTGTTTCCACCTGAATCCTTGTATGATCGTACTTCAACCCAAAACTTTGTAGTGTCCTCAGTATTGTGCCACTTTATTAGGTGAATGTTTTTGTATTGGTGTTCAATACAGGCAATATTCTGTGAGTCAAAAGCTCTAGTATTGGAACTATATTTTTTTTGCTTGCTCGCAAAATATTTTGGCAAGAAAATAAATCAACATTCTTTAATGTTTGAAAATTTTCTGGCAACCTAGAATAGATAATATATTTCGTTAATACATAAATTTGTGTACTATATGCCATTAATTGTGTTACATACCTTTTTTTTAATTGTTTGATAAGCTCTGTTACAAAATTTTAACAAGTATCTCGAATTGATTCCTTTAAATTTGCGTCTTCAATCAACTTAATTTCTTTCTCGAATTCATATCCCTGGTATAAATCTTTTACTATATACTGTTCGAAGTCATCAATTTCAAGAATATCAATATTGGCGTCTTCCGGAATTATTTTGTTCTTTAAACAACCAATGGCCACAATACCATGTGGATTAAAAATTGCACCAAACTCGTTTCAAAGAATGATGTCCCTTGCATTCACGGGTCTAACACCATCCCAAACATTCCTTTATATGGATGATCTAATTGTAATTGGGGCTCTGAAAGTCACATGATTAGAAACTTAAAGAATATTTTTGAAACCTGTCGAAAGTATAACTTAAAGTTGCACCCTGACAAATGCTCTTTCTTCAGACATGAAGTTACTTTTCTAGGACACAAGTGCACAAATAAAGGAATTTTACCAGACGAAAGCAAGTTCAAAACGATTCAAGATTACCCGACTCCCAAGAATGGCGACGTAGCCAAAAGATTTGTAGAATTCTGTAATTAATACCGCAGATTCATTCCAAACTTTGCATACCATGCACAATTTATCAATAAATTATCAAGGAAAAATGTAGAATTTAACTGGGATGCAAACTGTCAAACATGCTTTCGAATACTTAAAAAACAAGTTATTAAGTCCACAAATACTCAAATATCCAGATTTTAATAAAAAATTCTGTATCACAACTGATGCAAGCAAGATCGCATCTGGAGCCGTCCTCAGCCAAGAATATGATGGACTCCAATTACCCATATCATATGCATCTAAAGCATTTACAAAAGGCGAAAGCAATAAGTCAACAATTGAGCAAGAATTAACAGCAATACATTGGGCAATTCAATATTTCAAACCATACATATACGGAAAAAAAATTCCTAATTAGAACTGACCATCAGCCATTAACATACCTATTTTCTCTAAAAACCCATCGTCAAAGCTTACTAGAATAAGGTTAGATTTAGAAGAGTTCGATTTCACTATAGAATACATCAGGGGACAAGAAAATATCGAAGCGGATGCTCTTTCCAGAATTGAATTTGAAAATATAAAAAACATAGAAACTAATAAAATACTTAAAGTAAAAACAAGATCAGAAACAAAAAAATTAACACATAAGGAAAACAACATGAACAATAATAGAATAAAAATACCAAGAATAAATGAAATAATAAATCCTAACGAAGCCAGAAAATATGCCCAACTTAGAGTTTAAAAAATGCAAATGTTTTATTACCAAAAATAAAGAAAAGTTACTCTCCTTTAACATACGCGATTTGATCATTAATGGAAGAATAGATCTAGATCTATTCCTTCCAAGGCCTGAAAAAAGAAGCCGGTGCTTAAAGAATCTATAAACTAAAGTTAGACATGTCAGAAAAACTATTTAGGTCACTTAAGACACATTAAAACATTTAGATATAGCAGTACTTCCGCAAGTAAAAGTAATAACAAATAAAGAAGAAATAAGAGATACATTAAATAAATATCATAATGATCCAATAGAGGCAGGTCACTGCTTGGTAAACAGAACGCTAGAAAAAATAAAAAAGAGATTTTTTTTGGAAAAACATGTCTCGAGACGTTGCAACATTCATCAAAAATTGCGAAAAGTGCAAACTAGACAAAACAACCAGACACAACCACTCACCATTGATAATAACACCAACTCTTGCAACCACTTTTGACACAATAATAATAGATACAATTGTACCATTGCCACAAACAATGAATGGTAATAAATACGCAGTTACTATTATCTGCGATCTGTCCATATCATATCAATACCAATACCAAACTAAAGTGCAAAAGCGGTTGCAAAGGCAATATTTGAAAAATTTATTTTAATTTACGGCTCAGTTAAAACAATTCTAACAGACATGGGAACAGAATATATGAATTCAATACTACAAACTCTTGGAACAGTAGAAAGGAGGCATAGAACTTTCAATGAGTACATCAGGTCATATATGTATATCTATTAAAAAGGACGATTGGGATCAGTGCTGCCAACTTTTGTCGACCAAAAAAAGCTGTTTTTAACGGGAGGAAACTAAAAAAAAGCTGAAATTAAAAAAAAAGTCCAAAAAAAAAAGCTGATGTTTTTATTCTTGTTATAAATGTTTTATTTTTACAAAATGTTTAGTATTTGATCTAAATCATTACAATCAATTTCCTTGTCGTACGATCCCATAGTGCCAATCATATCGAGCTACTTTTTCGGCACTTCATAATTGTGGCAGCATTTGTTTGACCGACGCAAACCGTATCTATAAATATATACATTTCATTATTAACTTTATAATATAAGTTTTTAATATACATTTACCTGACGCATAAAATAAAGTTAAGCATTTGAATGTTTATTTTGTTTCGTAATTTGGTTTTTACGAGATTGACTTGGCTTAAAATTCTCTCCACTTCTGCGTTCGACCATGGCAATGAAAGCAATGCCATTGCAAAAGTGGCCAAGTTCCCAAATTTATTGTTTCCACCTGAATCCTTGTATGATCGTACTTCAACCCAAAACTTTGTAGTGTCCTCAGTATTGTGCCACTTTATTAGGTGAATGTTTTTGTATTGGTGTTCAATACAGGCAATATTCTGTGAGTCAAAAAGCTCTAGTATTGGAACTATATTTTTTTGCTTGCTCGCAAAATATTTTGGCAAGAAAATAAATCAACATTCTTTAATGTTTGAAAATTTTCTGGCAACCTAGAATAGATAATATATTTCGTTAATACATAAATTTGTGTACTATATGCCATTAATTGTGTTACATACCTTTTTTTGTAATTGTTTGATAAGCTCTGTTACAAAATTTTAACAAGTATCTCGAATTGATTCCTTTAAATTTGCGTCTTCAATCAACTTAATTTCTTTCTCGAATTCATATCCCTGGTATAAATCTTTTACTATATACTGTTCGAAGTCATCAATTTCAAGAATATCAATATTGGCGTCTTCCGGAATTATTTTGTTCTTTAAACAACCAATGGCCACAATACCATGTGGATTAAAAATTGCACCAAACTCGTTTCAAAGAATGATGTCCCTTGCATTCACGGGTCTAACACCATCCCAAACATTCCTTTATATGGATGATCTAATTGTAATTGGGGCTCTGAAAGTCACATGATTAGAAACTTAAAGAATATTTTTTGAAACCTGTCGAAAGTATAACTTAAAGTTGCACCCTGACAAATGCTCTTTCTTCAGACATGAAGTTACTTTTCTAGGACACAAGTGCACAAATAAAGGAATTTTACCAGACGAAAGCAAGTTCAAAACGATTCAAGATTACCCGACTCCCAAGAATGGCGACGTAGCCAAAAGATTTGTAGAATTCTGTAATTAATACCGCAGATTCATTCCAAACTTTGCATACCATGCACAATTTATCAATAAATTATCAAGGAAAAATGTAGAATTTAACTGGGATGCAAACTGTCAAACATGCTTTCGAATACTTAAAAAACAAGTTATTAAGTCCACAAATACTCAAATATCCAGATTTTAATAAAAAATTCTGTATCACAACTGATGCAAGCAAGATCGCATCTGGAGCCGTCCTCAGCCAAGAATATGATGGACTCCAATTACCCATATCATATGCATCTAAAGCATTTACAAAAGGCGAAAGCAATAAGTCAACAATTGAGCAAGAATTAACAGCAATACATTGGGCAATTCAATATTTCAAACCATACATATACGGAAAAAAATTCCTAATTAGAACTGACCATCAGCCATTAACATACCTATTTTCTCTAAAAAACCCATCGTCAAAGCTTACTAGAATAAGGTTAGATTTAGAAGAGTTCGATTTCACTATAGAATACATCAGGGGACAAGAAAATATCGAAGCGGATGCTCTTTCCAGAATTGAATTTGAAAATATAAAAAACATAGAAACTAATAAAATACTTAAAGTAAAAACAAGATCAGAAACAAAAAAAATTAACACATAAGGAAAACAACATGAACAATAATAGAATAAAAATACCAAGAATAAATGAAATAATAAATCCTAACGAAGCCAGAAAATATGCCCAACTTAGAGTTTAAAAAATGCAAATGTTTTATTACCAAAAATAAAGAAAAGTTACTCTCCTTTAACATACGCGATTTGATCATTAATGGAAGAATAGATCTAGATCTATTCCTTCCAAGGCCTGAAAAAAGAAGCCGGTGCTTAAAGAATCTATAAACTAAAGTTAGACATGTCAGAAAAACTATTTAGGTCACTTAAGACACATTAAAACATTTAGATATAGCAGTACTTCCGCAAGTAAAAGTAATAACAAATAAAGAAGAAATAAGAGATACATTAAATAAATATCATAATGATCCAATAGAGGCAGGTCACTGCTTGGTAAACAGAACGCTAGAAAAAATAAAAAAGAGATTTTTTTGGAAAAACATGTCTCGAGACGTTGCAACATTCATCAAAAATTGCGAAAAGTGCAAACTAGACAAAACAACCAGACACAACCACTCACCATTGATAATAACACCAACTCTTGCAACCACTTTTGACACAATAATAATAGATACAATTGTACCATTGCCACAAACAATGAATGGTAATAAATACGCAGTTACTATTATCTGCGATCTGTCCATATCATATCAATACCAATACCAAACTAAAGTGCAAAAGCGGTTGCAAAGGCAATATTTGAAAAATTTATTTTAATTTACGGCTCAGTTAAAACAATTCTAACAGACATGGGAACAGAATATATGAATTCAATACTACAAACTCTTGGAACAGTAGAAAGGAGGCATAGAACTTTCAATGAGTACATCAGGTCATATATGTATATCTATTAAAAAGGACGATTGGGATCAGTGCTGCCAACTTTTGTCGACCAAAAAAAGCTGTTTTTAACGGGAGGAAACTAAAAAAAAAGCTGAAATTAAAAAAAAAGTCCAAAAAAAAGCTGATGTTTTTATTCTTGTTATAAATGTTTTATTTTTACAAAATGTTTAGTATTTGATCTAAATCATTACAATCAATTTCCTTGTCGTACGATCCCATAGTGCCAATCATATCGAGCTACTTTTTCGGCACTTCATAATTGTGGCAGCATTTGTTTGACCGACGCAAACCGTATCTATAAATATATACATTTCATTATTAACTTTATAATATAAGTTTTTAATATACATTTACCTGACGCATAAAATAAAGTTAAGCATTTGAATGTTTATTTTGTTTCGTAATTTGGTTTTTACGAGATTGACTTGGCTTAAAATTCTCTCCACTTCTGCGTTCGACCATGGCAATGAAAGCAATGCCATTGCAAAAGTGGCCAAGTTCCCAAATTTATTGTTTCCACCTGAATCCTTGTATGATCGTACTTCAACCCAAAACTTTGTAGTGTCCTCAGTATTGTGCCACTTTATTAGGTGAATGTTTTTGTATTGGTGTTCAATACAGGCAATATTCTGTGAGTCAAAAAGCTCTAGTATTGGAACTATATTTTTTTTGCTTGCTCGCAAAATATTTTGGCAAGAAAATAAATCAACATTCTTTAATGTTTGAAAATTTTCTGGCAACCTAGAATAGATAATATATTTCGTTAATACATAAATTTGTGTACTATATGCCATTAATTGTGTTACATACCTTTTTTTAATTGTTTGATAAGCTCTGTTACAAAATTTTAACAAGTATCTCGAATTGATTCCTTTAAATTTGCGTCTTCAATCAACTTAATTTCTTTCTCGAATTCATATCCCTGGTATAAATCTTTTACTATATACTGTTCGAAGTCATCAATTTCAAGAATATCAATATTGGCGTCTTCCGGAATTATTTTGTTCTTTAAACAACCAATGGCCACAATACCATGTGGATTAAAAATTGCACCAAACTCGTTTCAAAGAATGATGTCCCTTGCATTCACGGGTCTAACACCATCCCAAACATTCCTTTATATGGATGATCTAATTGTAATTGGGGCTCTGAAAGTCACATGATTAGAAACTTAAAGAATATTTTTGAAACCTGTCGAAAGTATAACTTAAAGTTGCACCCTGACAAATGCTCTTTCTTCAGACATGAAGTTACTTTTCTAGGACACAAGTGCACAAATAAAGGAATTTTACCAGACGAAAGCAAGTTCAAAACGATTCAAGATTACCCGACTCCCAAGAATGGCGACGTAGCCAAAAGATTTGTAGAATTCTGTAATTAATACCGCAGATTCATTCCAAACTTTGCATACCATGCACAATTTATCAATAAATTATCAAGGAAAAATGTAGAATTTAACTGGGATGCAAACTGTCAAACATGCTTTCGAATACTTAAAAAACAAGTTATTAAGTCCACAAATACTCAAATATCCAGATTTTAATAAAAAATTCTGTATCACAACTGATGCAAGCAAGATCGCATCTGGAGCCGTCCTCAGCCAAGAATATGATGGACTCCAATTACCCATATCATATGCATCTAAAGCATTTACAAAAGGCGAAAGCAATAAGTCAACAATTGAGCAAGAATTAACAGCAATACATTGGGCAATTCAATATTTCAAACCATACATATACGGAAAAAAATTCCTAATTAGAACTGACCATCAGCCATTAACATACCTATTTTCTCTAAAAAACCCATCGTCAAAGCTTACTAGAATAAGGTTAGATTTAGAAGAGTTCGATTTCACTATAGAATACATCAGGGGACAAGAAAATATCGAAGCGGATGCTCTTTCCAGAATTGAATTTGAAAATATAAAAAACATAGAAACTAATAAAATACTTAAAGTAAAAACAAGATCAGAAACAAAAAAATTAACACATAAGGAAAACAACATGAACAATAATAGAATAAAAATACCAAGAATAAATGAAATAATAAATCCTAACGAAGCCAGAAAATATGCCCAACTTAGAGTTTAAAAAATGCAAATGTTTTATTACCAAAAATAAAGAAAAGTTACTCTCCTTTAACATACGCGATTTGATCATTAATGGAAGAATAGATCTAGATCTATTCCTTCCAAGGCCTGAAAAAGAAGCCGGTGCTTAAAGAATCTATAAACTAAAGTTAGACATGTCAGAAAAACTATTTAGGTCACTTAAGACACATTAAAACATTTAGATATAGCAGTACTTCCGCAAGTAAAAGTAATAACAAATAAAGAAGAAATAAGAGATACATTAAATAAATATCATAATGATCCAATAGAGGCAGGTCACTGCTTGGTAAACAGAACGCTAGAAAAAATAAAAAGAGATTTTTTTGGAAAAACATGTCTCGAGACGTTGCAACATTCATCAAAAATTGCGAAAAGTGCAAACTAGACAAAACAACCAGACACAACCACTCACCATTGATAATAACACCAACTCTTGCAACCACTTTTGACACAATAATAATAGATACAATTGTACCATTGCCACAAACAATGAATGGTAATAAATACGCAGTTACTATTATCTGCGATCTGTCCATATCATATCAATACCAATACCAAACTAAAGTGCAAAAGCGGTTGCAAAGGCAATATTTGAAAAATTTATTTTAATTTACGGCTCAGTTAAAACAATTCTAACAGACATGGGAACAGAATATATGAATTCAATACTACAAACTCTTGGAACAGTAGAAAGGAGGCATAGAACTTTCAATGAGTACATCAGGTCATATATGTATATCTATTAAAAAGGACGATTGGGATCAGTGCTGCCAACTTTTGTCGACCAAAAAAGCTGTTTTTAACGGGAGGAAACTAAAAAAAAAGCTGAAATTAAAAAAAAAGTCCAAAAAAAAAAGCTGATGTTTTTATTCTTGTTATAAATGTTTTATTTTTACAAAATGTTTAGTATTTGATCTAAATCATTACAATCAATTTCCTTGTCGTACGATCCCATAGTGCCAATCATATCGAGCTACTTTTTCGGCACTTCATAATTGTGGCAGCATTTGTTTGACCGACGCAAACCGTATCTATAAATATATACATTTCATTATTAACTTTATAATATAAGTTTTTAATATACATTTACCTGACGCATAAAATAAAGTTAAGCATTTGAATGTTTATTTTGTTTCGTAATTTGGTTTTTACGAGATTGACTTGGCTTAAAATTCTCTCCACTTCTGCGTTCGACCATGGCAATGAAAGCAATGCCATTGCAAAAGTGGCCAAGTTCCCAAATTTATTGTTTCCACCTGAATCCTTGTATGATCGTACTTCAACCCAAAACTTTGTAGTGTCCTCAGTATTGTGCCACTTTATTAGGTGAATGTTTTTGTATTGGTGTTCAATACAGGCAATATTCTGTGAGTCAAAAAGCTCTAGTATTGGAACTATATTTTTTTTGCTTGCTCGCAAAATATTTTGGCAAGAAAATAAATCAACATTCTTTAATGTTTGAAAATTTTCTGGCAACCTAGAATAGATAATATATTTCGTTAATACATAAATTTGTGTACTATATGCCATTAATTGTGTTACATACCTTTTTTTGTAATTGTTTGATAAGCTCTGTTACAAAATTTTAACAAGTATCTCGAATTGATTCCTTTAAATTTGCGTCTTCAATCAACTTAATTTCTTTCTCGAATTCATATCCCTGGTATAAATCTTTTACTATATACTGTTCGAAGTCATCAATTTCAAGAATATCAATATTGGCGTCTTCCGGAATTATTTTGTTCTTTAAACAACCAATGGCCACAATACCATGTGGATTAAAAATTGCACCAAACTCGTTTCAAAGAATGATGTCCCTTGCATTCACGGGTCTAACACCATCCCAAACATTCCTTTATATGGATGATCTAATTGTAATTGGGGCTCTGAAAGTCACATGATTAGAAACTTAAAGAATATTTTTTGAAACCTGTCGAAAGTATAACTTAAAGTTGCACCCTGACAAATGCTCTTTCTTCAGACATGAAGTTACTTTTCTAGGACACAAGTGCACAAATAAAGGAATTTTACCAGACGAAAGCAAGTTCAAAACGATTCAAGATTACCCGACTCCCAAGAATGGCGACGTAGCCAAAAGATTTGTAGAATTCTGTAATTAATACCGCAGATTCATTCCAAACTTTGCATACCATGCACAATTTATCAATAAATTATCAAGGAAAATGTAGAATTTAACTGGGATGCAAACTGTCAAACATGCTTTCGAATACTTAAAAAACAAGTTATTAAGTCCACAAATACTCAAATATCCAGATTTTAATAAAAAATTCTGTATCACAACTGATGCAAGCAAGATCGCATCTGGAGCCGTCCTCAGCCAAGAATATGATGGACTCCAATTACCCATATCATATGCATCTAAAGCATTTACAAAAGGCGAAAGCAATAAGTCAACAATTGAGCAAGAATTAACAGCAATACATTGGGCAATTCAATATTTCAAACCATACATATACGGAAAAAAATTCCTAATTAGAACTGACCATCAGCCATTAACATACCTATTTTCTCTAAAAAAACCCATCGTCAAAGCTTACTAGAATAAGGTTAGATTTAGAAGAGTTCGATTTCACTATAGAATACATCAGGGGACAAGAAAATATCGAAGCGGATGCTCTTTCCAGAATTGAATTTGAAAATATAAAAAACATAGAAACTAATAAAATACTTAAAGTAAAAACAAGATCAGAAACAAAAAAAATTAACACATAAGGAAAACAACATGAACAATAATAGAATAAAAATACCAAGAATAAATGAAATAATAAATCCTAACGAAGCCAGAAAAT
This sequence comes from Drosophila paulistorum, assembly GCA_018152135.1. NCBI lineage: Eukaryota > Metazoa > Arthropoda > Insecta > Diptera > Drosophilidae > Drosophila > Drosophila paulistorum. The sequence continues at coordinate 704,371 of JAECXG010000394.1, read as the reverse complement.
ATGCCCAACTTAGAGTTTAAAAAATGCAAATGTTTTATTACCAAAAATAAAGAAAAGTTACTCTCCTTTAACATACGCGATTTGATCATTAATGGAAGAATAGATCTAGATCTATTCCTTCCAAGGCCTGAAAAAGAAGCCGGTGCTTAAAGAATCTATAAACTAAAGTTAGACATGTCAGAAAAACTATTTAGGTCACTTAAGACACATTAAAACATTTAGATATAGCAGTACTTCCGCAAGTAAAAGTAATAACAAATAAAGAAGAAATAAGAGATACATTAAATAAATATCATAATGATCCAATAGAGGCAGGTCACTGCTTGGTAAACAGAACGCTAGAAAAAATAAAAAAGAGATTTTTTTTGGAAAAACATGTCTCGAGACGTTGCAACATTCATCAAAAATTGCGAAAAGTGCAAACTAGACAAAACAACCAGACACAACCACTCACCATTGATAATAACACCAACTCTTGCAACCACTTTTGACACAATAATAATAGATACAATTGTACCATTGCCACAAACAATGAATGGTAATAAATACGCAGTTACTATTATCTGCGATCTGTCCATATCATATCAATACCAATACCAAACTAAAGTGCAAAAGCGGTTGCAAAGGCAATATTTGAAAAATTTATTTTAATTTACGGCTCAGTTAAAACAATTCTAACAGACATGGGAACAGAATATATGAATTCAATACTACAAACTCTTGGAACAGTAGAAAGGAGGCATAGAACTTTCAATGAGTACATCAGGTCATATATGTATATCTATTAAAAAGGACGATTGGGATCAGTGCTGCCAACTTTTGTCGACCAAAAAAAGCTGTTTTTAACGGGAGGAAACTAAAAAAAAAGCTGAAATTAAAAAAAAGTCCAAAAAAAAGCTGATGTTTTTATTCTTGTTATAAATGTTTTATTTTTACAAAATGTTTAGTATTTGATCTAAATCATTACAATCAATTTCCTTGTCGTACGATCCCATAGTGCCAATCATATCGAGCTACTTTTTCGGCACTTCATAATTGTGGCAGCATTTGTTTGACCGACGCAAACCGTATCTATAAATATATACATTTCATTATTAACTTTATAATATAAGTTTTTAATATACATTTACCTGACGCATAAAATAAAGTTAAGCATTTGAATGTTTATTTTGTTTCGTAATTTGGTTTTTACGAGATTGACTTGGCTTAAAATTCTCTCCACTTCTGCGTTCGACCATGGCAATGAAAGCAATGCCATTGCAAAAGTGGCCAAGTTCCCAAATTTATTGTTTCCACCTGAATCCTTGTATGATCGTACTTCAACCCAAAACTTTGTAGTGTCCTCAGTATTGTGCCACTTTATTAGGTGAATGTTTTTGTATTGGTGTTCAATACAGGCAATATTCTGTGAGTCAAAAAGCTCTAGTATTGGAACTATATTTTTTTTGCTTGCTCGCAAAATATTTTGGCAAGAAAATAAATCAACATTCTTTAATGTTTGAAAATTTTCTGGCAACCTAGAATAGATAATATATTTCGTTAATACATAAATTTGTGTACTATATGCCATTAATTGTGTTACATACCTTTTTTTAATTGTTTGATAAGCTCTGTTACAAAATTTTAACAAGTATCTCGAATTGATTCCTTTAAATTTGCGTCTTCAATCAACTTAATTTCTTTCTCGAATTCATATCCCTGGTATAAATCTTTTACTATATACTGTTCGAAGTCATCAATTTCAAGAATATCAATATTGGCGTCTTCCGGAATTATTTTGTTCTTTAAACAACCAATGGCCACAATACCATGTGGATTAAAAATTGCACCAAACTCGTTTCAAAGAATGATGTCCCTTGCATTCACGGGTCTAACACCATCCCAAACATTCCTTTATATGGATGATCTAATTGTAATTGGGGCTCTGAAAGTCACATGATTAGAAACTTAAAGAATATTTTTGAAACCTGTCGAAAGTATAACTTAAAGTTGCACCCTGACAAATGCTCTTTCTTCAGACATGAAGTTACTTTTCTAGGACACAAGTGCACAAATAAAGGAATTTTACCAGACGAAAGCAAGTTCAAAACGATTCAAGATTACCCGACTCCCAAGAATGGCGACGTAGCCAAAAGATTTGTAGAATTCTGTAATTAATACCGCAGATTCATTCCAAACTTTGCATACCATGCACAATTTATCAATAAATTATCAAGGAAAAATGTAGAATTTAACTGGGATGCAAACTGTCAAACATGCTTTCGAATACTTAAAAAACAAGTTATTAAGTCCACAAATACTCAAATATCCAGATTTTAATAAAAAATTCTGTATCACAACTGATGCAAGCAAGATCGCATCTGGAGCCGTCCTCAGCCAAGAATATGATGGACTCCAATTACCCATATCATATGCATCTAAAGCATTTACAAAAGGCGAAAGCAATAAGTCAACAATTGAGCAAGAATTAACAGCAATACATTGGGCAATTCAATATTTCAAACCATACATATACGGAAAAAAATTCCTAATTAGAACTGACCATCAGCCATTAACATACCTATTTTCTCTAAAAAACCCATCGTCAAAGCTTACTAGAATAAGGTTAGATTTAGAAGAGTTCGATTTCACTATAGAATACATCAGGGGACAAGAAAATATCGAAGCGGATGCTCTTTCCAGAATTGAATTTGAAAATATAAAAACATAGAAACTAATAAAATACTTAAAGTAAAAACAAGATCAGAAACAAAAAAATTAACACATAAGGAAAACAACATGAACAATAATAGAATAAAAATACCAAGAATAAATGAAATAATAAATCCTAACGAAGCCAGAAAATATGCCCAACTTAGAGTTTAAAAATGCAAATGTTTTATTACCAAAAATAAAGAAAAGTTACTCTCCTTTAACATACGCGATTTGATCATTAATGGAAGAATAGATCTAGATCTATTCCTTCCAAGGCCTGAAAAAGAAGCCGGTGCTTAAAGAATCTATAAACTAAAGTTAGACATGTCAGAAAAACTATTTAGGTCACTTAAGACACATTAAAACATTTAGATATAGCAGTACTTCCGCAAGTAAAAGTAATAACAAATAAAGAAGAAATAAGAGATACATTAAATAAATATCATAATGATCCAATAGAGGCAGGTCACTGCTTGGTAAACAGAACGCTAGAAAAAATAAAAAAGAGATTTTTTTGGAAAAACATGTCTCGAGACGTTGCAACATTCATCAAAAATTGCGAAAAGTGCAAACTAGACAAAACAACCAGACACAACCACTCACCATTGATAATAACACCAACTCTTGCAACCACTTTTGACACAATAATAATAGATACAATTGTACCATTGCCACAAACAATGAATGGTAATAAATACGCAGTTACTATTATCTGCGATCTGTCCATATCATATCAATACCAATACCAAACTAAAGTGCAAAAGCGGTTGCAAAGGCAATATTTGAAAAATTTATTTTAATTTACGGCTCAGTTAAAACAATTCTAACAGACATGGGAACAGAATATATGAATTCAATACTACAAACTCTTGGAACAGTAGAAAGGAGGCATAGAACTTTCAATGAGTACATCAGGTCATATATGTATATCTATTAAAAAGGACGATTGGGATCAGTGCTGCCAACTTTTGTCGACCAAAAAAGCTGTTTTTAACGGGAGGAAACTAAAAAAAAAGCTGAAATTAAAAAAAAGTCCAAAAAAAAGCTGATGTTTTTATTCTTGTTATAAATGTTTTATTTTTACAAAATGTTTAGTATTTGATCTAAATCATTACAATCAATTTCCTTGTCGTACGATCCCATAGTGCCAATCATATCGAGCTACTTTTTCGGCACTTCATAATTGTGGCAGCATTTGTTTGACCGACGCAAACCGTATCTATAAATATATACATTTCATTATTAACTTTATAATATAAGTTTTTAATATACATTTACCTGACGCATAAAATAAAGTTAAGCATTTGAATGTTTATTTTGTTTCGTAATTTGGTTTTTACGAGATTGACTTGGCTTAAAATTCTCTCCACTTCTGCGTTCGACCATGGCAATGAAAGCAATGCCATTGCAAAAGTGGCCAAGTTCCCAAATTTATTGTTTCCACCTGAATCCTTGTATGATCGTACTTCAACCCAAAACTTTGTAGTGTCCTCAGTATTGTGCCACTTTATTAGGTGAATGTTTTTGTATTGGTGTTCAATACAGGCAATATTCTGTGAGTCAAAAAGCTCTAGTATTGGAACTATATTTTTTTGCTTGCTCGCAAAATATTTTGGCAAGAAAATAAATCAACATTCTTTAATGTTTGAAAATTTTCTGGCAACCTAGAATAGATAATATATTTCGTTAATACATAAATTTGTGTACTATATGCCATTAATTGTGTTACATACCTTTTTTTTAATTGTTTGATAAGCTCTGTTACAAAATTTTAACAAGTATCTCGAATTGATTCCTTTAAATTTGCGTCTTCAATCAACTTAATTTCTTTCTCGAATTCATATCCCTGGTATAAATCTTTTACTATATACTGTTCGAAGTCATCAATTTCAAGAATATCAATATTGGCGTCTTCCGGAATTATTTTGTTCTTTAAACAACCAATGGCCACAATACCATGTGGATTAAAAATTGCACCAAACTCGTTTCAAAGAATGATGTCCCTTGCATTCACGGGTCTAACACCATCCCAAACATTCCTTTATATGGATGATCTAATTGTAATTGGGGCTCTGAAAGTCACATGATTAGAAACTTAAAGAATATTTTGAAACCTGTCGAAAGTATAACTTAAAGTTGCACCCTGACAAATGCTCTTTCTTCAGACATGAAGTTACTTTTCTAGGACACAAGTGCACAAATAAAGGAATTTTACCAGACGAAAGCAAGTTCAAAACGATTCAAGATTACCCGACTCCCAAGAATGGCGACGTAGCCAAAAGATTTGTAGAATTCTGTAATTAATACCGCAGATTCATTCCAAACTTTGCATACCATGCACAATTTATCAATAAATTATCAAGGAAAAATGTAGAATTTAACTGGGATGCAAACTGTCAAACATGCTTTCGAATACTTAAAAAACAAGTTATTAAGTCCACAAATACTCAAATATCCAGATTTTAATAAAAATTCTGTATCACAACTGATGCAAGCAAGATCGCATCTGGAGCCGTCCTCAGCCAAGAATATGATGGACTCCAATTACCCATATCATATGCATCTAAAGCATTTACAAAAGGCGAAAGCAATAAGTCAACAATTGAGCAAGAATTAACAGCAATACATTGGGCAATTCAATATTTCAAACCATACATATACGGAAAAAAATTCCTAATTAGAACTGACCATCAGCCATTAACATACCTATTTTCTCTAAAAAACCCATCGTCAAAGCTTACTAGAATAAGGTTAGATTTAGAAGAGTTCGATTTCACTATAGAATACATCAGGGGACAAGAAAATATCGAAGCGGATGCTCTTTCCAGAATTGAATTTGAAAATATAAAAAACATAGAAACTAATAAAATACTTAAAGTAAAAACAAGATCAGAAACAAAAAAAATTAACACATAAGGAAAACAACATGAACAATAATAGAATAAAAATACCAAGAATAAATGAAATAATAAATCCTAACGAAGCCAGAAAATATGCCCAACTTAGAGTTTAAAAAATGCAAATGTTTTATTACCAAAAATAAAGAAAAGTTACTCTCCTTTAACATACGCGATTTGATCATTAATGGAAGAATAGATCTAGATCTATTCCTTCCAAGGCCTGAAAAAAGAAGCCGGTGCTTAAAGAATCTATAAACTAAAGTTAGACATGTCAGAAAAACTATTTAGGTCACTTAAGACACATTAAAACATTTAGATATAGCAGTACTTCCGCAAGTAAAAGTAATAACAAATAAAGAAGAAATAAGAGATACATTAAATAAATATCATAATGATCCAATAGAGGCAGGTCACTGCTTGGTAAACAGAACGCTAGAAAAAATAAAAAGAGATTTTTTTGGAAAAACATGTCTCGAGACGTTGCAACATTCATCAAAAATTGCGAAAAGTGCAAACTAGACAAAACAACCAGACACAACCACTCACCATTGATAATAACACCAACTCTTGCAACCACTTTTGACACAATAATAATAGATACAATTGTACCATTGCCACAAACAATGAATGGTAATAAATACGCAGTTACTATTATCTGCGATCTGTCCATATCATATCAATACCAATACCAAACTAAAGTGCAAAAGCGGTTGCAAAGGCAATATTTGAAAAATTTATTTTAATTTACGGCTCAGTTAAAACAATTCTAACAGACATGGGAACAGAATATATGAATTCAATACTACAAACTCTTGGAACAGTAGAAAGGAGGCATAGAACTTTCAATGAGTACATCAGGTCATATATGTATATCTATTAAAAAGGACGATTGGGATCAGTGCTGCCAACTTTTGTCGACCAAAAAAGCTGTTTTTAACGGGAGGAAACTAAAAAAAAGCTGAAATTAAAAAAAAAAGTCCAAAAAAAAAGCTGATGTTTTTATTCTTGTTATAAATGTTTTATTTTTACAAAATGTTTAGTATTTGATCTAAATCATTACAATCAATTTCCTTGTCGTACGATCCCATAGTGCCAATCATATCGAGCTACTTTTTCGGCACTTCATAATTGTGGCAGCATTTGTTTGACCGACGCAAACCGTATCTATAAATATATACATTTCATTATTAACTTTATAATATAAGTTTTTAATATACATTTACCTGACGCATAAAATAAAGTTAAGCATTTGAATGTTTATTTTGTTTCGTAATTTGGTTTTTACGAGATTGACTTGGCTTAAAATTCTCTCCACTTCTGCGTTCGACCATGGCAATGAAAGCAATGCCATTGCAAAAGTGGCCAAGTTCCCAAATTTATTGTTTCCACCTGAATCCTTGTATGATCGTACTTCAACCCAAAACTTTGTAGTGTCCTCAGTATTGTGCCACTTTATTAGGTGAATGTTTTTGTATTGGTGTTCAATACAGGCAATATTCTGTGAGTCAAAAAGCTCTAGTATTGGAACTATATTTTTTTTGCTTGCTCGCAAAATATTTTGGCAAGAAAATAAATCAACATTCTTTAATGTTTGAAAATTTTCTGGCAACCTAGAATAGATAATATATTTCGTTAATACATAAATTTGTGTACTATATGCCATTAATTGTGTTACATACCTTTTTTTGTAATTGTTTGATAAGCTCTGTTACAAAATTTTAACAAGTATCTCGAATTGATTCCTTTAAATTTGCGTCTTCAATCAACTTAATTTCTTTCTCGAATTCATATCCCTGGTATAAATCTTTTACTATATACTGTTCGAAGTCATCAATTTCAAGAATATCAATATTGGCGTCTTCCGGAATTATTTTGTTCTTTAAACAACCAATGGCCACAATACCATGTGGATTAAAAATTGCACCAAACTCGTTTCAAAGAATGATGTCCCTTGCATTCACGGGTCTAACACCATCCCAAACATTCCTTTATATGGATGATCTAATTGTAATTGGGGCTCTGAAAGTCACATGATTAGAAACTTAAAGAATATTTTTGAAACCTGTCGAAAGTATAACTTAAAGTTGCACCCTGACAAATGCTCTTTCTTCAGACATGAAGTTACTTTTCTAGGACACAAGTGCACAAATAAAGGAATTTTACCAGACGAAAGCAAGTTCAAAACGATTCAAGATTACCCGACTCCCAAGAATGGCGACGTAGCCAAAAGATTTGTAGAATTCTGTAATTAATACCGCAGATTCATTCCAAACTTTGCATACCATGCACAATTTATCAATAAATTATCAAGGAAAAATGTAGAATTTAACTGGGATGCAAACTGTCAAACATGCTTTCGAATACTTAAAAAACAAGTTATTAAGTCCACAAATACTCAAATATCCAGATTTTAATAAAAATTCTGTATCACAACTGATGCAAGCAAGATCGCATCTGGAGCCGTCCTCAGCCAAGAATATGATGGACTCCAATTACCCATATCATATGCATCTAAAGCATTTACAAAAGGCGAAAGCAATAAGTCAACAATTGAGCAAGAATTAACAGCAATACATTGGGCAATTCAATATTTCAAACCATACATATACGGAAAAAAATTCCTAATTAGAACTGACCATCAGCCATTAACATACCTATTTTCTCTAAAAACCCATCGTCAAAGCTTACTAGAATAAGGTTAGATTTAGAAGAGTTCGATTTCACTATAGAATACATCAGGGGACAAGAAAATATCGAAGCGGATGCTCTTTCCAGAATTGAATTTGAAAATATAAAAAACATAGAAACTAATAAAATACTTAAAGTAAAAACAAGATCAGAAACAAAAAAAATTAACACATAAGGAAAACAACATGAACAATAATAGAATAAAAATACCAAGAATAAATGAAATAATAAATCCTAACGAAGCCAGAAAATATGCCCAACTTAGAGTTTAAAAAATGCAAATGTTTTATTACCAAAAATAAAGAAAAGTTACTCTCCTTTAACATACGCGATTTGATCATTAATGGAAGAATAGATCTAGATCTATTCCTTCCAAGGCCTGAAAAAGAAGCCGGTGCTTAAAGAATCTATAAACTAAAGTTAGACATGTCAGAAAAACTATTTAGGTCACTTAAGACACATTAAAACATTTAGATATAGCAGTACTTCCGCAAGTAAAAGTAATAACAAATAAAGAAGAAATAAGAGATACATTAAATAAATATCATAATGATCCAATAGAGGCAGGTCACTGCTTGGTAAACAGAACGCTAGAAAAAATAAAAAAGAGATTTTTTTTGGAAAAACATGTCTCGAGACGTTGCAACATTCATCAAAAATTGCGAAAAGTGCAAACTAGACAAAACAACCAGACACAACCACTCACCATTGATAATAACACCAACTCTTGCAACCACTTTTGACACAATAATAATAGATACAATTGTACCATTGCCACAAACAATGAATGGTAATAAATACGCAGTTACTATTATCTGCGATCTGTCCATATCATATCAATACCAATACCAAACTAAAGTGCAAAAGCGGTTGCAAAGGCAATATTTGAAAAATTTATTTTAATTTACGGCTCAGTTAAAACAATTCTAACAGACATGGGAACAGAATATATGAATTCAATACTACAAACTCTTGGAACAGTAGAAAGGAGGCATAGAACTTTCAATGAGTACATCAGGTCATATATGTATATCTATTAAAAAGGACGATTGGGATCAGTGCTGCCAACTTTTGTCGACCAAAAAAAGCTGTTTTTAACGGGAGGAAACTAAAAAAAAAGCTGAAATTAAAAAAAAAAGTCCAAAAAAAAAGCTGATGTTTTTATTCTTGTTATAAATGTTTTATTTTTACAAAATGTTTAGTATTTGATCTAAATCATTACAATCAATTTCCTTGTCGTACGATCCCATAGTGCCAATCATATCGAGCTACTTTTTCGGCACTTCATAATTGTGGCAGCATTTGTTTGACCGACGCAAACCGTATCTATAAATATATACATTTCATTATTAACTTTATAATATAAGTTTTTAATATACATTTACCTGACGCATAAAATAAAGTTAAGCATTTGAATGTTTATTTTGTTTCGTAATTTGGTTTTTACGAGATTGACTTGGCTTAAAATTCTCTCCACTTCTGCGTTCGACCATGGCAATGAAAGCAATGCCATTGCAAAAGTGGCCAAGTTCCCAAATTTATTGTTTCCACCTGAATCCTTGTATGATCGTACTTCAACCCAAAACTTTGTAGTGTCCTCAGTATTGTGCCACTTTATTAGGTGAATGTTTTTGTATTGGTGTTCAATACAGGCAATATTCTGTGAGTCAAAAAGCTCTAGTATTGGAACTATATTTTTTTGCTTGCTCGCAAAATATTTTGGCAAGAAAATAAATCAACATTCTTTAATGTTTGAAAATTTTCTGGCAACCTAGAATAGATAATATATTTCGTTAATACATAAATTTGTGTACTATATGCCATTAATTGTGTTACATACCTTTTTTTTAATTGTTTGATAAGCTCTGTTACAAAATTTTAACAAGTATCTCGAATTGATTCCTTTAAATTTGCGTCTTCAATCAACTTAATTTCTTTCTCGAATTCATATCCCTGGTATAAATCTTTTACTATATACTGTTCGAAGTCATCAATTTCAAGAATATCAATATTGGCGTCTTCCGGAATTATTTTGTTCTTTAAACAACCAATGGCCACAATACCATGTGGATTAAAAATTGCACCAAACTCGTTTCAAAGAATGATGTCCCTTGCATTCACGGGTCTAACACCATCCCAAACATTCCTTTATATGGATGATCTAATTGTAATTGGGGCTCTGAAAGTCACATGATTAGAAACTTAAAGAATATTTTTGAAACCTGTCGAAAGTATAACTTAAAGTTGCACCCTGACAAATGCTCTTTCTTCAGACATGAAGTTACTTTTCTAGGACACAAGTGCACAAATAAAGGAATTTTACCAGACGAAAGCAAGTTCAAAACGATTCAAGATTACCCGACTCCCAAGAATGGCGACGTAGCCAAAAGATTTGTAGAATTCTGTAATTAATACCGCAGATTCATTCCAAACTTTGCATACCATGCACAATTTATCAATAAATTATCAAGGAAAAATGTAGAATTTAACTGGGATGCAAACTGTCAAACATGCTTTCGAATACTTAAAAACAAGTTATTAAGTCCACAAATACTCAAATATCCAGATTTTAATAAAAAATTCTGTATCACAACTGATGCAAGCAAGATCGCATCTGGAGCCGTCCTCAGCCAAGAATATGATGGACTCCAATTACCCATATCATATGCATCTAAAGCATTTACAAAAGGCGAAAGCAATAAGTCAACAATTGAGCAAGAATTAACAGCAATACATTGGGCAATTCAATATTTCAAACCATACATATACGGAAAAAAATTCCTAATTAGAACTGACCATCAGCCATTAACATACCTATTTTCTCTAAAAAACCCATCGTCAAAGCTTACTAGAATAAGGTTAGATTTAGAAGAGTTCGATTTCACTATAGAATACATCAGGGGACAAGAAAATATCGAAGCGGATGCTCTTTCCAGAATTGAATTTGAAAATATAAAAAACATAGAAACTAATAAAATACTTAAAGTAAAAACAAGATCAGAAACAAAAAAAATTAACACATAAGGAAAACAACATGAACAATAATAGAATAAAAATACCAAGAATAAATGAAATAATAAATCCTAACGAAGCCAGAAAATATGCCCAACTTAGAGTTTAAAAAATGCAAATGTTTTATTACCAAAAATAAAGAAAAGTTACTCTCCTTTAACATACGCGATTTGATCATTAATGGAAGAATAGATCTAGATCTATTCCTTCCAAGGCCTGAAAAAGAAGCCGGTGCTTAAAGAATCTATAAACTAAAGTTAGACATGTCAGAAAAACTATTTAGGTCACTTAAGACACATTAAAACATTTAGATATAGCAGTACTTCCGCAAGTAAAAGTAATAACAAATAAAGAAGAAATAAGAGATACATTAAATAAATATCATAATGATCCAATAGAGGCAGGTCACTGCTTGGTAAACAGAACGCTAGAAAAAATAAAAAAGAGATTTTTTTGGAAAAACATGTCTCGAGACGTTGCAACATTCATCAAAAATTGCGAAAAGTGCAAACTAGACAAAACAACCAGACACAACCACTCACCATTGATAATAACACCAACTCTTGCAACCACTTTTGACACAATAATAATAGATACAATTGTACCATTGCCACAAACAATGAATGGTAATAAATACGCAGTTACTATTATCTGCGATCTGTCCATATCATATCAATACCAATACCAAACTAAAGTGCAAAAGCGGTTGCAAAGGCAATATTTGAAAAATTTATTTTAATTTACGGCTCAGTTAAAACAATTCTAACAGACATGGGAACAGAATATATGAATTCAATACTACAAACTCTTGGAACAGTAGAAAGGAGGCATAGAACTTTCAATGAGTACATCAGGTCATATATGTATATCTATTAAAAAGGACGATTGGGATCAGTGCTGCCAACTTTTGTCGACCAAAAAAAGCTGTTTTTAACGGGAGGAAACTAAAAAAAAAGCTGAAATTAAAAAAAAAAGTCCAAAAAAAAAGCTGATGTTTTTATTCTTGTTATAAATGTTTTATTTTTACAAAATGTTTAGTATTTGATCTAAATCATTACAATCAATTTCCTTGTCGTACGATCCCATAGTGCCAAATGTTTCCTAATTAATATTTTTAACGTAAATTTTTATTATTATCACTGACTAGAACACATGTAAAACAATCTACAGAAATTTCTGCTGAAATTAGGGACAAAGTAATAGAGTGGTTTACAAATTTGTTCGGTCATTTTAAACCAATAATCCTATCATAACTTACAGATGGGTAAAACTGGTGGTCTGGTAGTGCATTTTGACGGAAAGTTACTGACAGATTATTGTCGGTTCTAGTAAAGTTGAACGCATAGCAGTTCTAGTTAGCTACAACGGTACTTCAAAGTTCCTAGGTGCTCCAAAAGTGGAGTGTTCAACTGGCAAAAATATTGCTAAGGCAGTTTTTGACAGGCTAGTCAAATGGAATTTAGTTGACCAAGTCAATGGTTTGTCCTATGACACCACGGCTGCAAATACAGAGATTTTCAGGAGCAGCAGTACTATTTGAAAAAAAGTTTGGACGCAGTCTAATAAACCTACCCTGCCGCCACCATATGTTCGAATCATATTGCGAAGCGTATTTGAACTAGAGCTATGCTCCACAGGAGATTCGATATTTGAAAGGTTTTTAAAATCATGCTCAAATTTAAAGAAGGACAAATTCGAAAGTGGCGCTGCCGGTGAAACAATTCGTGTCCAAATTTGTGGAGCAGAACGCCAGGACTTCACGAAATTTTGGCTTGGTGAACTAATGAAATGTCAGATCCGAGAAGATCATAAAGAATTGCTTCAGCTAGCATTCATCTTTCTTGGTGTAAAGCATTATACTTTTCGTACTCCTGGACCATGCCCGCTGGATGTCCAAAGCCATATGTATATTCCTTGAATATATTTTTATTTAGATTTAGTTAGATTTCAGCTAACAAAAAAGTAAGAAAATGGTTTCCGTGATGTTTTCTTGGATTTTCTTGGTGAAAATGTATATTAAAGCATGGTTTAAGTGTACAAACGCTATTGAAGCTCCTTTCCATGATCTGAACCATGTAAAAAATTGTATAAAATATGCAAATACTGACGCGAAAACCTCGGCTATACTATTGAAAACCAGAGGGCCGGGGCTAACTTCGACCGCGTCAAAGTTTGTATACCCTTGCAAGTTTGTTAGTAACTCTTTTATCTAAACTAACTGTTTTATCTAAAAAGGGTAATGTTTGCGAAAGAACGGCCTTCAATCTTAGCATAGGATATAACGAACTTTCTGATGAAAGTCACTGTTTTCCACCGATCCTTCCTATGGGAGCTATATGATATAGTTACCCGATCTTTACCAAATTCGGCACAGTCATTAACAGATATATTAAACTGACAAATGTTAAATTTGAAAGCAATCGCATCAAAAGTAACGAAGTTATTGACAAAAGTCACTGTTTTTGACCGATCGTTCCTATGGGAGCTATATGATATAGTCACCCGATCTTGATCAAATTTGGCACAGTTGTTTACCGTCCGTCCGTCTGGATCGATGCGAACTCCTCCTAGACCGTAAGACCTAGACTACAAAACTGAAATTTTGCACGTAGGCTTGTATATACTGCAGGGTTTGTATATCTCGGATTCAGTCGGATCGGACCACTATATCATATAGCTCCCATACAAACGGCAAAGTCACGAACAGTGACTTTTCTCAATAACTTCGTTATCTTATAAGCAATTGCCATAAAAGTTGGTATTGGTCAGTTTTGTGTTCATATTAATAATTATGCCAAAATGATCAAGATCGGGTGATTATATCATATAGCTCCCATACAAATGGCAAAGTCACGAACAGTGACTTTCTCAATAACTTCATTATTTTCATAGCTATTGTCAAGAAAGTTTGTAATTTGTCAGTTTTGTGTTTAGTTTGTACAGACCGAATAAATTTGCAAGGGTATACAAACTGCGGCACTGCCGAAGTTAATCCCGGCTTTCTGGTTTTGTTTAGTTCGTGTCTGGAGAGACAAATTTTCTATATTCTTTTTTTTTTGACATACTGTTGAATTGTATATATATATTTTAGGTGATTTAATTATAATAGTTAAATCCATATAAAAATTTTTTATACTTTCTTTCTTAAAATTATAAAATGTATGTTTTTTATTTTTTGTATATTCGTTATTAATCCCCATGTTATCCCCATGAAATTTACCAATATAATAGAATTTGATATAAAATCTCAGATCCCAAAATTTGAATCTGCTCGGATAAATAGAACACCAGTTACAGACAGTACAAATCGGTTCAAACGCTGACGGCAGCTACTACGTCATCAGCAAATCAAACAGATCACGACAGAAATGCATAGACACACACAGACGCAGCGCTACACGAACTGTATGTGTATGCGTGTTGTGCTTTGCTTAGGGAATGATAGAAGAAAACAAAATTTTAGTAAAAAGAGAAATAATTTGAATGTTTTGTTTGTGTGTTGATGAATTGAGTTGCAGCGAAAGAAATTTCAAAATGTAAAAAAATTGTTGCCAAGGACTGCAAGGATATAAAAACTTCGGCATTGCCGAAGTTAGCTTCTTTGAGAAGCGCTACCCTTAATGTTTTCAATATAGTATATATGCCCATATTTTTAAAAGAATGTATTGAAATAATTTCAAAGATCTTTTCGCTCGGTGCCACTTTTAATTGGCTAATTTCAAGTATACCGGCTTTGGAAGAACTGACCTAAGTCGAGAATTCCATTGGTGTACAAATCGCTAACATCAATTCTTGCCATAACTTTCTTGCCATAACATTTAGATTCTGTTATTCGCAAGGTCACTACTTTCCGTACCTCGCCATTATTGATGTCTTCGTATACGTTGGGCCTAGAAGCATTTTGAAGTTTTTGCCTTATAAAAAGTTCTTCTTTATTAACTGCGCAGTTTTTATGTCTACTTTGTTGCCTGCTAGTGACTTTCAGGACTTTTTTATTCATATCTTTTAATTCTGATATAGTTGTCCCCGATAAGGCGTCTGCCACAAAATTATCTTAACCTCTCAAATAATCTTCTGTAAAGTCGTACTCATCCAATTCTAGCCGCATGCGTGTTAGTTTTGAACTCGGGTTGACCATGGAGAATAAATATGTTAATGGTCTGTTCGCACTGTGAAATGTTTTCCATATATGTATGTCGAAAATATGTTATTGTCCAGTGTATTGCTGCTAGCTCTTGTTCTTTAGTTCTCTTGTTGCTTTCACCTTTAGCGAATGCTCTTGATGCATATGAAACTGGAAACTGGAGTCCATTATAGTTTTGTGTTAAAACTGTTCCACATGCTTGTTTGCTTGCATCTGTGATTATGCAAAATTCTTTGCTAAAATCTGGGTACTGCAATAGACTACGTTGAACGAGCTTTTCTTTTAAGTATTGGAATGCATTTTCGCATTCTGCTATCCATTCGAATGGAACATTCTTTTTACATAATCTTGTTATGTGCTGGGAATATTCGGCGAAATTTTTTATAAAACGTCTATAATAATTGCAAAATGCAACGAAACGTCTAGCACTATCTGCATCATGTGGGACTGGATACTTCTTGATGACGTCAAATTTTGTGTCGTCTGGCAAGATTCCTTTGTCTGTGCATTTGTGACCTAGGAATGTCACCTCATGCATAAAAAATGATCTCTTATAATGTTTGAGCATTTTGTTCTGTGTATTTTCACAGAACTCCCAGATGCGTCTTCAAATTGTTTCGCGCACAAATTGCTTAAGTGATCAACTGAAGAAATTGCGGAGTGTTGAGCCACAAATAAGCTGAATGCCGCCTCCTGCACTGCCGTTTTTTTGTTGAATGCAGCAAATGGTATTTTGTTTTTTTGTTGGAAGCCTCCTGCAGCATTTTGATGCTTTTTGGTGCTGGCATGGGCACGCAAATCACTAAGTTTTGCAGTTATGCTACATTTGCAATAACTGCAAAACACTCTTGTAGTGTCATCAATGTCCCTATGCAGCCACGTTTTAAATTCGTCGCTATTAAGCCACACTTCACGGCACTTTTGCTTATACTCCTTTGGCATTTTGCAGACTTAATGGACTTAATGGCAAAATTTGAAAACACAAAGTTCAATAATCGTTTCGTTCACAATAAGAACAATTGAACTATTTGAGCGAACTATTCTAGTTCAGTTGGTTCCACTCTATTATCGATAAGTTCGTTTATCAAAAATTGAACTACTGAAATATATCGGTTTAATTCAACTACAATGAACAACTATTATTGTTAGCACGATTTATCGCTAAAATATTATAAATTTCTTAGAAAATTAAAAAGCGGAAAAAAGGTTTTTTATTAAAAAAAAAATCCAGAATTCCCGCTGCCCGCTGTTTCGAAATTTTTCCCGCAAATTGATTATCAAAAAAGCCAGATTTGACGGGAAAAAAGCTGATTTGGCAACACTGATTGGGATGAATATCAGCATACTTTAGCATACTTTACTTATTGCTTTAACATCACTCCATCCACCGTACATGGTTATTCACCTATTGAACTAGTCTTTGCAAAACATCCTAAAACTGTCCCTTTCTCATCTGAGACTGTAGAACCCATTTACAACATTGATGACTTCAATAAAGAAATAAAATTTAAACTACAAATAGAACAAAATAGAGCAAAATTGCTTATCGAAAAATTTAAAGCATTACAAAAAGAAACATATGATAAAAACACAAAAAAAAATATCACTAACTGAAGGACAAGAAATACTTTTCAAAAATAAGACAGGACATAAATTAGAAAACAAATACACAGGCAAATATAAAATACGGAGCATAGGTCCTAACAATAATATAGTAATAACTGACGATAAAAACAAAAAGCAAACAGTACATTTAGATAGAATAAAAATAATATAAATAGGATATAAGAAAAATATAAATAGTTGAAATGGTTAAATTATTAATGTGGGATTGGGTCTGGCAACTCTGGTGAGCGGGGCGAATCGAGCTAAAGACGGGCAGTCGAACTGAAGAGACGAGCGAGCGAATTATGGAATTGGAGAATGGGTTTATTGAAAAATAAATAATTATTTTGGCGAAGTATAAAGAACACGACGTTTATTTTTCAGTGGCCAGAATCAACTAAAAACTCTTTATTCAAAATATATAAATGAAAGCTTTTACATAAAAATGCTGATTAACTTATGCTACGTACATGTGTCTCCACATCTATTTGTGTTGGTATAATTATTTGGAATTCAATGTATATTCCATGATTATGCTGATTAGACTTATTTCACATACATGTGTTTTAGTATATATTTGTGTTGGTACAAACCGGATGTTTTCGTCTTTAAGAGAGTTTATTAAACTCGATTTGCGAAATCACTTATTAAGCATTTAACGAGTTCAATAGCTCTTGTACTTTCTGGCTAATTGCAGTTTGTAGACGGTCTGGTTTTATATTATGTTCTGGGAATGGAGTGGACTTATACATAACTTCTCCCCCGTTTAGAAAAGAATTCTCCTGAATTCTATTATTATTGAGCTGGATTTTAATTTTCTTGTGTTTTAACATAATGACAATATAATTATTATTAAAATTACTGCGATATTAAATGATTAGGTTATGTTTTTATGTGTC
Source organism: Drosophila paulistorum (assembly GCA_018152135.1). NCBI lineage: Eukaryota > Metazoa > Arthropoda > Insecta > Diptera > Drosophilidae > Drosophila > Drosophila paulistorum. The sequence continues at coordinate 686,429 of JAECXG010000394.1, read as the reverse complement.
TTCAAGTTTTTTATGTTTATCCAGTTAATTTTGTAATTTTTTAGTATGTTTTCAAATGTTATTTGTTAAGTAAAATTTTGTATTTGTTTCTTTTTTTCATAAAGTGTTTTTCGTTTTCTATTTCGAAAGTGTTTGTAAAATAATTGTTGTCTATACCTATTGTACAATTTGCAAAATGTATCAATGTATTATTTGTAATTTGTATTTTTCCGTTGATACAATTTTGATATAATGTTTCGTTATAGGCATTTTTGATTACTATGGTTTCTTGGTCTAATTCTAGTATTTCCCTTTCTTTTTGTTGTACCAATTTGCAATTTTTCTTAAATATACAATGTTTGCTTATTTTCATTTCTTTGTTTACTTCATATGTGTAGGTTACATTTTAATAATTAAATAATAATTCTGATTTATAATCTATTTCTAATTTTTCCTCAATAGGTATTGGTACAATTTGTTGCACTTTAATTGTTGTAATATATTTGGCAATTTCTATTGCGAATATTAATAGATTATTAGTAAACAATGCTGTAGTTAACTTAATATGATTTAGTTTGTTGAAGTTAATGTTGTTTCTTTATCTCACTATCCGTTAATATGCTAGGGTGTAATATATTGTATCTAGCCGATGCTACGTCATCTTGTAGATGTTCTATCTTATTTCTTATTAACTGAATTTTTATTTGCTGATCATAATACAAGTTCTCCTGATATCTATAATTTTCGTATTTATCAATTGCGTTTCTGTCAATTGTGTTTGTAATATATGTTTGTTGTCGTTGTCTATCATTATTATGTTGTTTTCTAGGTCACTTAGAATGTTATCGATGTCTTTTAAATTTATTATGTGTATTATTATGTCCGTTGCTGTAACTATGTCTTGATATTTCATCTCTATTTGTGCATACCCGACTTGATCAAGTATTTGCTGGGTTGTCAACGTTCCTGATATCGTTCTCATTGTCGTCAGTATTAATATTATCATCATTAACATCTTTTGAAAATTTGTGAGTTCGTTTTATATTTTTAGGGTCAACATTCTTTAATTTAGCTTTTTATACCCTTGCAAAAAGGGTATATTAATTTTGGTCAGAAGTGTGCAACGCATAGAAGGAAGCATCTCCGACCATATAAAGTATATATATTCTTGATCAGCACGACGAGACGAGTTCAAATAACCATGTCCGTCCGTCCGTCCGTCCGTCCGTCTGGATCGATGCGAACTCCTCCTAGACCGTAAGAGCTACAGAGCTGAAATTTTGCACGTAGGCTTGTATATACTGCAGGGTTTGTCTATCTCGGATTCAGTCGGATCGGACCACTATATCATATAGCTCCCATACAAACGGCAAGTCACGAACAGTGACTTTTCTCAATAACTTCGTTATCTTATAAGCAATTGCCATAAAAGTTGGTATTAGTCAGTTTTGTGTTCTTATTAATAATTGTGCCAAATTTGATTAAGATCGGGTGACTATATCATATAGCTCCCATACAAACGGCAAAGTCACGAACAGTGACTTTTCTCAATAACTTCGTTACTTTTTAAGCTATTGTCGTGAAATTTAATATAAGTAAGTTTATTGTAACTATAAACCACTGTGCCAAATTTGATAAAGATCGGGTGACTATATCATATAGCGCCTATAGGAACGATCGGTCAAAAACTGTGACTTTTGTCAATAACTTCGTTACTTTTGATGCGATTGCTTTCAAATTTAACATTTGTCAGTTTAATATATGTGTTAATGACTGTGCCGAATTTGGTAAAGATCGGGTAACTATATCATATAGCTCCCATAGGAAGGATCGGTGGAAAACAGTAACTTTCATCAGAAAGTTCGTTATATCCTATGCTAAGATTGAAATCCGTTCTTTCGCAAACATTACCCTTTTTAGATAAAACAATTAGTTTAGATAAAAGAGTTACTAACAAACTTGCAAGGGTATACAAACTTTGACGCGGTCGAAGTTAGCCCCGGCCCTCTGGTTTATATTTCGGGGCTTCCTTATGTCTAACTGCCTTATAATTTTTTATAAAACCTTCTTCTCGTTTTTCCTCTTAATTTTCTGTGTTATTGTTGTGTTTTTCTAACATTTTTTGTTTAGCATTTTCTATAATTTCCTTACTTTCTGTCAAGTCTACCTTATTGTTCTGGGCTTCGTTAGGAGTACATTTAATTTTAGAGTGATATCTGTTATTATCTCACGGCTTTTTGCATTATCTGTTTTACTGTCATGTTTGATGCTTCTGTTTTATATATTACTCTAAATTTTTCTGCTACTGAGTTATGTAACCTTTCGATGTCCGAGTTTCCTGTGTGACTATTTGGTTTAGTCAGATGTAATTCTATTCCTTCTAGCGATAATAATTCTTTAATTCTGATAGAGTTAAACTCATTGTCAGCTATAATTTTATATGGTCTTCCTATCATTGTGAAATGTTCTTCTAGTTGCTCTACTATGGTAATGTGGTCTCTATAGTTTAATATATATGTGGGACTGGGTTCCGATTCCGTGGAAATAAGTAGTCCCATTTAGATTTATATTTAGTTATATGGTAATAGGTTTTGTTTTAGATTATAATTAGGTTTTAGTAACTATAAAAATGGTTGAATTGAATGTTAATTGTTTCGTCTTTAGGTTTAATAAGTTCGTCGTTTCTCATTCGTCTTTAATACGTCTTTACTTCTTTTATACGCGTCTTTCGTCTTTTATACTTCTTTACTTCTTTAATACACGTCTTCTCGTCGTTGGCTCGTCTTAAAAAGTTCTTCTTCCTCGTCGTCTCGTAGCAGCCTTGCCACATCGTCGTTTTGTGGGTCGCTTGCCACCTCGTCTCACATGGATCGCTTGCCACACCGTCGTTAAACAGCTGTTTTGAGGTGGTCTGGCCATTCGGCGTTACCAACCCAACCCCACATCCGGCCGTCCTGACTAAGCATTCGGCCCGAATGCGCCGATAATCAGCACACGTTGACGTATTCTTTGAACCATCTGAATTTCCCATCTTTAGTACATCATATGTGTTGCCGCCGAAATCCGCTAACTGCCCAGCAGACCCGACGCAACCACCAATCTGAATATATCCCACACCCACTTAGCCTACCATTAGCATAAGAAATACACGTGGAAGAAATAAATGAAGTATCACGTGAAAAGTGAAGTGTTTTCTTGTGGGCCCGCTAAAACATCGAACCTTAGCGCCAAACTCAACAATATGCATTGTTTTACTTTACTTTAACAACTTGGTACGGGCCCAAAAACTTTGGCTTCAATTTTAGGTCGGCGCCAAATTGTGTTCGCTTTATGGCGACTAGATCACCAACGTCGTAATGTTTGGCTGGTTTACGTCTCAAATTGTATGACTTCTTTTTCTCGTTTTGCATCCTCAGGATCTGCGTCTTGGCTTTACATCGTAGTCATTAATTAGTTTTATCAGCTGATCATCGTCTTTGGTTCGCATCTTCACACCTATTAGCAGCTCGAAAGGTGTGGAATTAATACTTCTAGCATATGTGGAACTAATTGCTTGTTGGACTCTGGATACGTGTTTATACCATTTCGTTGGATCGTCGATGCTGAGCTTAGAAAGTACTGAAATTATAATTGCATTCAACCTCTCGACTTGTCCGTTTACTCGGGGTAGACCAGTTGTCGTCTTCACCAATTTAATGTTTTCATCTCGGCCATACTGAATAAAGATATCTGCGGTGAAAGCAGCACCCCTATCCGAAATGATTGTTGAAGGATTACCGAAAATTGAACTCTGTCCAGATAGCTTTGCTATAACTTCGTTTGCAGTGGTTGACTTCGTCGGATAAAGCCAACAGAATTTAGTGAATGAGTCAATTACGGCTAAGATATGATTATAATTCTTATGCGTCGAATCAAGGGGACCCAAAAAATCTACATGATATGTGTGCAACGGGGCGTCTTCTTTTTGCAGTGGATGTAGCAGACCTTCCTGCTTACCTCTTTTCCGATTACTCATGATACACGGTACACAACAGCTTATGTATTTTTCGATCTTATCCTCGATGTTTGGTATATAATAATCCTTGCAAATCAACTCCTTAGTTTTTCTGATTGCGAAGTAACCTCTGTCATGTGCTCGGCTAATTATTTGTTTCTGCATACTGTTTGGTACTACAATCAATTCGACATCATTTACAAGCTTGTACAAAATATCTGACTTTAAAAAATAGTTGTCATAGGACTGCTTTTTATCGGTAAGTACTTGCTTAATAGCTTTAAGTTGTTCGTCTTGCATTTGAGCTTGCTTCAGTCCGATAGTCATTCTATCTTCAGTTATTGTGAATATTGGATATCTACTCAGAGCGTCTACATGCTTCATACGTGTTCCAGGACGATGTTCAACTTTGAAATTATACTCTTATAGAAATAAGACCCAACGTGCAACTCTTATGCACAAACTTTGCTTATCGAGTGTCTTCGTAAGAGCATTGCAGTCAGTTATCAAACAATTGATTCCTAAAAAGTAAACTCTAAACTTGTTCAAGGCTTCCAGAACTTCCAGCTCATAACTCGAGTACTTGCGCTGTGCATCTGTAGTCTTCTTACTCATAAAATAAACAGGGTGTAATTCGTTGTCTTCATCTGTTTTTTGCAATAGGACTGCATCAAATCCATCTATTGAAACATCTGTATGAACTTCGGTTTCGTACTTCTGGTTAAATATCTTTAATACTGGATTTTCGGCCAACTTCTTCTTTAATAAATTGATAGCATACTCTTCTGCTGCACCTAGATAGAATTTATTAGTGGATTTCAACAAGTCTGTTAATGGTTTTGCAATAATTGCGTAGTTGGGTATAAATTTTCTGAAATTCCCACTTAAACCCATATTTTCATCTTTTGCTGGAATTATTACGTCGTCTATGTAGGGAAGTGCAATACCTCGGCGAGTAAGGGATCGAAATATTGCGTTAATGTGCCGTTGAAACACACCAGGCGAATTGGAGAGTCCAAAAGGTATTTTTTAAATTGATATTGGCCATTCTGAGTCACAAACGATGTGTACTTCTTACTTGATTCGGCCACTGGCACGTAAAAAAATCCGTTTTTCATATCTATGGTACTGAATATTTTTGCATCTTGGAGTCTATCAAGTTGGTCTTCAATAAGAGGCAGGGGAAAACGATCTTTTACAATTACCTTATTGATGCGTCTAAAATCAATACAAAGTCTCGGTGATCCGTCACGGTATTTGACTAGGACTACAGGGCTTGTAAACTCTGAATTAGATTCTTCAATTTGTTCTCCACTCTTCAATTTGTTCATCGACTATTTTTGTTTCTTGAAACGGTAGTCTACGCGGACGCGAAAATATTGGGGTTTCAGCATTTAATGTTATGTTCATCTCGATTTGGGTTGAGTTTGTTTTAACCGGCTTATAGTTTTCAATTATATCTCGAACTTCAATTTTAGCTTTTTCACCCGCAGCTTGATCCATATTTATTTCGTCATTATTCTCGGTAGATTCAATTTGCACTATATTCAATTCCGAAATCTCGATCTCATTCTCTACATATTTACGCACTGTTAGACCATAACGACAAAAAATTAATTCGGCAAAAAGGCAAATCTGTTCACCAATGATTATTTGAATATCCATACATTTCATCGGAACAACGTAAAAGTCAAGAACATAGTCATCATTATCGATTTTAATTGATTTTTCGAAATGCCCAATTGGTCTATTTTGATTTTCATCACGATTTCATCAACTAAAGTTTTTGCTCACTTAGTTCTTTGAATAAGTCTTCGCGCATAACATTGAATTTGCTGCCTGTATCAAATAAAGCCGAACAATTTATATTCTCTATTAACATTGTTTTACTCGTAATTTTATTTTGACATTGTAAAGTATACGCATTCACTTTTTGTTTAACTTGACTGCATTTACTGGTAATATGCCCAAATTGGTTACACTTAAAACATTTTCGACCTTTTTCTTTATTGCTGCAATCACTTGCTATATGGCTTTTATGTCCACAACTATAACAGCTGACTTCTTTATTTTTGGATGTTACGTTACTTGGCATCTTTTTAACAAAAACACTGCGGTCGACTGCTTTGGATTTTTCACACATTGTTTCATAGCTTCTTAGTTTTGATTTAAAATTCTTTAAGTCATTTGTACCGTATAAAACCTTTTTACTAGTTTTACGATCACCTATCCCGTCGATTATATATTGAATTAGAGCTTGATCTTCGATTCTACCGCGCGATGCAATGTCTTTCATTTTATAAAAATATTCTTGCATATTTTCACTTTTGTTTCGCTTTCTTTCGCTCAGTCGTTTATGTAATTCGTTGCTCGATACGGTCTGCCTGAATTCGCTTAATGGTGCATTTTTGAGTATTGACCAAGAATTAATACCTCTTTCACTGAAAACAAATAGCTTGGCATTGCCTCTTAGCGACTTTTTAGCAAAAACTAATTTTTGAAGGTCATTAAAGTCCATCAAAAGAGCCTGATCTTCAAATTCTGAAAGCCATTCAACGTTTTCTGCATCATTGTACACACTACTGTGAGCGGCACTTTCGTTACCCTCTTGGTCATCAAATTCGTCACTGCTTTCGTCGTTGCGCTCTTCGTTTTCACAAAGCAAACTGCGAAGTTCGTGGAATATATGTAACTGCAAATTCTCTACTTCGTGCCCTATACCGAGTATGTTACATATAGAAACTAGAGCACGTTCAGACAAGTTCTGTTCAACGTATATTTTCTTGCTTTCGTACTGCGCGTCATTCTCGTCGAATCCAGAAAATTCTCTTAACCGTTGCCGATTATTTCTGTCTCCCTCTCGCTCATATACATATTTATTTAAGCAGTAATGCTTGCTCTACTGGCACTAGCAATTTTAGCATTAATGAAATTTTTTAAACACGGCATTTTGGTTATGATGTATTTATTGTTTTATATTCTATAAGTCAGTTTTTCCTTTAACTTCTTTATACTTTTTTAGCAATCTTTTAACAGTTTTCTTTTCACAAGTCACTTTTCACATTTCAATTCAACCGCCACCGCGTACAGACGTGTTTTTTAATGTACTCCGCAAAATTTAGTGTAAAAAATAAAAAGACCTCGTTTGCAAAAATTGTGTAGGGCTCTCAGTTGCCTCAGAGACGCCTATTTACAATCATATTGCTATTAGTTTGTTCTAATAGCAATAAATACTAAGTTGCAACAACAAAGTGAGCACCTTTTTTGGAAAGGCCATGTCCACCAATTCGGGCCCGAGCTCTCTTGATCTGGTGGAGCAACAGCTACAAGAACTACTTGTACAACAACAACGTGAGCGTCGTCTCTCGGTCCAACGCAACAACGCGTACTTTTCGGTGGTGTCGCCGACCCCACTGAATGCTACCGTAAGCAATAACACCGAAAGTGCAAGCCACTCAGCAACAGCAAGCCACAACAGCAATTTACCGTGGAGAGAGCAGTGTGCTTCTCCATCAATATCGATAACTGGGTCACCGATTGCACCGACCAGCACCGTCAGCTCGTTGACAGCAACTGCTGCAACGTCTGCAGAAGTATTGACCTGCCTCAAGCCGTCATCGGCAAGTCGCCCAGAGTCAGCCACGACAAGAAACCCAACGCCTTCTGTCCAAACTGGAATGGATAGATATATTAAAATAACTAAGCGGAAGCTAAGCCCGCAAAAGAAAAAAATTGGCAATACGCCTAAAATAACCAAAACAAATGAACGAGCAGCACTTCTAAGCGGAAATCGTTTTAAAATTCTTGCCGATCAGCAAGACGATCAAGCCGGCGCTGTGGATAAAGCTAAATCAGCTAGACCACCCCCTCTATACATCCGTGGAGCCAACTGCAGCGTCCTGATTTCGAAGCTAGTAGAAACAGTAGGGGCAAATAACTTTGTTGTAACCCCTCTCAACAGGGGTAACATAAAAGAAATTAAATGTCAAACCCAAACTGAGGACAATTTCCGCATCATCGAAAAGTACCTCCGTAATGCTAACATAGACTTCTATACCTACCAACTAAAAAGCAGTAAAGGGCTCCAGGTTGTGTTAAAGGGGATCGAGCCATCGGTCCCACTTCAAGAAATAGCAGACGCATTGGCCGAAAAAGGGTTTGCGGTTAAGTCCGTTGTCAATATCATCAACAGGAATAAAGTCGCACAGCCGCTCTTTAAAATCGAGCTCCAACCAGATGCAAAGCGGTCGAAGCCAAATGAAGTGCATCCAATCTACAACCTTCAGCTCCTATTGCACAGAAGAATCACCGTAGAGGAGCCCCATAAGAGATACCAACCACCTTAGTGTAAGAACTGCCAGGAATACAACCACACCTCTAACAATTGCAATCTTAGGTCAGTGTGTGTTGGCTGCGGCGAACATCATAAAGATGGCATTTGCCCCAAGGACAGAAACAACGTCACACTAAGACTATGCAGTAACTGTGGAGGGAACCACACACCCAACTACAGGGGATGTCTTGTCTTCAAGGATCTTAAATCGCACCTAAACGGGCGTAAACCCCCAGCTGGACCAAAAATCACCTTCAACGCCTCCAAAACTACACCGGAAGTATTCTTCGCCAAGGCTGTTAGATCATCTAACATGCCTGCTACAACCAATCCTAGTGTATCCTTCGCTAGTGTACTCCGAACTGGACAGACGGAGCCCGCGAAAGAGACCCCGTCACTCCACTATCTACAGAATCCGCAACCTAGCGCACCAGAGCTTGGCCAGCAAACTCCAAGTGGTTTAGAGGCCCTATTGATCTCACTTAATCAAAACATGACCACTTTTATGACGTTCATGCAAAACTGTATGCAGGAACTGATGCGGAATCAAAACCTGCTTATCCAGAAGCTTATCGAGAATAAATAATGGCTTCCCTACGTCTATGTCTTTGGAATGCTAATGGCGTCTCCAAGCACAAAAATGAACTGCAACTATTCCTAGACTCAAGTGAAATCGACGTCATGCTGTTTTATCTGTTTTACTGTCATGTTTGATGCTTCTGTTTTATATATTACTCTAAATTTTTCTGCTACTGAGTTATGTAACCTTTCGATGTCCGAGTTTCCTGTGTGACTATTTGGTTTAGTCAGATGTAATTCTATTCCTTCTAGCGATAATAATTCTTTAATTCTGATAGAGTTAAACTCATTGTCAGCTATAATTTTATATGGTCTTCCTATCATTGTGAAATGTTCTTCTAGTTGCTCTACTATGGTAATGTGGTCTCTATAGTTTAATATATATGTGGGACTGGGTTCCGATTCCGTGGAAATAAGTAGTCCCATTTAGATTTATATTTAGTTATATGGTAATAGGTTTTGTTTTAGATTATAATTAGGTTTTAGTAACTATAAAAATGGTTGAATTGAATGTTAATTGTTTCGTCTTTAGGTTTAATGAGTTCGTCGTTTCTCATTCGTCTTTAATACGTCTTTACTTCTTTTATACGCGTCTTTCGTCTTTTATACTTCTTTACTTCTTTAATACACGTCTTCTCGTCGTTGGCTCGTCTTAAAAAGTTCTTCTTCCTCGTCGTCTCGTAGCAGCCTTGCCACATCGTCGTTTTGTGGGTCGCTTGCCACCTCGTCTCACATGGATCGCTTGCCACACCGTCGTTAAACAGCTGTTTTGAGGTGGTCTGGCCATTCGGCGTTACCAACCCAACCCCACATCCGGCCATCCTGACTAAGCATTCGGCCCGAATGCGCCGATAATCAGCACACGTTGACGTATTCTTTGAACCATCTGAATTTCCCATCTTTAGTACATCATATGTGTTGCCGCCGAAATCCGCTAACTGCCCAGCAGACCCGACGCAACCACCAATCTGAATATATCCCACACCCACTTAGCCTACCATTAGCATAAGAAATACACGTGGAAGAAATAAATGAAGTATCACGTGAAAAGTGAAGTGTTTTCTTGTGGGCCCGCTAAAACATCGAACCTTAGCGCCAAACTCAACAATATGCATTGTTTTACTTTACTTTAACAACTTGGTACGGGCCCAAAAACTTTGGCTTCAATTTTAGGCCGGCGCCAAATTGTGTTCGCTTTATGGCGACTAGATCACCAACGTCGTAATGTTTGGCTGGTTTACGTCTCAAATTGTATGACTTCTTTTTCTCGTTTTGCATCCTCAGGATCTGCGTCTTGGCTTTACATCGTAGTCATTAATTAGTTTTATCAGCTGATCATCGTCTTTGGTTCGCATCTTCACACCTATTAGCAGCTCGAAAGGTGTGTGTTGGAATACCCCTATTCCACTTACAAAAATTACTCTTTACAAATACTAGATTAAGTTTTTTATGTGACATGAAGTTTGATCACACTGAAGTTTCCTCTTTACTTTTTTTCTGCAAATATAAAACGTGGTTGCTGGTGTTGCCAAAACGAAAGTTCAAGTGTTTAATATAAATGAAGATATATAAACATATAAAAGCGGTGTTTCTTTTGTTTTAACTAATAGTCAGTTCTTCAACAGGTTATGGGCCCAGTCCATGCCAAGTTAATACACATAAATACAATTCTTTGATCAGTTCGGAAATAACCTAATTGTGAAATTCAATTCCAAGTACAAGTTTTTGTCTCTTTCTTTCTTCCTTATTCATAGCTGTGTGTGTGTGTGATAAAAAGAATGGAAAAGGCAAAGCGCAATATAAAGCCATTTGATGGTGAAAAGTACTCTATTTGGAAGTTTAGGATGAGGGCATTATTTTCAGAATTAGACGTAATAAAAGTTATTGATCAAGTGATGCCCAACGAAATAGATGACTCTTGGGTAAAGGCAGAGCGATGTGCCAAAAATACGCTTATAGAACATTTAAGTGATGCGTTTCTTAATTTTGCGGCAAGTGACAAAACCACGCGTCAAATTTTTGACAGCTTAGACGCCATTTATGAGCGCAAAAGTTTGGCATCGCAATTGGCATTGCGCAAACGTTTACTCTCGCTTAAATTATCGAGTGAGATGCCACTGCTGACATTCTTCAACATCTTTGATGAGTTAGTTAGCGAATTGTTAGCTGCCGGTGCAAAATTAGAAGAAATGGATAAGGTGTCACATTTGTTGCTTACGTTGCCATCATCTTACAACGGAGTGATCACAGCTATAGAAACGCTATCAGAGGATAACTTAACTTTAGCTTTTGTTAAAAATAGATTATTAGATCACGAAGTTAAAATAAACAATGATAATAGTGATACGAGTAATAAGGTGATGAAAACAGTTGTGCAAAATAAAAACAACAACAATAAGTTTACACGCACACAAGTCAATTTTAAAAATAGGGTGAATAAACCAAATAGATTTTTCAAAGGCAAGCAAGGAAATAGTATCAAGTGTCATTACTGTGGAAAGGTAGGTCATATAAAGAAAGATTGTTACGCATTTAAAAGAATTTCAAAAGAAAAGAATAAGGAAAATATTCAAGCGCAATTGACAACACCAGAACCCGGGTTTGCATTTATGTTTAAACAAGTGAAAACAAATTTAAATAAAAATGAGTTCATATTGGATTCTGGAGCGAGTGACCATCTAATAAACGATGACTCATTGTATTCTGATTGTGTAAAGTTGGTGCCACCACTAAAAATCGCTGTGGCTAAACAAGGAGAATACATATATGCCACCAAACGTGGTATTGTGCGGCTGCAAAATGGCTTCGAAATTACACTGGAGGATGTCTTGTACTGCAGGGAAGCTGCAGCTAATTTGATGTCAGTTAAGAGACTTCAAGAAGCTGGAATGTCAGTGACATTTAACACTGATGGAGTTTCCATAAGCAAAAATGGAATGCTAGTGGTGAAAAACTCAGGTATGTTCAATAATATTCCAGTACTTAAATTTCACGCATATACTCTGAATGAAAAAAATAAAAATAAATATAAATTGTGGCATGAGAGGCTTGGGCACATTAGCAATGGAAAATTACTTGAAATAAAAAGATACAATGTATTCAATGATAATAGCGTTCTTAATAATTTAGAGTTGTCAGATGATATTTGTGAGCCCTGTCTTAACGGAAAACAAAATAGACTACCATTTAACAGATTCAAAGACAAAAGCCATATTAATAGACCCTTATTCGTAGTGCATTCAGATGTATGTGGACCAATTACTCCAGTCACTCTGAATGATAAAAACTACTATGTAATCTTTGTAGATCAGTTCACACATTATTGTGTTACTTATTTAATCAAATATAAGTCTGAAGTATTTAATATGTTCAAAGACTTTGTAGCGAAGAGTGAAGCCCATTTTAATCTGAAAATGGTTAATTTATATATCGACAATGGTAGAGAGTACCTGTCAAATGAGATGCGTGTTTTTTGTGTTGATAAAGGGATATCCTATCATTTAACTGTTCCACATACACCACAATTGAACGGTGTATCTGAACGAATGATACGATCTATTACTGAAAAGGCTCGGGCTATGATAAATGGTGCAAAATTAGAAAAACACTTCTGGGGTGAAGCTGTCTTAATAGCAACATATCTCATTAACAGAATTCCAAGTAGGGCCCTCGATGAAAGTAGAATTACGCCATATGAGAAGTGGCACAATAGAAAACCCAATCTGAGTCATTTGAGAGTGTTTGGCGCAACTGTGTATGTACACAATAAAAATAGAAATGGCAAATTCGATGAAAAATCATTTAAGAGTATCCTTGTGGGATATGAGCCAAATGGATGTAAATTGTGGGATGCTATCAATGAAAAGTTTATCGTTGCACGAGATGTTGTCGTTGATGAAACTAATATGGTTAATTCAAGGGTTGTCAACAATGAAACAGATTTGCTTAGAAAAAGTAATAAAACTGGTAATGAATATTTTCCGAATGAAAGTAAGAAAATAAATTATCCTGATGTCCTGAATGAAAGTAAGGAGTGTGATAATACTGAAATCCTGAAAGACAGTAAGGAATCTGATCACATAAATATTCCGAATGAGAGTAGGAAGAGAACTAAATCTGTTGTCCTGAATGAGAGTAAGGAAGCGTGTTTCCCGAATGATAGTACGGAACATGAAACAATCGAAACATTAACCAGAAAAAGTGAGAGATTAAAAGGCAAACCACAAATATCGTATAATGAAGACGATTGTAATATAAATATGTTTATATTGAATGCTCACACTGTATTTAATGATGTTCCAAATACATTTGATGAAATAAAACATCGAAATGACAAACACCTTTGGGAAGAAGCCATAAAAATAGAGTTAAATGCTCATGAATTAAATAACACATGGACTATGACGGAAAGGCCAAGCAACAAAAACATTGTAGATAGCAGATGGGTATTTTCCATTAAGTATGATGAATTTGGAAATCCTTTGAAATACAAGGCTAGACTTGTTGCACGTGGGTTTACCCAAAGATATCAGGTGGATTATGACGAAACATTTGCCCCTGTTGCCAGAATTTCTAGCTTTCGGTTCATTTTATCGTTAGCTGTGCAATATAATCTGAATGTTCATCAAATGGATGTGAAAACAGCTTTCTTGAATGGAAAGCTAAATGAGGAAATATATATGCAACTTCCTCAAGGTGCATCAAGCAATGGTCAAAACATTTGTAAATTGAACAAGGCAATTTATGGACTCAAACAGGCAGCAAGGTGCTGGTTTGAGGTTTTTGAGCAGGCATTAAAAGAATGCAAGTTTGCAAATTCGCCAGTAGATCGTTGTATTTACATTTTAGACAAAGGCGATGTTAAATCAAATATATATGTACTGCTGTATGTTGATGATGTTGTCATAGTAACAGGGGATATGACAAGTATGATTGATTTTAAAACATACTTAAAGAATAAATTTCGAATGACTGATTTAGAAGAAATACGACATTTCATTGGCATAAGAATAGAAATGTTTCCTAATAAAATTTGCTTAAGTCAGTCCTCTTATATTTCGAGAATTTTAAGTAAATATAATATGGAAAACTGCAATGCAGTAAGTACCCCTTTACCGAACAAAATGAATTATGAACTGCTAAATTCAGATGAAGATTGTGGAGCACCATGTCGAAATCTTATTGGGTGTTTAATGTACATCATGCTGTGCACACGCCCTGATTTGTCTACTGCAATAAATATTCTGAGTAGATATAGTAGTAAGAATAACTCAGAGTTATGGCAATGTTTAAAGAGGGTTCTTAGATACTTAAAAGGAAGTGCTAATATGAAGTTGGTTCTTAATAAGAATGAAACTTTTGAAAATATCCTAGTTGGATATGTAGACTCTGACTGGGGTGGGAATGAGATTGATAGGAAGAGTACCACAGGTTTTTTGTTTAAAGTATTTGATTCCAATCTGATTTGTTGGAACACCAAGAAACAAAACTCAGTAGCAGCTTCATCTACTGAAGCTGAGTATATGGCCCTGTTTGAAGCTGTAAGAGAAGCATTATGGCTAAAGTCTCTAATGAACAGCGTAAATATTAATTTAGAAAAACCAATAAAAATTTATGAAGATAATCAGGGATGTATCTGTATAGCCAATAACCCCTCATGTCACAAAAGAGCTAAGCATATAGACATTAAATACCATTTTGCTAGAGAACAAGTGGAAAATAATATCATTGTTCTTGAGTATATTCCTACAGAAAACCAAGTTGCTGACATCTTTACAAAGCCGCTGCCAGTCGGAAAGTTTGTAGAATTCCGGAAGAAATTGGGACTCCTCGAAGACAACTGAACAAATCGATTGTTCCTCGATGCCAAAGAATTTCATTTTTTTTTTGTTTATTTAATTTAATTTACGACTCTTTGAATTGTTGAGTTGTAAAACATGCCAATGAATTTATATTTTTAATTTGTAAACATTTTTTTTTAAGTTGATCGGATACAGGTTTTTCTGGGTTTTCCCTGTATCCTTAGAGTAAATGCTGGATCACATAAGACTTCCCAGATGGCACACCAACCACAGAAATCAGTAGTTAAGTTTTGAATTATTTTTTTTTGTTTATTTAATAATGTAATTTTTGAGGGGGCGTGTTGGAATACCCCTATTCCACTTACAAAAATTACTCTTTACAAATACTAGATTAAGTTTTTTATGTGACATGAAGTTTGGTCACACTGAAGTTTCCTCTTTACTTTTTTTCTGCAAATATAAAACGTGGTTGCTGGTGTTGCCAAAACGAAAGTTCAAGTGTTTAATATAAATGAAGATATATAAACATATAAAAGCGGTGTTTCTTTTGTTTTAACTAATAGTCAGTTCTTCAACAGTGTGGAATTAATACTTCTAGCATATGTGGAACTAATTGCTTGTTGGACTCTGGATACGTGTTTATACCATTTCGTTGGATCGTCGATGCTGAGCTTAGAAAGTACTGAAATTATAATTGCATTCAACCTCTCGACTTGTCCGTTTACTCGGGGTAGACCAGTTGTCGTCTTCACCAATTTAATGTTTTCATCTCGGCCATACTGAATAAAGATATCTGCGGTGAAAGCAGCACCCCTATCCGAAATGATTGTTGAAGGATTACCGAAAATTGAACTCTGTCCAGATAGCTTTGCTATAACTTCGTTTGCAGTGGTTGACTTCGTCGGATAAAGCCAACAGAATTTAGTGAATGAGTCAATTACGGCTAAGATATGATTATAATTCTTATGCGTCGAATCAAGGGGACCCAAAAAATCTACATGATATGTGTGCAACGGGGCGTCTTCTTTTTGCAGTGGATGTAGCAGACCTTCCTGCTTACCTCTTTTCCGATTACTCATGATACACGGTACACAACAGCTTATGTATTTTTCGATCTTATCCTCGATGTTTGGTATATAATAATCCTTGCAAATCAACTCCTTAGTTTTTCTGATTGCGAAGTAACCTCTGTCATGTGCTCGGCTAATTATTTGTTTCTGCATACTGTTTGGTACTACAATCAATTCGACATCATTTACAAGCTTGTACAAAATATCTGACTTTAAAAAATAGTTGTCATAGGACTGCTTTTTATCGGTAAGTACTTGCTTAATAGCTTTAAGTTGTTCGTCTTGCATTTGAGCTTGCTTCAGTCCGATAGTCATTCTATCTTCAGTTATTGTGAATATTGGATATCTACTCAGAGCGTCTACATGCTTCATACGTGTTCCAGGACGATGTTCAACTTTGAAATTATACTCTTATAGAAATAAGACCCAACGTGCAACTCTTATGCACAGACTTTGCTTATCGAGTGTCTTCGTAAGAGCATTGCAGTCAGTTATCAAACAATTGATTCCTAAAAAGTAAACTCTAAACTTGTTCAAGGCTTCCAGAACTTCCAGCTCATAACTCGAGTACTTGCGCTGTGCATCTGTAGTCTTCTTACTCATAAAATAAACAGGGTGTAATTCGTTGTCTTCATCTGTTTTTTGCAATAGGACTGCATCAAATCCATCTATTGAAACATCTGTATGAACTTCGGTTTCGTACTTCTGGTTAAATATCTTTAATACTGGATTTTCGGCCAACTTCTTCTTTAATAAATTGATAGCATACTCTTCTGCTGCACCTAGATAGAATTTATTAGTGGATTTCAACAAGTCTGTTAATGGTTTTGCAATAATTGCGTAGTTGGGTATAAATTTTCTGAAATTCCCACTTAAACCCATATTTTCATCTTTTGCTGGAATTATTACGTCGTCTATGTAGGGAAGTGCAATACCTCGGCGAGTAAGGGATCGAAATATTGCGTTAATGTGCCGTTGAAACACACCAGGCGAATTGGAGAGTCCAAAAGGTATTTTTTAAATTGATATTGGCCATTCTGAGTCACAAACGATGTGTACTTCTTACTTGATTCGGCCACTGGCACGTAAAAAATCCGTTTTTCATATCTATGGTACTGAATATTTTTGCATCTTGGAGTCTATCAAGTTGGTCTTCAATAAGAGGCAGGGGAAAACGATCTTTTACAATTACCTTATTGATGCGTCTAAAATCAATACAAAGTCTCGGTGATCCGTCACGGTATTTGACTAGGACTACAGGGCTTGTAAACTCTGAATTAGATTCTTCAATTTGTTCTCCACTCTTCAATTTGTTCATCGACTATTTTTGTTTCTTGAAACGGTAGTCTACGCGGACGCGAAAATATTGGGGTTTCAGCATTTAATGTTATGTTCATCTCGATTTGGGTTGAGTTTGTTTTAACCGGCTTATAGTTTTCAATTATATCTCGAACTTCAATTTTAGCTTTTTCACCCGCAGCTTGATCCATATTTATTTCGTCATTATTCTCGGTAGATTCAATTTGCACTATATTCAATTCCGAAATCTCGATCTCATTCTCTACATATTTACGCACTGTTAGACCATAACGACAAAAAATTAATTCGGCAAAAAGGCAAATCTGTTCACCAATGATTATTTGAACATCCATACATTTCATCGGAACAACGTAAAAGTCAAGAACATAGTCATCATTATCGATTTTAATTGATTTTTCGAAATGCCCAATTGGTCTATTTTGATTTTCATCACGATTTCATCAACTAAAGTTTTTGCTCACTTAGTTCTTTAAATAAGTCTTCGCGCATAACATTGAATTTGCTGCCTGTATCAAATAAAGCCGAACAATTTATATTCTCTATTAACATTGTTTTACTCGTAATTTTATTTTGACATTGTAAAGTATACGCATTCACTTTTTGTTTAACTTGACTGCATTTACTGGTAATATGCCCAAATTGGTTACACTTAAAACATTTTCGACCTTTTTCTTTATTGCTGCAATCACTTGCTATATGGCTTTTATGTCCACAACTATAACAGCTGACTTCTTTATTTTTGGATGTTACGTTACTTGGCATCTTTTTAACAAAAACACTGCGGTCGACTGCTTTGGATTTTTCACACATTGTTTCATAGCTTCTTAGTTTTGATTTAAAATTCTTTAAGTCATTTGTACCGTATAAAACCTTTTTACTAGTTTCACGATCACCTATCCCGTCGATTATATATTGAATTAGAGCTTGATCTTCGATTCTACCGCGCGATGCAATGTCTTTCATTTTATAAAAATATTCTTGCATATTTTCACTTTTGTTTCGCTTTCTTTCGCTCAGTCGTTTATGTAATTCGTTGCTCGATACGGTCTGCCTGAATTCGCTTAATGGTGCATTTTTGAGTATTGACCAAGAATTAATACCTCTTTCACTGAAAACAAATAGCTTGGCATTGCCTCTTAGCGACTTTTTAGCAAAAACTAATTTTTGAAGGTCATTAAAGTCCATCAAAAGAGCCTGATCTTCAAATTCTGAAAGCCATTCAACGTTTTCTGCATCATTGTACACACTACTGTGAGCGGCACTTTCGTTACCCTCTTGGTCATCAAATTCGTCACTGCTTTCGTCGTTGCGCTCTTCGTTTTCACAAAGCAAACTGCGAAGTTCGTGGAATATATGTAACTGCAAATTCTCTACTTCGTGCCCTATACCGAGTATGTTACATATAGAAACTAGAGCACGTTCAGACAAGTTCTGTTCAACGTATATTTTCTTGCTTTCGTACTGCGCGTCATTCTCGTCGAATCCAGAAAATTCTCTTAACCGTTGCCGATTATTTCTGTCTCCCTCTCGCTCATATACATATTTATTTAAGCAGTAATGCTTGCTCTACTGGCACTAGCAATTTTAGCATTAATGAAATTTTTTAAACACGGCATTTTGGTTATGATGGACAAAATTGGGTTATTTTTTACAGTATTTATTGTTTTATATTCTATAAGTCAGTTTTTCCTTTAACTTCTTTATACTTTTTTAGCAATCTTTTAACAGTTTTCTTTTCACAAGTCACTTTTCACATTTCAATTCAACCGCCACCGCGTACAGACGTGTTTTTTAATGTACTCCGCAAAATTTAGTGTAAAAAATAAAAAGACCTCGTTTGCAAAAATTGTGTAGGGCTCTCAGTTGCCTCAGAGACTCCTATTTACAATCATATTGCTATTAGTTTGTTCTAATAGCAATAAATACTAAGTTGCAACAACAAAGTGAGCACCTTTTTTGGAAAGGCCATGTCCACCAATTCGGGCCCAAGCTCTCTTGATCTGGTGGAGCAACAGCTACAAGAACTACTTGTACAACAACAACGTGAGCGTCGTCTCTCGGTCCAACGCAACAACGCGTACTTTTCGGTGGTGTCGCCGACCCCACTGAATGCTACCGTAAGCAATAACACCGAAAGTGCAAGCCACTCAGCAACAGCAAGCCACAACAGCAATTTACCGTGGAGAGAGCAGTGTGCTTCTCCATCAATATCGATAACTGGGTCACCGATTGCACCGACCAGCACCGTCAGCTCGTTGACAGCAACTGCTGCAACGTCTGCAGAAGTATTGACCTGCCTCAAGCCGTCATCGGCAAGTCGCCCAGAGTCAGCCACGACAAGAAACCCAACGCCTTCTGTCCAAACTGGAATGGATAGATATATTAAAATAACTAAGCGGAAGCTAAGCCCGCAAAAGAAAAAAATTGGCAATACGCCTAAAATAACCAAAACAAATGAACGAGCAGCACTTCTAAGCGGAAATCGTTTTAAAATTCTTGCCGATCAGCAAGACGATCAAGCCGGCGCTGTGGATAAAGTTAAATCGGCTAGACCACCCCCTCTATACATCCGTGGAGCCAACTGCAGCGCCCTGATTTCGAAGCTAGTAGAAACAGTAGGGGCAAATAACTTTGTTGTAACCCCTCTCAACAGGGGTAACATAAAAGAAATTAAATGTCAAACCCAAACTGAGGACAATTTCCGCATCATCGAAAAGTACCTCCGTAATGCTAACATAGACTTCTATACCTACCAACTAAAAAGCAGTAAAGGGCTCCAGGTTGTGTTAAAGGGGATCGAGCCATCGGTCCCACTTCAAGAAATAGCAGACGCATTGGCCGAAAAAGGGTTTGCGGTTAAGTCCGTTGTCAATATCATCAACAGGAATAAAGTCGCACAGCCGCTCTTTAAAATCGAGCTCCAACCAGATGCAAAGCGGTCGAAGCCAAATGAAGTGCATCCAATCTACAACCTTCAGCTCCTATTGCACAGAAGAATCACCGTAGAGGAGCCCCATAAGAGATACCAACCACCTCAGTGTAAGAACTGCCAGGAATACAACCACACCTCTAACAATTGCAATCTTAGGTCAGTGTGTGTTGGCTGCGGCGAACATCATAAAGATGGCATTTGCCCCAAGGACAGAAACAACGTCACACTAAGACTATGCAGTAACTGTGGAGGGAACCACACACCCAACTACAGGGGATGTCTTGTCTTCAAGGATCTTAAATCGCACCTAAACGGGCGTAAACCCCCAGCTGGACCAAAAATCACCTTCAACGCCTCCAAAACTACACCGGAAGTATTCTTCGCCAAGGCTGTTAGATCATCTAACATGCCTGCTACAACCAATCCTAGTGTATCCTTCGCTAGTGTACTCCGAACTGGACAGACGGAGCCCGCGAAAGAAACCCCGTCACTCCACTATCTACAGAATCCGCAACCTAGCGCACCAGAGCTTGGCCAGCAAACTCCAAGTGGTTTAGAGGCCCTATTGATCTCACTTAATCAAAACATGACCACTTTTATGACGGTCATGCAAAACTGTATGCAGGAACTGATGCGGAATCAAAACCTGCTTATCCAGAAGCTTATCGAGAATAAATAATGGCTTCCCTACGTCTATGTCTTTGGAATGCTAATGGCGTCTCCAAGCACAAAAATGAACTGCAACTATTCCTAGACTCAAGTGAAATCGACGTCATGCTGATATCGGAAACACATTTGTTCACGCCACCGGGTGAACAGCAGAGAGTGAGGGGTAGGGTTTTTCCCAAAACGGAATGCGGTCATACTGAGGAGGGTGACGAAGCGCTCTCCTGTAAATCGCCATCATCACTCCAGTACGAAATTTCAACCCGAACACCCGTTTTTTCTTTCCATTGAATTTTTCCTCCGAATTGTATATATTTTAACCCGAGACATTTTCGTGTGTGTCGGGCAACCTATGAATATTAATGAATAAAGTATAAGTTTTTGTAACCGAAGTTATCGCGCGTTATCAATTCACCACTCACTCACCACCCGAAGAAATTGGCACCCGCCAACCCCTTGTATTATAATTTGGATCCTTCCGCCCCGCCACAAACATTGGTCCTTCGAGCCGGATATCCTTCCGCTCTTCCAGCATGCATCGGCGGAATTCCTGATAAGTACAACATTTCTTATTAAAAATCCCATTCACATTATATCCGATTACATACTTAAAATATCAAAGAAGCTAACTTCGGCAATGCCGAAGTTTATATACCCTTGCAGTCCTTGGCAATAATTTTTTTACATTTTGAAATTTCTTTCCTTGCAACTCAATTCATCAACACACAAACAAAGCATTCAAATTATTTCTCTCTTTACCACAAATTTTTAAGCAAAGCACAACACGCATAAACATACATACATACGTGTAGCGCTACGTCTGTGTGTGCGTATGCATGTGCTCTGTTTGATTTCCTGATGACGTAGAACCGATTTGTATTGACTGTAACTTGTGTTCTATTTATCCGATCAAACTCAAATTTTGGGATCTGAGATTTTATATCAAATTCTATTATATTGGTCAATTTCATGGGGATACTCCAATTTTTGCAAAAATTTTTGTTCTAGAGCTATATGATATAGTAGTCCGATCCTGACAATTTTCATACTCTATTATCTCCCGGCTAAAAGTAGCTCAAATATGAAATTTCATTCCGATAGCTCTTAAGATGCCAGCGTGAAGTTGATTTGCACAGACGGACGGACGGACGGACGGACGGACGGACGGACGGACAGACGGACATGGCTATATCGACTCAGCTTCTCATGCTGATCAAGAATATATATACTTTATGTGGTCGGAAACGTCTCCTTCTGTGAGTTACAAACATCTGACCAATTTTATAATACCCTCTGCAAGGGTATAAAAAGTGTGAGGTTTCCCGCTCTTCCATAGCGACCTACACACTTTTGTATACTTTATGTACATACCTGACCTGTTCCAAACGTTACCTGGTATTTCCCGATCATTTTTGTGTTTATGAAGTGCATTTTTTTTTCCATTCTTCGAAATTCTGATTGTCCAAAAGTCCAATTGCATATGTATGTAGCAATACATCTGTATGTATGTACATATATATACGCATGTATACATATGTACATACATACATGTAAAAACAGCTGTGTTTTTAACCTGCAAGTAAAGTGTTTAATAATCGCGAATTTATAAAGTACCACTTACCCTTACTTAAAGTGTAAAGCACACTCCACAGGCTGATCATTAGTCCATCGGCATAAATTATTTATGCCAAATAATTTGTACATCCAAACATACATATGTATGTACATACATACATACATATGTACATATGTAATAATTTTGGCCGCGGTAAGCACACTCATACGTACGTATGTACATACATATATATGTCCACATACAATTCAATTGCACCCAAACCAAATTTGAAACCTACATAATTAAAGCAGGAAACCGCGATATTCGATTTAAAATTAAAAATTAATTAAATTCACAAAACATAAACAACGGCAGAACAGCTGACTCCCGATCAGTGCTGACACTCAAGTCTCATCAGTGCTGACACTTGAGCCAAGTCGTGACTCGGTCACGACATCCATTTTTTCCATCGTGATTTTCGTATTGTGCCATAAGAAATATTTCAATCAGTCAGTATCTAATTCGCAAAATAATTTCTAAAGAAATACAAGTATTATTTTATTTATATGGAATTAATATTTTGTCTTGTCTCGGTGCATTTTGATTTTTGCCTCACAGGTCCATGAAATTAACCTAGTCCGCTTAATGAAAATTAATTCCGAGTTTTTTTTTTTCCTTCATTGAAAAGTTATCGGCACTCCTAATCCTACTGATCTCAATTTCTCCACATTCTTTAAATACTCTTATAAAATTCAACATATTTCCACATTGTATCAATTTTAATATCCAAGTGATTATATATCCTTATAATTATTCACACAACTGCGAGGAAAATTATAAATCCTTCTAATTTCATTTATGCTATCTAGTATTATTCGTTGTGTTCATTAAAAGAGGAGACACTTGTGCTTCTCACTCCTCTATCCTTAAATTATACAGTCCACTTACAGCTTCGTTTCGATCTCCTCTCCTGAGAGCTCTAATTCCACGAAGTTATTCGTTCCCATTCGATTCGTAATAGCTCAGAGAACACTCTACGATGCCTCTTTCCGACTTTGTTGCCGTATGCGAGGCATTAACGGGGTTCGAGGCACGCGAGGCCCAGGCTTTAGCTGACGATGTGCCACTCGTCTCCATCAAAATACACTTAGACCAGCTTAAGTCACTTTGGGCAAAAGTCGAGGCAGAGTTTTCACGATGCCATAAGGCCTTGACGGCTCAAAAGAACGAAGATAGTCCGAAGCACATAGCTGCAATTAAAGCTAAACATGAATATTGTTATATGGTATATGTGCGAGGCGGGACCTCGTTTGGAGAGCGAATCGAGCAGTTGTCCGCGAAAATGGCTCCCCCATCTGTCAGGCTCTCCGTCGATTCCACCCATCAAAGCCACACAGTCCCCCCGTGCGAAGTTGAAAACTTCTACGGAGACAGCCTGGCTTGGCCTACATTCCGTGATTTGTTTACCGCGGTTTTTATCCATAATCCAAGCCTAACACAAGTGGAGAAACTTTACCACTTAAGTTGCAAAACTCGCGGTGAAGCCAGAGCCATTGTTTCTAGGTCACCCTTGACCAATGAAGGATTCCAGTCCGCGTGGGATAACCTCACTGCGCGGTACGAAAATAATCGATTATTGATTATGAGCCAAGCCAAGCAGCTTCTACAGATCCCAGCTGTATCCCAAGAGTCTGGCAAAGCGTTGAGAGAACTGCAGACGTCAATTCAAGGTTGCTTAACCGGTCTTGAGCTTTCCGGGGCTCGTACAGACAATTGGGATATCCTTCTCATAGCAATCTGTACGAGTAAAATGCCCAAATCCACCCTTCTGTTGTGGGAACAGTCCGTTCCAAATAAGACCGCAGTCTCATCCTGGGACGACCTGAATCGATTCCTAACTGATCGCCACCGTGTACTAGAGGCCACAGATGTCCTTCAACCAAGCTCTAGCAGTCAGACCTTTCCTTCCGTAAGCCGAAAACCTACGGTAAGAGCTCAGGCCTTTCCCGCTCAAGTGCAAGAGAGCTCAGCACCTAATACTTGTATAATTCCGAATCCTGCGTCCTCCGATTATTCCAGCAGCCCTCATGTAAACGTGGGAAGTTACTTCGCCTCCACTCGCAACACTGGCCTCCTGGGTACAGCGAGGGTAACTATTCATCATCGTGGCAAGCAGTTTCAAATCCGCGCTTTGATTGATATGGGATCCGAAGCGTCCTTTATTTCCCAAAGAATGTTTGAATTGATTAATCCTCCAAGCTGCAAAGTATCAACTAGCATTCGCGGCATTGGGCAATGCGATGCTGGTAGCGGCGACAAAGTGTGCCGCTTACAGATTTCTCCTCCTGACGAACCGCTCCGACAGTTCCAAGCAGTCGCCGTTGTGCTGCCTAGGGTAGCAGAGGCACTTCCCTCCCGCGTCGTCCCGGATAAGGTTAAGCAGGATGCGCTGGACCTTCCGCTCGCTGATCCGCAATTTTACCAAAGGGCTCCTGTGGATTTGGTGCTTGGTGTCGAGCTCCTTCCCACTATCCTTGGGGAACGAATCATCAAGAATGTTGGTGATTCTTTCGTGGGAATCGAGACGATGTTCGGATGGGTTCTCTGTGGATCCGTTACTGATAAATCCAGTCGGTCTCGGTCCACCTCCTCCGGCAGTCCGAAGATGTCTCCAAGGACAGCAGCACCGTCCGATTTAGAATGCAGTTCCAATTGTTTCAGGTGCCGCGTTTGTCAAGGGGCACACGCGCTCCGTCAGTGCCGACAGTTTCGAGGACTACGAGCTGAAGACAGGTTACGGGTAGTCTTGAGTAACGGATACTGCCCGAACTGTTTGGCTCATGAGCATTCCAATGGTTCCTGCAGGAGCACAACAGGATGCCATCGTTGTGGCAAACAACACCACACGCTCTTACACAGCGACAGCTCAGTCGCGTACATCCAACCCAAAGAGCAAAGACCCGAAAGGCACCAGCCTTTCATTCGGACTTCTATCCAGAGGTCATCAGCCCTCGTGCCGCCTATTCCACCTGCATTCAAAGTTCCCCCTCCATCTCCACCCGTGTCTTGGCGATCCAGAACGCTGCCATCCCCCATCCTTAGACATGTCTAGCGAGGCAATTGCAACTTGTTGCAAGGGGGCGGTATGTTCACGCCACCGGGTGAACAGCAGAGAGTGAGGGGTAGGGTTTTTCCCAAAACGGAATGCGGTCATACTGAGGAGGGTGACGAAGCGCTCTCCTGTAAATCGCCATCATCACTCCAGTACGAAATTTCAACCCGAACACCCGTTCTTTCTTTCCATTGAATTTTTCCTCCGAATTGTATATATTTTAACCCGAGACATTTTCGTGTGTGTCGGGCAACCTATGAATATTAATGAATAAAGTATAAGTTTTTGTAACCGAAGTTATCGCGCGTTATCAATTCACCACTCACTCACCACCCGAAGAAATTGGCACCCGCCAACCCCTTGTATTATAATTTGGATCCTTCCGCCCCGCCACAAACAACATTTAACATCAAAAAATAACTTTCAAATACCAAACTACACCTTCTACGCAACAAACCATCCAGACGGAAAAGCTCATGGCGGGACTGGTATCCTAATCAAAAACCGTATAAAACACTCGTTCCTCAACAGATTCGAAACACAGCACCTACAAGCAACTGCTATAACCGTCCAAACCAGCTGCGGCAACACTACGTTGGTTGCCCTGTACTGCCCACCACGCTTCTCAATCTCTGAAAAGGAATTCACCGGTTTCTTTAACACACTCGGAGAACGCTTCATTGCAGCAGGGGACTATAACGCCAAACATACGCACTGGGGATCTCGCCTGGTAAATCCTAAAGGCAAGCAGTTGTACAATACAATAGTCAACCCACTCAATAAGATGGATTGCGTCTCACCGGGTAGGCCTACTTATTGGCCCACAGATCCACAGAAAATGCCTGACTTGATTGATTTCGCAGTAACCAAGAGGATTCCGCGTAATCGGATCACTGCGGAAACACTGCTAGATTTAACCTCCGATCACTCTCCAGTGCTATTCACACTGTTAACAAGACCTCAAGTACTTGATCGCCCATATATGCTTACAAACAACAAAACAAATTGGCTTAAATTTAAAATGTACATGAGTGCCCACATTGACTGTTCGCCGAAACTGGATGCTGCAGAGGACATTGACATGTGCGTCTCTGCACTTGAGTCGATGCTGGGAGCTGCAGCAAGAGTATCTACGCCACATGCCTCTACTTACGCTAAACCTGCTGTCAGGCCTACGAACCGGCGGATAGAACAATTAGTAACGGAAAAACGACGTCTAAGAAGAGAATGGCAGATTACTCGATCACCGTCAGCAAAACTTCGCCTAAGGCATGCCAGCCGCAACCTCTCCAAGGAGTTAAGACAAGAGGAAATCTGGGCTCAAAGGAAATACATAGAAAAGCTCAGCCCACCCAACTTTAAGCGCGCCTACAGAGACAGTTTCACGAATAAGGGGCCCAACAGGTGGATGGGCCCGCAGCGACGAAGAGAGGGCATCCGTATTTGCCACACATCTTAAAATGGTTTTCCAGCCAAATCCAACATCAAACTCATTTGTACTTCCCCCTTCGAGCACATTAACGGATAGTGAGTACTCGGAACTCCAATCGGATGAGATCACTGCAGTTATTAAAAACCACATAAAGCCGAACAAAGCCCCTGGCCATGACCTAATCACACCGAAAATGATCCTAGAACTCCCTACTATCGCCATACAATACATCTGCAAAATGTTCAACGCTATAATAAGAATTGGCTACTTCCCAAGAGCATGGAAAAGGTCCACTATCATCATGATTCCTAAAGTGGGAAAGGACAAAACCCAACCATCATCCTATAGGCCAATTAGTTTGCTGCCATGTCTTTCGAAGCTTTTTGAAAAGGTCAGATTCAAGGCAGATTCGTCTAAACTCATTTCTGGCATCGGAGAACACAATCCCTTCTCACCAGTTCGGCTTCCGCGAAAAACATGGGACAATTGAACAAGTCAATCGTATAACATCCGAAATAAGAACAGCATTCGAACTAAAAGAATACTGTACGGCTGTCTTTCTCGACGTTGCCCAGGCTTTCGACAGAGTCTGGCTGGAGGGTTTAATGTTCAAAATCCGGCAGAAACTCCCACAGTACACCCACAAACTCATGGAATCTTACCTTTACAATAGGAAATTCGCTGTAAGATGTAATGGCTCCGTCTCGGCTGACTTTGAAATCGAAGCTGGTGTACCGCAAGGCAGTGTACTCGGACCATTGCTCTATCTGCTGTACACTGCAGCCTTACCAACGAGTCTAGGACTTCCAACGTCCACTTTTGCCGATGACACGGCAATCCGGCAGATCCAAATGCCCGATACAAGCCTCTGCAAAATTAGAGGAACACCTCAAGGTGGTAGAGGAATGGCTAGCAACCTGGCGTATCCGGGTCAACGAGCAGAAATGCAAACATGTTACATTTACGCTTAACAGAAGAAACTGTCCAGCTATAATGCTAAACAACGTACCAATTCCTCAAGCCGTGGATGTCACTTACCTTGGTATCCACCTAGACAGAAGACTAACTTGGCGCAAGCACATTGAGGCAAAAAAGTCACAGCTTAAACTGAAAGCGAGTAGCTTACATTGGATCATCAATGCTCGGTCACCTCTACGTCTGGAGTATAAAGTCCTCCTATATAACTCCATCTGGACTTACGGTGCCGTACTATGGGGAAATGCAAGTACCAGCAATGTCGACATTATACAAAGGGCGCAGTCGAAGATTTTAAGATCAATCACTGGGGCTCCGTGGTACATACGGAACGACAACATTCAAAATGATCTAAATATACCTAGCGTAAAATCTGAAATAGGTAGTCAACAACTAAAGTATTCTGCGAAACTGGATGTACACCCTAATGTTCTTGCCAATTCCCTTACGCGAACTAATAATAGAACTCGTCTTAAAAGAAATGACAGACCAACCCAATAATAAATGATTAGGGCCGCCTGCAATATCCCCTGGATATATCTTAAGTACTAGATTAAGAAAAATATCTCAAACTTGTTGTTAGGCTCTAATTTAAGAGTAGATTCAACAAATATATATTAAACGTTAAAAAAAAAAAAAAAAAAATTCACTTTTCACCAATCTCTTTTTACCGATCGCGGACGAGCGCCCAATTTTGTGGGACTTGGTTCCGATTCCGTAGAAATAAGTAGTCCCATTTAGATTTATATTGAGTTAAATGGTAATAGGTTTTATTTTAGATTATAATTAGGTTTTAGTAACTATAAAAATGTTTGAATTGAATGTTAATTGTTTCGTCTTTAGGTATTTAATGAGAGCGTCGTTTCTCATTCGTCTTTACACGTCTTTCGTCTTTAATACGTCTTTACTTCTTTTATACGCGTCTTTCGTCTTTAATACTTCTTTACTTCTTTAATCGTCACTACCTCCACATCGTCGTTTTGTGGGTCGCTTGCCACCTCGTCTCACATGGATCGCTTGCCACACCGTCGTTAAACAGCTGTTTTGAGGTGGTCTGGCCATTCGGCGTTACCAACCCAACCCCACATATATATATTTTTGTTCAGTTTAATTTTTTTTTATTTCGAAAATTTGATGCAAAATATAATAGCATCTCACTTCCGACACCAATATGTGGGATTGCCTTTTTATACCCTTGCAAAAAGGGTATATTAATTATGGTCAGAAGTGTGCAACGCATTGAAGGAAGCATCTCCGACCATATAAAGTATATAAATTCTTGATCAGCACGACGAGACGAGTTTAAATAGCCATGTCCGTCCGTCGGTCCGTCCGTCCGTCCGTCTGTCCGTCTGTCCGTCCGTCTGGATCGATGCGAACTCCTCCTAGACCGTTAGAGCTACAGAGCTGATATTTTGCATGTAGGGTTGTATATACTGCAGGTTTTATATATGCTAGATTTAGCCGGATCGGACCACTATATCATATAGCTCCCATACAAACGTCAAAGTCACGAACAGTGACTTTTTCTGAATAACTTCGCTATTTTCTGAGCTATCGTCATGAAATTTAATATTGGTGAGTTTATTGTCAAGTCTACCTTATTGTTCTGGGCTTCGTTAGGAGTACATTTTATTGTAGAGTGATATCTGTTATTATAGTTTCTCACGGCTTTTTGCATTATCTGTTTTACTGTCATGTTTGATGCTTCTGTTTTATATATTACTCTAAATTTTTCTGCTACTGAGTTATGTAACCTTTCTATGTCCAAGTTTCCTGTGTGACTATTTGGTTTAGTCAGATGTAATTCTATTCCTTCTTGCGATAATAATTCTTTAATTCTGATAGAGTTAAACTCATTGTCAGCTATAATTTTATCTGGTCTTCCTATCTTTGTGAAATGTTCTTCTAGTTGCTCTACTATGGTAGTGTGGTTTCTATCGTTTAATATATATGCTGCTGCAAACTTGGAAAATTTATCTATAACTGTTAGAAAGTGCGTATTTCTTACTACGTATGTATCTATATGAACATTTTGGTTCTTATCTGATGGGGTTTCTGCTTTCTTGAACTTGTTTTTAATAGGATTTCTATCATGTTTAATTTCTTTGCACCGGTCACTTTGGTTAATAATTTTGGGTAATATATTCTGTTTTTTAATTTGATTGTATTTTTCTTGAATACCTGAATGCATACTTTCTCTCACGTGGTAAAATGATATCTGTTTCACTGCTTCTGTTTCGGATTCGATGTCTTGTGCTCTGAGTGTGCATTTTATGAATTCTATCTGCTTGTCGTTGGAAAACATTTCTATTAATTTTTCTTGAACTATATTGTATTCATGATCTGGTAATTCCACTTATATACCTATTTTTCATTTGTATATATATCTCTTAAAAATTTCCCCCATTGTTCAAATATCGTGTTTTGCTATGATTATTATTCTTTTATTATTTACTGTTTTATATTCATCTGTCTTGCAATTTGTAATAATTATCTGCGCTTTATATTTATTAACTAATTCCTCTTTTATAAAAAAATGATCGTGTAGGTTTTCTTCTGCTAAGTGTATTGTCACTATTGATGTATTGTCTTCTTCGTCTTCCATTTTTGCTATCGTATTTATACTTGATTCTTTGTCGTTATTTTCGTTATGAGTGTAGTCGTTGTCTTCAACTCTACTTAGAAAGTCAGCTACTCTATTTTCCTTTCCTTTTAAATAATCAATGTCGAATTGGTACTCTCCTAGCTTCAATAACCATCTTTGATGTCTAGGTGAAATGTCTTTGCCAAAAATTCTTTATCTGTTGCCGAATAATTTTTTTCGTGATTATTTAATGTTCTAAATGCAAAGCAAATTGGGTGCCCTTCTTGGGATAAAACTGCCCCTATTGCATAGATCAACGCGTCTGTCGTTAGAGTAAATAATTTTTCGAAATTTGGATATCTAAGAATTGGGTGTAAGCTGATCATATGTTTTAATTTTTCGAATGCCTCAACGTAAGTCGGATCTTTTGAATTAATTTTTACATTTTTCTTTAAATATTTTGTTATTGGTTGTGCTACTTTAGCGTAGTCTTTAATAAATTTCCTATAGTAACCCGTTATTCCTAAAAAACTTTTTATCTGTTTTTCCGTCCGAGGTAGTGTCAATTTTTCTATAACCGCGATTTTATTGGGATTTGGGATCGGGAACTTGTCATCTATGGTAATTTCATTCAACTTTCTATAATCAATTACAATTCGATATTTCTTTTTGCCTGAATTGTCTATTTTTTTCGGTATTACTATCAAAGGACTTGAATATCTTGAATTACTTTTTCTTATTATACCTTGTTCTGTCATTTCTTTTATTTGTCTCCGTACTTCTTCCTCATGTTGTGGGATACCTGTGAAGTTTTGAGTTCAGTTGTTCGTCTGTGGTTGTCCGTATTTCGTGTTCGATTTCTGTTGTACTCGTCAATACCGTTGTAAAATAAGTTCAATTTCTTTCGGTTCTTCTTTATTTAAATGTTCTAAGTTTAGGTTATCGAGGTTTCCTTCCTTACTTTCTAATGTACATACTTCGTTGTACTGATATGGGTTATTGATGATTGGATTTTCTTTATGATTTAATGTTAAGATTTTTTTTTCGATGTTGATAAAAGCGTTTAGAAAATTTAGGAAGTCTATTCCTATGATGAAACTATATTTCCTTCCTGTTAGTGGGGCTACTTTCCATCGTACCCTTGCGTTATTTGGTAAATTAAATTCTCTCGGTGCTGTTGTGTGTATTTCGTACTGTATTACGTCTCTGCTATTTATTGTGCTGTATGGTATTGGTTTGTTCAATTTAATTTGTCTGTAACTGTTTATTTGATCGTTCACCAAGCTTAAAGTGGCTCCCGTATCTATTAGGCATTCCGAGGCTGCTTCGTAAAAAAATGGCATTATTAACCTCTGCCTGTTGTTCGTAATAGTGGTTTGACTCGTTGTTTTGGTCGTTGATGTATTTGTTGTAATCGTTATTTTGATATTGGTCATCCCTACTCCTGTTCTGGTCAGTTTCTAAATTATCTATTTCCATGGGTACTGCATTACCTGGTTTATACTGCCTAGTTTGCTGCGAGCCTGTTTGTTGATAATTTTGTCTACTTTGTCCTGAGTTGTTGCTTCGTACGGTTTGTTGTACATTATTTTGTCTAAATTGCCCTGAATTGTTATTTCGGTAATTATGTTGCTGGTTCTTATTAGTTTGGTTCCAATCTTAAGTTTCTGGAACTTGCTGATTATTCTGATAAGTGTTCCTATAGTTTTGCTGTTGGTTATTATTCTGATTAACATTCTTATAATTCTGTTGTTGTTGCATATTTTGATTATTATTTCCCTGATTTTTGTTGTTCGGCACTGCCTCTGAATTATTTCTGTTGGGTCTGGCTTTTCTATATTGATATCTAATAAAACTGTTCTCATATCTGCGTAACATCATTGTTTTCAATATTGCGCCTAATTCTCTCTCTTCATAAATAAATAAGTAACTATTAGCTCATCTGTTTTATATTTTATATTTTGTATTTCCACAGCTAGTTCGCTCACCGTATTCACTTTTAAATCGCAGATTCTTCGGTAGAGTTGGTGTGGTTCCGTGTCTGGTCTTTACCTCAGTTTTAAAGTTGCTTTTATCAGCTCCCAGTTGTCGGGTTCCGGTACGTTGATCACTACATCCTTTACTTGTCCTTGAATCGTCCTATAGAAAATGGTCCGTGTCGCTTCGCGCTTCAATTCCGGGTCTTGTATTGACAAGAGTAGATACTCCACGCTGCTGAAGAATGAATTGTTCGAGATGTCCCCTGTTCCAGTGAACGTGGCTAGGTGATTAATTGTTTTGAAGAATCGTCCTTGATGCACTGTACTAGTGTTGTTGGTCTGAAGTTGTACATAAGCTTACCGTAACTGTTCCAGCTGCTGTTCTCTAATAGCCAGTTTTTCTAACTGGTCTGCCTGTGGCATTTGTGGGTTCTCTTGAGCCATTCTTGTTTTGTCGAAAGTCGCTTGTCCTTGATGCTTTCTTGACGCCAGAACTTTAATTATACCATACACCCATAGGGTGAAATGGTATATTAAAGTCGCCAAAATGTATGTAACAGCCAGAAGGAAACATTTTCCGACCCCATAAAGTATATATATTTTTGATCAGTATCAACAGCCGAGTCGATCTAGCCATGTCCGTCGGTCTGTCCGTCTGTCCGTCCGTATGAACGCCTAGAACTCGGAGACTATAAGAGATAGAGCCACCAAATTTGGAATGTAGGCTCGTGCAGTATGTAGAGTGATCGAGTTTGTTTTGTTTTGCCACGCCCCTTTCCGCCCCCGCAATTCAAAAAAAACGTTTATCTCAAAAACTATTTCAGCTAGAGAAACCAATTTGGCACAGTTAAATTTGATACTAATACCCAGCAAAATACCAAATTTGATCAAAATCGGACAAAAAATAGCCAAGTTTTGCATAAAACCGTTTTTCCATAAGGCCGGAGTTGGCCGTTGGCGGGTGGGGCGCTAGGGTGCTCATATGCATGAGTGAGCGAGATACTAACTTATATGCTTACTTACTTATATGCTTGTAAAAAGCATGTGAACAGAACTTTTTTAAAATAGGCAAATGCATTTGTTATTACAAATTTGAAATATTTGTTTTACTGGTGTATGGTATACCTAAGACGGCGAGACGACTTACTTACTTCATTTTTATACCCTTGCAGAGGGTATTATAAAATTGGTCAGATGTTTGTAACGCACAGAGGGAGACGTTTCCGACCACATAAAGTATATATATTCTTGATCAGCATGAGAAGCTGAGTCGATATAGCCATGTCCGTCTGTCCGTCTGTCCGTCGGTGCGTACGCGTTTTACTCAGTCATCTTTAGAGCTATCGGGATGAAATTTTTTGTGGGAGCTTATTTTTACCCGGGTGAGATAAAGTATGAAAATCATCGGGATCGGACTACTATATCATATAGCTCTGGAAAAAAATTTTTGCAAAAATTGGAGTATCCCCATGAAATTTACCAATATAATAGAATTTAATATAAAATCTCAGATTTCAAAATTTGAGTTCGATCGGATAAATAGAACACAAGTTACAGTCAATACAAATCGGTTCTACGTCATCAGCAAATCAAATAGAGCACATGCATACGCACACACAGACGTAGCGCTACACGTATGTATGTATGTGTTTGCGTGTTGTGCTTTGCTTACGGAATGATGGAAGAAAAATTTGTAGTAAAAAGAGAAATAATTTGAATGTTTCGTTTGTGTATTGATGAATTGAGTTGCAGAGAAAGAAATTTCAAAATATCTATTTGTGTTGGTATAATTATTTGGAATTCAATGCATATTCCATGATTATGCTGATTAGACTTATTTCACATACATGTGTTTTAGTATATATTTGTGTTGGTACAATTAAATGGAATTAGGTGTATTGCATTTGTGTTTCGGTTGCTAAACTAGATGTTTTCGTATTTAAAAGAGTTTATTAAACTCGTGTTGCGAAATCACTTATTAAGCATTTAACGAGTTCAATAGCTCTTGAACTTTTTAGCTAATTGCAGTTTGTAGACGGTCTGGTTTTATATTATGTTCTGTGAATGGAGTGGACTTATACATAACTTGCGCGATTCACTTGACGCCCCGTTTAGCATTTAGTTTTGGTTTTCTCGGTTGGGTTGCAGGGCAAAAATTTGTATTATATATTTCTTCTTGCATTTTCTTATTTAATTATTTGTCGAATCGGCAAAAAGTTTTTTGTGTTGTTAGAGTCTGAAATTGATGTTATAATTTTTAGCTACTTTTCATTTTGGGTCCTTAAATTGGTCTGTTTGGTTTAGAGAGGGAAGGTGAGGAAGAGAATATTTAAAGTTAGATCACTAACCATAGAATACATAGATGCGTCAAACTCAAGATTTTTTGATTACAAACCCCAGAGAACTTCGGCAAAAACCCGAACGTTCGTATGGAACCCCAGAGAACTTCCGCAAAAACCCGAACGTTCGTACTCTTATAAGAGCGTAAAGTGGGGAGAGGCTAAGCAGCTACGAAAATAATTCAGTCTGGCACAGATTACAGAACGACGCAGGCAGGCCTTTGTCACTTCGTTCTGTCTATGTATGTGTGCACTCGGCGGTACAAGCTCAGGCTTCGTAGTGTGTGTGTGACGTGAAGTTGAACAATAACGCATTTCACTATCTCGCTCGAGAAAAATTTTTTATTTTCGACAAAACAGCGACTACGCGAATAGGACATGGCCCTATTGAAAGAATATCAAAAAATATTGGCATCAGTTTTGTATGTAGCATGGTTCGATTCCTAGCTCAAAATTTGTCAAAAAAGGTTTTCTTTTTTATATTTATTTTTATTAATAAAAAAAAGATTTAAAAAAATCAAAAAAAAACAAAATAAAAAATAAAAACAAAAATAAAACAAAACAATATATAAAAAAAAATGTGAAAAAAACAACAAAAACAACAAAGAAAAAAAAACATTATTTACATTTTTATTATGATTAGCCCTTACGACTTTAATATTTCGTCTTTCCAATTTCTTTTTTAGATACACCGCATAATTTTTCCATAAGCCATATGGTATTTTTTTTCAACAACACTACCAGAAAATAGTTCAAGATATATTTTCGATGCTCAATGCATTTACTAGTTTCACAATACCAATCTTTGTATTTTTGGTCGTAGCTCGGGCTTTATGATTAGAGCAATCGTATGCGATCAATGCCCAAATAACGGAGGTGCATTCAACAAGTTTGGTATGCAATATGAGACACCCTATTTTATTGTTGACGGTCAGAAAATATTTGGCATATACGATGTACCCCACCTTATAAAATCGTTGAGAAATATTTTAATGCGAAATTATATTGATACTCCTGATGGTAGAGTCTCTTGGCAAGTAATTGCCAAATGGTTTGAAATAGAATGAAGTAAGTAAGTCGTCTCGCCGACTTAGGTATACCATACACCAGTAAAACAAATATTTCAAATTTGTAATAACAAATGCATTTTGCCTATTTCAAAAAAATTCTGTTCACATGCTTTTTACAAGCATATCTTAGTATCTCTCTCACTCATGCATATGAGCACCCTAGCGCCCCACCCGCCAACGGCCAACTCCGGCCTTATGGAAAAACGTTTATATGCATAACTTGGCTATTTTTTGTCCGATTTTGATCAAATTTGGTATTTTGCTGGGTATTAGTATCAAATGCAAGTGTGCCAAATTTGATTCCACAAGGTGAAAAATTACGGGAGATAATCGATTTTTTCAAATGTCGGGGGCGGAAAGGGGCGTGGCAAAATCTTTGTACATACAAAATGAGCGTATT
Organism: Drosophila paulistorum; assembly: GCA_018152135.1. Taxonomy (NCBI): domain Eukaryota; kingdom Metazoa; phylum Arthropoda; class Insecta; order Diptera; family Drosophilidae; genus Drosophila; species Drosophila paulistorum. The sequence continues at coordinate 650,306 of JAECXG010000394.1, read as the reverse complement.
TACTAAGCAAATATACATACCAAATATGGTGTCTCTAGCTGCAATAGTTTTTGAGATAAACGTTTTTTTTGAATTGCGGGGGCGGAAAGGGGCGTGGCAAAATCTTTATAATTACAAAATGAGCGCATTTACTAAGCAAATATACATACCAAATATGGTGTCTCTAGCTGCAATAGTTTTTGAGATAAACGTTTTTTTTGAATTGCGGGGGCGGAATTTGAAACAAACTCGATCACTCTACATACCACACGAGCCTACATTTCAAATTTGGTGGCTCTATCTCTTATAGTCTCCGAGAACTAGGCGTTCATACGGACGGACAGACGGACAGACGGACGGACGGACGGACAGACGGACATGGCTAGATCGACTCGGCTGTTGATACTGATCAAGAATATATATACTTTATGGGGTCGGAAAAGCTTCCTTCTGCCTGTTACATACATTTTGGCGACTTTAATATACCATTTCACCCTATGGGTGTATGGTATAAAAATTGGCTTGTATGTACTGCAGGGTTTGTAGAAATATTGAAATTTTGCATGTAGGCTTGTATATACTGCAGGGTTTGTATATCTCATATTCAGCCGGATCGGACCACTATAACAAATAGCTCCCATAAAAACGTCAAAGTCACGAACAGTGACTTTTCTGAATAACTTCGCTATTTTCTGAGCTATCGGCATGAAATTTAATATTGGTGAGTTTATTGCACCTATAAACAACAAAGCACAAACAGCAGATTTGTTCAAGATTAGGTGACTATATCATATAACTCCCATAATGACTGTGCCGAATTTGTTAAAGATTGGGTGACTATATCATATAGCTCCCATAGAAACGATCGGTGGAAAACAGTGACTTCCATCAAAAAGTTCGTTATATCCTCTGCTAAGATTGAAGGCCGTTCTTCCGCAGACATAAGACTTTTTGGATAAAACGTTTTTACACTTTGATGGCTATGGGTAAGGAATTACCAAAACAGTTGCAAGGGTATACAAACTTCGACACGGTCGAAGTTAACCCCGGCCCTCTGGTTTTTATACCATACACCCATAGGGTGAATGGTATATTAAAGTCGCCAAAATGTATGTAACAGGCAGAAGGAAGCTTCTCCGACCCCATAAAGTATATATATTCTTGATCAGTATCAACAGCCGAGTCGATCTAGCCATGTCCGTCTGTCCGTCCGTCCGTCTGTCCGCCTGTCCGTATGAACACCTAGATGTCGGAGACTATAAGAAATAGAGCCACCAAATTTGGGGTGTAGGTTCGTGTAGTATGTAGAGTGATGAAGTTAATTTCAAATTTTTGCCACGCCCCTTTCCGCCCCCGCAATTAAAAAAAAACGTTTATCTCAAAAATTATTGCAGCTAAAGACACCATATTTGGTGTATATTTGCTTAGTAAATGCGCTCATTTTGTATGTATAAAGATTTTGCCACGCCCCTTTCCGCCCCCGAAATTTGAAAAACTCGATTATCTCTCGTAATTTTTTTCCTTATGGAATCAATTTTGGCACACTTGAATTTGATACCAAATTTGATCAAAATCGGATAAAAAATAGTCAAGTTATGCATATTGTAAACTCTCTATTATTTTAGCTTTTAATCTGTTGAGATTGTCTTTGTATTTTAAGATTTTATTCTTTATTTTAAAATTAATTGCACATGTGGTCTTATTGCCTATATTCGAGAGAGTGTGCCCGTACCCCGCCTCAGTATATTATACCCTTTCAGTGTGACCAAATTCGATTATCGGGGAAATATTCGCTGAGGAGAGGAGCGGGCTTATTTTAAATATTCTTAATGTTTACATTCGGCCAATCCTGACATTTGATCGACCTCGATCATACAATTTTACATACAACATACAATATACGTACATATTACAAACAGAAACTCACAGTTTTATCACACGCATGCATCCACGGCTTGAGTCGGGCTGATTCTAAGATACCTTTGTACGGCAATTGAGTAAGTTGACAATCGTCAATATCGGTGACTTCGTAACGGTCATTTGGAAAGACTCGATTTATCCTATAAGCACCACGGTACTTAGAAGCGAACTTTTTGCACGACCCCGGAGTGACATCAACATTGCGAATGGCCACAAAATCATTGACCCTATAGGATAATGGTGCCTTATGCCTTAAGGCGAACCGTTTTTCATTTCCCTCCTGTGATAATTGAATTTTTGCACTTGCCTCTTGCCTAGTGGCCTCAAGGTTACAGGGGTTTTCTGAACTAAATTTCTCGTCAAGATACTCGGTTAATTCATCTACTAGGGGGCCTCGCTGATCGCAACCAAACAACAACATTGATGGAGTTTTACCGGTACTACTCTGCACTGAGTTATTGATAGCGAACTCCACACGACTAACTAATTTATACCAATCGGCTTGAGCTAAAGGTTCTGGCAACTTTCCCAACATTGGGGTCAACACACGGTTCACACGCTCGACCTGTCCATTAGCTTGAGGCGCGGCAGTAGCTACTTTAATGTGGTGAATATTTCGGATCTCTACAAATTCAGCAAACTCAAACGACGTAAAACACGTACCTCTGTCGGATATAACTCTTCTTGGTCGGCTATAATAATCAAAATATTTCTCTAACGCGGCGGTAACTTCTTTGGTACTAGTGGAATTTACGGGATACAATTTAACAAACTTTGTAAATGCGTCAATCACTACCAAAAGGTGCTATCTTTTTGATGTGACACTCGGTAAGGGGCCTAAGTGGTCAACTTGGATAGTTTCAAATGGAATCGGACTCCTCGGAATACTATGCAAGATTCTATTATGTATAGTTCTGGGAACACTATGTAGGATACACGGCAGACAATTCTTTATAAATGCTTCGACTTTTGCATTCATTAATGGGAACCAGTACTTTTGCTTCAAATTCTTTACACATTTCTCAACGCCTAAATGGCCCAGTTTCTCATGACACCTTCTTATTAATTCCCCTTGCATGCGAGTCGGTGCATACAAACACAGTCTTTCCTTGGCATTTCTTTTGTACACTATACCATCAATTAACTCAAATCCAACATCATCGCCTTTTTCTAAATTTTCTCTTAATTTACGGATATCCGGATCTCTTATCTGTTCTGACTGCAATAATAAATCAACATCTTGCGGAGACGCACCCACTACACCAAACAGGTTTGCCGACTCATTTCGATCGAGCTGGTCACTTCTTTCACTTTGGTTACATAGTAACGGATCTTTACTCTCTTGTATTCTACTTAATCTCGGATCAACAGAACTCTCATCTAAAGAGAAACAACTCTTCCTTAACTGAGCACACGGTTCTATCTCAAACGGGCTTCAGCAACTTTTCCCTAATGGAACACACGGATTTATCTGACACGGTTTTAAATAATTCTTCCCTAAAGCGTCACACGGTTTTATTTCACACGGGTTTATCTCACACGGCTCTATCTCACACGGGTCTATCTCACACGGTTTTATCTGAAACGGTTTTGAACAAATTTTCCCTAACGGAACACACGGTTTTATTTCACACGGGTTTATCTCACACGGGACTATCTCACACAGTCCAATCGAATCTCCACTAAACTCATTTTTCTCTGAGGGGACACACGGTTCTATTGGGGCATTCGGGTCTCTCTTCACTAACAAATCGCAAGGATCAAAATCACCTTCTGCAATATCTTCTAACAACTCGGTTTGCCGACTTAATGCGTCTACATGGCCCATGTTTGAACCAAATTTGTGAACAATGGAATAATCAAAATTTTCCAATTCCAACGACCACCGCGCAATGCGGGGATTTATTGATTTTTTACTTAAGGTTTGGACCAACGAATTGCAATCAGTAACGATCAAAAATGATCTGTGTTCTAGATATACGCGAAATCGGCGCACTGCATATATTATGGCCAAAGTTTCGAGTTCGAAACTGTGATAGCGGGACTCGGCGGCTGTCGCCTTTCGGGAATAATAAGAGACTGGATGCATTTTGCCATCAGTCTGTCTTTGCATGAAAGAGGCACCAAAGCCATTTGAACTGGCGTCAGTATGCAACTCAGTTTCGTAATTAGGGTTAAAGATAGCTAATACGGGCGGACTAGATAAAGCGGATCTTAACGTAACAAATGCGTTTTTAGCGGTTTTGTTCATCGGAAATGAGCCACCTTGTTTAAGCAACTCAGTTAACGGTTTGGCAATGCGGGAAAAATTCGGAACAAATTTGCGAAAATAAGAAAATAGTCCCAAGCAGGAATGCAATGCTTTGCTGTTAAGTGGTTTTGGGTATTCTTGAATAGCTATTATATGTGTATTATTTGGTAAAATTCCCTTATCACTGACTTCATATCCTAAATAATCTATTCGCTTCGATCGAACGATCTAACAGTTTTGCTAACAACTTAAGATGCTGATCCACGGTGCGAGTGGCAAGAATAATATCGTCCATATACACCACAAGTTCTCGGTCTCTAATCATATCACTAAGTATGTTCGATATAAATCTCTGAAATACAGCTGGTCCGTTCTTCAGACCAAAAGGCATTCTCAGATATTCGAACTGCCCATCGGGTGTAACTAATGCGGTGCATTTAATTGAATCCTCTTCCATGCCTACATGGTAAAAACCACTTTTCAAATCTATGACGGAAAATACGGTCTTGCCTTCGAGGTATTCTAGGCAATCTTCTATTAATGGCAACGGAAAATTATCTCTCACTGTCTTCTTATTTAAACCTCGATAATCAACGCACATTCGTATATTGCCATCTTTTTTTCGCACTAGGACAATGGGCGACGCATAGAGGGAATTGCTTGGTCGGATTACATTATTGGCTAACAACTCACTAACTGTTTTAGAAACGATTCCTCTCTCACGATATGATAATCTTCTAGGACTACTATGAAATGGTGTTGAATCCTTCAGTCATATTCTCATCATATCTTTGGGCGAGCCGTAATTAATTGAAAATCTGTCAACGTAATGCTCACTCACAATATCTCGGCACTCACGCATCGCACCTAATCCAAATTCACTACCAACAGTAATATTCCCAGTATCTGATAGCGTTGCACAAACAGTTTCAAACTCTGCTAGCCATTCTCGAAACAAGGATGCATTCGTGTTTACATTAGGGTTATTACAATTATTATGCAGATCGGTGGTGTTAATATTAATGGTATTATGCTTATGATATTTAGTAAACAGGGATGCACAGAAGGATTTGTAAACAAAAGCAATGGTACTCTTTAATGATGCGGAATTCTTTTGATACTCTCTTATATTTTCAATCATTTATTTATTTATTTATTTATTTTATTTATTTACGTCAACTAAATCAGCAGTCGACGAAAAACCTTAAGCTAAAATATAGATAATAATTAAATGAAGAAGGTAGCTTAGCTATATGCACAACTAAACATCCCCGACCCGGTGGAGGTGTTTTATTTGCAACAAGGTGCCAGCTATGCCCCGATTCACAGCCAATGTGGTCAGGGATGTGTTGCAGCCAATCCAATATCCAGTTCTGAATGTTATCAATGGTTTCGCTGTAGATAATTAAAAAGTATAGCGCGAAGAGAAGTGACAGGTAGATGAGGAGAAATAAGGTGAGAAAGGTTGTTAAACGATTGGCAAAGAACACGAAAAGGTTCGTGAAGAGAATAGTTAGTCAGACATCTACTAAGGTGGCGCAATACAAAAATATAGCGTATCTAGTAAATTGGTAGAAATGACCTCACCGTTGACTAGTTTATGGAGAAAGAGAATGCCAAATACGAGCCTACGGTTGTAAAGTGAAGGAAGATTAATAAGAAGAAGTCTGTCAGAATAAGAAGGTAGGCAGAGACTCGGGTCCCAATTAAGACCGCGTAACGCGAACTTAAGGAATTGCTTCTTTACCGATTCAATACTACGCTGGTGAACATCATATTGAGGCTTCCACACTGGCGAGCAATATTCTAGAGTAGGGCGAACTAACGAAGTGTATAAAACCTTTGTCACATATGGATCATCAAATTCTTTGGCCCAACGTTTAATGAAGCCAAGAAGGCTGCATGCTCTATTGACAATTGAAGATATATGAACATTAAATGAAAGTTTTGGGTCAAACATAACGCCTAAGTCTTTGACTGATGGTACACAATCTAACAGAACAGACCTAATAGAGTAATGAGCTAGGAACGGCGACAAACGACAGAAAGACATAAAAGAGCACTTAGAGGCATTAAGGTGTAATTTATTAACGTGACACCAATCACAAAACGCATCGAGATCTGATTGCAAGTACTGTTGGAAAAAAGGATCATTATATGAATAACAAATCTTGACGTCATCCGCAAACATGAGCACGCGTGAATGAGCCAAGGCCAAAGGCAAATCATTTATAAACAAGGTAAATAACAGTGGGCCTAGATGACTGCCTTGGAGGACACCTGACGTAACTCGAACAGTTTTAGATATCGAGGAACGAAAAGACACCTTTTGGGTTCTGCCAATAAGATACGACTTTAACCAAGCCAATAGTTTCGGGGAAAAACCCATGATGTTAAGTTTCATGAGAAGCATAGAATGATCAACCGTAACGAAAGCATTACTAAAGTCAGTATAAATAACATCAGTTTGACACTTTTTATGGAAGCCATGGTGTACAAGGGTAGTCAATTCTAAAAGGTTGGTAAGCGACGAACGACCTTTCATTAAGCCATGCTGACAAGGAGAAATAGTGGATCTGGATAGGTGTTGAAGGGAAGACGTAATAATTTTCTCAAACAGCTTAGGTATTGCCGAAAGTTTAGCAATGCCCCGTAGTTAGAAATATCCGATTTGCTACCCTTTTTAAAAAGCGGAATAATAAAAGACTCCTTCCAAATATCAGGAAAGCTACAAGTCTCACTCGAAATAAAGAATAACCGAGATAAAGGCTTAGATAGGGAAATCGAACACATTTTAAGAATGCAACTAGGTATATTATCAGGCCCTGGTACGAAGGAAGACGTCATAGATGACAAGCTAGAGATAATACAATCTTCAGTAATACTAGGAAAAAACATACAATTTAAATGTGGAATTGAGAACGGATAAGGTGTGGGATCCGAAGCAGTAGTAGAATAAGTCGACTGAAAGAATTTAGCAAAAAGATCTGCAATATCTGAATCATTATTAGCAGTCTGGTCATTAAGTCTGAAGGTGGAAGGTAGTAAATTAGAGCGTCTTTTGGAATTAACAAAGTTGTAAAACCTTTTGGGGTTCTTATAAAATTCAACCTTACAACGAACAATATGATTATTGTAGCATTGTGTATTTAAAAGACTAAATTGAGATTTGGCTACACAATAATTTGCATAGTCAAGTCACGAACCTGTTTTTTTAAATTTTTTAAAATATCTCGATTTAATGTTACGGAGATTAGAGAGCCTACGTGTGAACCAGACTGGCGCACTGGAAACGGTAGAGACATTCACATAAGGAACGCATTTATCAATTAGAGAATTAAGAGCAGAGTAGAAAAAATTCACTGCACAATCTATATCACAGCACTCAAATAGAAATGACAAATCAAAAGAGAAAATGAGGCTGTTAAGAAGATTGAAATTTGTTTAAATTATTAACGGAATTGTAAGAAATAGTAACTTCAATGGTAGGGTGATAAGGATCTTCAGGCTTCACTAGGGGCTGTGTTTGTGATACAGCACTAACAGTGGGATCCGAGACAAAAACAATATCGAGCATTCTTTTAGAAGAGTTAAGAAAAGAATTCAACTGATATAGCGGACATTCAAGTAGGCTATCAAGAAAAACATGTTGAGATGAAGGAATTAAGAAAGATAGATTATCATCAACAAGCCAAGAAACATTGGACAAGTTAAAATCACCTAAAACTAAAAGAAAATCACGATCTTTAAGACGACTAAAAATAGATCGCAAAGCATCTGCATGGTGCATGTAGATCATCATATCAGAAGCGGGAGGAATGTATGAACAAGAGATATATAAGCTAAAGTTAGAACATGTAACTTCGACGCAAATAAACTCAACACCTAAGGGGAGATCAATCGGCACAACACTTGAGCACAGATTCGAGTTGACTGCAATGAGTACTCCATCGCCACCACGACCAACACGATCAAGCCTATAAGAAATAAAGTTATTAGAAAGAATTTCATTATCCAAAACAGAAGAGTTAAGCCAAGTTTCAGAGAAAGCTAATATGTCAGCCGAAAAGGTTTGGCTATCGCAGAATAGTTTCGAGAGCTTGGTAAGAAGTCCTCTTACATTTTGATAATGAATGCAAAGACTAGACGTTATTAGTTTTTTGAAGCAGAAGATGCATTAGGATGGTGGACAGGCAAAGGACGGGAGCGCCTATTGGCCGCAAACTCGTGTACAACTAGGCCCTCTGGCCAAAAGTTAGGGTCAACCATAGCTGAGAAATACTCATTTGGTACTGTAATTTTAAACGAGGAGATTTTGCGAGGCCTAGAAAACTTAAACTTTTGAATTAAAACTTTAGCAGGGCATATATTACCAATGTAAGCTGCCACAGACGACTCAGAAGTTTCAGGAGCAAGCCTAGAAATAAATAATTGTTTACGATGAGGCACTACAGTTAGTGGAGGCGGAGGAGCATTGGGATCCGCAAGTAATTGAGAGCCACCCTGATCCTGTAATTGATTAGAGTTCCCGTGAGGGATAGATTGAGGTACACCAGGGCTTGTACTGGGTACTTCAATCTGAAAAGAAGAGCATAAAGAGGGACAAGAAGATGGTGTAGGCGAAAGTAAAATAGTAGAAGATGTAATAGAGAGTGCGGGCGACTGCATATGAGGTAACTCAAGGGTACATTTCTTGGGCAATTCCTTAGAAGGTGGAACAAACTTGAATTGCGACAGTTAATGTATGCTAGAGTCGCACTCGTTAGACAGCTGTTTGGCCATTTTATTTAAAGAAAGAAACTTTAAACGAAGATCCCTATACATTCGGCTAAAATCAAGCACAATATGGGCAAGTCCAGCGCATTAAGCCAAGCTCGGGAGTAGACACAGACAAACCAGAAAATTTGTCGTAGTCGCGGCCGTTGAGGCCAGCACATTTTAAGTGAATAAGATTATCGCAGAGCCAACAAGATATTGCTCTATACTGATCGTCAAAACGATCAGAATGCTTGCAAGAAGGTAGACAACAAGCCATTAAAAAGCCAAATAAAACACAGGGCAAAAAAAAAAATATATATATATATATATAGAAAAATTTAAGTAAACAGCACAAAGATAATTATCGATAAAAAATCAATAATTACAAATAAAAGAAAGAGTCAGCAAGAGTACACAGCACAAGAGAGAGTGCAAGAACAGTTATAAGACGAGCTATGAGAGGCGGCCTTACAAAAGTAATTACGCGGGAGAGAAGCTGAGCACAAGCACAATGCGGAGAGAACAAAAAAAAAAACCACTACCCAGTGGCGGAGAGCTAAATGTGGTCGGTCGAAATAATGGATTCTATGTGGCCGAAATGTAATGCATTCCCAATGAAATTTTTTTCCAGCGCATTTGTAATGCACAAAATAAAAACGACTGCTTGGACGAAAGCACCGAGCCGTATTCAACTTCGTTTTTTAATGCCCCTTCCCCTCTAACCATCAAACGATTTTCGGCGTTGTGACGTCACCGAATTTCGTTTTGCACTTTTCGTTTTGTTCGTTGCACGCGTTTTTCCATCGTTCGGTTTCTTTGTCTATGCCTATTCCTTTTGTGTGAGCAGTGTTAATGTGTGTAAATACAAGTGCATAATTGCACGTGTGTGTAACTTTCGGCTTACGCTGCGTAACTTACGCATGGCAACGCGTCACTTTTGTAATTTCTTGTGCTGTGCGGACGTGTTTTTGGAGATAAGTATATCGCAGTGAGTTATTACATATGTATGTATACTAAATTTGTAAAATTGGCTTTATGCAGTTATTTAATTAAAAAGCATAATTACTGTATAACATAAAAATACATATTGATTGTAATTTTGGCTATTTATTTGTCGGCGTCAATTCATTTCGCGCAAAAGTTTAACGTAAACGTGCAATATACACACATACAATGACGTTTACTTATTGATGTCAATTCATACAAGTGATGTAAACGGAGAACTAAAAATACAGAGTTTGGTCTCGTATGTCGAAACCTCCAAAAGTTTAAAGTATATAAGAGGATTGTTATGTATATAAAATATGATTTGAGCAAAGTATATACATATGTGTATATATGCATGCATTGTTATAAGTGGACAATTGTCGCTGATGGATATTTATGCATGTATTTAGATGCTTTGCTCTTATAAGTGCTTAGTAAGTATTTTTTGGAAATCAATGTTCGCGATCCGATGCATTGTTTATAAATAAATGGACAACTGTCGTTGACGGATGTTTATGTTCTTATAAGTGCTTATAATTGATTTTCATAATTAAAGCTCACAATCCGTAATGTTGTTTATCGGGTATAGGCTGTACTTAGGTTTGGCGTTGGGACTCACTTCTATAACGTCACTATACATATGTATGTAAATACACTATAAATACATACATATGCATGTGAGTATTTGCATACGTATATGTACATATATTAAAAAACTTGTAGTGAAGCCAATTTTAACATTTCTATATTAATAAAATTTAGTTTTCATTCCTATTTTACACTCTCAGTCATAAGTATTTTTAAATAATTCTAATGTATTTCAGTTATGTTTAAGAAGCAGTTTGGTGGTATTACCTCGGAGTTCAGTGACGAGAACGGCAAAAATGACCGTTTTGCCAAGCTCGAGAGCGATGTGGAAGAAATAAAGAAAACCCTACAAAGCCAACAAAAAACTCTCGACAACATGGAAAAGAGGCAAGTGGAAATGTTGGCAATAATAAAAAAATTGACGCAGGATGATATGCCACAAATTGACAACATTTTCCCCATAATTAAAATGGAAGACCTCCATAAAGTTAATGAGCTGGTCAAGGCAGACAAAGCCACGTATGTAAGTATCTAATGTATTTTGTATAATATTATTGAATTTAATAATTGTTTTTTTTTTTATTAATATAAACAGGTGAGAATTCTTCGGACTTTAATTATGGGAAATATCGTTAAAAACTTTGATGGCGTCGTGGGGAAAAATATTATCCCAAACTTAAACTACGATGGCCTAAATGGGAAAGAGCCGTTCAAGGCATTGAACGAGGCTCTATCTGGTATGTATAAATCATTTTAATTTTATTTTTGATGACAATAATTAATAATATTTAATTAACAGATGCCATTAAAACTGAAGGATGGACGGAAAAATGCTACATAGCAACCATCCGTAGCTGCTTCAAAGTCCAAAAAGGTCGACTGGCGAAACAAAAATTTGAAAACAAGAAAAAAATTTGTTTTAATGATAAAGAAAATGAAATTAATTCAGAAGAAAATTTTCAATAAAGATTAACTAGATATTAGAATTAATTTATAAGTAAATGTCAGAAAACATCGATCTGAGTCAAATAGTGTATTAAAAGAAAAGATTACAGATTAAAGAAAACTAAGAATATAATATAATAATAATTTCAAAATAAATAATTATACATTACTAGAGCATATGAAAAGCGTTTATTTATTTGCTTTTGGAATCAATTATTTATGTAATTCCACTGCATGGAAGTATGCCATTCTATATAGTGGGAAAATGCGTTGCAGGTATATTGAGTTATAATGCAAGTACATAAGCGATTTTGAAATTGTATGCTGGATTTTCTACAGGCAGCAGAATTTCTGCATTACAATTTTCATAAAAGAATATGCTTGGGTAATGGAAACCCGAATGAAACTTCGGCACAGCATTCTTTTCTGCATTACAAAATTCCATAAATTCGTGCACCGAGAACAAAAAGCGGCCATTTGTTAAGAAAGTAATGGAGCTTGTAACCGGTTTTTGAATGCACACAGGCGAAAAGTAATCCGTTCGTAATGCAAGAAAGAATGATAATTTCCGCCACTGGGTAGCACTGATGGTATGATGAGGGCGATGAGGGGAGCAACTGCAGAAGCAATGACGAGAGAGAACAACAATAAAAAAAATTTAAATGCTAATCACGAAAAACTGTTTAATTTAGCGAATTATGCAAATAAAACACAAGGGTGTTAAAAACGACAAACGACACCAGCAAAAAATTAAGCAAAATTAAGCACAAGTAAAAATTGAGAGAAAACAATATATATTAATAAAAACTCAGGAGCTATACAAAAACACGACCGTCACGTCAGAGAGCAGAAGCTTAATCAATCAATGAGAACTTAAGACCTATTTTATTCAAGGCATCTCTACCAAGAAGTAGTTGCGTCGGCATAATATTATCGGGAATAACTAAAAATTGAATTTCATAATATTTTTCGCAAAACAGAAAAGTCAGAATAGATCCACCACTCAGTCCATGAAAAGAACTTTTAACTAATTTATCGCAATTCAATGCGGCATCAATGCTCTACTGGCAAAACTTACTGGGCTTCCGGAATCTAATAGGGCAAAAATATTATTAATATCGGTGCATCCCCCTTTACAAGATATTCTTAAACTTACTAATTTAATAAATGACTTATCATCAATGGTGTCCGGGTCTTCACTAGCGCTCATAGCGGCGATCTGGGTTCGCATTGGACAATTCCGGTTTTGATGTCCCATTTTGAAGCACCGAAAACAACTTCCTTTCGGTCTCTCGGGGCGTGGACAGTCGGTGCTGATGTGACCAATCTGGCGGCAATTGTAACATTTCATCTCATTTACAGCTGACGTAGTGGCCTGCGCACGGTCAGAAGTCGGACGAGCTTAAGGAACGTAGTTTCTTGCTGGTGGCTGAATTGTCTGAAAACGCATCATCTTCTCTCGCAATTCGTTGAGAGAAGTGCAATAGTACAACGGTGCGGACAATCCGGTTCGATCTCGTAGTCCGTCAATAATGTACTTGATCACATCTGTGCTTCAAAATTACCCTGCTGAGCCATATTTCGTATAATGATGAAATACTGCAAGAGTGACTCTCCTTTACCAATCGGGCGCTTTCTCATTTGGTTAGCAATCTCGTGGTTTGTCATTTGAAGGCCAAATACTTTCACAAGGGCATCCTTCAGCTCCTTCCAGTTTGTCGTCTTTTCGAATATCATATATGCTTTAGCGGATCCCTCCAGCAGTCGGTTGCCCAACGACCAACATTGGGAATCACTCAGCACATACACACTAGCCGCTTTCTCCAGCTCACGAATCCATACGTGAATGGACAGATCACCATCACCAGAAAACTTAGGTACAGTAGTTTCAACATCCTTCAAGTTTATGCGGCAATTATATTCCGTTGTGCTTAAGTTCTCCTCCAGCTCCATAACACGCGTTTTTAGCTCAACCAGGTTCTTACGTGCTGTATACAATTCGATACTACTAAGAATCGAAGCCAATTCGTCAGAGTCGCTCGCATGTGCGCTTTCACGAACATGCACGTTCGCGTCTGGTCCTACAGACGTCTCACGAGACATCGTAGGCAACTGGTTAGCACCCACTTGATCCGGTGTACTCGGCTGCTCACTGTTTCCTAAGCCGCGCCGCTGAATAGGAGGCTCCGGATCAACATCCACAAGTTGTCCGGCAAGCACATTCGCACGTGGGCTGATTGCCTGCTCTTCGGGTACATGACTTTCTCCAGACGCTTCCAACTGATTCTCCGACATGACTGATTTTACCAATGCTCGCAATTGGTAAATTGACGCTTCTTTGTCACAAGGTACTTCTTTGGCCGCTAGCAACTCAAACAATGCGGTTTTATTTAATTTAATGATCTCGGTGTATTTCATAAAAAAAAGACTTTCTTTAGGGCAAACCCCACACCTGATTTGTAAACTCTCTATTATTTTAGCTTTTAATCTGTTGAGATTGTCTTTGTATTTGCAGATTTTATTCTTTATTTTAAAATTAATTGCACATGTGGTCTTATTGCCTATATTCGAGAGAGTGTGCCCGTACCCCGCCTCAGTATATTATACCATTTCAGTGTGACCAAATTCGATTATCGGGGAAATAATCGCTGAGGAGAGGAGCGTGCGGGCTTATTTAAAATATTCTTAATGTTTATAATATAAACGTTTTTCCATAAGGCCGGAGTTGGCCGTTGGCGGGTGGGGGCGCTAGGGTGCTCATATGCATGAGTGAGTGAGATACTAAGATATGCTTGTAAAAAGCATGTGAACAGAATTTTTTTAAAATGGTCAACTGCATTTGTTATTACAAATTTGAAATATTTGTTTTACTGGTGTATGGTATACCTAAGTCGGCGAGACGACTTACTTACTTCATTTATATATTATTTTGTTTTATTTTTGTTCTTATTCTTTTATTTTATTTTTTTTCGTTTTTTAATCTTTTTTTTATTAAAAAATAAATATAAAAAAGAAAACCGTATTTGGCAATGTTGAGCTAGGAATCGAACCAGGGAGCATTCGGATCGCCAAGCGAGCACTCTATCGACACAGCCACCGAGCTACATACAAACCTGATGCCAATATTTTTTGATATTTCAATAGGGGCATGTCCTATTCGCGTAGTCGCTGTTTTGTCGAAAATAAAAAATTTTTCTCGAGCGAGATAGTGAAATGCGTTATTGTTCAACTTCACGTCACACACACACTACGAAGCCTGAGCTTGTACCGCCGAGTGCACACATACATAGACAGAACGAAGTGACAAAGGCCTGCCTGCGTCGTTCTGTAATCTGTGCCAGACTGAATTATTTTCGTAGCTGCTTAGCCTCTCCCCACTTTACGCTCTTATAAGAGTACGAACGTTCGGGTTTTTGCGGAAGTTCTCTGGGGTTCCATACGAACGTTCGGGTTTTTGCCGAAGTTCTCTGGGGTTTGTAATCAAAAAATCATGATTTTGACGCATCTACATATGTATTTTATGGTTAGTGATCTAACTTTAAATATTCTCTTCCTCATCTTCCCTCTCTAAACAAATCAGACCAATTTAAGGACCCAAAATGAAAAGTAACTAAAAGTTATAACATCAATTTCAGACTCTAACAACACAAAAAACTTTTTGCCGATTCGACAAATAATTAAATAAGAAAATGCAACAAGAAATATATAATACAAATTTTTGCCTTGCAACCCAACAGAGGAAACCAAAACTAAATGCTAAACGGGGCCTCAAGTGAATCGCGCACAAACAATCCCAAAAAGAAGATGCAAAAAAAAAAAACCAAACCGAAAAGAAGGAAAAATTAAAAATAAGGGGGAAAGTTCAACTTTTACTGCAAGTGGAACTTGGCAACACTTGCATATGCACTTGTATCCCTTAGTGGGCCAACTCCCTCTCCATACTCTCTCTTCAAAGAGGATGACTGAAATCTGAACATTGGCATCTGCGGAATACACTAGTGGAGCGACAAAAAAGTTTTTGAATTAAATTTGTTTAGAATTTAACTTGGCAATTGGCTCTGGACAGCCAACAACAGCGACGACGACGAAGACGGCGAGAACGACAACTTTAAGTGGAAGTCAAAAAAGTTGACCAAGAGTTCAAAACTTTCCACTTGAGGGAATGTAATTGTGGGAAGAATAGGACCAACAGAAAAAGTGAAGATATTCCATAAATTAATAATTTAACCATTTCAGCATTACATTGTGTTGGTTTTGTTGTTGCGTGTTGAAATTGATAGATTGCTGATGACTATAATTGAAATGCAACATGAGTGGAATACACAAAACTGTCGCAAGTACGATCAATTAGCCATACATGTGGGGTTGGGTTGGTAACGCCGAATGGCCAGACCACCTCAAAACAGCTGTTTAACGACGGTGTGGCAAGCGATCCATGTGAGACGAGGTGGCAAGCGACCCACAAAACGACAATGTGGCAAGGCTGCTACGAGACAACGAGGAAGAAGAACTTTTTAAGACGAGCTAACGACGAGAAGACGCGTATAAAAGAAGTAAAGACGTATTAAAGACGAAAGACGTGTAAAGACGAATGAAAAACGACGCTCTCATTAAAAACCTAAAGACGAAACAATTAACATTCAATTCAACCATTTTTATAGTTACTAAAACCTAATTATACACAAAAATAAAACCAATTACCATATAACTAAATATAAATCTAAATGAGACTAATTATTTCTACGGAATCGGAACCCAGTCCCACAAAATTGGGCGCTTGTCCGCGAACGGTAAAAAGAGAATGCTGAAAAGTGAATTGTGAAAAGAAAACTCTGAAAAGATTGCTAAAAAAGTATAAAGAAGTTGAAGGAAAAACTGACTAATAACCCAATTTTTTGTCCATCATAAAGAAAAATCATAAAAGAAAAAGGTCGAAAATGTTTTAAGTGTAACCAATTTGGGCATATTACCAGTAAATGCAGTCAAATTAAACAAAAAGTGAATGCGTATAATTTACAATGTCAAAGTAAAATTACGAGTAAAACAGTGTTAATAGAGAATATAAACTGAAAAGTTGTTAGGCAAGCAGTTAGAGTTGCAAACCAGGATAAGGCAGTTAGAAGCACTAGATCCCAGAAACATAACTAGCAAGGTGATCGAGGAAGTAAAAGAGATTAGGAATCGATGGTTACCTAATCATAACAAATTGCTACAGCAAGGGAAATTCGATCATCAGTATTTTACAGATAAAATACATAAAGGAATGTTAAAGATAGTTGCCAAAATAATAGCTGCAGGAGAGACAGAAAAACCAGGCACTAGTAGGTCAGTGTTAGTTGCAACAGAAGCGAATAGGTCAGAAATGTTTGAGGATAGCAAAGGAGAGTCGCGCGGGAATGCGACCTCCAGTAATGAAAACGCTAATGTTAGCTAGTAAAAATTTCAAGCAAAGGTCCGTCGGCTCCAGCAATATTTGGACATAGTAAGCAAAGATTTACGTATGATAGACAATAGAACAGGCGAAATGTATATTAAAAAAATAGAATTCTTGTTCAAGAAGATACAGATGTGCCAAGCTTATTCAGATGAACTTATATGTAATGAAACGTTTAAAGAAGTCATAGAAGAACTAGAGTTCGACGTTCAGAATACCTTGTCAGCACTAGAAGAAAAAATAAACGATCAGAAAAATTTGAAATCTGAGAATGTTACCGTAAGACGCGAACTACCGGTGTTGCCGAAAATACAGGTACCCACATTTTCTGGGGAACCTAGAGAATGGAACCTGTTTGTAGAATTGTTCGCGGAACTGATTGAAAAAAGAGAGGATCTAAGTCCTACTCTTAAATTCAATTATTTAAAATCCGCGTTAAAGGGCGAAGCAAAGAGCATGATAGCCCATCTATTGTCAGGTTCAGCTGACAATTATAGTGCCGCTTGGGAATTATTAAACAAGCGATATGAAAATAATCGGAGGGTATTTTCCGAGCAATTAAGTCGGATCGTTGATTTACCGATGAGCAATAATGAATCCGCAAAAAGTGTAAAAGGAGTGATTGACATAATTAATGAATCAAATTTGTCCGATGAAGTTGACATAATATTTGCACAACTCATACTTCGGAAATTTGACAGAGAGGCTCTGCAACTGTAAGAGCACAGCTCTGATACCAGTTAGAAAAATAAATAGAGAGTATGAAACATTAATAGCCCTGATTGATAATGGTTCTATTATATCGGAAGAAGCCGCTCCAGCCGCAACTAAAAGTAGAACGTCGAAGTATAAGGTGAATATTGAAATGAAGACACGTGATTCGGAAAAGGAACTGCTTAAGGTTGAAGCAATTGTATTGCCGCAATTAATAAAAGCTCTTCCATCAAAAATAGCAAACGTGAATATGTCAAAATGGCAAACTTACGTACTAGCTGACCCCACATTTAATAAACCTGGTAGGGTTGATATAATAATAGGGGTAGACGTATATACCCATATCTTAAAAAGTGGAATTACAAAGATTGATGGCCTGCTAGGTCAAAATACTCAATTTGGTTGGATCGTCTCGGGATGCACCAAATTTAATCAGAATAAATCTGTAGTGGCAGCAACAACAGATGTCACAGATTTTGAACAACGTTTGGAGGAGAGGAAAGGTAAATTTCAAGATAAAAACAACACAACTCCAAAGCAATACAACAGGAAAACTCAAGAAATAAATTTATGGCCCCCGGCAGGACCTCACATTGGAGGTAAAGTGAAAATTGGGGAAGAAAAAGTATATATCCCAGAGCCAGTACAAAATGAGAATATTCAGAAGGCAATGGGTCAATTAGATAATGATTATCTAAAAAATAATATCAAAATAGATTCCGGTAACAAATTGTCAGAAACTATAGTACCAAAAAGGCAGATATGGCAAAATAATAATGAAAGGACAACATTTGACCAACATGGTAACCAGAATAACCAATCATATTTTAGTAATCAGCGACATTTGAAAATGGTGGAGCGAAGATCACATTGGAACAATTCAAAAAGTGAAGGTAGTTATTTTTTAAATTCTCCAGCTTATTAAAAGGTTAGAAGTCAGCACAGTAATACACATCAGGAATGGGTAGATATCCCGAAACATAAATCATTA